>OX155903.1:12850184-14050184 GCA_944588485.1 Phosphuga atrata | reverse complement strand
TTGCGGTTTACGACCTAATACAAAGGCATCCGTTATCGTAGCTTCTACGCCTACTTTATCTCTGATAAATTCTTCCACATCAGTTTTTGCTTGGTTTTCCTTTGTTTGTAAGCCTATTATTATTATATTGAGCTTCCTTCTATTTTTCCTGGGTTTTCACCGTGTACACCAATTTTTCAATTTTTAAGTTTAGCTCTTCCTTTTCAATCTTCCGTTCCTTCTCTTTCTGATGCATTTTGTCTTTTAGTTTCTTTATTTCGTCTTTATTTTCCTCAAAACCTCTATTCATATCAATTCTTAGAGCTCTGAGCTCCTTAAGAATCGTTTCCATATTATTGTGTTCTATATTTGCTTTGTTTTCTTGCTTTGTGTTATTTGTTGAGCTAGTTGGTGTCGTTGTTCTTTCCTTTTTTTTACTTTCTCTGATAGCTTCAGCTATGTTTGTATCGATTTCTCCTTCTTGGTTACCTTTTCTTTCACGTTTCCTTTTGAAATTGTTTGTGATTTGTCCTAGGCTATCCGACCTTGGTCTATTGCTTTTCTTTATTTTATTTTCCTTCGGCATTTATTTCCATCTGCTAGGCCACCCGCCGCAGTAGTTTGCTTGTGAGTAACTTTGATTGCGTACCTTGAGCGCGCTGAGTACGAATCACCTTCCCGAATCACCTTCTCGAGGGTTAGGTTCCTTATCAGCTTGCTTTGCAATTTATTAATTACTTGGTTCCTTACTCACGTGACTTTGTCTGTAACATGCTGCCCTATAATCTTCTTTACTTTAAAACCACTTTTCACCTTGATTTCTACTGAAAATGCTTGTTATTTTCTTACTACGTAAAACCGAACTTAACCGAACCGAAATAAAAAAACAGAACTTTCCAAGATTAATTGGCGACACTTACTCGGAGTACATCCAACTCGACCGATGACAACACGTGACCCTGTACAATTACTATTTTTTAATTTATTATTTTATTCATTGAGTAATTATTTACTTTTTTTTGTTTTGTTTTTTTTTTAACTTTTATTGAATCTGTCTGTCCAGTGTCGACGACCGTTGAAACTTGTTACTTGCTCACAGAACTGACAGTTGAACCCTGTCAAATGTCATATTGGACGTATGTCAGTTTAGAAAACGTCACGCCGTGAACCGGAGCGATCACCCATTCGAGTGCTGTTCTCCAACATGCGTTCTCAACTTTCCAAGATTTTTTCGGTTGATTGACAGTCGACACTTAAAAAAAGTCATTGTACAACCGGTATTTCATCAACGACGTTCCAGTTACCTGAGATTAGATTTATTTTTCCTTCTTTCTTTTTTTTCTCCCCCTGTTTAATTATTATTTTTAAATTTATTATTTTATTCTTTATTCTTTACTTTTTTTTTAATTTTTTTTAACTTTTATCGAATCTGTCTGTCCAGTGTCGACGACCGTTGAAACATGTTACTTGCTCACTGAACTGACAGTTGACACCTGTTAAATGTCAAATTTGACGTATGTCAGCTTAGAAAATGTCACGCCGTGATCCGGAGCGGTCATCCATTCGAGCGCTGTCTTCGCACATGTGTGTTCAACTTTCCAAGATTTTCTAGATTTATTGACAGTTGAAACCTGTCAAATGTCAAATTTGACGTATTTCAGCTTAGAAAACGTCACGCCGTGATCAGGAGCGGTCACCCATTCGAGCGCTGTCCTCGAAGATGCGTGCTCAACTTTCCAAGATTTTCTAGGTTGATGGACAGTTGAAACCTGTCAAATGTCAAATTTGACGTATGTCAGCTTAGAAAACGTCACGCTGCGATCCGGAGCGGTCATCTATTCGAGCGCTGTCCTCGAACATGCGTGCTCAACTTTCCAAGATTTTCTCGGTTGATTGACAGTCGACACTTCCCCTGTATAATTATTATTTTTAGTCTGCCCCTGTATAATTATTATCTTTCAATTTATTATTTTATTGATTGAGTAATTATTTACTTTTTTTTTAACTTTTATCGAATCTATCTGTGCAGTGTCGACGACCGTTGAAACTTCTTACTTGCTCACTGAACTGACAGTTGACACCTGTCAAATGTAATATTTGACGTATGTCAGCTTAGAAAACGTCACGCTGTGATCCGGAGCGGGTACCCATTCGAGTGCTGTCCTGGAACATGCGTGCTTAAATTTCCAAGTTTTCCTCGATTGATTGACAATAGATACAAAAAAAAGTCATTGTACAACCGGTATTTCATCAACGACGTGCCAGTTACCTGAGATTAGATTTATTCTTCCTTCTTTCTTTTTTTTTTCTCCCCCTGTATAATTATTATTTTTCAATTTATTATTTTATTCATTGAGTAATTATTTACTTTTTTGTATTTTTTAACTTTTATCGAATCTGTCTGTCCAGTGTACTGAAATATATACTAACTGGAACGAGCGCTGGCTTGATGCTAGTTGTATCAAAGCAAATCAAGTATTTATCCACACTATGTAAATACAAAATATTAAAACTAATAATATTTTGTCATGTGGTACTAGTATTATAAATATAATAATTTTCTTTTTGTAATATATATTACATGTATAAAATATTATCTAGACGATCAATAAATATATTTTGTTTAAATTTGGTGTAGAGCATCTTGAATAAATACTGCATAAAAGGCTGAAAACTATAATATTCTAGGTAGAAAGCTTTTAAAGATATTGAGGAATTTGTTAAGGGTATTTTTGGTTAAAAAGTTGTCAGTATTCAGGACAGTGTAGCTCTGAAGTTAGGCAAAATTTGTAAAAATGTTTCAAATAAATGTTGGGGAACGTTCAATTTTCTGTTAGAGAGCTTGAATGTGTTTTGTTGAGTTTTTGAACGTTGGGGTGAAAATTTGAAGAAACTGAGTTGTAACTCGAAACATGGGCAAAATTTGCAAAAAAAGTTTCAAATGAATCTTGTAGAGTGTGGAGTGTTGTGTAAAAATCGTACTTTTGTTTCAGGATGGTTTAAAAATTTGCTGTTGAAATCTTAAAAATAAAAGTGGTGTTATTAACCTCAAAATTGGTCGTTTTCAAAGAGCTATAACTCGAAACACAGGTAAAATTTGGAAAAAATGCTTCCAAGAAATCTTGTAGAACGTTAAATTTTCTGTAATAAACGCCAAAACAAATTCTTAAATTCCCCCCAATTTGAATAGAAAACTTGAAAAAAAAAAACAGGGCAGTTGCTGAAAAATTACAAGTAACATGGCAAGTTACAAAACTTTTAGAAAACTTTATTTAGACATTAAATAGAAAAACTTTTTTATAGAGAGATGTTTTCAGTTTCCGATAGTAATTCTATGAGTTACTATTGGAAAAGTATTTCTACTGTTACTATTGCAGTATTCTACTGTTACTATTGGAAAGTAACAACATAGTCTGCTTAGTTTCTGTAGGCTTAGTTCGGGAGCCCGACTTGCTGGTTTGCTGGTAGGCTATCTGGAGAGCCTCTCGGTCATGTTATGATACCTCGAGCAAATGCAACTGTGAGATAATCCTCTTACAGAATCTCTCCTTTAGGGACTGCCAAGTTTGGTCAAATTCTCCTGAACTCTCCATTTGTTTCCAAAACGTGTTGCCTCGCAACATATAATGGGCGTTATGATGCAAAATGTAGTTCACGATTTTCGAATCTTCCTCTTTTGTGTACTCAGGCCTATACCCAGCCATTTCTGAAACTTCAAATTAAAATCATTTACAAAATCTTAGTAGGTTATGACAATTTTGACAGAAGTAGGTGTTGATTAATTTGACTAAATTTTGATTAAATTCACTGATTATATCCAAAAAATTGCAACGAAAGCGAAACTTTTACTAACCGCTGTGATTCTAACCTCTTAGCGCTCAAACCGCTAAAATTACGATCCAAATTGTTGTTTTTTTGATCGATCCACCAGTGCAGCCAACCTAAATTAAGCACCACCAACCGCACAAAAACAAAACCACCATATGTTCGCTTTCAAACGCAATTAAAACTACAATATCCACCTTAATACCCAACGTAGCATTAAAATTTAGTCATAATTGCAAAACAGCTTCAATCCGTTCCAAATAACTCTCAACACACTTTTCTTAATTCTTGCCCGAATTAGTTATTCACGTTTTAGCAAACCTTTGCTTTGCATGCGCATTTAAGCAACCCGCGAAGAAATCTAGATACAATGTTCTGGTTTTCGACATTTCAAAGACAATCTATTTAAGATTATCTGTAACAAATTTTATTGAAACACCTCCGTTAGTTATCTAGGTATAAACAAATTTGTAAAAGCTTCAAATTTGTGACGTCATAAAACAAAACACAACCGCAAGCACAAAACAAATGAAACGTATTATAATAGATAAATTAATTATCTTTGCATCGGTGTAAAACTCACTGTTGTAGCTTCAAAATTAAGGAAGTTATCGATAAATAAACAAGTTATCTATATAATTTTTAAAATTTTAGATTTGTAGGATTTGTTGTAGATAGAATGTTCCGGTTTTCGGCATTTTAAAGACAATCTATTTAAAATTATCTATGACAAATTTTATTGAAACACCTCTGTTAGTTATCTAGGTATAAACAAATTTGTCAAAGCTATTATGTATCTCCATATAAAATAAAATGCATATAATAATGCACATATGAAGAAGTAATCAAAACCCTAAAAAACAACAAAGCTGGTGGAAAAGATTCTATTACAGCTGAACTTTTGAAATGGTCCCAACCAAATATAGAAAATGAGTTAAAATTACTGTTCAGTCGTGGTGGGTTTTTGCCTTTGAACAAACGTTCGCGTGATCAAACCTACGGCGGTTAATTAAGGGTTGCCAATAGATTTGATCGGCTCTGGAAATTATATGTTTGGACAAATGAAACTTGCACGACTCGATAAACATGTATTTATTTATTTAACTCTCTTTTAGACACTTGTGACGACGTACTTCTGGGAGTTTGGAATCTTCTCGGTGTGTTCGTGGTAAGAAGATTATTCTCCAAGATTTTGTGGACTTTCTGGATCAATTCTGGACTTCGACTAAATTTTTGTATTGAAATTTCTAAATGTCCGGTGCGATATTTGTCGAAGACTAAACAAAAGAATGTTTTCAAGTTTGCTTGACACAAAAAAGTTTCCTAAATTCATGCGTGAATTATAATAGAAAGTGTTGAATAAATGTTCTGCTTTAACAAACTGGACTAAAACAAGCGAACATAGAAACATTTAGATTTTTTAACTATTTTTTTTCCCTGCTGAGAGAGAAGAAGTTTTCTCTGCTGAATTCAAATCTGTGATTGGATTTTCCGTATCTCTAACCGTTTTCCAGATATCGTTTTAACACAAACATCCCTAGACTACCTCCCACAAATACGAAACAAACATTTGGTCGCAATTTTCCAAATAACTTCCTAATTTTTGTTTTTCCCACAAAAATGCTTGAAACAAAGCTCGGAGATTTTCCTCCACTGAATCCAAATCCGCGCCTAAAAAACCTATATTTAATACTTTTCAAGAAATCTCCAAAATAAAAAGAAATAAAAAAATAAAAGATGCGATCGAGTCAACGCCATGCAAACATCTCATTTTCTCGTCTCTCTCTATCTCTCTCTTTCTCTCCCTCTCTCGTCCTCCTTTTCTTCTCTTCTATTTCGAAAGGGCGGACGGACATTGCTGACCAGAAGTGTGACCAATCCAAGGACGAGGCCGTGGCCAGTGCCAACACAAACTGCCCCACTTCCTCTTCACCCGATATATCTTCAACTCTCTTCTTTTTTCCATTTTCTTTTCTTTCTAACTTCTTGACTATTTGCGTTCAGGATTCTAACGGAGAATTACGGAGTTAATATATTTATATTCATTGATCTGCTTTTTGACGGAAATCTCAAAGCGCGTATTATATACAGCAGTGCTAGACAAGGAAAATCATAGCACTATTGCAAAACTTATGATTCAATAAAAATTCTGGGTGAAAGTTTCAATCGAGCTTCGATTTTACTCTTCATATCAGATGCCGCTCCATACATGGAAAAAGCAGCTCAGGCCATACAAACCAAAAACTTTTTAGCCGTGACACATCTGAGTTGCCTTGCACAGGGACTTCAAGAGTTCAGACTTTTGTAAAAAAATCTAGGAATTTATACTAACGACGATCGTCTAATAGCCAATGTAAAAAAGTATTTTTGAAATCACCGTCAAAGGTAACGATTTTTAATGATTTGGCACCTGGCACTTCCTCCGCAACCAATAAATACTAGATGGGGAACATGGATTGATGCTGCAGTGTACTATCCCACCAACTTCGAAATAATTGTGAAAGTGTTCAATGTACTGGATGAAGAAGTGGCCGCATCAATCAAAACTGCTACTAATTTCAAAAGAGCTACTAATTGACGGTGAAATAAAATTATATTTAATTTCCATTGCCTTAAATTATGGATTCCTTAGCTCATCAATAAATTCGTTTGAAAAGTCTGGGCTACTGTTTGCTAAACAGATTAAGGTAATAGAACATCCTCAGCATGTAAATAATGGGGTTTACGGCGAAGCAGCTAACTTTGTGAAAAAAATTACTTTGTGAAGAAAATTGTGCGCCTATAACTTCGGTTGATGTGGAACGAAGTTTTTCAATGTACAAAAATGTCCTACGATCAAACAGGAATAGATTTCTTAGAGAACTTAAATGATTTGTTTGTCATTTATTGTAATAAAAATAAAAAAAATTTCAATTGAAAAAAATTGAAATTTAGATTACTTTGAAGTTTAGCTGTATTTTTTTAAATTTATATTTTCGTGCCTAGAATTTATCATTTTTTCATATATTTAATATATTTCAGATATAAGAGCATATATTTTAATTTTATAGAGCATTTTTTTATTTTTATAGAGCATATTTTTATCTTTGAAGAGCATATTTTCATTTTTATAGAGCATATTTTAAGCGCTTAAAGCACTTTTTTAAGAGCACATTTTTGGTTGCCCTAATCATAACCTTATATTTATCATATATCGGGAATTTTTGCCTGCTGAATCAAAATATGTCTTTAGATTTTTCGTATCTTAAACCGTTTTTAAGATATCGCAAATTGTTTTAAGACAAACATCCAGAGATTTATTTTTCACGAAACCAAAACAAAAATTCAATCGCAGTCCAGAATTTTCAAAATAACTTTGTTATTTTTAGTTTCTGCAAAAAACTACATGAATTAATTCTCGTAGATTTAAGTCTGCTGGATCCAAATCTCTGATTAGATTTTTCGTATCTTTAACCATTTTCATGATATTATTAATTGTATTAAGACAAAGATCCAGAAATTCAAATCCAAAGACATATATATATATATATATATATATATATATATATATATATATATATATATATATATATATATATATATATATATAAGTTACAAAAATTGTTTCTGCAATGTTTACAAATTTAACAAATCTGTAGAACGTTTGCTAATTAATAGAATTTAACGAAAATGCAACGTTTCTTAGTTCCACAATAAACAACATATTTGCCAAGTTTAAATTTTTTAGATTAATATTTGCCAAAGTTACAAAAATTGTTCTTGCAATGTTTACAAATTTGACGATTTTTATGAACATAATAAATATACATTTGATTTTTCTTTATTATTTTATTTTAATTGAATAATGAAGATATATTTCTTCTAGAATCTATACCTTACTTAGCTATAAATTTTGAATTGGCGCGTCAGTCTTCTATTTAGTGACGTCATTTTCGGAGATCTTTTTTTAAATAGTTAAACTTTAGGGATATATTCTATAGTGTGTTCCCGCGCAACGCCACTGAGCTGCAAAGTTAGATGCATTTTTTGCCACGTACCAGAGGCCAGAAGATAATTTGATGGAAGATTTTCTGGCAGCACTCAGACTACTTTATGAACCTCCGGCAGCAGATTCTCTATAAGAATTTGTAAATTTCAAAGATCCCCTTAAATTCTATTTGTGATAATTTCACGTACAGTTAGAAGATACTTTCATGTTTTACTTAGAAGATACTTTCAAACAGAAAAACAAATTTTCAAAAATAATATTTGAAAATTATCTTACAATCTATGATTGTCTGTCTAGATATATTTTAATAAATAAAATATTTAATACTCGTCATAAAATATATTAAAGTTATTTTCGCTACGCCTCTGTCTTCCATTGTAATGCGCATATCCGAAATTGTAATGCGCATGTACGAAATTTTAAATAACGACATCAGCACCTTAGAACATATACTTAGTATAAGTTCTATGATCAGCACACATCACAGCAGCCATCGTGCATAATTTCTGTTTTAGTTTCACCCAAAGAGAATAGGATAGAGGGGAAGGTCTCCATAAGAGACAATGTTAAAATAGAGTATACGGTTTTTAGCGCTCCTAGTGTTTCTCCTGCAGACTAAAAAGAGAAAACGCGGTAGAATTCCGTTCAATTCAAATTTTAAATAATATATTTCATATTAATATTTAGTACAGTATAGAAAAAAAACATTAACGTAGTTGATAAATCCAACCCAAAATCGAAGTAAGCATAAATATCTGTAAATAGTATAAATAAATAATAATGCTAATATAAATTATTATTTCAAGAATTTATTTCAGTAAAATGTGATAATTGGTAAACTATATAATAACCAATATTATAATATAATCAAAATAAAAAAACAGTTATAATAATTTAAAATATGAAATGTCTATTCTAATATTAGAAACATCCCAATATTAGAATAGACATTTCATATTTTAAATTATTATAACTGTTTTTTTATTTTGATTATATTATAATATTGGTTATTATATAGTTTACCAATTATCACATTTTACTGAAATAAATTCTTGAAATAATAATTTATATTAGCATTATTATTTATTTATACTATTTACATAACAAATTGACCACTTTGAAACTTTTTGAGATTTTAATAAATTATTTTGCCTAATGAGAGAAGCCTTTATCATTTTTTTTTGTCAAACTACAAATTAATTATATATTTTTCAGAAAAAAAAAAAACAATTTTTTGTCTTGAAAAGCAGGCCATAAAACACAAATTGAGCAAGTAACAAGTCTGGTTGTTCTTTTTTTAAATATTTTTTTTTTAAATTTAGAGATATTTACAATATAATTTTTAGTTAGAAAATGTAAATTTCGTCGCTATTTACTTGTTTTTATGTGATTTTCTATTTTATTAAAAATGAATTGCTTGTTTGCTGAAAAATTTCAAAAGTTTTAGAGTGGTTGGTGACGCATGGAATGTTCTATAAATTACTAATATTTCGACAAAATCGAAATTGATTTTTCAAGAGTAGTAACAGACAACTTATTAAATATTTCTGACAAATATATATGAAAAAAAGTTGGCAAATCTAAATATCATCTTATCAATAATTTTTGGTCTTCATTATTGGTCTAAGAATAATTGGTCTTTCAATCAATATCTTCTTAATGGTCTTCTTTTTCTTGAGGTTCTTCGCTGATGGCCCTTCTGAAGTCAATTTCACAAATTTTTACATTTTGTTTTTCTTTTTTTTTCAATTGATGTCTAATGAACCTAGCTTCCCAGAAACAACCTGATTTTATAAATATTTTAAAAAATAAATCAGTTGATTCCAAAGAACACAATCGAAAATCTGAACACTCATTCGATAATTCTTAATGTAAATGAACTGATACATTTTTTCTATAAATGTAATTATCAATGATCTGTTTAAATTGTTTATCCCACCTCAACACAGCTGTGAAAAGCATTTCAGTAGAATAATGAAGTCCATTTTTATCTTTCATTATTGTAAATAATTTATATTCATGATACGTAGAGTCACTTTTTGGTAAGATTAACAAATCAACACATTTTGGGTGCACGTCGAAAGTGTAAACTTTCTTAAAAACATCTTATTTCTTCTCGGTGTACTACATTGAGCAGGGGTCTGCAGCTGTAATGACTGCTCAACTTCTTTTTCTTTGAATATGATACCTCTGTCATTATGTGAGGAATCACCAACAAATGCAATATAAATATTAGTATTATTCTCAAGTATTTAGTTATTAGTAAAATTCTTTATATTTTTCTATAGTTCTATAAATAACTCAAACACAATACCTTTCAAAGTCGGACGTTCAAATATATTTCCTTGGTCATTTGAATCCATGACAAGAATTTCTGTACTTGTTTGGGGAATATTTGGCACAACTTTAGGCATCTGGAAAGTCTTTCGAAGTGGAAATGTAGTTGGATCACCTTCTGACCCCTCCAAAGTCTTAATAGGTGGAAGTAAAGTTGGCACAGCTTTTGGAACTAATAATCGCCTTGGTGGAGTATTTTTTTTAATATACTTGCTTTCAAAATGATCCGAACAGATTAATAAATTTTTTGCAGGTCCCTCGTACTGAGCAAACTCTTTCCATTGTTGGCGTCTATTTAAATATATTCATATATTAATTAAAGTATTATCTTAATGGCTCTGATTAAAAAAAAAATGATTGAAAACTATTAAAAAAATGCAGTTCAGACTATTATTTTGTGATTCAAAATTATTTGGAAGTGTTTAATTGTTTTAAATCTTTTTAATTGATTTTGAGCTCGGCAATTTAAAACAATTCATTATTTATCTTTCTGCGAAAACCATGCAGATTCAAAAGATTTAATAGTATTAAAAATACTTTTGTATTAATCGTTTTTTTAAATCGGGTTAATTTTAAAGGGTTAAAAGTTTTATTTTTTTATTCTAAACAAAAAAAAATGTTATATTTATCTACATGTAAGTATCTAGCAGCAATTGCTAACCTTATACTTTGAGAAATTATAATTCATTTTAAGTAAAATTTACATACATGAATTCATCCTTTGGCCATCTAAAGAAAGTGTGATTTTTATCTTCATCAGCTCTTCTACTGTACCCTTTCACTTTACACAGATCACGCGCAACCATATTTTTCGTTGTTAATAATAAAAATAATTTTATTAAAACTGATCTCTTGAAATGAACGATGGTATTTTAACAATGCTGGGCATTTCTTTTCCCTCCACATTTCACAGCTACTCTTTGGTTTCACCAGAGACAAATATCTAAAGAGTTTCACACCAAATATTTATTGCGTTCCGACAAGTCCAGCATCATGAGTTTAGAACAGGATCAGGATTTACAATTGATAGGCACAACAAAAAAGCACAAGGTAAGGATTATTAAATATTAATTTAAGTGTTAAAATATAGGAAAATATATTATAAATAATTTATTCGCAATAAATATTTTTTTCGTCATATGTGCTAAATTAAACAAATGATAATTTAAATAATATATTTTTTATGAAAATTGACTACGTAAATTTGTTTCGAAGTTTATGGAAAATTTTCGTTTTTTTTTTATTTTTTTATTTAATAATTTTTAATTTAAATTAATTTTTTTTTTACAAAATTTTATTAGGTTTAGCCCAAATAAATTTCTTTTTTCAATATTAATGAAATTAATGTGTTGAATTGAAAATTTGTGTCTCTAATTAAAATTAACTTTGATAACTATTAACTAAGATTAACTGTAAAATCTTATGCAAATTGTCACAAATAAATTATTTAATGAAAAGGACGGTTGCTAAAAAAAATGGAAAATACCAAAAATGTTTTGTTTGCAGTTCCCGGTAAAACTCTTCTAGTTTTATCGAAAATCCTTATAACATTTTTCTGCAAAGTTAAAAATTGGAAAAATAAGCGAAAAATTCACGCATCGTTGAAGTCTATTTTTTTTAACAACGAGAGATAAATGAAACAAAAACAAAAAAAAATCGAACAAGTTCTCGAAACTTAACTTAAAAGTATTGCACATGCTCCGTTCATTTTCGTGCGGTCGTGAATCTATCCGCCGACAAAGGAGCAATATTCAATCAATTCGCCGCTCGGTCGTCGCGTTTTTTTTCACTCCATCGTATTGGTGAACGCAATGAACACAAACTTCATTCGTGAACTTGAATTTTTTTGTATATTTTTTCAATTTTTAACATTACAGATAAATATTATCAGGATTTTCGATCAAACTCGAGTAATATTCTCTCGAGTATCTCCGAAAAAAAACTCGAGTTCTACCGGAAACTGGAAACAGAACCGTTGCTCAATCTTTTTTCTTTTTCGTTTCGTCGCATCAGTGAAATCTAAATTTTCCCACATGTGTAATATGTAGTACGAAGTTCCAAGTGCAAAATTCTATTTTATATTAATAAATAAGTTATAAATAAAAGGCCGATATCATCATTCCTTAACATACAATACTCGAACCCCATCAATATTTTAACTTGTCTCGTAGCTTTTGACTCTTATGTCAATACCCGGGTACCCTTTTGCATATTCCAACTTACATATCTTTTGTATTTAACGAAAAAATATAAAATCCTTTCAGATTCTCATTATTTAAGTCCATTGACTATTCATATACATTCTTCTTCTCGCGGATGGGTCACTTAGGACTTTATGTTGAGCCTTCCTCCTTGCCCAATAGCTCTTCATATGCATAGATTGTGTTGTAGTTTCTGTTCCTCCGACCATGCACGTCGTGTTAGTTTCCAAAATTTTCCTATATATTTCAGAGTTGGGTTTGGGATAGAGTATGACATTTATAATTCTGGGCCCTAAGATCTTTCGCATAATTTTGCTTTCCTTAATCTTTAATTGTTCCTTTAATGATTTAAGTTGTAAATTGAGGGTATCTGAAGCATAAAGAGCTTCCGGTTTAATCACTGTTAAGTAATGGCGAATTTCATGACAGGAATTTGCTTGTTATAAACATTTTTGGTGTATTGAAAAGCAACCTCCATTTTCTTGATGTTACAGACTTATTTTTATTGCCATTTTCTGTAACCCATTCGCCTAAGAATTTAAATTTACTCTAGCAATTTTTTCTTAGTGTTAATATTTTCATGTGGAGCATTTTAGTCAAAAATTTAGTTTTTTCATAAGAAATATTGAAGCCCTATTTTTGCTGCTTGTTCTTAGATTTCTTCAGCAATTAGTGCCATATCATCATCAGCAAACGCATATATTTGAATACCCTCAATCTTTGGCCCTAGTCGGTGAGATGGTGCTCCTGTTTTTTTCCATTCACTAAATACCTCGATAATTGTTTGGGTCAGTTTTACTTCCTTCTTTGTGTATGTAATGGATTATTTTCGTGCAATTTTGTGATACAATTTTCTCTTGCATTTTTTCCACAATTCTACAATTATTTGATCCTCCCCTGAAGTCTTGTTATTTTTTAGTGATTGAATAATTTTTTTAATCTCTTGTACAGTTGGTGGGGTTGAATCTTGATTAATTTTATAAGAATTGATGAACTTAAATTTTTCTTGCGATAAACCACTGATAAGTAATTTAGAAAAGTATACTGCAAGGATTGTACAGTTTGCATCTATAGTATAAACCAATTTTCCATTTTTATTAACAAAATGGAGCGATGGAGAACAATACTTTTTGGCCTCCTGAATTGTAAAGCTAGCTTTGACATCGTGTATACATCAAGCGATACTAGCTTTTTACTCACTATGTTGCAAAGTCCGGCTACAATGCGGTAAAGTCACTTTCCCGGGTTGTAGCCGTACTTTCCCGCATTGTGCCAAATAAAATAATTTCCAAAATTATAAATAATCTAAATAGTTGGGAAAGATAATTCGTTCTGAACCCTCCACTTCCGCCCCCCACCACGCTCCCACTTCCGGTTTCCTCCGCATATCCAGTTCCTTTCCCCAATTTCGGTTCCCATTCCCTTTTCCGGTTCACAGCCCACTTCCGGAACCGGAAGTGGGATTTTTTTTTTGAACCGGAAGTGGAGTGGGAACTGGAAGCGGGGTAGGAACCGGAAGTGGGGTGGGAACCGGAAGTAGGGTGGGAACCGGAAGTAGGGTGGGAACCGCAAGTGGGAGATGGGGACCGGAAGTGGAAGCGGAGGGTCTATTTGTTTCTTAAATAATAATTGTCGGCCAAAAAAAAATATACAAATTTAGTGCGGAAATGATTTTACAGCGCTCCAGCTAATGGGGAACTCGCCCTTCGGGCTCGTTCCCCAAACGAGCTGTTGCGTTGTAAAATCAAGCTTTCCACACTCTAATATAAATAACTATTGTCAACTTTTGCTTGAACGTTCTATAATAGTTTCGTGACTTGTGTTGCTTCAAGTTCTCTTCTATTGATTTAAAATCTTCACTTTGCTTACGAATTCTCCTTATTGATTTTCTAACTATCTTCCTAACGTTTTTAAGATCTTGAAATGTGGTTGGAGTTTTATTGCATGACCAATTATGCCAGGTTTGCTGCTTAAGTTGAATTAACTGATCACATTCATCTGTCCACCACGGGTGTTTTCTTGTTCTTTTTAACGGGGCTATGTTTACAGCTGTTTGTAAGAGTTCTGCTTGAAGTTGCGGCTAATTTTGTAGATGTATTTCTTCAATATCTTTCATGTTTCATTACCTTCAAGGTATCTTATGTGTCTGAAAACTTTTTTCATTGGCGACCCCCCATTTTGCCGCGAACCCTAGATCGACAGTAAACGCTTTTTAATCGTTAACGTAGCTATTAACGTTAACGAAGGGATTTGCGTTTACAGGGTGTTTTTAAAGGAGTTTTGGTCATTGATTAAAATACAGCCTTTTTAAAATAGCGCAGCAAATTTATAAACCATCATAAAAATGTTATAACATTTTAGAATGTTAAGATTACATCTTAAGAATTCAATGTGATGCGTCAATGTATGCGTTTGCAACGAGCTCATGATTGCTTCCGTGTTCTGTTTTATATTGGAAATCGCTAGCCGTAAGTCATGCTCAGGATCAAATCGAGTACGATTTCTTGTGTTAATGGCAACTAATTTTGAAAAGCCGGATTTACATGAGTAGGTAGATGCAAATTAAATTAAAATATTGATTGTTTTTCTTTTCAAATCGGCATATTCGTTTCTACCAAATTCGTTTCTCGATAAGCAAATTTATGGCAAATCTTAAGCCGGGGTTATATTAGAGCCACGCCGCGCGTCGCAACGCGGCCTCACGCAACGGGCTGTGATTATACAACAGTGTCGCGTCGCCGCGCGTGCTGATGAAATTTTTTTGTCAGTTCAGTTGCGACCCCGCAAAACGTGCGCACCTATTTGCTTGCAATGTTCTCTTCCGACTCGGATACGGATCTTGAAGAAGATATTGCCTACATATTTATGTTAAACCTACTCAAGAAGAAAAGAAAGAAGAGGAGATACTGGGTGCACCCAGTAAATGCATTAAGAGGAAATTCACCAATATTTCAGGATGACAAAAACGCAATTTAATTACGTACATTCTTTGATTGAAAAAGATTTAAAAACATCCTTAATCCTTAAATAATCCTCATTTAAATTTAAACTCAATAATTTCGTCGACGGACATTTTGGCCGCGTACTGAAATGTGGTAGGCGTTTGCTTGATTGCTTGTCAACACACCGCGCCGGAATGCGCGTAGCCAGCATATCTTATTTTACAAACTAGACCTAGTTCAAATAATGGGCGCTTGGCGGCGCCTGCTGAATCTGCGCTCGGAATTAAAAAAAAAGTTTAAATAATAATTTAATTCTAACAATAGTAAATTCTTGAATTTTAAAGTATTTTCTAGAAAGTTTTAACTTATTTTTTTTTAAGAAATATTTTTCACTGTTGGGAGTAATTGTCGATTTGGGTGGAATAGTTGTTAAAAATAAATTTATATTCTTATAAGAAATTTATTATATATTTTCCTGGTATTGATAACTATAAAAAAATTCATAAATACCCAAAATTACATGAAAATATAATTCTACAAAATAGTTTACGTTTAGCGTTAGCGTTACCCGGGCTAAACCGCGTGGTGTTGCTGATACGATTTTTTACCCCTGGATAAATCGTATTGCATATTATATACATATGTATTTTGCATAAATGAGAAAGCAACTGTCAACTTAAAAATGAAAGTAAAATAATATTGTAATTACGATTGATCCATCCTTAAACAGGAAATACAATAGATTTACAATATATAAATACATAATACTTAAATAAATTACAAAACATAGCTAAATACAGAGTACTTAGATAAATTACAAAACATATCTAAATACCGAATACTTAAATAAATTACAAAACATAGCTAATTACATAATACTTAAATAAATTACAATACATTACATATCTATTATTTTTCTCTTGCTCCAAATTTTGAAGCTTGTACAGTTTAAGAATCTACCTCCAATTTACATTCCTCATTCACCAATATCTACCTCATTCACAATCCCAACTGACCGACCTTTTTTACGCCTAAACACATCTAATGGTTAAATGAATAATTTACAAAATTAGATAAGAGTGCTGCTTACCAACATTTCATTTTTTATTGGGAAAGTATGTCTGCTTCTCTATTTTTCTCTTCTTGTATACTTCATTGTTCTTCTCTGTTTCCAAATTATTCATAAAACAAGCCTTACACATGTTTTCAAACTTATCAAATGATACCCCCTCTAAGGTCTTCATCGCACACATTATATTTTCTTCTGCAATCTGTAAAAATATTTAAATTTATTATTAAAAAAATTACAGATTTTGTGTATAGTTTCTTCAACACAACTGTCTCCGTCTGTCGCTATCGATAGATGTGCTTGACACTAAATTTTTTACTTTACTGACACTAAAATATGAAAGTATAATCTCCAAACAACATTTTCATCCCTTAAAGCGCAAAAGGTCGTATATTACCTTTCCATGCTCGATGTAACACTAATAACAGTAATAACCTAAACATGAATTTAAACAAAAAATATGTATATTTATAATCTACATATATTTATATGTATATATAGGTAGCAATAAGAACTGCTAATTCGTAATGACACTCAAATAATTCAGTAGGAACGTAAAACAGTAAATACTGTAAATACTAAATGTAATGCAGCAATGTCTATTCGACAGTTTCAGCACACAAAGAAAGCGCTTAAAATTTATTCATCCAATATTCGATTACAAGTATACAAAACTCAACATACAATAAATGGATGAAGTTCTACAAGAAATGGCTGGATAAATACAAAATAAATTAATCAATCCAATATTCGGTTACTTCGTACAAAATAAATTACTTCATCCAAAAAAAGGTTAATTCATCCAAAATAAAATGTAATCATCCAATAATTGGTTTTTTCGTACAAACTATGATTTTTTCTTACAATAATCGTGCAACATAAAATCAATTCACCCAAAAAAGGTTTACGTATACATAAAAAGGTTGTTTCATCCATCCATTTGATTGCTCTTTACACAAAAACAAATTGCTTGATATAAAATTTGAACTATAATCAAATAACTATTACCTATAATCTATTGTATGTAATATATTATGCTTTATTTTATATTATATGCTATATAATCTGTAATAAGAGTAGCACATGACCGGCCAGATATTGTAGTGATTTTTAAAAAAAGAAATGAAGCTATTATCATTGAAATTGGAATAACAAGCCAGGATAATCGGCTGCAATTTGTTGAGACCACGGAACTGCATAAGTACGACATGGTAGCGAGTGAAATATTACAAATATAAGTGTAAAACCAAGATTATCCCATATGTGATGACTTGGGACGGGGTGGTTACAAAAAGCCACAGCAGATATAACTAGCAAATTGGAATAACACCAAACATCGAAGCTTACATCCAAACTAGAATGCTGAAGAGGACACATACGACTGTGTCGTTTGAGACACGTAGGGGCATACTTAATGGACCTGGCGAGGGCGAAACACCCGAAGCAGCAGTTGAGAGGTTGATGAGAAGAAGCGATACGGTGGCCAATGCGAGTATATAACAATATTAATTCCTAAAAACTACTTCTTAAATAAATTTATTAAATATGTATTATGTGTAATTTATTATGTGTTGGTTAATTTTTTATATATTTTAACTTCATTGACAAACTAATGCTGGCTTAGATGTTTGTACTCCGAAATATTGATTTCTGATATCTTTTGACTGTTTGGACAGATGTAAGAAATTGATTTGACAACGGTTTTTCACAGCGGATGTTGATGGTTTAACCCAATGATGACTTTTTTGGAAATTTTATTCGTTCATTGGAAGAAATAATTGTATTTTGTAAAAATAAAAATTGTTTGTAAAGTGCAATCAAATTTTGGATGGATCAACCTTTTTTGTACAGTTAAACCATTTCTGGGTGAATTTATTTTATTTTGTACAATTTCATCAATTATTGTACTAAACCATTATTATTTGTAAGAATAAATCGTTTATTGGGCGTTTATATTTTATTTTGGAAAAAGCAACCTTTTTTGGATGAAGTAATCGCTTTTTGTATGAATCAACCGAATTTTGTATTTTTCCAGCTATTATTTGTAAAAAACCATCTATTTATTGTACGCAAAAAATCCAAGCCCAAAGAAAGTAACGGAAACAACACAAAGCGCGCGTAAACTGCGCGTGCAGATTCAGCAGGCGCCGCCAAGCGACCATTATTTGAACTAGGTCTAGTTTGTAAAATAAGATATGCTCGCGTAGCCACGTGGTGATTATACTAGAGCCGAGCCAACCAACGCGTTACTTCCCCCACCAGCGATGCTACGCCGATCGAAATCGAGTGGTCTGCGTGGAGTCAGCTCCCTCGGCCACACGCGGGACTGAGCTAATGTAATCACGTTCATACTAAATGTATGTAACCGACTGCAATCCCACGCGTTGCGACTCGCGGCGTGGCTCTACGTTGGCCCGGCTTTAAGCCGGGGTTATATTAGAGCCGCGCCGCGTGTCGCAGCGCTGCCTGACGCAACGGGCTGGTGATTATACTACATTATACTACTGTCGCGTCGTCGCGCGTGCTGATTAATTTTTATGTAAGTTCAGTGTCGACCGCGTAACGTCCGCACCTATTTGCAATGTTTTATAGCAAATTTTAAAAATTCGTTAAAATAATTGTTTAAAATATCTTAACCTGTTGCCAATTAGGTGTAAAGCTCTTATTTCCTAAATTTTCTTCATTAAATATTTATACAGAATCATACAGAAAATATTAATGCCATTGCTACAAAGTCCAGAAATTAGTGCTTCATGGAATATCATTTACGGGCTTTAGGGCATACTTATTGCGGCTTTTCACTATTGCGGATTTCAGCAAAGTTTATTCAACAAAAACGATACAAGTATTTCACAAATAGATGGTTTAATGATGGTTTAATGATTCCGGAGCGTAGTTACCATTTACAACAAGACAAGTAGATAAGAACAGACAAGAGCAATTTATATTCTCTTACTAGCTCAATAAGTTCGTCGGCGGACATCTTGCGCGGGTACTGAAATGTGGTAGACGTCTGCTTACTTGCGCCAGTATATGCAGTATTTTGTAATAGCTTATATTTTGGGTCATTTCACACTTTGCGAGCGATCAATTTATTGTTTTTTCTCTAGTAGCATCGGACCTCACCCAGTATATGCATTAAGAGGAAATTCACCAATATTTCAGGATGACAAAAACACAATTTAATTATGTACATTCTTTGATTGAAAAAGATTAAAAAAAATCCTTAATCCTTATTTTTCGGATCATATCAAAATTTATACTCTCTTACTAACTCAATAATTTCGTCGGCGGACATTTTGCGCGCGTACTGAAATGTGGTAGACGTTTGCTTGCTTCGTTGTCAACACACCGCGCCGGAATGCGCGTAGCCACGTGGTTATTATACTAGAGCCGAGCCAACCAACGCGTTACTTAACCACCCCCACCAGCTATGCCACGCCGATCGAAATCGTGTGGTCTACGTGGAGTCAGCTCGCTCGGCGACACGCGGGACTGAGTTAATGTAATCACGTTCATACTAAATGTATGTAACCGATTGCAATCCCACGCGTTGCGACACGCGGCGTGGCTCTAATATAACCCCGGCTTTAGCATAAATTAATTGCGCAGTGTTTCGTCGCTTGAAACATCAATTAACTGTTCTTTTTCATTTAAAGAGATATCGGAATTAATAATATCAAACGAAAATGGAACACGGATCCAACCTAATTCATTATCTGGAAAATTTTAGAACCTTATCGTTAAGTTTTCTCTCAATTTTATCAAATCATAAGAAATTGTGTTTTTAAACGACAAGAAATCTATATTATTTTCTTTAGTAAATTCTAGTAATTTTAGTAGTTGTTTTTTTAAATTCTTCTTGCCAAAGTATCAGTTTCTTTCTAAAAGTTTCAATTTTACTGATCTATATTAAAATCTTTGTACTCTCTCCCTGTAAACTCAAATTAAAATCTTTAAGTTCTTCGGAAATGTCAACCATGTAACTGCGTTTTCCGAGCCAATCTTCATTACTGAATGAGCGTGCTGGTATATGCAAACCTCGTTTCTCAAATCGAAAATACGTCATAATATTTCGCCGCGTGAGAGCCATTTGAATTCGGTATGTAGTAATAATGTCTCATAAACAGAATCTATCTCATTGCAGCGGTTATTGAAGAGAGACGTGTTAAAATTCACTGTTCTGATACTTTTTGATAATAAAAGTTATAAAACCATTAATTTTTTGTAGCGTCAAAATTGAATTTCATATTATGAATGAATATATGAATGTGCTCTACTGTACATAGAAATGATTGATTTCTCATTTAAATGTCCCTTAGAAACAGTTTTGAAATTTGGGGTCCCCGATAGACCTTATGTATGCTTAAAAATATACGGTGCCCTGGGAAGGTTAATCAAGGCTTGGTCCACTGATCAACTAAGAAGTACAAATCGTCAAGAAATCTTCTGGTTTAGACACATACATGGACGATCGCTTATGGTAGATGGAATCATAGAATTTCCCTGCACACGCGAGCGAGCGAGAATTTACCGCTGTAGGCTTCAGCCTACTCAGCCTAATACGAAATTCGCCATTCGCTAACCTCCGAGTAGGAGACGACACTTGAAGAAGAAGATTATATCCGTATTATATTTATTTTTGTAAAATTTAGTGAAAATCAATTTATTTCTACAAATATTAGTCCAAATGCTCATAAACAGACTATTTAAAATAATTATTTTTTTTTCAAATTAATTGATTTTTTGTAAAATTTTAGAACAAAAACTGGAAAATTGGACAAAACTACGATATAACAGAAAGTATGCAGTATAAACAAATGGTAATTTTCCAAAACTAAGAAAATATCACAATAATTTTGTTTTATAATTTTTTAGTTTAATAAGGTAGTTAATGCGGAAATCTATTTCCCATTACGGGGCGAATCCATTTACAAAATCGAACAATTAAAATCGATCAAAATGGTAAAAACAAATCAACAACAAATTTGCAAAAGTAACCTATGATTTCTGTTTATAGCCGGGAACATTTAGATTAATGTTCATCGACATCAACATTATGGCCCAACGAAAAAGCGTCGAGTATAGAAGGTACAGAGACGCGAGAATTATGACAATGTATTACGAAATTTTCCACCACCACTCCAAATCTTTATTCGGACCGTTGAGGAACAGAAAACGATTTTTCGAAATTATCAATTTGATCATAACTAGATCCGCACACGAGTGCATTTTGTTGCATTCAATTTGTCGCCACATCGATCCAACAGAGATCTCTTGGCTACAAGAAATCGACGAATCTCAAAAATATGATATATTATTAACGGTTTGCAAAATATTTAGAATTCATAAAAAACTCAAATTAGAGTTACATTATTTTCATTATTTCAGGGATTGCGTCTTTTATTAAACATAATCGTTATTCCATCTTTGAATAAAACGTTTTTTCCATTACATGCTGGACAAACACACGAAATCAAATTTGTACCAAGGGTTTCATGGAATGCTTATTTGCAGAAGGTAAAATAACTAGACCTGTACATCTATTATTAACTGACTAACCTATGTGTCTAGACCAATCCAATGAATCTTTTAAAATTCATTTTAGGTCACTCAAGATCTAATAAGGAAAAACTATATAATTCCAGTAACTTACAGTGAAGAATCATTGCGATTGTGTCGAGGAGATCTGCAGATAAAACCGAAGAAAGGATTGAATGATTTCGCTAACAACAGACCATACATCAAATTGTACCCGAGGTTGGAAAATCGCGGTTTGAGTGTTTAATATATATTTTTTTGTTTGACGTTTTAGGAACAAAATGGACAGCTATGAGAAGAAGGTAATTCTCAAAAGGGTCATACAATTGACAGATTCGTTCAGGGGTGCCCAGAAGCACAATTTTTTCGACTCTTGGAGGAATTTTGAGAGAATCAATAGGTACGAACAAATTTACGGTATTGCATTGGACGTCGAGGATTGCTTTGGAAATGTTAATATAGGTAAGTTTACATTACTTTGCTGTTATTTGGTTTTGTTTTGTCTTGCCTAGTATTGTCAGATCTTGAAAGGTTTTGTCTGGACATGTGTGATCTTATCTAGTCTTTTTTTGTCCGGTCTAGTCTTGTCTAATATATGGGCATATAGCTAGACAAGTTTAGTCCAGACTGGCGATAACTGGACTATATTAGACGAGATAAGAGGAGACGAGACTATACTACACAAGACAATATTGGTTAGACTAGACGGCAACTGGTTTTAAGTAAAGAGCCATTTTCTTAAAAACAAATCTTACAGAAGAGCCGCAGGGATGATATTATAAAAAATACTGTAGATTATTTCTTTTAAAAAAAAATTTGTGTATACTTAATGATAAAATTACATTAAACAAAATATTCAAGGCAAGCAATTTAATAGAAATGAACACAAGCAATAGTGAGATTTTTGTTTGTGAACTGATACACAGATTTGAAATTTTGATGACCAAATCTTCTGATTTCAAATGTATTAATTCAAGTTAAAATTGAGCTATCAACCTTTCGAAACGGGTTAAAATTTATTTCGTTGGTATTTACAGAAAATTGATATTATTTTATTTGCCGCCTACATTCCCGTTCTTTCTGTGACCCGCCATTTCCTTAATCTTCTTGTGCGTGTGGAAGTTCTCATATTCTTTCATTTACGCACATTGCTTGGACAGGTACTGTCTTGGTTTTATACAATATCAATTTATGGAAAGTCTAATGGTCCATGGTATCCATGGTCTTTGGTTATGGATACTAATCCTTCTTGTATCCGGTTCCAACGTAGATGGAATTTTTCTTTAAATGTTACGGCCTTATTTGTTCTCAAATGTTGCTTGATGTACAGCAACCTGTTCAGCGTCCGTTCGCATAGAAAAAGTTAATCACTAGAAAGCACAGGACCGCCAGGAATGGAGAACAAGGGAAGAGGCCTATATCTAGGAATGGAGCACGTAGAGGCCGCCATGATGATGATCATGATGATGATAATGTACAGCAACATTTAGTCTTGTCTGAACTGCCCCAATCTTGCCTAGTCTTGTCTAGATTCTACTTGTCTCATCTACTTCACTTTGCAAGCGATCAATTTATTGTTTTTTCTCTAGTAGCATCGGACCGCACTGACCACTTGTCTCATCTACTTTTCAAAACTATCTTGTTTTATTTATTTACGTTCGTCTAATCTTTAATTTTTTTAATGTTATAGATATATTGAAGGATATAATTACAACGTGTCCGCCAGCACATGTAAGTGCTGAAGTTCTTCTTCTTAAAGATTATGTTATAATTGTTTTGTTTTAGTTGTCTATTCTTACCAAAAAGAAGCTACTACACCACATAGATAATCCGTACGTAATATTTGGTAAATCCAAAAAACGTAAGATTTTTAACAGAAAACTTTGCGAATTTCTTTTGTAACTGACTTTGTTGTTGCAGAAGAGAAAATTTGGCGTTGGAATCATGGATTACTACAAGGAGATGTTTTCTCAGCAGTTTTATGCGAACTATACATGTAAGAACTATTTACCGCTAGTAATTAAACTCATTCATTACTCAAAAATCACTCACAAATTTTTATGTAAATTGAACAAAATTTAATTCACGACAAAAAAGTGTTGCGTAAAATAAGAAAGAACTAGTCTCGTATAGTGGTACAGGGAGTTGAACAGGGCGGTGAGATCAAAATGCCGAAAAACCAAGGAAGGATGGCTAGCTGAAAAATGCAGTGAAATGGAGACACTAGAAAAAATGCACGACTTGTTTAATCTCCACAAAAAGATCAAGGAATTCACAAACATACGATGCAAGCAGATTCACGTTATTTTGAAAGACACTACCAACAAGATTTTATCGAGCCTTGCCGAAATGCTAAAAAGACGGAAAGAGTATGTTGAGGCTCTCTTCAATGACACACGACCCCACCAACCACCTAGAGACGATAATATCCAGTCCTGATATCACAATAGAGGACGTGAGACGTGCAATAAAACTTCAGATAAATGGAAACCTTGCAATTGATCGTCAATGCAGATGATATGAGCTTAAAACTTCTTACCTCTTTGTGCAACTCAATATAAAAATACCAACGGACTGACTTGGGTCGACGTTCATCACTTTACCTTAAAAACCGAACGCTTCTCAATGTGATGATAAGCCAGATGTGTCATGTCCTCAAGGTCTTTCTCCGTATCATCACACTATACGTTAAATGCGAGGGACAGGCTGGAGAAACGCAATTTGGATTTAGGAACGGAGACGGCACGCGCGAGGCTCTCTTCTCTCTCAACGTTCTCACACAGCGATGCAGAGACATGAATGTCAATATATTCGCCTGCTTTATTGACTACCGAAAAGCTTTCGACAGTGTCTCGCACCAGAAGCTCATTGAGATTCTAAAATACATCTGAGTCGATGAGGAACTGAACATCACCACGCAGCTGTCTGTATCCTGTATTATCACTCTGTATTTATATATTCAAGCTGTGTTCCGCTGTAGTAAGTTGATGTGATTGTATCTATAATTAGTTTAGTTTCACCCCTATATTTATTTATTTCTTATTTCACTACCGTTACTAAATTATTATTATTAAGTTTCAGACTAAATCCAAATTATTTCCATTCATTTTCAGGTCTTATATAGATAGCAAAACTCTATCGCAGTTTATTACACCGTTTCACTTCTTGTTCAGAAAAGTGGACGACTATCTTTTCTGTTCCAAAAACAGTTTGGACATCCACAGGTAAGAAATTTTTTTGAAAGTTTTATCTACTGAATCTATGAACTAGTTTATGTCAGACAAGACCTTGCGGTACCAAACACAAGACAGGGTTAGTCAGGACCTTACAAGGCAGACAATATCAGAATTCTTCAAGTGGCATCTCCTTTCAGGAGGTTTACAATCATCAACGCAATTTTGATCTTAGATGTGGCAGCTCGGAATAGTTCATTGCATGTTGTGATATACCAATCCCTCAGATTATACAGCCATGAGATTCTGCGCTTAACATCTTTCCCTACATTATCAATTGCAGCAGTTCGTATTTTGCCCTCTTATCTGACCCAGGTTTTTTTTTTGTTTTTCTCATCCCAATGTGGGTTCAGGGATCTTCTACACCTCTTGTAAACACTGCGGCATTATAGGCCTATGTATTCCCCCACATCGTTCCAATCAAGCAAATAGATCCAGAAGTCTACGTGACTTGTGGTTCGGCGGAAATTCCTTGGCTGTTATGTTGAGTTTTATTCTCCTGCGCGCGATTGCTTCACAATGGCAGATTATATGGTTTCGTCCTCTTCGTTGCAGAGTCTGCATAGCGGTTCATTTGTCAAGATGCCCATCTTCTGCAGGTGTCCTCTCAGTGCGCAGTGTGATATGATTTCCAGCTGTTTGTTCATTCGTTTCGTCACTCTGTCTTTCCAGGATATCTTTAACATAGGTCTATGGCACCATAGTTTGAATGACTCTAGCTTCTTTATTTCAGCTTGCTTCAATGTCCATGGCTCCACTTCATAGAGTAGAATCGAGAAGATTAGCATTTCAGCATTCTTGTACGCAGATCTATTTTAATTTATCTTATACTATTATTCATAACAAAAGAACGTTCGCATTTTCAGAAATGTGTTTCTGGCTAATTCAATTCTCGATTTTATTTCTAGTGTCTGGTCTATATTGTATGTTTCCTTGTGCCAAGATATGTGCATTTCAATGTTTTTTCTATTCGAGGGTTGTCGATGTATAGGGCTTAATACTGCGTGATCTGAGATCGTAGCGGTTTGATCTAGTAGAGCGCTTCAATTATCTGTATGTCTCGTGAGTCTATGTTTCGTTGTTTCAGTAGATCTATTAAAGTATCGTGACGTACCTTATCGAAAGTCTTTTTGTAGTGTCTATAAAGCATACGCATATATCTTGGTTCATGTCCAAACAATCTCAGTGTTGTCGCATTAAAACTGAATAGAGCCTCTCGTGTAATAAATCCGTTTCTGAATCCAAATTGAGTGATTCCTCTGTTTTTTCTAACTTGTTGCATTAACCAGGGTGTTTAGACGGTGTTTATAGTCTCACAGGATAGATAAGATTAGACAAAATCAGACAAGACTAGACAAGACCAGAAAAGAACAGATATTTAGTCAAGATTATCTAGGACCAGACGAAATACATGCAAACAATGAGACAAGACTAGATAAGACCGGATGAGATACATCGAGACAAGTTTTGGATAAGATTAACCGCTTTACATAATTCGACCTAGATTAGACAAAACTAATTTAATACGTGTTTATTCAATTTGTGTATTAACCAATAGATAATGTGATATGTGTTGTAGGTTTGTGGAGAAGGTGGAAATCAATTTTGTTTTGAACAAGGAGAAATCGGTGTCGAACTTGCACAATCCATCGACCCCCATCGAATTTTGTGGACAAACAATTCATTTAGGCGACAATGGCAAACGGGTCACATGCATGTATAAGTTTCCAGAGCAATGTGAAATACGACACAGATTCAAGCTCTGGAACTACAAGATGCAATTATCAGAAAAAGGGTAAGAAAATAATCAGAGACCAGACAAGATCAGATAAGGCCAGACAAAATTAGATAGAACCAGGCAAGATCAGACAAGACCAGACCAAATCAGACAAGACTAGACAAGACCAAACATGTCTAGGTAGGACAAGACCAAACTACATAAGACTAGACAGGACTAAACAAGATTAGATATGACAAATTGCCTAAGATAAAAATAATATTTGTTTGTTGTTTTAGATTGCTGGCTAAATCATTTTATTATACGTACAACAATTTTCATTTTCGGAAGACGATCTTGAATTTGAATTATAACAGCTTTGAGACGAATCTTGAGAATTTCTACGAAGGAATGGTATTTATTGCGTTTAAGTTTGATTGCTGTGTGATGGCGATCGATCGAAAAGGTGATGTGGCGCTCAAAGATTTCTTCGAGGATTTCATTCGCAGCAATGTTTGGTATTATGCGAAGAGGTTCATGACCACTATCAAACTCACTGGTAAATTATTGTTTTTCAAAAGTTGGACTAAAAAATTGAGATTTTCGTTTGTTTAAATTTAAACTGACAAGACTAGACAGAGAAGACTAGAAAGACAAGACTAAGCAGAAAAGAATTTGAAAATAGTTTACTCTATTGAGTAAGTGCTTTGTTGAGTATCCAAGTCTTTGTAATCACCGCCTTGATAAAAATTAATTGTCGAAGTGCAACGCAGTGTATGACACAAACGAATTGTCGGACGACCCAAATGTTAACACTTCCCCGACACTTAGACGACACTTAGAATATTAATTCAGCAACTTTTGACTACTCAAATTTCAGTGTTCCAAAAAAAGAGTTCCTTGACACTTTGACAACATTTCGTTGACGTATTGCCTAGTCTTCGTTCAGTAAGCTCAGCGATATTTCATTTTTATCAGGGCATGGTTATGATATGTTTGTAAATGTTCAATAAAGCTCAAAAGATCGAATGAAATTGATGAATGTTTGTAAGCGAAAAAGCAATTAAAACATTTTCAAACATTGTAGAACAAAAGCATTTTTCGTCGTGGAAATATTCGCTTTTTTTAGGAGATAAAACGAAAACACGATATGGTATCAAACTTGGATATATGGCATTCGAGGCTGTCTTGAAAGAAAGAAACCTTCCAGTGTACAGGGAGATTCTGCACGACATTCGCGAAAAACGAAAATTAATGTACATGCCCTTAATAGATTGGAACCAAAAATTTCGACGACTTCCCAAAATGTTCGGCAACGTCAGTAAGTAAGAACAAAGACATTTTTTCTGCGACTTTCTAAACCTCTACGTGTTTCAGTTATGCGCAGAGAATTTAATCCACTATTGGATTGAAACCACAGATGCTTTACACACAGGAATCACAAATTCTTAAAAATATTTCGACGACTTTTTTTTACAAAACCGTTGCACAACGCCAAACATTCCATTTTGTTTATTCCAACGTTCCAAATTAGTCATCCAGATCATGTCATTTATGTAATCCCAAAGTTCGATATCAGTCATTCCAAACGTCATTTATATTTTGTTCTTGATATCTCGAGCAAAAATCTCGTATATAACTATTTCCTATAAAGCGAGTTCCGTGTTAATCGCGTTATAGTGGAGTCTAATGACTTGTTTATTTTTACAAGTTACTTATTAACCGTGTTATAACGAAGTATTTTTTATTTGAATAAGAATCAGATATTGCTTTTGATATTGCATTACAAATAGTTCCTTTATATCTACTTACAAAGTTCGTTTTAATAATAATGTATTTTGTACGCTTTTACAAGTAATGTATTAACCGCGTTATAAAGAAGTATTATTTATCGTTACTGCATTCTACTCAATTCCTATAAGTTCCTTGAAATTTACTTGCAAACTTCCTATTAATCAGACGAATTAATCGCGGCGTTATAGGCTTCAGAGTCTAATATATTTTGTAGATTTTTATATGTATCTTATTGACCCTATAATAACGAAGTATTGTTTATTCGAATAAGAATATTTTTTATTTGAGTTTTTGTTACAGCATTACTATTAGTTCCATTAAACCTACTTACAAGATAAGAACGGGACTAGACAGACAAGACTAGGCAGACAAGATTATACAGACAAAAAACAAGCGACAGATGAGAAACTAAATGTAGTCACCAAACAACCATCATTTTAAAATCAAATTTAAGTCTTGAATTATTGAATCTCCAATTTACACATCGACTTGTTCGTCTTGTCATGTAGTATCTGTGTGCCGAAAATGTTTTCGCTGCGTTTTACCGTTCTCGAGGAAAAAAAAACGAAAAAGCACGTTTTTTTTTTTAGGTTACCCAAATTAAATCTAAGTGCTGAAAGCGTGTTTCCAATTTGTTTCGCTTTAAAGTTACAAATAAACAAGTTTTATATATTTTTTCGCTGTATGGTGCACAGCGAATAAATGTACTCACAAGCTGCATGAAGATAGCCCCCCCAAAATAAAAAAAAATTAAATGGGATACGTTTGACCATGATTCACCACCAAACAATTTTGTTTGCCTACATTCCGTTAATAAGATATAAAAACATGATTGGGGGCCTAGCCCCCCAAAATGCATAGCCTAGCCCCCCATTTTTTCTATATTTGATAATGCCATCTTAAAAAGCTTCGTTTGACCATGTTTGCCCACTATTTCTTTTAATTAATTTTTTTTTTTTGAACCCGAGACTTTCTATTTTAATATATTTTTAATTATTTTTTTGGTTGACTGCTTTTAGGTCACACTCTGACTATAGCGCCAGTGTCAAAATTTTTTTGACAGTCAATATGAAAATAAACCAATGATTATAAACATTAAAAAAATTTGATGGATTAAGGATGGGTATAAAAAATCTAAGTGTGCGAATAAATATTTATATCAATTTTTATTGTCAGTTAATATTTCAATTAAATAATATTTCAAACATAAATAATATTTTTCTACTGATATATTTGAAAATGGCATTTTTTTCACGGCTTACCATTCATGAAAGTGACATTTTTTCATTATAGAGATGAAAATATTATCACATCTAGAGACGAAAATGAGCATTTTAAATTTATGATTTTCTCGATTAAAACACTAAACTAACCAAATTTTCATGGACTTTCTTATTAGTTACATCAATTTCAATGAAATATTTTATGTACAAACGTAAAACGAGCCTGAAACTATTTAAAAAAACGAAATTAAATTAGGACATTTGACTTGAAAAGTATCACCTATGAGAATGCAATATGTTACCGTGGAAACGACCAAACCAACAATTAAATTTGTATAGACAGTTCGCTTCGAATTGGATTTATTAAAGTCGAATTATGAATTCTACAACCGAAATCAATAGAAAAAATTGCATTTACTACTCGAGATGAAAGTGTTTTTCTTGGTTCGGTGCGATTGCTAACTCGCTGGCGCTCGTGAGCAAACTCCCACTTCACCAAAAAAACGACACTTTCATCTTCATGAAAGTGGTTCCGGAACATGGTAAGATTCTATTGCTAGAAATTATAAAGCAATATATTAAACCCGGAACCACAATTGTGTCTGATTGCTGGAAGGTATATGATTGTTTAGAACAGTGTTTCCCAACCTTTTTCTCTTCGCGAACCCCTTTAAAATTCGAAAGAATTTGGCGAACCCCTTATACTGGCAGGTAAAAAAGTAATAAAATTTGGTAGAACATTTATTTACCATATTGCAAGTACAAACATAAATAAAACCATTATGATAGTTTCAAAAAAAAATCAATTCAACAAATCAAGAACCAGTCTTATAATTAGTTAAGCATTCGTTAAATTAGCCATTTTCTTCGGCAGATTTAAAAAAAAATCCGCCTGAGGCGGCACTAGTGGAGGTACATAATTTTTGATTTCCCAATGACTGTAATGTAAAACATACATTATAAAAATGGAATTAACAGAAAATGATGTACCTGGAGCAAAATTAAAATTTGCAAAAATTAAAGATCATCTCATCCGGGATTTAAAACGATGGCTTGCTTGTAGTGGTTTATCCGTTTTAGGCAAAAAAATGTACTCGTAGAAAGTGTCGATGACAGTTCGTATTGTTTATTGTCAGATATTAAATATTTCATGTACCTACATATTTTTGTTAATGCTTCCTTTTTGAAGTTGAATATTTTGTGTAACCATTTTACTCTACCGCGCCTATAGAAATTTCACTTCAAAAAGGAAACATTAACAAAAATATTTAGATGAAATATTTAAATCTCTGACAAACTGTCAACGATAACTAACCTTTCTACGAGTACATTTTTATTGCCTAAAACGGATAAACCAGGCAAGCAAGCCATCGTTTGAAATCCCGGATGAGATGAGCTTGAATTTTTGCAAATTACAATTTTGCTCCAGGTACAACATCTGTTAATTCCATTTTTATAATGTATGTTTTACATTACAGTCATTGGGAAATCAAAACTTATGTACCTCTACTAGTGCTGCCCCTGGCGGATTTCTTTTTAAATCTTCAGAGGAAAATGGCTAATTAAAAAAAAAACTCTTAATGGGATACCTGTGATTGTTTGATGGAGCAAAGCACACTACAAAATTTGGCTCAATATCTGACAATTTCAATCTCAGATCAGGTTCTGCATTTAACCTGTTTCAATATTTATTTATCTTTCAAATATGTATATGTTGAAAATCCTTTCACACATAGATATGTTGTTCAAAAGGGTAATAGAATTTCTATAGCTTTTGTTGAGAGATCAAGATATTCATTTTTAATATTGAGCCAGAAGTCAATTAAAGAGTGATCTTTAAAAATAGCTTTTAAGAACTGTCACAGGATAACTCTATGAGTTTTTCTGTTTCCATTAAAGTTAGAGAGGTTTCTAAATTTAAATCTCCTTGAAAAGGACTATGTATCCAGTTGTTTGAGAGGGATATGTTGTATCTATAGGGAAAATAGTCATCGAAAGTTAATTGAAGATGTTTCAGATGTTCAGATCTATTTATTTCAATGTTTTCATCAGGTTTAATTGAATTTTCTGATAAAACTGTGGAGAGAGAACCAAAACATTCGTACTCATTCATTTGCAGGCATTGGATCCACAAGTTGAACTTTTTTAGCATGACCTCAATTTTATCATGTACACTGAAAATGGTGACACCCGTGCCCTGTAATGACAGATTTAAATCATTTAATTTAAAAAAAATGTCAGCTAAGTATACAAGCTTTTGCAGTCAAAGATTATCGAAGACACAAGAGGACAAATGAAACGGATGATCAATAAAAAATGCTTGTACTTCAGATCTCGATTCAAACAAGCGTGTCACTTTGCCACGGGAGAGCCATCTAACTTTCGTATGAAGTAATAAAGAAACGTGAAGACTTCCAAAATCCTCACAAAGAGCATGGAATATACGACAATTTGTAGCACGAGATTTTATAAAATTTACAATTTTTACAGCATCACTTAGGGTGCGTTCCACTTGGCGCCCACAACGCTCAAAACATCCATGTAGCCGTTCCACTTGACGATCGCGGTCGTTGTGGTCGCGGCGAATACGTCACTAATGACGTCATTATTTTCGCCTACAACGACCCAGCTGAAAAGCTGAGTCGAAGTGGTCGTTCTGCAGAAATTCGGTTTCGTTTTTTTAAATTAAAATATGGAGATGCAGAAAATTTCTTTGCATGATGCAAATAGTAATATTTTAGTGGAGGCTTATGTTTCTGCTACGGAATATGAATCTGCTACGGAAATTCTATAGTCAACCTGCTTATTATTTTTATTATGCGAAGGTGTCAGTTACATATGTGCATATTTAACGATTAATTACATTCTCATAATCAATAAAACGTGGCCTGAGCTTTCGAATATAAAAACTCAACTGTGTTGTTTACACTGCCATTTCTAATGTTTTAATCGCCATTTGTAATGTTAGTATTAGTGAACGCTCAAAACGCTACAAAATCCATTCCACTTGGCTTTTCGATTGTAACGCCCTCAAGCAAGTGGAACGGGATAAACGGCGGTCGTGAGCGTTAGCGTTGTGGGCGCCAAGTGGAACGCACCCTTAAAGTAGTAGATAACTCTGCAGGAATACGCTTACATGCCAATGCTTGTCTATGAATAAAGCAATAAAGCGAGTCCATTGCATTTTCTCGTTGATCTTCTTTGCCCGTGCCACAAAACCAGAAAATTTTCCTGTCATTGATTTTGCACCATGTGTACACAGTCCCACACAATAAGACCAGTTTATTCCATTTTTTTCAAAATAACCATTGATTAGATCGAAAATTGCTTCTCCAGTTGAGTAGGTTTTCAAAGGTTTCGCAAATAATACATCTTCTTCAACGATATTCGCCAAAATATATCTCACGTAGACAAGCAATACTGCGGCGTTTGCTAGATCGGTCGACTCGTCAAGCTGGATCGCAAAATAATTCGATTTTATTCTCCTCAAAAGTTCGTTCTCCACATTACTTGCTAAATCATTAATTCTACGTGATACCGTATTGTTTGATAGTGGAACAACTTCAATTTTCCTTGCTGCCTTTTCTCCAAGCATACATTTCGCGATATCTTTTGCACATGGTCCAATTAAAGTTTCTGCCATTGTATGTGCCTGTCCAGATCTTGCAATTCTATAACTCACTCGAAATGATGCCGCAAGAGCCATTTTACTATCTTCGTTTGAGAATAGGAAAGAAGAGACCCTACACTTATTATTATCTGCTAATTTTCTTTTAAAATACTCAATAGGTTTATCCCTGTACGTCGGATGTTTTGTTTCAAGGTGTCTACGAAGAAGTGATGGTTTTAAACTGCTATTGGCAAGAACTTCGTTGCAGATTACACAAAGCGGTTTAGGTTTCGACTCTACCCCAGTAAAATAAAAACCCATTTGTAAATAATCATATTTTCGATTTTTACCCACCATTTTCACCATTTTTTTCTTTGTTTTTAGTCTGATGAAATTGTAGCTCACTACTGCTTTCAGTATCATCATGTGTTGCTTCTACACGACTCATTTTTAATCATCGATCCATAATAAAATTGGGGTATAATAGTTTTTGTATAGTTGGAATTGAAAGTTATGTACACAAGAAGAACGTCACTAAACAAACAAAGCCGCAATAGCCATGCAACTAATCGCGAACTAAATCACTCAAGGTTTACAACCCTTTGTACGAATATTTGCTAATACGTTATTTGGTATGCAATCTTTAACTAACAAACGAGAGGATAGTCCAAATTATTCAACTTGTGAAAAGTATTTTAGGTTGCCTAGTCAATATATAATGCGACATCAAGCGATAAAAAATAGAACTAGTACTTTTTGTTTGTCGGGTATTGCATTAGTTATGTTTTTGTTTTTCTTGCTTTTATTTTTCTTCGGCAATTTAAAATGCCTCCATTGCAATATTATTTTCGCGAACCCCCTTTGTACACCCCGCGAACCCCTAGGGGTTCACGAACCACCGGTTGGGAATCGATGGTTTAGAATTTAGAAGATGAGAGCTTCCAACACATGACGGTGAATCATTCAGTGAAGTTCAAAGATTCAATTACTGGTGTTCATACAAACACCTGGAGTGCAATTAAGATAAGTCTGCCACGGTCGACTGTAAATAGTGACTTTGATTCTTACCTCTTTGAGTATATCTGGAGGAGGAAACATAAGGCCACAAAAGATCTAATGTCTGACTTTGTTGAAGCTATTAATGAAATTTATCCACCAAAAGAGAATGATCCTGATTTATAGGTAATTCTCATTAGTAAATTTTATTGCAAATTAAACTATCAACAATTTAATGTTTTAGATTTCTGGCATTGGTTTCGCCTATGAGAAGATAAAAACAGTAACAAATACATTAATTTATTTTAAATTTTTACTGTTCATTTCATTTAATATTTTTGACATTTTCAATTTTATACTGAAGATCACAATCACTTTGTTCTCGTCAGCAGAAGATTGCAATTTAATACCATTAATCGTTATGTCTCAAACAGTAGATTCTAAACTAAATATTAGACTTGTTACAGAAAAAAGTACTAAATATCACATACAAAAATTAACTATATCAAACGCAACTAAGCATTAGCGGTTAGTATCAAGATGTGTTTCATCGAGGATGGTTGTATTGAGGAGAACATCAGTTGTGAAAATGTTGAAAACATACGCTGGGATATAATTACTTGGCCAAATGCTTCTATGGTATCTGCCTTTATCACTCCGACATCTGAGAATAACAATTCGTTTTTCAACAAAACGTACCGTTCCTTCCGTTTGAAGCTGAAATACGTCGAATACTACAAATAATCCAATCACCTCTATGGATATCTACAGAATTGTGGGCCGGCGACCGAACGATGGAAATTATTACTATATGCTCAATTATATCCAATTATCACCACATGTAAACTTGGAGGAATGGTACAACAAACATTTACGGGAAATTCTCTGTGCTATGTCCGAGTATAAAATTAAACATTCGAAATTATGAATTTTGGCGTGGATGCTTGTCTATTGATGACATCCCAAAATCAACTGTATACTGGAATGACTCACGCTACTGGATAAAAATTGTGAATTCATTGGCTTGGGGGCATTATCCAATAATTAATTGTGATAATGCTAGTATATAATATTAGAATTGTATTAATAGGAATTATATTTTATTGATTAAATTTTATCTTCTTTTAAAACCCCCCCAAAACTTTCATCGGTAAAGGGACCCATACACTAGCAACCTAGGCAACAACCTCGTCGTCAGCTTGCTATGTTGACGACAAGGTTTAGTAGTGTATAGGCTGATTGAAGACAACATTTTAGGTTGAGTACAAAGTTGAATAAAATCAAAGTAGCTTGGATTTTTGGTTTGCGGAGTCTGATGTTGGCAACCATGTTGAGGAGTGTGTGGGGAGGTTGAAGACATGGTTATAAACATTAGTTTTTGGAATTCTTGTTTGTGCAGGTGACTTGCGTTAGCGATTTTTATTTTTACAGTTTTTTGTAATTTTTAATTGTCCGTCTTATTAGTTATGGCTAATATCATACCAAATATACCAAATATTCCTGCATGGGTAAAATTTTTTGAAACGTTCCGTGAGCTCCCGAGTTGTGGAAAGTAAAGTCTGAAGGATCGTAACAAGAAAAAGATTGCCATGGAAAAATTGTTACTCCTACGTTTGGCCTGAGTTGCTGGATACCTGCTAGTGTTCTCGTTCCCTTTCCTACCGCTTTCGTTATGCGCATCATGTAAGATAGCCTTTTATCAATTCATACTCCGAGGTATTTGAGATTTTCTTTCGGTGTTATTATTGCGTTTTCAACTTTATACGTTACGGGGCTAAGTTCCGTTAGGCCTGTGAGGAGGACCGCTACAGTTTTTCCCAGAAGTAAACTCAGGTTCTTCGATTTAATCCACACGCTGACCATATCTGTTGCTTGATTTGCCGTTCGCATCAACCTTTGTTCTGTTCTTGCTGTGACAACTAGTGCGATATCGTCTGCGAAGCAATTTACGGTGGCCCCAAAAGGCAGTCTGATGACGGAGAACTTATAATAGTTCTCCGTCTATAGCACGTCCCACAGGATACAGGATGGGGCCTAATATCGAAACCTGTGGGAATTACACTTTCTTCTTTTTCAAAGGACCTATATCGTCCTCACAGAACTCGTTCTAAACTATATATACATCACCAAATCTTCACTCATTATTTTTAAATTCTTTGTACAAGCTCTACACCGATGAATAAACCGAACAAAAGCAACATACAACTGATACTAATCTTTTCAACTTGGTTGTCTAGTGTGTGGGCAAGAACCTCAATCTTGTTGACGACAAGGTTGATGACTACGTTGCTAGTGTATGGGGCCCTAAAAAAATTAGGTTAGGTTAGACTAAATTATTATTATTTAATGCCTTCCAATTTTCTTTATTAATTTAGGTTAGACTAAGTTCTTTATTTTTTATTGAATTATAAAATAATGGGTAATATTAGAACATCATTGTGGTTAATAGCAATTACACATTTTTTTACTTACATTTTCAATTACAATATATTAAAACACCATTGTGGTTAATAACAATTAAGCTTTATATCAAAACATCATTGTTGTTAATAAAATGAAAATTTAATGAGGTTAATATTAATCATGTAAATTAAATGCTTCTATGGTGATCCCCTGATTGAGCAATGTCCCAAGCTAAAGTATGTATGCCGTCAGAACAAATGTAGCGTTTATCGTCATGAGTAGGGTTGCCACCTTTTTTTGTTGCAATTAAAGTACATTGGTTATTAAATGTAAGAAAAAAAAGTACATAGTGTCAAAATAGTACAAATAAGAAGTACTCCTACAATTTACTTTTCTTTATTATTATGTTTATCACTACTAAACAATTGCACAGCATCTTTACAGTCTATATTTAAGTTAAAGTAAATAAGTAATTTGTTTTTTATAAGATTTAGAGTCGCTTTGTTTCTTTCGTTTCGCCATGTGCTATTCGTAACAGAAAAAAACTCTCTATGAATGCTGACGTGGCGGGAATAGACAGTAAAAATGAAATTACTTTATAAAAGTTTGAAAAATTATCATCAGTCTTATTAAATACTTGCTGCCATTTTTGTGCAGTAGATAATTCCGAAAAACCCCTACAATTATATATCTGATAATGAACTTAATAAAGCAAATTCTCCATAAACGATTATCCATATCTATATTTATATATTTTTTTATAAGTTTTTGCAGATTTAAAGTTTCTATTATGTTAACAATATTATCAAATTCGACAATACTCTTTAAATTTACATTGTCAAGTGTAAATAAACCAGTTTGTGTCATTAAAATCAAACCATTTATTTAGGTACTCTAAGGCTTTGTGAATAAGTAATAACAAAATTGTGTGAAATTCCCTAGTCATTTCAGAAGACAACAGTTTAATTTTTTTATTTGTTTCATAGGCAAAGAAGAGCTCTTGTTTCCTTTGTGCTATTCCATCTCTAAGATTAACCATAATCTTATAAATATCTAAAATTGTTATGCAATTGCCTTCTAATCATTTTATGGCTTTATTAAATCAATTTAACATGTGGCAATCATATCATTTTCAGTGTTGTTAAGCATCAATAAGTTTTGTGAAACCATTGGACAGTTGTCTAAACTTACAAAATAATTCCTAATAGGTGACCAATTTAATAATAATGTATCAATGCATGGCAAAAGAAAGAGAGCTATTGCACAGCATCTTTACAGTCTATATTTAAGTTAAAGTAACTAAGTTCTAAAGTAAATAAGTTTATTGTTCCCACATGGCGTTTTATGTTAAGAAAGTCTCCATCTAATGATTCTACAAATCTTTTCAGTTCCTCTCTTCTTACAGTAGAATGTGAAAAATGAGCATACATTTTCAAAATAACATTTTCTATATCATATGATAAAAAGCCGATGGCATGTCTAATGCAATTATGCACTATGTGTGACAATTTCCTTTAATCAAATATGGCACCAAATCTCACATATTTGTAAATAAAGAATGGTTGACACCAAAATTAGCATTTGTATTGCCGGCACTTAGCCCAGATACATTCTGAAAAGTTAATTTGTATTGCTCTAATGATTTTTGAATTGCTTCAAATATACCATCAGCAGATTCGTTGCTATTTTCATAGAAATCTAATAATTTGTTTTGAATGCCATATTTTGCCGTAAAATATTGTATCACTAATGGAAACAGTTTTATATATTTTTTTGTTAGAAGCATCTGTTTGTAAGCAGTAATACAAATTGTCTGTATTAATATCATCTATTACATTGTGTATAGCATATAGGCCCAACACCTCTGTAACAAGTGCTTCCATTTTTGTTCTAGCTAGATGAATTCCTGTAGGTGTACTTGAATTGGCATAAATGTTATTCAATTTTATAGTACAATTCATGCAATTGTAGGACAAATTATGTTTTACAGTGTAATATGTTAGGGTTAGTTCAGCAGCAACAACATTTTCTTTATCACTGCGGAATGGACTTCTAGACGATTTGGATGCAGAAGAAGAGTCAAGAAATTTCTCAAGTAGTCAAAATGTTCTCTTCATATCTAATTTTAATTTGTGTTATTTTGATTGCAGGTGTTGTTTAACCTTAAAATACCTTACCCATCACCTTGACCTTACCCATCAATCACCAGTCCCATTTTCAGGCATTTTTTCATGGTATTAATTTTGTAACATTAAAAATAGGAATTATAGGAAAAGTAGAATTCTTCGACCTTCGACGCTCATACCACACACAGAAAATAGATTTTTCTACTTGTCCTATTCTATCTGAAGCAATTGTAAATGTAATTCCACACAATTTGCATTTTGCGTTATATTCGTTTTGTGGATCATTATTTAACCAATCACGATATTCGATTTCCCATTGACTTTTATACTTCTGCAATCGTTTATTTTTCTGTTTCCTCGTATCATTTTTTTAGCGCATTTTGTCGGGGTAACATATTCACTATCTAATTGATCAGCTTCACCATCAAAGTTACGTTTTGAAGGTGTACATGGAGTACTTTGTATACTGAAGCTGCTCTTATCCATGATTTACTATAACATAAATCTATAAAACCGATAAATCGAATTCTTATAGCACTAAAACCGCTTTGCAAAAAACAAACACGAAGATTTGACGATGATATTGATAATGTTAACATTTGAGGTTAGGTTGCGTTCAGAAATTATAAAAAACGACCTTTCAAGTGGCGCTGGCGACTGGCGACCCAACAATTTGGCACCAATCGATAACGTTCCGTAACGTTTAGGCAAAATTGCTTACGCCCAAACTTTTTTGAATCCCAGGAATCAAATCATGCGAAATAAAGTATTTTCGCGTACTTTATTCTTCTCATAAACTATAGAGTATAATTACCAGAAATAACCTTGAATACTTTATTATAAAGTACGGGTGGCAATCCTAGTCATGAGGGCTGAGAGCAATCTTTGTTTGCTGGACAGTTGAAACTTCATGCTTATCGGTTTTAAAGAGCTTTTGCTGAACTGTCGTTTCTTTGTTTTGTTGTAAACACTCTAAATGATCATCAAAAGTGATGCTGTTTTTCACAATGTGTCTCTTCACACCTTTCGCTTTCTTAACCGCATCAATTCCCTCTACACGTTCAGCATACATCTTTGAGCGCACTCCCACCATTTCCGTCATCACCTTACCGGAGTTTTCATCTTTCATCATTCCCAAGACTTTCTTATTTAAACGCGGGACGTTATATTTATTGTTATCAGGATAGTCACTAGTATCATAATAATTTTGAGCATCACTTCGAATCACTTCATATATATCGGGGGTTTCTACTTCGTATATGAGTAAATCGTTGTCGGTGTAACAGACTCGTGCCTTATCACCAAACCTATTTCTCATATACGAGTAGTGGAACTCGTATAGTTTTATTTTAGATATATCTAATATACACATACCCACGTAAATTGGCTTATTAAAGTATATTAAAGTATACTTCAGTTTTATTTAACTCAATGGCTACTAAATTTTCCTCGAATATTGTAGATGATTTGGTTTTGATATTAAGGCCTCGGCACCGTATCGTCCCTCCCATTTTGACACTAATTTTACGTTGGAATGCTTTCGGATGTTTTCCATCGTCTTACCGAAAACCGCGTTATTCATCAATTTGAATAAATTTTTCTCAAAATCGTTTATCGCGTTCGTGAGCAATTTAGTATTTAAATCAATATAAGATTTAAGCCATGCCGACTGGTTAAATTTTAACACGCGATGATTTTTTCCTAATTTTAGACCGTTTTACAAGGCTTGTAGCAAGTTGCGATAGGGTATAACAATATCGTTCCTTATTTTGCAAGGTAGCCATTAATTTTGTTTCACGAGATTTTGGTGGCGCGAGATGTTCAGGACAAAATGGGAGATCGTTATGCGGATTGTCTGCAGGTACATTAAAATTTATGTTACTTAAATCGCCCTTTATCCACTCAAAACCGCCATACGGAAGGTGTTGTGACATCGCCCAGCCGTACTGGTTATTGATGTCATCATGCATTAAGTATATTTACGGTTTTTCTGCATCATAATTCGGCATGTACTTATTGTTAGCTGCTGCATACCTCTTAGAACTTTGGATCAGCCCACCTCGAATACCTCTCTCAATAAACATTACCATATCAATATCGCTAAGTACTTTAAGATTGGCTTGCACATGTTTCAGCATACAATTCCAAGTGTACCCGGGTAAGGTGAAATAGTGTGCTGGATCCAAGCTATAGGTTTTCAAACAGCTCGCGCGGAACTGTTCGAATACATCAGCCAATAACATGACATCTGTTTTCAGATACAAATCGGAATAATCACCTAAATTTCGACAACTGAAAGAGTCACACTTTGTGGGCATGTGTATAATCGTCGTCAGTTTGTTAGTGTCTGTCATCGAATTGTAAAATTTTGTCTTGGTAGGTAGTTGGGATTCATTAAGTTTTTTCCAAATATCTAAATAGTCATAGGGAAAAACACCTTTACGTGTAAGCAAATTTATTTTAATTTCGTTTAATCCGGTAAATTGTGATTGTAAATTTGGAAAAGATTTTAAATATGATGCTAATTTTGATAATCCTTCAACTAAAAATCTATAAATCTAAATTTAACTAAATATTCTAAATAATATTGTTCCTTGTTAATGGGTAGTAAGTCGATGTGACCCTCAAAATCTTTAGCAAGATTTTTAATAATAAAGTGACTATCGTAACCACTTAAATTATGGAAAACAACCGGGATAACGTGACTATCCTGATATTCGAGATTGCATTTGTCATGTGCAGCACCCCGATACTTACCCGTAAGGTGACAGTGGTCTCTCACTCTGATGTCGCTGATGTTGAATGTTTGCTCGCAGATGTGGCAGTGTGAGATCGAATTAAATTCATGTTTCTGTGAAGGAGTAAGGGCAATGTCTCACCATGGCGGCGCAACCAGTCGCGCAACCATGGTGTCTTGAGCTACCAAGACGAGACACCATAACAGACACCAGAAGAGACACCAGAATCGCCACACTGCGGCTGCAGCATTAAAATGGACGTAGACGAGATAGCACTGATGCTATATGTACGAAGAAGAAAGTTAAATAAAAAAAAATAAACAGTGGTGGGTTCATCCTTACTTGGCAAATCGCCCTAAGAAAGCACAATTTGTAAATATGTTCGAAGATCTAAGAGGATTTCCAGAATTTTTTTTAAACTATGTTAGTATGTCAGTAGGGAAAGATGTTCTGGAGCCTCCTCACCCATAAGGATTTACATGTAAACCTCCGCCTTATGAGAAATTACATGTAATCCCTCCGCTTATGGGAAATTACATGTAAAATTTAGCCTACCCCTCCGTATGGGGAATCCTATAGAAAATAGTTTTGAACGTAGCCGAGCGTGTATCTGTAGATGGCGCCAGCGCTAGGGTGAGGGGGTACCGGAGGGAAAGAGGGATTTAGACCGGACAAGAGCGGACAATACCGAACACGAATAGACTAAGCGGGAAAATTCAAAATGGATTGCGGGGTGGCGAGTGTAGAAACACTGTCATCTTCTTGGAAGTAATCTGTGTGTTTATCTTAGAGTTTGACCTAGTTTTTGGTCATTGAACCCATGCAAAGAATCGTAGGAAAGTTAAAACCGTAGAGTCAGCATTTGCCTGTTTCAACTTATCTGTAAACGTGACTGTCAGTTTCTTGTAATTGTTCTATGTTTATTCTAGAAACGTGACCGTAGAAATAAACACTGTCAGTCTCCTACAATTATTGTGTTTATCCTATTAAGAGTTTGACCTAGTTTTTGCCCAGTGCAAAGAATCGTGAGAAAGTTAAAACCGCCGAGTCAGCATTTTCCTATTCCAACTTGTCTGGGTGATTCGGAGAAATTTATAAGTTATTTAAACTCATCTGTATCCTCTATCGTATTAATTATTTAAATATTTAATATAAATAAAAAAATATTTTTGTTATTAGGATTTAATTTTGAGTGAGAAATTGTATTCTTTCTTTTAAGTTTACGTAATCAGTTTGGTATTTGAACTTGAAGATTTTAAATGTGTATCAAGAAAATAACATTATTTTAACAACTACGACAGTGAATGTTTATGTAACCGCAAGCTTAGGACTGGGCGCTTGATAAATAAACAATCGTGTCCAGTTTAAAAATTACAACCGCTGCATTACAAACTACCGCAATAAGAAATGCGGTCTAATTAATTTAGTATTTGATCTTGGAAATGCATGCGAGTATGACATATCTAAATCGTGAGATAGGAAACGCTTTCAGTTTCATGTTTCAACTTATCTGGATGTGAGTTTGAACTTATTCGATATATTCTGAGAAAATTGGATGAGTCATACATGCATAGAATCGTGGGAAGGTTAAAACCGTTGTTGAAAACCACCGAGTCAGCATTTTCCTATTTCAACCTGTCTGGATGAGTCATGGAACACGTGATACATTCGGCGCATTTTGATTGGCTTATTGAGTCTACATACTGAATATTCAACCTAAACCTCCAAGCAAATAAAGTTGGAGCAGTAGAAAGTCAACAATACCCAACAAGGTTAAAGTTTGCGGGAGATCCTTCGATTGCAGAAACACCTTCAAGCAACAGTGAAGCTGGTCCAGCAGAACATCATACAAGCTTGTGTCAGCTATAGAATTTATGGTTCAAGGATTGAAGTAGATAGCTTTATTAGTATATTGTACAGCCGTTGTACGAGAAGTCCCATTCTATCCATCCACTTTCCGTCCACTTTCCATCCACTTTCCGTCCACCGTCCACTTTTTCCGTCCACCGTCCACTTTTCGTCTTTTTTAATCAGCTATTAAACAGATTTTAAACAGCTTTTTAATCAGCTTTTAAACAGCTTTTTAATCAGCTTTTAAACAGCTTTTTATTCAGCTGTTAAACAGCTTTTTAATCAGCTTTCAAACAGCTATCCATCAGCTTTAAACAGCTTCTTCTCTTCAGCTTTTTAATCGGCTTTTTAAACAGATTTTAATCAGATTTTAAACAGCTTTTTAATCAGCTTTTAAACAGCTTTTTAATCTTACATAATACACTTACATGTAATTATATTATGTAATCTTACTTTTAGATTATATTATGTAATCTTATTATATTATGTAATCTTATTATATTATGTAATCTTACATAATAAACTTACATGTAATTTCCCATAAGGCGGAGGTTTACATGTAAATCCTTATGGGTGAGGAGGCTCCAGAACATATCATCTTTCCCTACTAATGTCGACGCGTTCCTTTGACGAGTTGCTGACTCTGTGTTATAACAGAGAGTAGGTATAATATAGAGACCCAACCACGGCATAATCTTCTGATCGCCCCTCTTGCCCCACTTTGGAATAAGAAAGTGGCGACACCATGAGTCTATTGCAAAGCACAGTGAATTGATTAAAGGAAAGTTTGTCATCTGCTACTCAATAAAATCTTAGGTTTGAAACTTCGCCAAAATCATATAGTGGAGCGATATAGACAAGAAAAGCCTATATGAGACTATATACATTTTACAAAGCATTTTAAAAAAATTCTACGAAATGGCTATTTACGACATATTTTTGTGGTGCAGACCTTTTTATTTTGAAAAAAAAAATCAGAAACTAATCATTTGTGTTTTTAGCGTTTACATCGTCATCTGCCAATCTAATTAATCTATAGCCTTGGTCAAATTTGAAAACAAAAGTAATTATGCTTCTTTATCACATCTAGGTTGAGCTGTTATATAGTCTGTTATGTATAATGTATATTATATTATGTATTATTATCTATCATATCTAAATTATATAAACAATAATATCGACGATCACATCTACATGCTGGGTGTTATAATGTGTGGAAGTGCAATGGAGCTACTAATGGAGCACTAAACGATGTGTTATTGGAGTGGAGACGCGTATTGGCGGCTCAAAGTCGAGCTCTGAATATTTACATCGAATTGCATTTAATTGTATAGCTTTTTTATTGTGTCATAAAATTATAAATTTAACACTAATATGATCAGAAAGGATGAGATAAACTATTCTGAAAAATACAAAATTTTGATTAGGCCTTTTATTTTGGAGATATCGCGATAGAAACGAAAAAATTGACTAAAATAATTGGATTTTCAACCATTTGAAACTGAGATATTGCTGTTTTAAGTTTCGTTTTCCCGTAAGCGACACAATGAAGCGTAAATAAAACCGTAAATAAAAAAATATTTGCTATACAAAACTTTTTATCAAAAACATATCACAATATTGGTATTTTTTTCTTCTTGGTCAACATGTATCTAACTCGATTTTTAAGTTTAATGCCCTTTTGCACCGGACGATTTTTAACGGCTTTGGGATTTTGAAAAAATCCCAAAGCCGTTTTTTATGCACCTCAGTACACCTCAAATTATGCACCTCAGTACACCTCAAATTATCCACCTCAGTACATAAGCTTCAATTTTATATATAATTCAGCTTATATCAACAAAACCCCCACGGAACCTATTTTTATGGATATATTTAAGCGCCGAATTATTCCGGCACTGAGAGTTACGTTTTTATTTCATCGGAATAGTGGTTCATGGCTATACTTGAAAAATAAAACTACGAGTTAGAATTTTTTTTTTATTATGATACATGGAAGTTTATTTAAGTAATAAGGTATAAAAAGTTAGTAGAATTCTTATGAACAGAAGTATAATTATTATTAGTAGCATAGCTGAAAAACAGCGAATAACCAATCTACAATAAGAGGTAAAACAGAATATGTAATAATAATTTGTTTAAAAATATCAACTATGTACATATACAAGGTGGGCCATTGAAAACGAAACAGTGGGATTTTCGGATGGTTAAAGATGAAATCTCAGAAAGAGAAATTCTTTTCGCCTGGGGAGCATCACCGTGGCCTCCGAAAAAGCGGTCCAGTTTGTTGTGTCCGAGTTTTGGAGTTCGTGTGGAGGGAGGTCAAGTCGAACCACCAGGTCACGACGGAATCGAAAATTTCAATCGATTCCGAGACGACTGACGCGTAGCGTTTCCCAAATTTCACCTGGGGGACCGCACCACGTGGTTTTTTGAAAGAACGCGTTCATAACTTGAAACTAAATAATCTCGACAACAAATGGATAAATTTAGAAAATGTTAACCGTTTAGTATTCAGGGCAAAAAGAGCTTTCCAATGAGGTATTACTTACCCCAACGTGCCATTTAAAATTTTAGGGGTTGTGGTCCCAGCACGAAGGGGTTAAATAATTTTTTTGTCTACAAATTTTCTTGTAAAAGGTGTCCTCCTCATAAACAAAGTTAACGTGTCCGAGCGTTTTTTGAGAATTCGTCTTTAACTATCCGAAAATCCCTCTGTTTCGTTTTCAATGGCACACCCTGTATAGTAACTTGTAAAATTGTTAATATTTTATTGTAATCTGGGGTCCCCCTCGAAAGCGGGGACCCTCCGAGGTTACATTTTGTTTTAATAGTTTTTTATGGTGTGCAATTTAGTTAGGATTAATATATTAAAAAAAATTGTCGATGTACCGAACAATCTGATTTACTTAACAAATCGTACACAACTATATTTTGATTAACCCCATTTAAAATATACGTTTTTATATTGCGTCTATGTGGCGTTTTTGTTATAATTTTGTCATACAAGGTTAAAGTAGCTTTAGCAACGCGATATGTTTCTTCCCGAGGTCTAAAGAGGAATTCAATTTTATCATTTTCTTTAGAAAAATCTCGATTTAAAATTAGAATTTCTTTCTGATCGTTTAATATTTTGTCTGTATGAATTAAATTTTGCTTGCATTGGTCGCATTTAAATCTGTTAATCATTTTTCTTGTTGCATAGCCGGCAAAATAATTAATTGAACATGATTCTAAAACATTTAATTCTTCGGAAGAATCAGAATATGTTACCGAGGAAGAAGATGACTTTGTGGAAGTGGGTTGACCTATTGTTGATAAAATAGTCCCTTGGAGTTCAGGATTACAAATATCTTTTTTTGACATAAAAACTCATCCTCATCGTTCTCACAGTTCGCTTTTGTACTGCATTTTGCAAGAGACGTAGTTATTACAGCTTGTAAGGATAATCGAAAGTGTTCTGCCGATGGATAAGGATCAAACCCACTCATTTGCCTTATTTTAGAGAATAGATTTTCAATTGGATCTTGGTTGAGGCGACTTGTCAGAAAATAATCTACAGAATCTTTCGGCGTCCCACAGTCCCAAAATGGCATTAATCGTTTGTATTAACCCATCAAAACAAAATGGTCTATTTTTTGTACCGACCAGGTTTTAATTAAATCTATTGCACATTTAAAATTTTCATTCATCGGCATAGCATGCGACAAAGCGCATTTTGCCGGATTTGAAGAAAATTTAGTTCTAGAGTTTAGATGGTCAAAAATATCGTTCATCTTTAATAAAAAATCGGCGGTATTGTTCGCAGTAGGTGATATTAATTTTTTGCTTGGTACGCACGTTTTCATAACAGCATAAAATGTTTTGCTGAACACTTGTGTAGCTAGGCTGATGTTTTTCAAAATGATTGGGTCTCATGTGTTTATCTGTATTTTTTTTTAGAGCATCAGATAATCTTTTTGTTTCATTTATTTCATACGTGCGAATAACGTCATCCCAAAGTACTTGTTTTCCAGCAACCAAAAAGTCCTTCCGTTTAAGTAGCACATTTCTTACACTTTTAATTAAATGTGGGGCGTCAAATGCTGCAAAAATCATTTTTGACTGATAAACACTGTCTTGTGTTGCGCCGAGGTTTTTATGCGCTTTTCGGTTATCTGACCTTTGATCGCAGACGATTGCTTTTACATCGAGCCCCGACTCAATTAAAAATGACAAATTGCTTTTAATTAATTGTACTAAATTTGTGGCACTGACGGCGGTTGAAGACAAATAGTATGAAATGGGCATCTTCCAATTATCATATAAGCCTCTTGCCATAAATACTAGAGCATTTTTTGCAGGTTTTGCAGCTCGCCACAAAGTCTGCCCTAAATCCTCATACTCTTTAACGATATCCATTTTTGAATTATAGCTTAGATGTTTTTTTAGCGCTATTTCATCAAAAAGAAGTACGAATTTCTTTTCTCGCCCATTCATAACGCTGATTTTTATCCCAATCTTTTCCTTCAGCTCTTGATTTAATCCTGGTCGTAGGGAAGTAGTTCCAAGCCAATTTTCAATTGTAGAAATTCCTGGTAAATTAAATTTCAAATTGTTCCGGATAAATTTGTAGCATGCAGGCGATTTGTAATAAATTGTCATCGCCAGCTTTTTTTCTGATTGGTTTCCATCGACTCCTATTCTTATGGTGGATTTGCATTTTCAGAAAAGTTTTTGTGTTGACATTAAGCGGTTGTAATAACTTATTCAGAACTTGTTTAGTATCCACGCCTCGATATTTCATCTTAAGTCTTTTTACTTTTTGGCGCATTTCCCGCAAGTCTTTTTTTGCCTCTTTCAATCCATCAATCAATTCCTCAATTTCATCCCTCAACTTCATCTTTCTTGGTGTGTCTGTAAAGCTGGATGACGTAATATTCCGCGAAGGCGATTCCAGCAAGAAGTCAAGTTTTATGGCAACATCTTTTTTACATTGATATGTCCGTTGTGGAAAATTTAAACATTTGATGTAGCCGGATGGCGATGGCGTCATAACCATTGCTTTCTGAAATTTTAGAAATATTTTAATTATTTTCTATAATTGACGATATGTAGATTGCAATGTTTGATCGATTGGCACAAAATCCAATAGAAGTGTTATTTACTTGAGTAGGATCTTCGTTTTGTACTCACGAGACCACGCTGAAAATGGATTGGAACTGCATTATTGTGCAATCTTTGATGTGTCTCGTTTAGAAAACAACTTTCATCAAAATGATTTTCACAAATGCACATTTCGCTAAGTTTATGTGGATGAAATTCTAAAAAAAACGTAATCAAAAATATCAAGAAATAAGAAAGAAATTTGTATTCGTTGCAGCTTTCTTCCAATTTTATTATATAAATATCTTGGATGACCTGATATTATAAGAGCTTATTGTTAAAATCCTTTGGAACAGTGAATTATTGCTTTTTCAAACGGGGTGTAAAGAGTATCGTTGCCTGTATAGAAATAGTTAGATCTTAGGAAGTTACTAGTTACTGAATAAGTGTAATAGTAAAACAAAATTTTATCATGATCGACTTGTTCGCTTTCTTTTTATAAGTTTTGCAGGTAAGTATGAGTTTATAAGTTTTGCTAAGTTGTGGTGCGAGAAGACGGGAAAGACTCTTTATCCACACATAGTGGTATCGAGGTTGGGGGACATCAGCACAATCTTCATCCTCGTCATAATATCCGTCTAGAAATAAGAGAAGGTTGACGTGTTGCGGCTGTTTGTTTTTAGTTAGGTATGTAGGGGCAACATTAAATTTATCTCTTTTAGCTTTCATTAGTATGTAAACATTAACAGATATATCATTTTGAAGCTCGAAACGGGGGACTTGTTTAATTGTCATCGGTATTGATATGTTTTTTAGATTGAGGATTGTGGTATAGTGGGGGTATGATGTCGGGCGATAGGAATGTTCATTCACAGGGTGTAATGCTGATGTCACTGCCCAAGCAAAACAAGCATCATCGTCATTCTTAATATTAATACAAGCCTTGTTAGCTTTTATATGCCGGGGTAGCTCACTGTATGAGGATCCTAATTGCGGCGTAAATTTATTAATGTTGAATGTAACATTAATAATGCTACTGAGGGCCCATCCACTATCTTTTTCTTGGAACTCTTCCAATTGTGTCAGAATTGAGTTTCCAATAGTCTCAAACCATTCTTCGATGTTTGTTTCTCTATATATCGGGGAGTTCTTCATCGTGATATATTTAAAATCATGGATCTCCTCGTCAGATTTGGTTATTACAAATTCCCCACAGAAGACTGCGCTTACTTTTACAGCTAGATCTTTCTTGAGGATGTTGATAACACGACATCTGAGCATGCCTTTAGCATCCTCTAGAAAAGTCGCCGGATCTTTATGGACTATATTTATAATTATGCCAGTTCGCATTCAAGAGGCAAAAGCTGATGTCTGCTCAATCCATTTAACTCTAGTACTGTTGTAGTTTGTGCGGTTTGGGTGGGATGCTTGGTACCCGGTTCAGTAACTCCACGCATTACCTTCATCGTGCAGCAAAAACTGGTCATTAATGCGGTACAACCCATTATGTGCTGCTTTGCTCCTACTGATGTAGCTTTTTTTAAGGGCGGCATTCATAACACAAATATTCTTGCTACACTCTTAGCAGGTTCAATCATAGTCGGGTCCTTCCTGACAGACTGCAGACGGCTCCTCATCTCTTCCACTAGTCTTAAAAAAGACTGATTTTTCTTAATTGTCTCCATTCTGTAAGTGAGATGAAAATTAATTGCACTAACCTAGTATGATTATAAACTTTTAACATGCTAAAATATATACTATTATGGTATTTGAAATGAAAACCCGCTAGTTAATTTAACTATCAATTGTAACATAATAAAAACCGTGTTATCTTTGTATATTTACTAAATGCCATCTTCTCCCTAATGTTAACACAGTAATTTATAAATACGTTATTTTACTTGAAAGTCCTATCAGTGCAACCTGTGTTTATTATTTCATTATCCAAATGTCTATTAAATATTTTTATGAATGCATGTAAGTAATATGAACTCATTATTACGCCGCAAATTCCGTTGCGATAAGGTATGACAGTATTATTAATATTATAATTGAAATTTTCAATTTAAGACACTAATGGACCCAGCCGAAAATTAACAGCTTATGGAACTCATGTGTATCTAACGTGCTTGACCTCAATTTTTTTCGAATTTTTATCATATCTCATCGCGTTTAGAAGATGGCTCCGCTTGACCTTGATGTCTAATAGATAGTTCACGCCGTTCAAATGGGAAATAAAACTTATGGTTATTAACTTTCAGATTTTTATTAACTTATTATATCAACTTACCTTTGATTTTGAAGAAAAAAATTCAGCAAACACAGGACAAGACGATAAAACTTGAGATGTTGACGTTACAACAGCACTACCGCTGAATGATTTTCGTCATGTCACCTTTGCTTTTCGACGGTCATTGAGCCTTCCGCTCAGCTGTTCCGTCGCCTTGTTGTTTGTCCCTGTTTTTTTTTGTGTCGGTTTGTTTGCTTGTCGGTATGCTTGTTTGTCGGTTTGCTTGTTTGTCGGTTTGTTTGTTGTTCTGTTGAATGATTTTCGTCAATCATTTCCCATATTTATAGCTATCCGTGAAAATTAATCAACCGATCAGCATCGAGATAAATATTTTGAAACTCGAGGGCCCTCAAAATGAATAAATTTGTGCGTGTTTTGTATAAGAAGTAATGTTAATTTTCATAAATCACTGTTAAAGTCACACTTTTCCATAATATTACATATAAATTGAGACACAAAGTGAACTGTGTCGGTATTATTTTATTTATTATTTAAAGTAATCAGCAACGAGATAATTAGCTCGGCGATATCTGCCGCGGCGGATGACGTCATCTACTGAGAGGGAGTAGGTCGAGCGGTATCTCTCTTAGGGTGCATGCAGACCCGTTCTGACACCAGATTTGATTTTTCTCGTCAAATGGTTGAAAAATGGTTTAGTCTGGTACGTCTAGTCTTGTCCATCTAGTCTTGTCTGTCTAGTCTTGTTTAGTCATGTCCGGTCTAAATCCTATAATCTCATTGAATCAAGCCGTAATATGTTTGCAATCAATTTTGTATAGTCGTTTCCCCGCTTACCCGCAACTCGTTTTTAATTTTCACCGCTTACCGGATGACGGCATCTACTGAGGGGGAGACGGTCGGGCGGTATTTCCCTTAGGCTTGTTTCACACCTGCGAGGTTTTACGCGGCGCGGTTCTGATTCGGCGCGGTTGAGGCGGTCGCCGCACACGTGTGAAGCGATCAAAGCGGTGAAATTCAAACCTCTTGGAGACCGGACCGGCACCGCGATACACCGCTTGGCCCCTCGAGCCTCGTCGGCAGTACACGGCTCTCAGACGGCGCCAACGAGGGTCTAGGGGTACGCACACACGTGAAGCCCAACACACACAAGCGTTTTAGTTTCGGTTTCGCATTCATACAATCCACAAGTGGTTTAATTTATATAATTTATGAAAATTATTTTTTTATAACTTGATTTTATTTTATTTGTCATGGACGTGGACATGGATTTACTAATTTCATTAATTCAAGAAAGGCCAGTGATTTGGGACAAAACTAGTGAAAGATATAAGGACAGAAATGAAACCTTTCAACCTTTCAGCTGGGTCAATTACATTCCCTCATAAATGTATTTTGATGTTGAATAAAATCCCTTAGCCGTAGGAGCAGTTCATCCATGGATGTTACTGACATCCTGAAGTAATTAAAAACTTTGTCACTGTTTATCCTTAGATCCTGAAAAAGCGTGTAAAACGAACCATACACCTTCCCTTTCATAAGAAAAGGTTGGATCCAATTAATTCTATTCCGCCTTTCTCGTTTTATTCGCATTAAAAGAACCATCATGGCTATAACACGTCTACGGTCCATGCTGAACTGATAGACTTGACCGCAATCAAACCTTATAGCAACCTGACGAGTGTGAACATATCGGCGAGGTTACCGCGACCGCCTCAACCGCGCCGAATCAGAACCGCGCCGCGTAAAACTTCGCAGGTGTGAAACCAGCCTTAGGGCAAATGCTAGAGCCGTTCTGACTACAGATTTGATTTTTCTCATCAATTGGTTGAAAAATGGTTTAGTCTAGTCCGTCTAGTCTTGTCCGTCTAGTCTTGTCTGGCTAGTCTTGTCCGTCTAGTCTTGTCTGTTTACTCTAATGAACTTCTCTGATATCGAGTGTGATTAAGGGGTGATACCAACCTAAACGGACCCTTGGTTATTTGGTTATAAAAGTAGATTAAGGGGTGGTACCAACCTAACCGGACCCTTGGTTATCTGGTTACAAAAAGTGAAATCTGGTTAGAAAAAGTGGAATCTGGTTACAAAATGTGAAATCTGGTTACAAAAAGTAATTTCAGACCCCCTATATAAATCCTTATGGGATTTTGGCCTAGAACTCTTATAGCTACTCTACTAATACCGTTTGTACAATACCTTTTTTTGTCGACTGTCAATTAACCTAGAAAATCTTGGAAAGTTAAGCACGCATGTTCGAGAACAGCGCTCGAATGGGTGATGGCTCCCGATCACGGCGTGACGTTTTCAAAGCAGACATATGTTAAATTTTACATTTGACAGATGTCAACTGTCAGTTCAGCGAGCAAGTGAAATGAAATGCAGTTTGTGCAATGTTTTACTGCTCGGGGTCGCGGCGTGACCCCTGTATAATTATTATTTTTAAATTTATTATTGTATTCTTTGAGTAATTTTTTTTTTGGTTTTGTTTTTTTTAAGTTCTATCGAATCTGTCTGTCCAGTGTCGACGACCGTTGGAACTTGTTACTTTCTCACTGAACTGACAGTTGGCACCTGTCAAATTTGACGTATGTCAGATTAGAAAATGTCACGCCGTGATCCAGAGCGGTCATCCATTCGAGCGGTAAACTTTCCAAGATTTTCTCGGTTTATTGACAGTTGACACCAGTCAAATGTCAAATTTAACATATGTCTGCTTAGAGAACGTCACGCCGTCATCCAGAGCGGTCATTCATTCGAGCGCTAAACTATCCAAGATTTTCTCGGTTTATTGACAATTGACACCTGTCAAATGTCAAATTTGGCGTATGTCTGCTTAGAGAACGTCACGACGCAACTCAGAGCAGTATTGCACAAAATGCATTTCATTTCACTTGCTCGCTGAACTGACAGTTGACATCTGTCAAATGTCAAATTTGACGTATGTCAGCTTAGAAAACGTCACGCCGTCATCCAGAGCGGTCATCCATTCGAGCGCTAAACTATCCAAAATTTTCTCGGTTTATTGACAATTGACACCTGTCAAATTTGTCGTATGTCTGCTTAGAGAACGTCACGACATGACTCAGAGCAGTAAAACATTGCACAAAATGCATTTCATTTCACTTGCTCGCTGAACTGACAGTTGACATCTGTCAAATGTCAAATTTGACGTATGTCTGCTTAGAAAACGTCACGCCGTGATCTGGAACCGTCGCCCATTCGAGCGCTGTCCTCGAACATGCGTGCTAACTTTCCAAGATTTTCTTGGTTTATTGACAGTCGACACAAAAAAAGAAAAAAGTTATTGCACAACCGGTATTTCATCAACGACGTGCCAGTTACATCAGATTGATCAACCAATTGACAGACCAGTTAGATCAAACTGAACTGACAGTTGACACCTGTCAAATGTCAAATTTGACGTATGTCTGCTTAGAGAACGTCACGCCTTGATCTGGAGCCGTCCGTCACCCATTCGAGCGCAGTTCTCGAACATGCGTGCTTAACTTTCGGAGATTTTCTCGGTTGATTGAGTCGACACAAAAAAAGTCATTGAACAACCGGTATTTCATCAACGACGTGCCAGTTAGATGAGATTAGATTTATTTTGCCTTCTTTCCTTTTTTTCTCCCCTGTATAATTATTATTTTTAAATTTATTATTTAAATTATATTCGAGTATTTTAAGAGTCATTTTTGTTTTGTTTTGTTTTTTTTAACTTCTATCGAATCTGTCTGTCCAGTGTCGACAACCGTTCAATCTTATTACTTGCTCACTGAACTGACAGTTGACACCTGTCAAATTTGAAGTATGTCAGCTTGAAAAACGTCACGCCGTGATCCAGAGCGGTCATCCATTCGAGCCCTGAACTTTCTAAGATTTTCTCGGTTTATTGACAGTTGACACCTGTCAAATGTCAAATTTACCGTTTGTCTGCTTAGAAAACGTTAGGCCGCGACCCCGAGCAGTAAAACATTGCACAAATTGCATTTCACTTCACTTGCTCGCTGAACTGACAGTTAACATCTGTCAAATGTAAAATTTAACGTATGTCTGCTTAGAAAACGTCACGCCGTGATCCGGAGCCGTCACCCATTCGAGCGCTGTTCTGGAACATGCGTGCTTAACTTTCCAAGATTTTCTCGGTTGATTGACAGTAGACTCAAAAAAATGAAAAAAAAGTAATTGCACAGCAGGTATTTCATCAACGAGGTGCCAGTTATATGAGATTATATTTATTTTTACCTCTTTCCTTTTTGGGTCCCCCCTGTATAATTATTATATTATTCTTTGAGTTATTGCTATATTTATTTTCCTTTTTTTTTGTTTTATTTTTTTAACTTCTATCGAATCTGTCTGTCCAGTGTCGATGACCGTTGAAACTTGTTGCTTGCTCACTAAACTGACAGTTGACACCTGTCAAATGTGAAATTTGACTATGTCAGCTTAGAAAACGTCACGTAGTGATCCGGAGCGGTCATCCATTCGAGCGCTCGACTTTCCAAGATTTGCTCGGTTTATTGACAGTTGACACCTGTCTAATGTCAAATTTGACATAGGTCTACTTAGAGAATGTAACGCCCCGACCCCTGTAAGTAAAGCATTTCCCAAACTGCATTTCATTTCACTGGCCCGCTGAACTGACAGTTAACATGTCTGCTTAGAAAACGTCACGCCGTGATCTGGAGCCGTCACCCATTCGAGCGCTGTCCTCGAACATGCGTGCTTAACTTTCCAAGATTTTCTCGATTGATTGACAGTCGACACAAAAAAAAAAGTTATTGCACAACCGGTATTTCATCAACGACCTATCAGTTACATGAGATTAGTTTTTTTTAGTTTGCATGAGATTGTATAATTATTATTTTTAAATTTAATATTTTATTCTTTAAGTAATTTTTTTTTCTTTGTTTTTTTTTAACTTCTATCGAATCTGTCTGACCAGTGTCGACGACCGTTGAAACTTGTTACTTGCTCACTGAACTGACAGTTGACACCTGTCAAATGTCAAAATTGACAGCTTAGAAGACGTCACGCTTTGATGCAGAGCGGTCATCCATTCGAGCGCTAAACTTTTCAAGATTTCCTCGGTTTATTGATAGTTGACACCTGTCAAATGACAAATTTAAGGTATGTATGCTTAGAGAACGTCGCGCTGCGACCCCGGGCAGTAAAACATTGCACAAACTGCATTTCATTTCACTTGCTCGGTGAACTGACAGTTGACATCTGTCAAATGTCAAATTTGACGTGTGTCTGCTTAGAAAACGCCACGCCGTTATCCAGAGCGGTCATCAATTCGAGCGCTAAACTTTTCAAGATTTTCTCGATTTATTGACAGTTGACACCTGTCAAATGTCAAACTTGACGTAGGTCTGCTTAGAGAACGTCACGCCGCGACCCCGAGCAGTAAAACATTGCACAAACAGCATTTCATTTCACATGCTCGCTGAACTGACCGTTGATATCTGTCAAATGTCAAATTTAACGTATGTCTGCTTAGAAAGCGCCACGCCGTGATCTGCAGCCTACACCCATTCGAGCGCTATTCTCGAACATGCGTGATTAACTTTCCAAGATTTTCTCGGTTGATTGACAGTCGACACAAAAACAAAGAAAACAAAAGTCATTGCACAACCGGTATTTTATCATCGACGTGCCAGTTACATGAGATTAGATTTATTTTTTCTTGCTTCCTTTTTTTCTCCCCCTGTATAATTATTATTTTTTAATTTAATATTTTGTTCTATGGGTAATTATTTACTTTTTTTTTGTTTAATTCTATCGAATCTGTCTGTCCATTGACGACCGTTGAAACTTTTTACTTGCTCACTGAACTGACAGCTGACACCTGTCAAATGTCAAATTTAACGTTTGTCTGCTTAGAGAACGTCACGATGCGAACTCGAGCAGTAAAACATTGCACAAACTGCATTTCATTTCACTTGCTCGCTGAACTGACAGTTGGCATCTGTCAAATGTCAAATTTAACGTATGTCTGCTTAGAAAACGTCACGCCGTGATCCGGAGCCGTCACCCATTCGAGCGCTGTTCTCGAACATGCGTGCTTAACTTTCCAAGATTTTCTCGGTTGATTGACAGTAGACCCACAAAAAATGAAAAAGAAAATCATTGCACAACAGGTATTTCATCAACGAGGTGCCAGTTATATGAGATTATATTTATTTTTACCCCTTTCCTTTTTGTGTCCCCCTGTATAATTATTATTTTTAAATTTATTATTTTATTCTATGAGTTATTCCTATATTTATTTACATTTTTTGGTTTTGTTTTTTTTAACTTCTATCGAATCTGTCTGTCCAGTGTCGACGGCCGTTGAAACTTGTTGCTTGCTCATTGAACTGACAGTTGACACCTGTCAAATGTGAAATTTGACTTATGTCAGCTTAGAAAACGTCATGTAGTGATTCGGAGCGGTCATCCATTCGAGCGCTCGACTTTCCAAGATTTGCTCGGTTTATTGACAGTTGACACGTGTCATATGTCAAATTTGACAGGTCTGCTTAAAGAATGTAACGCCGCGACCCCTGGCAGTAAAGCATTGCACAAACTGCATTTCATTTTAGTTGCTCGCTGAACTTACAGTTAACATCTGTCAAATTTGACATATGTCAGCTTAGAAAACGCCACGCCGTGATCCAGAGCGGTCATCCATTCGAGCGCTAAACTTTTCAAGATTTTTCTCGGTTTATTGACAGTTTACACCTGTCAAATGTCAAATTTAACGTATGTCTGCTTAGAGAACGGCACGCAGCGACCCCGAGCAGTAATACATTGCACAAACTGCATTTCATTTCACTTGCTCCCTGAACTGACAGTTGACATCTGTCAAATGTCAAATTTGACGTTGACCGTTGAAACTAGTTACTGCTCACTGAACTGACAGTTGACACCTGTCAAATGTCAAATTTGACGTATGTCAGCTTAGAAAACGCCACGCCGTGATCCAGAGCGGTAATCCATTCGAGCGCTAAACTTTCTAAGATTTTCTCGGTTTATTGACAGTTGACACCTGTCAAATGTCAAATTTAACGTTTGTTTGCTTAGAGAACGTCACGCCGCGACCCCGAGCAGTAAAATATTGAACAAACTGCATTTCATTTCACTTGCTCGCTGAACTGACAGTCGACATCTGTCAAATGTCAAATTTGACGTATGTCTGCTTAGAAAACGTCACGCCGTGTTCTGTAGCCGTCAGCCATTTGAGCGCTGTCCTCGAACATGCGTGCTTAACTTTCCAAGATTTTAGCGGTTGATTGACAGTCGACACTTTAAAAAAAAGAAAAAAACAGAAACAAATTTCATCAACGACGTGCTAGTTACCCTAGATTAGATTTATTTTTCCTGCTTTCCTTTTTTTCTCCCCCTGTATTATTATTATTTTTAAATTTATTATTTTATTCTTTGAGTAATTATTTTTATTTTTTTTTGTTTTCTTTTTTTCAACTTCTATCGAATCTGTCTGTCCAGTGTCGACGACCGTTGAAACTTGTTACTTGCTCACTGAACTGACAGTTGACACCTGTCAAATGTGAAATTTGACGTATGTCAGCTTAGAAAATGTCACGTAATGATCCGGAGAGGTCATCCATTTAAGCGCTCAATTTTCCAAGATTTTATCGGTTTATTGACAGATGACACCTGTCAAATGTCATATTTAACGTATGTCTGCTTAGAGAACGTCACGCCGTGATCTGAAGACGTCACCCATTCGAGCGCTGTCCTCGGACATGCGTGCTTAACTTTCCAAGATTTTCTCGATTGATTGACAGTCGACACAAAAAAAAAGAAAAAAGTTATTGCACAACCGGTTTTTCATCAACGACGTGCCAGTTACATGAGATTAGATTTTTTTTTCCTTCTTTCCTTTTTTTCTCCCACTGTATAATTATTATTTTTAAATTTATTATTTTATTCTTTGTGTAATTATTTTTTTTTGGTTTTTTTTTCCTACTTGAAAACTTTTACTTCTATTGAATCTGTCTGTCCAGTGCCGACGACCGTTGAAACTTATTACTTGCTCACTGAACTGACAGTTGACACCTGACAAATGTCAAATTTAACGTATGTCTGCTTAGAAAACGTCACGCCGCGACCTCGAGCAGTAAAACGTTACCCAAACTGCATTTTATTTCACTTGCTCGCTGAACTGAGAGCTGACATCTGTCAAATGTCAAATTGGACGTATGTCTACTTAGAAAACGTCACGCCGTGATCCGGAGCGGTCATCCATTCCAGCGCTAAACTTTTCAAGATTTTCTCGGTTTATTTATAGTTGACACCTGTCGAAAGTCAAATTTGACGTATGTCTACTTAGAGGACGTCACGCCGGGATCTGAAGCCGTCACCCATTCGAGCGCTGTTCTGGAACATTCGTGCTTAACTTTCCAAGATTTTGTCGGTTGATTGACAGTCGATACAAAAAAAAGAAAAAAGTTATTGCACAATCGGTATTTCATCAACGACGTGCCAGTTAGATGAGATTAGATTTATTTTTCCCTCTTTCCTTTTTTTCACCCCCTGTATAATTATTATTTTTAAATTTGTTTTATTTTTTGAGTAATTTTTTTTTGGTTTTGTTTTTTTTTAACTTCTATTGAGTCTGTCTGTCCAGTGTCGACGACCGTTCAAACTTGTTACTTGCTTACTGAACTGACAGTTGACACCTGTCAAATGTGAAATTTGACGAATGTCAGCTTAGAAAACGTCACGTAGTGATCCGGAGCGGTCATCCATTTAAGCGTTCAATTTTCCAAGATTTTATCGGTTTATTAACAGTTGACACCTGTCAAATGTCATATATAACGTATGTCTGCTTAGAGAACGTCACGCCGTGATCTGAAGACGTCACCCATTCGAGCGCTGTCCTCGAACATACGTGCTTAACTTTCCAAGATTTTCTCGATTGATTGACAGTCGACACAAAAAAAAAGATAAAAGTTATTGCACAACCGGTATTTCATCAACGACGTGCCAGTTACATGAGATTAGATTTATTTTTCCTTGTTTCCTTTTTTTCTCCCAACTGTATAATAATTATTTTTAAATTTATTATTTTATTCTTTGTGTAATTATTTTCTTTTTTTTTGGTTTTTTTTTTTAACTTCTATCAAATCTGTCTGTCCAGTGCCGACGGCCGTTGAAACTTTTTACTTGCTCACTGAACTGACAATTGGCACCTTCCAAATGTCAAATTTGACGTATGTCAGCTTAGAAAACGTCACGCCGTGATCCTGAGCGGTCATCCATTCGAGCGCTAAACTTTCTAAGATTTTCTCGGTTTATTGACAATTGACACCTGTCAAATGTCAAATTTAACGTTTGTCTGCTTAGAGAACGTCGCGCCGCGACCCCGAGCAGTAAAACATTGCATAAACTGAATTTTATTTCACTTGCTCGCTGAGCTGACAGTTGACATCTGTCAAATGTGAAGTTTGACGTATGTCAGCTTAGAAAACGTCACGCCGTGATCCTGATCGCGGGCATCTATTTGAGCGCTAAACTTTCCCAGATTTTCTCGGTTTATTGACAGTTGACACCTGCCAAATGTCAAATTTGACGTATGTCAGCTTAGAAAACCTCACGCCGTGTTCCATAGCGGTCATCCATTCGAACGCTAAACTTTTTAATATTTTCTCGGTTTATTGACAGTTGACACTTGTCAAATGTCAAATATAACGTTTGTCTGCTTAGAAAACGTCACGCCGTGATCTGGAGCCGTCACCCATTCGAGCGCTGTACTCGAACAGAGTGTATGTATTATATAGGGTAGGCTATCTAACTTTTGGAATTTGAATCGACTATAAGAAAAACTATTGAATAGTTTTTCAGAATAATAAGTTTATTAGAAAGATTGAATATTGTCATTTAATAATGAAGCACAACTTGATTCAATTGTAGCAGTACCCCATCCGATCAAATTTTTCAATTCAATATTTTTTCACTCAATAGCGAACATTACTGTGCCATGCTAAACGATTTTTTTGTTTCCAAAGACTATGACATAGATATTATTTGGTTTCAAGAGGGCGGGACCACTTGTCACATAGATAACGTAATCATCGATCTTTAACGCACTGTTTTTGGAACTCCAATATGCATCAACCAATCAACCAAAATGCTGATGTAAATTGGCCGCTTTGATTTCCGCGTCAATTGGAGCTGTGATTTGACCCCTGTTGGATTTTTTTTGTGAGGAGCACTTATGGATAAGTGTTACACTAACCAACCAGAGACGATTGATGTCTTGAAACACCAAATCGAAGTTGCCATTCATGCGATTGGAGCCCAGACAATCCAAAATGTACTGAAAAATTTTGTTGATCGAATGGGGTACTGTCAAGCCATCCGTGGCAATCATTTGAATGATGTTGTGTTTTATTCTTGAAATAAAATGTCCAGTCTTTCTAATAAACTTATAAAATCGAAAAAATATTCATTAATTTTTTTTATAGCCGATTAAAACTCCAAAAGTTAGATTTTATGGATTGATAAGGTTTGGTAGATAAGTTGCGCTTTATATATATATATATATATATATATATATATATATATATATATATATATACACAATATATTGTAAAAAGAATTTACCATTTAATGTGTCAGTGCACAAGATGTAGGTCATACATAAAATAACTGAAGGATTAATATTATAATTTAAGGATCATTAGATCGTGCTCTTTGTCTTTTAGATATTAATCCTTGAGTTATCGTAAATCCTCATTATCGTAAATTCCCTTTAAAGAGACCGTGTAAACTTGAACAAAAATCATGACAACTCATGCGGCAACGTTCTTCCCAAATCGTCTTCATTCGTGCACTATGTTCTTTCTTCCGTTCGCCCGTCCACTTTTTTCCTAGTATCTTTGGGAGCAGTTCTTTATCAAATTTATGGTGTATTATGGTGTTTCTAAATTTAACCCGATCATTCATGTCGTGTATCGTGATGTTTAGCTGCTTGGGATTCTTCAGTTTTCTGTATCCATTTGGACCTATTTTTACTGTTGAAGGTAATTTTGAAAATTTGTTTCGTAATTCTGTTCTGGTCCATTCAAAATTTTTCGGAGAATTTTAAGTTCTTGTTTCTCTATTTCTTTGATTTTTGAGTGACCATGAATTAATGATGTTTCTGCGGCATAAAGTGCTTCAGGAAGAACGACTGTGTTGTAGTTTTGCATTAAGAGATATTGATTTTTTGTTGATAATGATTCCAAGTAAGTCGGTAGGCTCTCTGTAATTTTTTTACTCGTTCTTGATTTGCTATTATATTTAGGCCGGACGGTTGGATGATTCTCCTAAGTATTTAAACTGGGAAACTCTGGATACAGAACCATATTGTGTCTTGATGGGTAGATTGTCGGACGGGGATCGTTCGATATACTGTGTTTTTTCATAAGATATCGGGAGACCAGCCTTTTGTGAAATTTCGTGTAATTTTTCAAGTGCATGCTTTGCTGCTTCTCTGGTATTCGATAATATTGCAAGATCATCAGCAAACGCCAAACATTTGATATTAGCTCTATAATCTCTTCTCTTACCAATGTGTATTCCCTCAATCTCTTTTTCCCAAGTTCTGATTATTGTTTCCAGGACCATATTACAAATGATGGGTGAAAGTCCATCTCCCTGTCAAAATCCCGTATGTATTTCAAAAGGCTGAGAAATTGCTCCACCAAACATAACCGTTGATGTAGTATTAATGAGAATTTGTTGAATTAATGCCCTGGTTTTCCTATCAACTTTGAATTCCTCCAGAATGCTGAAGAGAGTTGGTCTGTCGACGGCGTCGTTTCTTGAAATCAACAAAGGCAGCCACGGTGTTTCTACAAGATCGTATTTGCAAGATTATCTTCAGATTCCAAATTTGTTCCGTGCATGAGAGCCCCTTACGGAAACCTGCCTGATATTCTCCTATCTGTGGGTCTACTTGAGGTTCAAGTCTATTCAAAAGAGCTTTCGAAAGAATTTTGTACGTTACTGGTAGAAGTGAAATGCCTCTATAATTGTTCGGGTCCATTTTATCACCTTTTTTAGGAAGCGGGTGTATAAGTGCACATTTCCATTCTGGGGGGATTTGTTCGGACACCCAAATATCACATATTATATTGTGTATTATGTGAATAAGGTTGTCGTCAGCCAGTTTCCATAACTCGGCAATGATTCCATCTTCCCCAGGGGCTTTGCCGTTTTTCAATGAATGATGTCAGTTATCTCCTGGAAGGAAGGCGGCACGGAATCTGGATAGGATTCAGATTGTTCAAAAATAAACTTGCTGGATGGGGGGTCACAGTTGAGAAGATTGTTGATGTACTCAGCTAAAATTTGACAATTCGCATTGGTGTTTGTCTTTATTGAACCATCAGATCGACGAAAGCATAGGCTGGATGGTCGATATCATGTCAGGTTCTCTTTAAAAATTCTGTAAAAACTCCTAGTATTATTCTTTGTAAATTATATATATATATATATATATATATATATATATATATATATATTTATATATATATATATATATATATATATATATATATATATATCAGGTTTATATATTATTTATATATTATCGGTTTCATAGCGATCTTCTGTCCATTCTTCAGGTCTTCTGACTATCCGCTTGGGTAAGCGTGTGTTCTCCATCTTGTCTTAAACAAAGAACAAGGTTTGTGCAAAGAAGGCGCCTAACATTTTCTTTCGCCGTAATCCCCTTAATATATATCTTATCACCATCATCTACTTACCATCATCTACTTACCATCATCTTTAATTCTTGTACCTATTTTCATGCATGTTTTTGCATTCGTAAAGACGTCCATTTGATTTTGTCTTTCCATTAATTATATTTCATAATTTGAATATGCACAGTTATTTCATTTGAATTCCATTATTTTATTTGAATTCCATTATTTTATTTGAATTCCATTATTTTATTTGAATTCCATTATTTTATTTGAATTCCATTATTTTATTTGAATTCCATTATTTTATTTGAATTCCATTATTTTATTTGAATTCCATTATTTTATTTTAGTTTGTTATTGATTTTAATATAAATATTATATTAATATTCCTATTTTTATAGACATTGCTTTTATATGTTTAAGTATATATATATTTATATATATATATATATATATATATATATATATATATATATATATATATATATATATATATATATATATATATATATATATATATATATATATATATATATAGTGAATATATTCACTATATATATATTCACTATGTCTCAAACCCTTATTTTTCATCACAGTAACCAACAAAATAGCCTTTGGTAGTTGTCTTGTCCCACTTTCTCCTATTTTCTTTTAGAATATGAACATAACATTCTGTTCCAAAAACTCTAAAATGATTTATGCTTTTGACCCTTTTTCCCGTCCAAAGCTCAATAGGAGATTTATTCCTTATTTGTGTTGGGCCTGTTCTATTTTTTACAAACGTTGCTGTATTCACTGCATCTGCACATAGTCGAATAGGTAAATTCCTAGTGTGTATCAAAGCTCTTCTACTTTCAACTAAAGTTCTATTTTCCCGCTCTATGGGATTTTGCTCAGGCGTATGGGGCATTGTCATGCGGAAAGAAATACCATGTTCTTCTAACAAATGCCTTACGTTTTTATTGTCAAACTCACCGCCTCCGTCCGTAAGTAAACACTTTATTCGTATTCCTGCAGTTATAGCCTCTCGAATAAATATATCGAGACATTCAGTAACTTTATTTTTCTCAAGAAGAAAAAACACACGACGAAATTTTGAAAAATCGTCCTTTAAACACAGGAAGTACCTTGAGTTAGGTTAGGTTAGGTTTTTTCAATCCACCAGGTGCAACAGGTTGCTCAGTTCTGTGATGAAATGAAGGTCTCGTCTGCTTTCCCATTATGCAACCTTCATAAAAATTTTCATCTGAAGGCAAACACACTTCAATCTTATGCTCTTTTAAGACATCTTTCACTTTGGCGTTCATGCCAAACTTGAAGTGAGATTTTTGTCGCAGATGATAAAGCCTGTTCTGGTACACAGACTCTCATGTTCAATAGATACAATCCATTACTTGTTTTTACTCCTGTAAGTCGGGTAATGCGGTTTTTCTGAAGTACACGGCCCTTCATATCGGCTACAAAATTAAAACCCTTTTCTGTAGCGCTACCAACAGAAAAAAGATTCTTGGAAATATCAGGTGTAAACCAAACATTTTCTAAATGGTTTTTCTCCCACTTATTGTCTGTAGCCTTAGTTTCTACATTTACCACACCTCTACCATATGACAAAATGATTTGTCCATTTCCAACTTGTAACTCTTTGGGGTAAACAAATTCTTCATACCTCACAATCCAGTCTCTTCTGTTACAAAAGTGAACACTGGCTGCGGAGTCTACCAGCCATCCATCTGACTCTGTTACGTCATGTATTGTTATGAAAGCTTCACCGTGTGAATGTGATATATCCTTTTTTCTTTTTCCTACGTCCTCTAGTTTTTGGTTTGACTTCAAAGGGCAGGACTTGGAAAAATGTCCAAACTTATGGCACCTAAAACACTTATACCCAGTCTTTTTATTATACCTTTTAGCCTCGTTACCCTCATGAGTTCTTGTCCCAGCACCAACTAGGGCAATCACCTCATCATGCTTATTTGGGAGTCGCATTTCAATTAAAAGCAATCTTTCAAGTAGCAGGTTGACTGTTCTATACTCAATTTTCACTGACTCCCACACACTTTTATATTCAAAGTATTCAACTGGAAACGTGATTCTACTCATGAGTAAAAGGTCCGGCAACTTATTTTTAACTAAACGTTCAAACTCGTTATTAAGTTCATAGAAGTTCTTTTGAAGTTTCACAATATGTGTAGCTATAATCTCATAAGGATCTTTTGTGACTTTAAAAAACCCTTCCATTAACCGATCAACTCTTTGACCTGAGCTTTGCTCATATATGCTTAGTAACTTTGTCCAAATTTCATTTGAACTCTAGCATGTAGCTGTTAGTTCTACATAATTATCATCTAATGAACTAACTAAAATTAATTGAGCCAACGCATCAAGCTTTTTAAATTCCTTTAGTTTTTCAATAAAATCTGCATCTTCGGCTTTACCCTCTTCTACAACTGGAATAACTTTTGTACCAACCACCCATTCCTGGACATCATGGTGAATTAGCAGCAGTTCGACTTGCCGCTTCCATTTACTCCAATTCTTAACGCCCTGCAGTTTCTCAATTAGGAGTTTAAAAACCAAACTCATTTTATTTATCAAAGTAAACACAAACTTAACACATGTTAACTTGTATAGGTTATGTTACCACACGTGCATTTAAAAAACAAACTTTTATTATTCGTGGTCTGGGCCCATAACCTTTTGTTAATTTGAGACAAAAACACTTAACAGTTTAAATTGTTTCTATTTAAAGCAATAAAGAGTTACAAATATTATTTACAAAACACAACTAAAATAACGACATTAGAACTTGAAAAGGATAATCAGTCAAACTAAAAACTTAGATCAATAAATATCAGGTCTGCCAACCTTAAAACCTTCAGACAAGAAACCGCGAATTTTAACAGAAATGAGGGGAATAAAGCAGATTCAAAACGGTGATCTTCTGGTAGAAATCAAAAAGGGGAGTAACGGATCCGGGACTTTGCCAAATCAAAATAAGGCACAACCAATATGGCGGCATGCTCCCTCCCGGACATCAACCCCTCGGGTTAAGCTTCGTCCCTATATTCTCATCATCATACAATTATGTTTTTACATTATATAAACATTATACTAAAACGACCTCTTTGAGAACAATAAGAAGAAAGAAGGAAAATAAATTAGATTGAGTAAGGCTAAGAATCAAAAAGAGAACGAAAAGAAATCGATAGGCAAACAACAAATAGAGAAAACCAAGGCTAAGAATAACCTAGCGGATTCAGATGATGTTGAGATATTACTGTTTGGCACAGACAGTGAGCCGGATGCCTTGATAGGAAATGAAGCTGTATGTTCTGTCATATGATGAAGTGTCATATGATGAAGTGTATGTTCTGTCATATGATGTTTTCTGAAGATACTCGAGGAGAAACCTGGATCAAATAACTGGACACCTGGATTTCCGATTATTGCAAGTAGTTTACTTATATTTTGTATTTGACCAATGTTCCTAAAGTATCTCATAGAAATTAAGGTTGATTTTGGATAGTGTTTGTAGTGTTCCATATTTGGGGTACCTATTGCATAATTAGATTTTTTAAGAGAAATTATAGTACTTATAATTAATAAATATAATACAAGACTGTTACTGATTCGAGCGCGAGCAGTCGGAATGAACAGACGTACCGCGAGCGATTATAAACAAAAAAACGTGAGTCTATTTTTAGCACAAGCGATAAACTCACGAGTCCTAGTTCGAGTAAAAACACTATAACTAAAACGAAACAACCAAAGCGACAGCCTCGGCTCGCAATAGGGCCAAAAGCATAACGATAAAATGTCACCTTCAAAACGGAAAGCAGATGATGCAACACTATCGCCATCAATATTGAACGACACCCAAAAAATATACACTTGGAACCATGATGATCTATCCCAGAATAGGTACTACCTTCCTGAAAACATCGAAAAGAGCATGAACAGCGACTAATCCGCGAGTACCTCTCAAAACGTCCAACGGCCAACACAAGAAAGTAAGATTAAAATCCCGCCAATCTATCTAACAGAAAATATTGACTTCAAAGAAGTTATTAACGACATAAACAAATTAGTTAGCGATACTAACTATACAACTTTCTCAAAATATAAACATTTAAGAATCAACCACGCATCAATAACGCTGAGGATTACCGTACACTAACAAATTACTATAAAGAGACAAACATTGAATATTATACATACCAAAACCCCAAAGAGAAGCTGCTTCAAGTAATTATAAGGAATGTACCTATTTCACTAACTGCGGAGGACATCATGGAAGAATTAGCCAAAGAACAATTGCCAATTATAAACATCTCAAGGCTATATGATAGGAATAAACAACCAATGCCATTGTGCTCAGTGAACCTTTCAAACAACGATGATGTTAAGAAAATATATAAAAAAAAACTTACTTCCGGTTCCCACCCTCTCTTCCGGTTTCGGAGCAGGAAGTGAGGCTGGAAACCGGAAGTGAGGCTGGGAACCGGAAGTGAGGCTGGGAACCGGAAGTTGGCGTAGGAAATGGGGAGGGAACAGGAAGTGGGACTGTATCCTCCCTTCCGGTTCCGGAACCGGAAGTGGGTGAATTTTTGGAACCAGAAGTGGGGGTGAGAACCGGAAGTGGGGTGGGAACTCGGAGGTGGATGACCGGAAGTGGAGGAGGAGGTGGATAACCAAACGAGCTGTCGCGTTGTAAAATCAAATTTTCCGCACTCTAATATAAATAACTATTTCAGTTAAGCATTGTGGCAAGTGATACAATGGAGTATAATAATCATATCTTCTAACCGACATTTATTAATTGTTAATTGTAAGTGTAAAAATGCATCCATCAATTAACAATTAATTAATTGTAATTGCAAAATTTTACAATTAACAATTAATTAATTGTTAATTGTGTTGTCTTGCAATTACAATTAATTATTTTAATTGTTAGTTGCAATTAAATCTGGCAATTTAATTGTTAGTTGTTAATTGTTTTCACAATTAATTTTTGCCCAACTATGATCACTATCAACGAAGCCAAAACAGAAGCTAAAGTATTCACCCTCAAACACAATATAGACGCACACCAACTCAATATCAATGGCAAGAACATAACATGGAATCCTAAAGACAGCGCAGTAAAGTATCTAGGTATATACATGGATTACCAGATTGTCATGGAATTACCATGTCAATAAAAAATTAAACCAATGTTATGCCCGACTCTCACAATTATACCCAATTATGAACCGCAAGTCGTCACTACACATAGAATGCGCGACCTTTCTATACAAATCGGTCATACGCGGACTTATAATATATGGGTGTCCGATAAGGGCAGAAACCGCGAAGATAAATATCAAAAAAATTCAAACGCTACAAAATAAAGTCCTACGCACAATTGTCAACGCGCCATAGTTCATCCGCAATAAGCAACTCCACTATGAACTAAATATGCCAACCACCCAGGAATTCATACAGTGGCGGATCCAGGGGGGGGGCTAAGGGGCTCAAGCCCCCCCCAAAGCATCTGAGTTCTTTCGTGGCAAATCAAAGTGAACTCATCGGAAAATATATTTTCATAGTTCTTCTTCTTCTTTTTGGTGCACCAGCTTAACTGGGACGTAGGTCACCTCCCTTTACGTATAATTGTGTTTGGTGTCTAGGTGTTAAACACACGCATAGGGGGCCCTTACGTCTTTTAACGTGGGCGCCGAGCCACATTTGAGGGAGGTATCCTCGGCAATTTGCTGTGATGTCTTTGCCAGAGTCATACATAAGAGGACGGTGGCTTATTACAATACCCGGATTCCAACCTGGGTCTTATGTCCAGGAGTAGTACGATAACTTGACTACTAGGCCACCACCCTCTCATTTTCGTAGTTACTTGGCTATCTACGACTCTCTCAGCAGGGTAATGGACGTTAAAAGACGTTCAATTTTTGTCGCGGTGCGTTATTGTTTTTATAAAATTTTGAATTCAAAGTAATGTCGTCAAAACGAAAACAAAGAGATCTTCGTTCGTATTTTATGGTGAAAAGAAATAAAGAAGAGGGTGAATCGATCGAAAAAAACAATCAATCGAATGAACCAATATCATCTGGGACATCTGGAAACAATGCCAGCGACTTATCATTGTCGACTCAAAGTCCATCAGGTACATCTTTCCATATGATTATTTTGTTATCTAGATAAATGCACCTAAAGGCACTATGCCGCTTGTCTGTGAAATGCCGCCGCCGATGCGTCCTTAATACGTGCAAAAATCGACTATTTTTTCTGTCGTAGATATATTGAAAATATTGTTACAAATGACGGAACAGAGATACTGTGAAAGTAACAGCTCTTAATATTAATATTAAGAGGTGCTTCATCCCAAATTTCCCATTTCATTAACATGGAGAAAACTTTATTTATAATACCGTAGCATTTCTTATAGATATTAAGATCTGTGACTTTTACAGTATCTCTATTTTGTCATTTCCAACAATATTTGCAATATATCTAAGACAGAAAAAAATAGTCGTTTTTTTGATACAGTCTATGTAATTAAATATTAAATTTGTAATTTTTATAAAAACTATTTGAGAATTGGGTTGTTGAATAAAAAAAAAAATCGATTTTTTTAATGTATTTTAAAACCTTATTATCAATAATTTGGATGTGCGATACGAAAAAGTTAAAAAAATATAATTTCAATTAATTATAAACAATTTTTAAGTGATAAAATTTTAAAAATAATCACGTGACTCCAAACGCGCCCTAATTTGTTTGTAACGTCGTAAGTGAGAAACTTCATTTAAACATAAACATTATAAAATGGTCGTTTTAAGATTTTTTCGGCGCACTGTTTAAAACCATTGGTTTCGACGTTTAACAATGTGGGACATGTAAAAACATTTTTTGAGTAGTTCTTTTTGTAGTACCCCACACGATGGTACGAAACAAGCACGATAACTTTTAATATTTGATATATTTGACATGTCTACTACAACTACTGTATCAACAGTCATGCACGGGTAGAAATTACACATTTTACGTCACACGGGTAACCGGCCTGTTTTCAGTACCGAGTTCAAAAATATATTTTTTTTACTGATATATGTGAAAATGGCATTTTTTCCACGGCTTACCCTACATGAAAGTGACATTTTTTCATTCTAGAGATGAAAATATTTTCACATCTAGTGACGAAAATAAGCATTTTAAATTTATGATTTTCTCGATTAAAACACTAAACTAACCTCGCTGGCGCCCGTGAGCAAACTCCCACCTCACCAAAAAAAAAACGCCTGTAAAATATACTATTCAATTTGTTATAACTTTTTAATTTCAACGAAAAAAAAAATAGTTTTGTTATAAAACTCAAATATGAGCTTTCGATTTATGACAAATTGAAAATTATTCAAATACCCAATTATCGCGATTTTGAAGTTGATTTTATCAATCAGTATTATTTTAACGCATTAAAGGATTATTGATTAGCCATGTATTAATAATCTTGTACAGTAGTTAGTTTTTACCCAAAAATTAGTTTTATTAACATTTGCCACTATTTTTACCACTACTTTTTATAACATATACCACTACACTAGACTCTACTTCGTGTTGTTTTATTGCTGTTGCTACAATTTTACAGATACAGAACCACAGTCAGTACCAATTGCCAGTACATCCAATGCTTGCGCTGAAAATAGTTTTGATATTTCTCATATTATAGGACAAAGCCTCAGTGATAAGGACAAGTATAAATATTTGACGGAATCTTTAAATATCTGTAATCATGAATATCCTGTGCAGACGGAGGGTGGACAAAAAAGAAAGTTCCGATCTGATTGGCTAAAGGAATATTCTTGGCTAGTCTATAGCCAACAACAAAATGGTGCATATTGTTTGCCTTGCGTATTATTTTATGGCCCAGATAGTGGGGGTAAGCATTCTGTGGCTCTAGGATCTTTAGTCACTCGTCCACTAAGCAAATATAAAAAAGCGTTAGAAATCTTCAGAAACCATGCCATTACCGATTACCACAAAATGACAGTATTAAAATGTACACATTTCAAAAGTTCATATGAAAACCCGGAAAAGGCTGTCAATATTTTAATCGAAACTGAGAAACTGAATATAATTAAATTAAATAGAGAGCGGATGATTCCTATAGTAAAGACGATCATATTATGTGGTCGAGAAAATTTATCATTAAGAGGGCATCGAGATGATGGTACATTGAGTGATAGTGATGTAATAGGCCAAGGAAAATTTCGAGCACTTTTCAAATTTCGTATTGATGCAGGCGATTCGTCTCTCCAAGAGCATTTAGAGACAGCACCAAGAAATGCTACATATCTGAGCAAAACAACCCAGAATCAGCTGATTGATTGTTGCCATTCTGTCATTATGAAAAAGGTTCTCGACAGAGCCAAAGAAGCAAAATATTATACTGTTCTTGCCGATGAAAGGTTATGACGGGGGTCCCAACATGTTTGGAAAGTTTAGTGGCGTACAATCTCGAATAAAGCAGCTCCAACCGCTAGCGCCTTACATGCACTGTGCCGCGCATAAACTAAACCTAGCTGTCGTGAAGGCATGCAGCCTGCCAAGTGTTCGCAATATGATGGCAATAGTAAATAATGTTACCTGTTTTGTACGAGAGTCAGCAAAAAGATTGGAACTTTTTAAACAAGCTATCCTTAAAAAATACCCACAGACGAAAAGAGTTAAGTTGCAAAGTCTTAGTGATACACGCTGGGTTGAAAGGCATGATGCGCTCCTTCAATTCAAAGAGTTCTTTGGCCCTATCTTACAGTTCCTTGAAGAAATCGACAAAACTTCACCGTCATTGAAAAGTGCAAGTTTTCTGGCTTCTGTTCAACGATTCGACTTTGTCTTATCTCTAACGGTAACCGCCGCTGTATTTGAAATCACTGTTTCGCTTTCACAGCAACTGCAGGCTGTTGCATTAGATCTTAACCTTTGTTATGAGATGGTAGAAAGTGTAGTAAGAACACTAAAAAGGTATAGAGAAACTAAATATGAAGAAATTTTCCAAGAGGCGTGTATTATTGTAGAACCTTTGGAGATCCCAGTCCAGTTACCCAGAACTGCCAAACGTTCAACTCATCGCTCAAATATAGAAGCACCTGATGCTAAGGAATATTACAGGTAAACATTAATACATAGGTGCAAGTGCAACCCTTGAATTTCTTACCCGTTCTTCTTAAGGGAAAACTGCCTTTCGACGGGTGGCACAATCAATAAATTAATAAAATAATTAATAGATAAATCTTAATAAGTTTTAATAAATAAATTTAATAATTTTAGTAAATATTTAATTTAATTCTTAAATTATTGTGTGTGTACTACATACACACACTTTTTGTTTGGTGCAACATAATATTTTCCAATGTTTTTTTAAGCTCCAGTATAATGACATATCGTGTATTGTTTTAGAATTAGAGTATTCCTCCCTTTCATAGACTTTGTGTTGGGACAGTTGACAAGTCGTTTTTCGAGAGCAGAGCACTCTTCGATTCTCGATTTGTTCCACCTTCAACCAAGTGCCATCGTAAAAACAGAAAATCTGACCTCGATAGTAGCAGCTGCACGCATTTACAGCGACGATTTACCTCATCCTCTCTCGTTATCGGGAGAAATAACTCTTTGGAAGGAACTATGGTGTGGAAGACAACATCTCCCCCAAACAGCAACTGAAGCGCATCAAGAGACAAATGAGTTTTTTCCAAATATAAAAATTTTGTTACAAATTCTCGCTACATTACCAGTAACCACTTGTAGTGTGGAGCGCAGCTTCTCTTCGCTTAAACTAATAAAATCGTACCTCCGTACGACAATGACCCAAGACAGGTTAACCGGTTTAGCTTCCATGTATATTCACCGAGATATCTCTGCTAATCTACAACCTAACGAAGTCATTGAGGAATTTGCGAAAAGTTATCCGAGGAGACTTATTATGCGTTAAGCAAAATTAAATTGTTGTTTTTTAGTGTTTTCTTTGCTAGTCTTTACTTTACTTTTTACCGTCAGCGAGGTCAAGCCCCCCCCAAATGACAATCCTGGATCCGCCCCTGAATTCATATATAAATTAACAAAAACCTTCCACACAAATCTTGAACACTGTGACAGCGCTACATACTTCAACCTAGGACAAAAGAATATCCACCAACGCCTAAGTCGCAAACTACCCCAAGATCTCATATACGAAGACCTATGAGGGAGGACTCCTGCCAGTCGGCGGCGTTAGAACCGACAGAGAAGACCACTCCAGGAATAGAATAAATAAATAAGTAAGATAAATCGTCATGTATAACATTAATTTGTTGATCTGAAAAATAAAGAAGTTAAAAAAAAAGACTGTTACTATCTAAAGTGCAAATGTATAATAGATTTATACATTTAATACATTTATACATTTATAGAGTGAACTCGAAAACACTTATATACCAATTTATATGAAATTTTGATAAATTTTTGATGATGAAATTCGTTATCAGTGACCTCAAAAATCTTTATATGGGTACCAAATTATATGAAATTCAAATCAAAATTTAATGAAGTACTCGGCCATATTCGATCCGCCATATTGAATTTTAAAATTATAATATGAAATTCGTAATTAGCGGCCTGGAAAACCCCTATATAGTAATTCACATTTAAATCTGATACTTCTTTCTATTTTTGGCCAACTTTTTTGAAATCCAGACTACTGTGCGTCGTCAAGTTGAGTACGCTTCCACCATCTGTTGAAAATGTCAATTTTCAGGACAACAAAAACACAAATATTTATTGAACCAGACAACGTAGAAGCTTAATTTTTGCTGAATAGCTTTGTTAAAGATTGCCAAAGACAATTAACAACAGTTACACCAGGTAAAAAGTCCGCAACACTAAGTTTTCTAAGTCCACAATTTCTACCATTCTTTCACTCACACATATAATAACAGTTAGAGTGTGCGAATTCAATTATGTTATTCCAATTAATTTGACTAGAAAATATTTGTGCCAATTGTATGAATTTTCCATTTTGAAATAAAATTTTATAATAATTCTCGTAATCACTGTTCTCCACAATTCAGAGAATTTATATCTGATAAATTTGATTCCAGAATGAAAAAATTAGATGATTAGATGAGTTGTGACAAATAAGCCGTCCTCGCATCTGAAAGTTTACTAATTTTTGTTTATTTATAAATTTACTTTTTATGAAAATTTTCATTTTAGAATTCACATTCAAAGAACTTATTACAAATAATGACTTATTACAAATAAAGAGAGCAAATTCTCTTCAATTTCTTCTCTCTTTCCTCTTCCAATATTTCATTTTATAGTTTTCTCTCTTCAACTTCCTTCGAAAATGTGTTTTCCTGAATCTTATACAGACGAACAAAGAGTATGTTATTTCTCCCTGCATGTCTTCCATTTTTGTAAACATTTCTTGCCGAATAAGTAAAATAAGTTTTGAACACCTTTCTTTCAGACGGAGAGCCATGGCCAAAAAAATTGTTTCAATTTGTTAAATCTAGTTTTCTGTTCAATAGTTATAGCCGATGTGTACACAAACATGTTACGGTCAGTCAAAATAAACAAAGTAAAATACAACTTCTGTAATGTATATAAATAAAAGTTATGTTGGTCAGTCAGTCATATATTAGAACAGAGCTGGTCAGTCGGTCCGAATAGATGTATGATACATAAATTAAGTGCAACTCGTTTGTTAAACTTCAAAATTTGTCTGAGGGTGCATAATTATGTATTAAACATAAAAAAATTGTCAGTCATGTGTTCAGTAGAACAACGCGCGCCTATTCAGTTTCAGGCTGCGTATCGGGCTATATCTAAGTTTTGTTTTTATATTTTAAAAATCAGAAAACGATATTTGATGTTATAATTTGTGGTTATATAAATAATTAACATTTTTATCGCATTGACAAACCATTTATTTATTTGCTACGTTTCATGCGATATTTTTATCAAAAGTATAAAAAATTCTGGATTTAGAAAAAAGTATCTGTTATGTACAATGTAACAACAACCAAAATCATCTCGTTTAATCAGTTTCCTCATAATCTAACTCGTCCTCCGTATTATCTAATTCTTCAGTTTCACTCTCATCACCGGAAATATCCAGTTGTGATAATTCTAAATTCGTTTCCGATTGATTATCTGAAAAATAAATTAAACTCATATAATATCACAAGATCTAAATCTGCAGATAGCAATAGAAACGCTGCAAGCAGCGTATAACCAAATAGAACGATGGTACAAGAAATGCAAGCAGCGTATAACCAAATAGAAAGAAGGTACAAGAAATGGTGCATCACTATCAGTGTTGGGCATAATTCAATTAATGTTTTAATTGTAGAATCAAACAATTACAATTTTAATTGCAACTAAATCAATTGCAATTAATTTAACACCTCACTTCCGGTTCCCAGCCTCACTTCCGGTTCCCTCCCTTACTTCCGGTTCCCACCCTCTCTTCCGGTTTCGGAACCGGAAGTGAGGCTGGGAACCGTAAATATCCAGTTGTGATAATTCTAAATTCATTTCCGATTGATTATCTGAAAAATAAATTAAACTCATATAATATCAATTCTAGAATTGACTCATCAATTGATTAATATTATTTACATACCAGAATTATCTTGTACCGGTTCCCAGCCAGCGTTGAATGTTGCAGCAATGTTCCGAAGGCTGCACAACATTCCGAATATTGCAGCAACATTCCTGAACATTCCAGTGGCAACGTTACAATGTGAATGTTGCAGCAACATTCCTACAACATTCCAGTTGCAATATTACAATGTGAATGTTGTAGCAACATTCCTATAACATTCCAGTAAGGCTGCGCCAATTATTTTTTTCATTATTAATATTATCATTTATTTGTACTGTGATTATTTTTACTCGTCTCACTTTTTTTTATTCTTATACTCAAAAATGTATTATATTTTTAGTTATATTTTCCGATCGGCGCGTGTATTTTCCGTCGATCGGAATTTGCATACACAATACGTGTATATATTCAATGAAACGATGCTGTATTTATCTACGCTCTCTCTTCATTCTGTACTCCTCTCTTCCACTTTTATGTAGTGTTTTAAGGCGGGTTTACGATGAACTTAACGTGACGAGATGAGACGTGATGAAAACCTAAAACCCATTGTTTTATATGCGGCCCATTACGATCGAGGTAATGTGAAGTATCCGAACTTAACGTAATGTGAAATCTACCAATGTCCAAAGTTTCACGTCGTGTCGCCTTATCTTTCAGCCAATCAACGCTCTCGATTCTTGCGCGCATGCACTCGAATTCAAGAGTGGCATTTTCCATTGTGTTGTTTGTTACATTCACTTTGTTTACAGTTCGAAAAGTTGTTTATAAATTAAGAGTTAAAAAATGCCGATTAATGACGTTTTGTCAGTTGAGTGTGTGCGGGCGTATCCCCAAATATATGATAAGGGGCATGCAGGTTTAAAAAAAAAGACTCCGCATGGATGAATGTGGCCCAAACAATGAATGGTAGGTTATGTTGCATCTTTTTATTCGAAATTTACAGTTCATACTTTTCTATATCCTTTCTATCTTTATTTCAGCAACAGTGAAAGGATGTAGCTCCAGGTGGCAAACGCTTCGTGAGAGGTTTGTCAAAGAGAAGTGGATTGTTGAGCTTGATGGGATGGCTCAGTGGTAGCGGCATCGACTTGTCCAGAATGGACCTTATTGCAAATATTGCAATTCCTGAAACCCCATATTAGGAAAAGGAAGTGTATGAACGCTGAGTCCCTCCTAAACGCGTTTACATAACCTACTTGCACATCAAACACGTTGCCTTAAAATTTACTTGGCAAGGTCGTTCGAATAAGAAACGATGTTTTAGCCAATTGATGATGGCGAAATTACTCTGCAGTAAGTTTATTTCTTTAAAAGTGAACATTTTTATATTTTTGCCAGATATTTTTACTTATATTTTATATTGTCCTACAATTTTAAAGAGACTTGGCGGAGAGAAATGGTTGGAAAAAGATATAGAAGAGACTTTGGCGAAATGACTTATTCAAACTCCAACATGAGTGAGTCGAGCCAAAAAAAGCAAATGCGGAAGTTTCCTCTGATGAGAATAACAATAACAGTACATGAATTTAAAAAAAAAAATATTAAAAGTGAAAGTGAAATATGTAAATAAAAGAGAAGAATAAAAGAGAATAAAACTAAAAATATAATTTTCTATTTTTCAATATTCAATATATTCCTATAACATTCCTGCAATATTCGCAATATTCCCGCAACATTCATGCAATGTTCGCAATCTTCCTGGAACATTCATGCAATGTTCGTAATGTTCCCGCAACGTTCGTAATGTTCCCGCAACGTTCCTGCAATGTTCCCGCAACGTTCCTGCAATGTTCGTAATGTTGCCGCAACGTTCGTAATGTTCCCGCAACGTTCGTTATGTTCCCGCAACGTTCGTAATGTTCCCGCAACGTTCCTGCAATGTTCGCAACATTCCCGCAACGTTCCTGCAATGTTCCGTGCAACGTTCCCACAACATTTCTGAACGTTGCAGAGAGGCGGACATAGGATTATTGTAGGAATGTTGCAGGAATGTTGCAGCAATGTTTAACGTTGCGAAAGTAATATTGCTGCAACATTCCTGCAACATTAAACGCTGGCTGGGTTGAATCACGACGTCGTTTATTAGCTGGGGTAACTGATCTCCTTCGAACCAATCAAATTCATAAGAATTATCAATTATTTTACAGCCATTATCTATCGGTGACAATATCGTCGTTATTTTGCAATGCGCATTACGCCAAATGTTGGTGATGTAAGCTGCTCTTAAAAATTGATTCATTAATTCAGTCTCACAAGGCGGCATACTTGAACCATCGATATTTTTGACTTTGAATTGGAAGGAATCATTAACACCGTTTGAACTGTTGTAGGTTTTGGAAAACATCACTAATCGTGCCTCGTTGACAGATTTTAATTTCTTGAATCCATACAGAGTACAAACAAATTGTTGATTTTTTTCAAATACAGCACATTTGTTGTTCTCCGTAATATAAGCAAGATCAGCGAAGGTATTTTGAAAGTCCAAGGTCTGTCTAAGTAATTGTAGTGGTTTTTTTTTGCCTATCCTATAAAAATCAGGATTAAAATCGCACCCAGTGAAGGCATGGAATCCTGGCAGTGAATTATACAGAAGTTGACCTAATTCTTCCGCTAATTTCGTTACATTTATAAACCTGTGATGGTTTCCAGTCCCAACTTCCATCCAAATCTTTGATGTAATATAAAATTTTCCATGTTTCCCAACATTATAACGAGGATGTCCATGTCTGAACATCTTATGAGAATATTTGAGTCAGTTAGAATGTTGCAAACATGGAAAATATTTTTTGTATCTGCCTCCTCGTGTGTTGTGTAGCTAAAATCTTCCACGACAGTTTTAACGATTTTCCTATCAATAACTTCATATTGATAACATTTAACAAAAATAATTTGAACTGTTTTTAAGTATGGTGCTTATTCATTATTATCCCAATGATCAATAATGAATTTAACAAAGGCTTCTTTGAATTGCGGAATTGTTTAGAAAAATCTGTGTTTCGTTTCTGCTCAGGCCCGGAGATATTGAAGTCTCGTTTGTCCGACGTATCTCTTAGAGCATGTTCGCAATGCTTAATAGACGGCGAAGAATATTTATCAGAAATTATGGAAATATTTTGTGCATCGAATTTAACGATGCTTTGCAATAATTTCTTAGAAATGTTCCCATAAGTTACCGGAACGTCCTTCATTGAATGTAGAAAAAAAATCCATCAATTAGAAGTATATCCGTATATGCAGGTGGTTCGCTATCTATTGTGACCTCTAAACTGTTCCAGCTCTGTTCTAATATATGACTGACTGACCAACATAACTTTTATTTATATACATTACAGAAGTTGTATAACAATTTTCAGCTTTAACAAATCTATTTTGTTGATATGTTTATATTGTTGAATGATTGACACCTTTGATTGATGACACCTTTGATATCGCACCTGAGTCACCTGTTCAATGATACGCTTGACTGATCGGAGCATGTTTGTGTACACATCGGCTATAACTATTGAACAGAAAACCAGCTTTAACAAACAATTTTTTTGGCCCCGGCTCTTGGACTATTTATGTATTTATCATGTATAACTAACCCCTCCAGCATGTAGTATTATCCATAATAAATGTAAGTGTGGCGATAATCGCTAGGTATTTCTGTATAATATATGTAATTACTAGGGCAACCAAAAATATGCTATTAAAAAAGTACTTTATCTACGACCACTATTATAATTGCCCAATATTGTACAGATCGTGGATTATGTAAATACATCTTACAACACACGTATGTAACAGTCCGCGATTAATGTTATTTAATGATTCAATAACACACTAGTGCGTTTGGTTTACAATTCGTTGATTGGTTGAGAGCTGCTACTATCATTAATATAGGCAACCCAATACATTCCGTTATTTGTCAAAAAAATTAAACGTCAAACTATTACATAAACACTATATTTTTTTTCAATTATAAAAATTAAAGTCCAGTGATGTCCAGTGATAGCGAAATAGAAAATGCTACTCCGCCCGAAATTGTTGAAAAAGCGAAACAAGCTGCCCATAATTTGCTACGGATTAAATCTCGGGATTGATACGAGGATGCATATAGAAAATTTATGGACCGGAGAATGAAGCATAAAGTTAAATCCTTTTCAGAACATGTTTTATTATACTTTTATGAGTTATCTCAAACAGTGATCTTCACTTTAGGCAATTTATTGAATGGTTCGGACATCAATTAATATAAAGCACAACATCGACATTTCAAAACATTCAAAGTTAATAGCTTTACTAAAGAGAAAATCTGATGGATTTAAAAGCAACAAATCAAAAATTTTAACCATTCAAGAAATTCAAAAGTTTCCTCAATAATTCGCTGGATAACAAATATTTATTGATGAAGGTATTCATTACTTTTTTTATCTTATAATGCTCTCTAATGGGCATAACGACATATTTTTTTATAAATTAATTAATTTTGTATAATTAGATTATTCTTATCATTGGCATTAGTGGTGCCTGCAGAAAACAAGAACTACGAAATGCCAAACCCTGCCATATAGAAGACACCGGAACATCTCTGATCATTAAAATTCCTGATTCCAAAACAAAAACTTAAAGATCTTTTGTGCTACCGAAAGAATTTTACCAAACCTGTAAAAAATATATTAACCTACGCCCACAAAATATGGACAAAACTCAGTCTTTTTTTTCTAAATTATCAAAATGAGAAATGCACTAAGCAATGGAATAAATAAAATTGGCTCTATTCCTAAACAAATTGCCAATTATCTTCATTTGCCGGAAGAAAATCTTTCTTAATACAGGACATTGTTGCAGACGTTCGTCAGCCACCATTCTTGTGGATTCCGGTGGTGATTTATTGTCACTAAAAAGGCAAGGTGGCTGGCGTTCGTCTTCAGTAGCAGAAGGCTATATAGACTGCTCCATGAAAAATCAAAATGATACTGCTACAACACAGTAGGTATTAATAGGTATTAATGAAATTAAACAGATTATAAATTATTAAGTAAATATAAATTATTTCATTTGACACTGACACTGCGTACATTGTGTTGCCTATCTTCGATGAATCACTATATCAGTTACATCAAACATAATTTTCTTATTAAATAGAAAAAAAAAATAGTGTGGTCGTAGATAAAGTATAGTACATAATTCGAGTTGTAAGGCAATTACGTACGCGCGGAATTACGCGCTCCCCGCTACGCGGGTCGCGCGTAATTGTTCCGCTCGTACGTAATATGCTTCTTACAACTCTCATTACGTAATATACTATTAAGCGCTTAAAATGTGCTCTATAAAAATGAAAATATACTCTATAAAATTAAAAATATTCTATGAATAGGATGGTTGCGACAGTTACTACGTGGTAATCCATACTTACATTGAATTGAAAAATTCACTTTGTTTTTTACCACACTTATATTATGTAAAAATGTTATATAACTTATTATTCACAGTTATATAAATTTCTACACATATCGCGACTCGAGTTTCGACGTTTGACCTCTAGACCTAGACAATTTTATTGCAAATTCCTTCATACTGGAAAACCATAATTTTTTAAAATAAGTTTTTTTTCACAAAGCTGCTTCGCCGTTAACGCCATTAATTACATCCTGAGCATGTTCTATTAGCTCAATCTGTTTAGCAAGCAGTAGCCCATACGTTTCAAGCGAATTTATTGATGGGCGAAGGAATCCATAATTTGAGGCAATGAAAATTGAATCAAATTTTATTTCACCGTCATTTAGTAGCTCTTTTGAAATTAGTAACTCTTTTGATTGATGCGGCCTCTTTTTCGTCCAGTACATTGAACACTTTCACAATTATTTCGAAGTTGGTGGCATAGTACACTGCGGCATCAATTCATGTTCCCCATCTAGTAGTTATTGGTAGCGGAGGAAGTGCGACGCCAGGTGCCAAATCATTAAAAATCGTTACCCTTGACGGTGATTTCAAAAATACTTTTTTACATTGGCTATTAGACGATCGACGTTACTACAAATTGCTCGAATTTGTTCACAAATTCTGAACTAATGAAGTCCATGAGGCAGGCAAGTTAGATGTGTCACTTTTGGCTAAAAAGTTTTTGGTTTGTATTGCCTGAGCTGCTTTTACCATGTATGGAGCAGCATCTGATATAAAAAGTAAAATCAAATCTCAATTGAAAGTTTCACCCAGAATTTGTATTGAATAATCAGTCTTGCAATAGTGCTATGATTTGCCTTGTCTAACACTGCAGTCTTGAGACTTCCGTCAAAAAAACAGATCAATGAATATAAATATTTTAACCAAATTGAGCATAATATGCACTAAAAATATGCAGTTATTTCGAAATATGTCTTATCGTAGGCAATATGCAATTTATGCTCTTATTGGTGAAATATGCAAAATATGCCCTTACGAATAGGGCTCTAAATTCATAGTTTAGTCAGAAACACATTTCTGGCTAGTCCATTCTTTTATAAGTAGAATGGGTAAATATATGCATTTGCATATTTTTGGTTGCCCTAGTAATTATCTCAATATGATGTAAAAATATATATGTAACATTGCATTTTGTATGTGTTTTTTGTTATCTGTAAATATTGTAAATAAAGAGTTTTAAATTGAAAAAAAATGTGTCAATTGCAACTCTCAATTAAAGTTTTTTCAAATCAATTGAAATAAACTTTCAAATACTATCGGTTCGATAGCAGCTGATATCATTTTTTGGTCTGACAAGATTGTACCGCCGATAGTATTAAGGAGAGGACAGTTAGATGGATGCACGGTTAGGCAGGGAAAGGACCACTAGCGAATCGAGAGGCCCGTTCGAAAGATGCGCAAAAATGACAAGATCACACACGACTAAGCGAAAAAAAGAGCCTCCTAAGGTGGAGGAGGGACAAGAATCGGGGGAACAGTTAATGACCATGATTTTATAAGAGATAAAGGAAATGAGGAGGGAAAATAAAGAGCTTGAAAGGAAGGTAGGGGAGATGGAGGCAAAACAGGAGGCAAATAGAAGATGAAAAGGAGAAAGTTATATGTAAAAATTAAATCTTAAGCGAGTTAAGGGCGATAAGATATGAAAACAGCCATTTAAAAAAAAGGATCAGCAAATTAGAAACGGAAATTAAAGAGCTAACAGAGGAAACGGAAAGCGAGGAAAGAAAAAAGCAAGACGAACATGTAAGTCTATCAAAGGAGATAAGTGACCTGAAAGATAAGGCCGAACTTAGTCTAAAAATAAGCTTACGTAAAATTAATGTCGTTTCTGTATGCGGACAGGACACATACAAAGAGATGTCACAAGAAGATATTGAAAATTGAAGTTATAGTGTCCATGGAAAGACTAGGACGAGAGGATAGCGGAAAACGTCTCGTTGTGGTAAAATTGGAAAATGGGGATGTGAAAAGTGAAAATATGAAGAAGAAAAGAGAATTAAGAGAGACTAACGTATACTTATATTAGCGATGACCTTACTAAGGCGGAATGGGAGTGCCGGAAGGCTATTAAAATTATAGTTAAAGGATTAAAAGAGAAAGGACACCAGGTAAAAAGGCTAACTAATAGTAGATGAAAAAGTTGTACCATGGAAGGAAGGAAAACAAGGAGGTTTAAAAAACGATTACAAGTAAGGGAGAGGACGAGAAGACACAATAACAATAATGAACGATTAACGGAACATGTTAAGATCTTTTTGGGGATCTTGGCGGGATTTAAGAGGAAACTGGAAAGCGATAACGGATCTATTATAATTTATCTCATGAAATTTCATATAATTGGATTAGTTGCGACCTGGATTCAGGAAAACGAATGGGAGAGCTGCAAAGGAAAACTTCACAAAGACTATAGATGAAAATTGCAGCCGTGCCAGTTAGAGTATAAGTATGGAAGAGCAAAGGGGGGGGGGGGGTATATTAATAATAGGAGGCGATTGGAATGTTAGAATTGGGGAAGAGCAGTTTCACACACGGGATAGTGAAGGTAAAGAAATAATAAGGAAAGCCAGGGTGGGCTGATTGGGTAAGGGAAAATCAATGGGATGTCGTAAATGGGTGTGTGGGAGGAACATTTCACATTTGTGGTGGCAGGGCGATTATCGACTATAGATTTGGTGGTGGCAAATGACCTGAAAAGGCAGGAAATTAATAAAGAAATGGAGATGAGAGGGAGATTCGATTCAGACCATGCCAGTGGCAATAAGCGTGAAACCGAAGACAAAAATTGTGCCCATGGAGGAGAAATGGATTGCCAGATGGGACAATGAAGCTACGGCGAGGTATAATACTAAAATGAAAGCAATAAACTGGAAGGAATTAACAGACATATACAAGATTATAGAGAATATGGAGACAGGAATGGTAAAGAAGAAAATTACAGCAGCATCACTGGGAAGATCATGGGCAGATAAAGAACATATGACGGAGAAAAAAAAGTACAGAGTAAAATAAGCATGAAGAAGAGTGCTTAAAGACGGAAGGTAAATTACAGAATTTGGAGCCGAGGAAAAAACAGAATTGCGAGAGAAGAGAACGTCAACGCATACTAGAGATCAAAACAGAACCACAGCTCTGGAGGTATTTAGGAAGAGGAGCGAGGAAAGAACGAGTTCCAAACAGCATACCGATGGAAAAGTGGAAAAGTCACTTTAGGGTTTTGTTGGATGGAGTGGTGATGCAGGAAGGGGTAGGGAATAGAAGAGTAAAGGAGGATAAAGTTATAGAAGAATTATGTCAAGAATAAATAACAACTGGTGACAACTGGTAACAAGTGGACAAGGTTATAGCAGCATTAAAACAAAAAAAAGCGGCAGGGCCCGACGGCGACCCGATTGCAATATGTGTGAAATAGGGGATGAAAGAATAATAAAAGAGGTAATTAGAATCGGGTGGGTGAAAGGGGGAAGAAAGGGAATGCGTGGGGAATTAATAAAACGAAATTATATGAAAGAGGAGGGCTATCTGGCGAGGGAATAAAAAAACTTAAGATGGAAGGTACAAACTGGGTGGAAATGAAAGGAGAGCAATTAGTAGAGGTAGAATTACAGGAAACAAAATTGCCAATAGTAGGTTTTTCAAAGAATACGCAATGATTTATGGTGTATGGTCGCTTAAGATCTTATTTAAATACGAGTAGAGTCAGAGGCGCAGGTCATTCTAGCAAGGTGTAGGTGTGGAAGTGAAGAGCGTGGTAAGAAATGTTGGATGAGTGAAGAATGTAGGAAGTGTGGAGTATGTGACACAGGAGAGGATAGATGGAAACATTGGATGGAAGAATTTACAAGGAAAGGCTAGGGCGAGAATGGAAAGAGTGTATGGATGAAAGGGGAAATAGATTGGAATTATTAAGGAGGGTAAAAAAGTGGAAAGAGCAAACAGGTATTAAGGAAGAACCTGTTCCGTTAATGTGTAATTTGTAATCTATGATGGCTCGTATTGTAATGTACAGTGGCGGCTCGCCCATAAGGGCTGCAGTGCTACAGCCCTCCCGCCAAAATGACAACATTTTTTTAATTATTATAAACTTACATTATTCTAAAATGGCGTTTTGGCGTTTTTTTTGGTGATTTGGGAGTTTGCTCACGAGCGCCAGCGAGTTAGCAATCACACCGAACCAGAAAAAAAACACTTTCATCTCGAGTAGTAAATGCAATTTTTTCTACTGATTTCGGTTGTAGAATCCATAATTCGACTTTAATAAATTCAATTCGAAGCGAAGTGTCAGAACTGTCAAAACAAATTTAATTGTCAGTTTGGCCGTTTCCACGGTAACATATTGCATTCTCATAGAAGTGAGATACTTTTCAAGTCAAATGTCCTAATTTTATTTCGGTTTTTTAAATAGTTTCAGGCTCGTTTTACGTTTGTACATGAAATATTTCATTGAAATTGATGTAATTAATAAGAAAGTCCATGCAAATTTGGTTAGTTTAGTGTTTTAATCGAGAAAATCATAAATTTAAAATGTTCATTTTCGTCTTTAGACGCGAAAATATTTTCATCCCTAGAATGAAAAAATGTCACTTTCATGTAGGGTAAGCCGTGGAAAAAATGCCATTTTCACATATATCAGTAGAAAAACATATTTTTCCGTTCGTAGTATATTTATTTTTTGATTTGTAGGTAATAAATATCTCGATAGGCGCTCTGTATGTGTGGTTGTATACTCATCCGGGCTGCAGTCAGTGCAGACCGAGTCTCACCGCGTAGTTAGTGTATTGACCTGGTTACCCCCACCCGCGATATACGTTTTTGTAATAAGTAATGCTCGTAATATATATCGTGGGCTGCAGCCACGTGCTACCACAAATGCTACCGCACACTGTATTTTAGGCATTTTATGAGTTTATTTCTAAGAACACTATTTTCGGCAATGGCAAAGAACCTTACCTTAAGTGGACAAGAATTTACTAAAATTATTAAAGAAATTAGAAATAACCTCCCTTCGGTCAATCACCAAGAGGATTTTCTATCTTCAAAAAGGCCAAGATTTTCAAAAGAAGCAACAAATTTAACAACAAAAAAAGTTTGTGATTATATAATATTTCAAGCAAAAGAACTTTTACGAAACACTTATCTGCAGCTAGATTATATTCCCCGTATATTTTTTCATATAATACGAATCAAATTCCTATCATCAAACTACGAGAAACTGAATGCATATCCAAGTTTAGATAAAGAGAGGCTTAACACAGAATTACTTGTTTTATATGATCGACCAGAATTTCAAAAAGGACACAAATTTAAAAGGACACAAAAATATTTATTATCTAATGTATAAATCAGGAATGCATGAATCCTTTGTAGAAGTTTTTTATTTACTTGAAATAATAATTACCACACCTATGACAACAGTAGAACCTGAAAGATATTTTCCCGCTCTTAAGAGAATAAAGACCTTTTTAAGAAATACAATGGAACAAAAAAGACAAACAGTATTAGCTATGATTAGCATAGAGAAAAACATAATTTCAAATATACCAAGTTTTATTGAAAAGGTTATTGTTGGTTTTGTTAATCTAGAGCAGGGGTCTCCAAACTTTCCAGCCTTAGGGCCATACTGATTACTCCAGTAAGTTCCGAGGGCCAAAACCATATTATCATTGTTGCCGGTGGTAAAAAGTGAAATAGTCCACTGATGAAAAAAAAAGTCCGATAAAGTACGCAACGTTTAAAAAAGGCTGCAAATCGGACTAAAGTCCGCAAAACGGCAACACTGCATATTATTAATTTTCCTGTCATTATCTGTAATTTCTAGATTAGTCGTAGAGTACGAGCCATGAGGAGTAACGTGACACGACATCTGGTGGACACAAGCGGAAATAGGTAGTACCTTCGATCGCTAACAGATGGCGCTAATAGCACGTACAGAATAATCTCGTTGGTTCGAGAAAGTTCTGGTGTCTTCCACTCACTTCTAGATGGCAGTAATTGGAATATATAAGAAGGCTAGTGGCGCAACCACAAGTCAGTTCCTATGACACTGTTGTGAAATAAAATAGTGCGTACCTCCTTAAAACGTGTTTGTGCGTGTTTAAGTTTAAGACATCTTTGTAACAGTATTTTGATTTGAATTGTTGCTTTTGTGTGTGATTTAGTAGTATGGAAAAGAAGCGAAAAATTGATAGTGAATGCAGAAAATTCAAAGATCAGTGGAACATTCAGTATTTCGTAATTGAGTCCAGTAAAAAGGCACTATGTTTGATTTGCAATGAAAGCATAGCCGTTATCAAGGAATATAACATTAAACGTCATTATGAAACAAAACATTTTCAAAATTACTCAAAATATACAGGAAGTTTGCGGAACGAAAAATTCGAAGCTATGGAGCGCGGATTGAAATCGCAGCAATCTTCATTTACAAAACTCAAAACTGAACAAGAGGCTGCAACTCGTGCCAGCTTTCGTGTGGCTCTTGAAATTGCAAAGCGTGGAAAACCATTCACCTATGGAGAAATGATCAAAGAATGCATAATTGCAGTAGCTGAAGAAATGTGCCCTGAAAAGGTAAATTTATTAAAAACTGTCAGTATGTCAGCAAACACTGTGGCTCGAAGGGTAGAAAACATCGCGGAAAATATATCCTCTCAACTGTTCGATAAAAATGGACATGTTGAGTGGTTTTCTTTGGCCTTGGATGAGTCAACGGATGTGTCAGATACTGCTCAGGTGTTGATTTATATTCTAGGAGTAGATAAAAGCTATGAAGTGCATGAAAAACTTCTTGATATGTATAGTATTCATGGCACAACTACTGGTACAGATATTTTTAAAGGAGTTGAAATGGCCATTAATCAAAAGAACCTTCGATTGAAAAACTTGAAATGTATTACAACTGATGGAGGCAAAAACATGAATGGGAAAGATAAAGGAGTTATCGCTCTTGTGTCAAAGGCTGTAGAAAATGACGGTGGTTCAAAACCATTAGTCTTACATTGTATCATTCATCAACAGTCTTTGTGCGGAAAATGTTTGGATATGTCTGAAGTTCTGAAACCAGTCATATCAACTGTTCATTTTATCAGATCTTTTGGGCTGAATCACTGACAATTCCGACAATTTATTGAAGAGATTGGAGAAAATGACTTACCTTATCATACTGCCGTACGTTGGCTTAGTTGTGGGATAGTCCTTCAGCGCTTTTTTGAACTTCGAGCAGTGATCGAAATTTTTTTGAATGAAAAGCATCGCCCTCTTACTGAATTACAAAACAACGCATGGCTGTGGAAGTTAGCATTCTATGTTGATTTGACAAAACATGTGAACGAACTGAATTTGAGATTGCAAGGAGAAAACCAGCATCTTCCTGATTTATATTATACACTAATATCAAATCATTCCGGAAGAAATTGATACTGTTTCAATCACAACTACGAAGTAAATGTTTTTCACATTTTAAAACATGTGAAATATTCAGCCACACCACTGAGACTGAGTTTCCTATCGATTTTGCAATCGAAACTTTGAGTGCTTTGAAAATAAATGTTGATACTCGTTTCTCGGACGTTGATGCCATTGCGAATCAAATTAAGATTTTTCAGAATCCTTTTGATACTGACATTGAAACCCTAGCCCTTTAACTTCAAATGGAAATGATTGATCTACAGTGCAGTGATATAATTAAGAACAAATATCAAAACTAATCTTTGTTGGAATTTTATAAGAGTCTTCCACTGACACAATTTGATAATTTGCATAAATTTGCTCGTGGGCTGTTTTCTGTTTTTGGTACTACTTATTTGTGTGAGAAGACCTTCTCCAAAATGAAGTAGACAAAAAATGTTTACAGATCTAAATTAACTGATGAGCATCTTAAATCTCTTTTAATAATTGGTACAAGTAAAATTAGTCCACAACTACAAACTATTGTCAGTGGAATATCTCAATTACATAAATCTCATTAGTATTTCATATGTCATTATGCTTGTTATAAGTTATGTTTTTATTTAAAATGTATAAAATGTTAGTTGGATTCATTTCAATAATTTGTTAGTTATTATATACTGAAGTTAAATTTTCTGCATATTATACATGTCTTTACTCATTACAATTCTGTGTTTCTTTATCCAACTTATCACAAAAACAATAACAATAATCCTACAACAATGTTATGAGTAGTTAGCCCATGACCATATCAATGTAGATGTCCTATTAATAATTATTCGACATAAAATTAGAATACTTCAGTAAACTAAATTTAATTTGCTATAAAAATTATGTTCTCTTAAAGGAGTATTCAAGTATGCTAGCTCTCCGCGGGCCGGACAAAATCTGTACGAGGGCCGGATGTGGCCCTCGGGCCGTAGTTTGGAGACCCCTGATCGAGAGGAACGTAGAATTGAATTTAAATAAAAATAATTGTTACTGGTATTACAATTAAAAAATTCAATATGTTTCTGTATGTGTCAATAAAAATGCGGTTTTTTCAACTCGTACTGTTTTTTTATTATAATTTTTTCCAGCTCTCCCACAAACATCATCCACGAGCCGCCACTGGTAATGTATTTATTTAAAGTGTATATATTATGCCAATAAAAGGTCATAAAAATAAAAATAAAGAAATAGTCATGTCTGTCTAGTTTTGCTGTCCGGTCTTGTCTATCTAGTCTTGTCAGTCTAGTCTTGTCTGTTTAGTCTTGTCTGTCTAGCCTTGTCTGTATAGTCTTGTCTGTCTAATCTTGTCTGTCTAGCCTTGTCTGTATAGTCTTGTCTGTCTAGTCTTGTCTGTCTGACCTCCTAGGTGGTGTAGTTGACAATATACCCGCCTTTCAATGCGGGAGACCCGGGTTCGAATCCTGGTCGGGGAGACAACAAAGAATGCAAAATATGCGATACCGGGGTGGCGCATACTAAAAAAGCCACGGTGGAGTAGGGGGTTTAGTGAGAGCTTCCCCCGAACCTCTTTCAGTCTTGTCTGTCTAGTCTTGTCTGTCGCATGGGTGGCGCATACTAAACGCCAAGTGGAAAATGGAGTTAGGTTAGTTAGTGAGAGAGAACCGCAATAACAAACGCTTATCTGTCTATGTCTTATAGTTATATAGTCTTTACCTAGAATAATGGTAATTTAACCTTTGTTCCAAAAAGAGTTGGCCGTGGCTGATCTAGACCCATATAAAGTTTTGAAATATATATATATATATATATATATAATCTATTTGCTGCTTTGCATGTTCTTAGGTTCGGCTACGTATATAGAATCTCAGACAATGTGTAATAAATTGGGTTTCCGTAACTTAATTGGCAGTTGCAAAAATTGTAGCAAATGCCACAAATTTCTATACGCGTAACACAAGGTTATTACTAAACCTATGAACAGCCCAAAATTTCGTTTGGAACTGCTATGACAATAATATCATTACATTTTTTATGTAAACCCGACTTATTTGACTCCCAGGGACCTCAACTAACTGCTGCTAACTTCAAGTTCAAATTGCTTTTTATAAATTTGAAAATTAATTAAAATATTCAACATGTATCCGCAATCAATTCCAATTGAAGATTAAAGAAACTTTTTTGTAGTTTAATCTAACACAGTTTGAACAAACGCAAATATGTTAACTAGATTTCTAGACATAACTAAGCATGACAACAACGCGTGGAGAATATCACTAGCGACATAACAATGCACTACTAAAACAAGACATATACTAAAATAATACGGTCAAAAATATCTGACGACAATATACACGTCGAAAATATCGCTACAACGTAATAAATAACTAGGAAAATATCAACATAATCGTTATTATCACGACATATTTTAGAATGTCAAATTTTCCAAGCGTTTTATTTGGCTGTGCGTTATTATGTCGCTGTCGTTTTCGATACGTTTATAGTCGTGCGTTGTTTTATTGAGACATCTTTTCCAGACCTATCGATGTATTGGCAACCTCGGTTTATCAACATTTCTATCAAGTTTGTTACCATGTTGTGTATGATGGACATTGGTGGTGTTCGTCCATTGTCGTTGTTTGTTTGCAGATGGTGAGTTTAAATTACATTTAAATTTTGGATTTATTTACATAAATATTTCTTATATTATTTATATTGCATAAAACGTTGTTAGGCGGTCGGAATTGCAAGCATGAATCCCATTCAAATCAATATGGAGAACAAATTTCTTGCTTCAAAATTGCATTTCCTGCCGCCCATCTTTGTCTCTCTTGCCGGGAAATCGCCATAGGTTCTTATTTTCTCTCACTGTGTTTCTCTTGTTAATATCCTCTTCTGTTCTTCCCATCAATGCTAGGTCTTTTTCTACTTACTTGATTAATTTCCGTTGGTCTCTTAGCATTTTCTGGGCCATTATGATTCTTTTGAGGAGCTTGTCATTACTCATTCAAATTAAGTGTGCATACAAGGATGCTGTACGCTTTCTCATGGTAGTTGATCCGTTCTATTTGTTTACTGCTATACAGATCCTCATTGCTTCTGAGCCTCGCAAGACTCTGCCACTTTTACTGGCCCTAGGATTTTCCTTATAATCCTTCTTTCTCGGTTTTCTATTTTTTCTATCCAGCCTACTTGATCTAGTGTTAAACATTCTGCGGAATATAGTACTTCTGGTTTAAGCACTGTATTTAGATGTTTTATCTTCACCTTTATGGAGATGGATTTCTTATGTATGCTCTATTTAACTTTGAAACTCTATTGTCATATGCTTCTTTGTCATTTCCATTTGGTGTTATTATTTCTCCTAAATACATACTTACATTTTTGGACACTCCCAATTTCTCCGTACCTAGTTTTAATTTTTTTCTTTAGTGAAATAATTTGTTTTTTCAAAAGATATCTGTAGGTCAATTTTCTTCGTGATTTCTATGAGAATTTCAATTTTCGCCTTAGCTTCCCCCTTCGAGTTTGCGAATATAAGTATATTGTAGGCAAAGGCCAAGCAGTCCACTTATTGGGTTTTCCTGTGAAACGTGAGTCTTGTAATCCACCAAACGTCTTGTAATCCACTCTTACCATTAATTTGAAGAAGTAGGTCATTTCTTAATTCACACACATAAAATTAAACAAATTATCTAATGTCATTTTTTAGTAGCTGTCAGTGGTCTTGAGGTTATGTCGCATTGTTTTTAGTGTTAAGTTCAACAATTTCATTAGTTATAAATAAAACGCCTTCTCATAAATTTAACACTGATTTATTTTATAGTGTTGTGAATTATAAAATTAACAAAGAAGAACAAACATTACGACAGATGTTTAACACAAATTATTTCGCTGTTTTGTTATTTCTACCGGTCTTACTTAATTTATTTAATTTAAAAATGTTTACAAAAGAGCAGAAAACATTTATTGTCGAATGTTATTTTCGTAATGGTAGACCCCTGGAAAATGGTGAATGCGAATACAGTATTGACCCGTGCATTGAAGAATTTAGGCAACGTTTTCCAATAGCTATATTTAATAGGAATCAGTTTAGAAGGCAGATATTAAGATCATTTGATTGCTTTAGAAGTACTGGTAACATTAACAACAAATCAAGAAGTGGAAGGCCTCATATTAATAATGAGAATATTATAAACAACATCAGAAATGCAGTCCAAGATAGACCTACCACTTTAATTAGGAGACTAGCTCAACACTTGAATTTAAGTCGTACTACCACTCACAGGATTATTCGTCAAGATCTTCACATGAAACCATGTAAGTTGCAAATGTACCAAGAACTTTTACCACTCGATTATAATAAAAGACTGGCTTACTGTCAGTGGCTCAATGAAAATATGAATGACGAAGTGTTATATTTAACTTTTTTCACTGATGAAGCCTGGTTTCATCTAAATGGATACATTAATTCCCAAAACATGGGCATGTGGAGGGTTGTCAACCAACACTTTTTTAGAGAGACCCCACTACATTCAATCAAAGTTGTTGTGTAGTTAGCAATGTCAAGATGCAGAATTATCGGTCCAATATTTTTTGATGGTAATTTAAACGCTGCCACTTATACAGCCACTATTTTGCAACAATTTATTAATGAACTTCATGATGATGAACTCCAAAATGGCTTCTTCCAACAAGATTCTGCTAGACTGCACATTGCCCATGAAACATTAAATTGTCTTCATGATTTTCCATATTTAAAAAATTCAATATTCAGCATACCAGTGCATACATAGAAGATCTGTGAAACAATGTAATAAGAAAATGTGAGAGAAATAGACACAAATAGACAAAGAGGTGGACAACACAGCATTACAAAATGTGTTCGATAACATAAAACAGCGAATTAATTTGTGTATTCGTGAAAATGGGCAACACATTCAACATCTATTGTCATGTTTGTTCTTCTTTGTTAATTTTTTAATTCATAACACTATAAAATAAATCAGTGTTAAATTTATGAGAAGGCGTTTTATTTATAACTAATGATATTGTTGAACTTTACACTAAAAACAATGCGACACAACCTCAAGACCACTGACAGCTACTTAAAAATGACATTTGATAATTTGTTTAATTTAATGTGTGTGAACTAAGAAATGACCTACTTCTTCAAATTCATAGCAAGGGTGGATTGCAAGACTTTTGGGACTCGCGTTATTTATCTTTAGTTAGCTTTATGCCTTGGAAGTTTGTCCCTCCTACCTTTATTCTCCATTCTCTTATGACCTTTTCCAGCTCACACTTAAGCAGCTTTGATGAAATCCCATCTCTTTGCCTGACTCCCGCTTTTATTTTGATTAGTCTCGATAGCAGTCCCTTAAAGTTTACCTTGGAATATGTGTCGGTAAGAGTTAATCTCATATCCTTTAGTAGTACCTTGAATAACATGTTTCTGTCGATGGTCATAAGCTTTTTGGAAATCTACGAATATTGTTACCAATTTTTTATATCATTTTGAGAGACATTACTTGTTCTATGCATGACCTTCCTTTTCTGAAACCCTCTTGGTACTCCCCAGTTTGGCCATCTAGTTCTGCCCCTGCCCTTTGCAGGGATAAAATATATTGCTTTGGATAGTATCTTATACACCACTGGTAGTAGGTAGTAGGGAAATTCCTCGATAGCTATTAACGTTTTTTTTTTCTCCTTATGTATCGGTTGTATTGTTGCTTCTTTCCACTTCCCTGGGATCTCTTGTTCCTCCTAAATCTTCTTGATCATTCTACCGATGTTTTCTACCATCCTCGGGTTGAATGTTTTAAACATTTCCACTGTGATGGAATCCTCCCCAGGTGCTTTGTTGTTTTTGAAGTCTGCAATTATTAGTTTGATTTCATTTATATCCAGTGGCTTAGAGTCAACTCCTGTTTTGGTTGTTATCCAGTGTGGTGGGAAACCTTAACTGTTAATTGTTAACTGCCAGTTTGCTGTCTGGTTTCTGAAAACATATGTTCAGGGTCTGGTATTTTTGGATTGAGTTCTTAAATGTGCTGTAGTAGTCCCTGGTTTTGCTTTTCTTAAACCTTTCTTCTATCCTCTGTTGTGTCTTTATCAAAATTCCTTTTGGTTCTTGGCTCTAATTATTTTAGCCGTGTATTCCCTGGTTTCTCGGAAGTTTCCATAGTCTATCTCTAGCTTCGTTTTTTTGCCATTTTCTCCAAAGTTTGGCCCTTTGTTTTATTGCTTTATTGCAGGCTAAGTTCCACCACCGATGTGTCTACGTTTTTTTGCAGTTTCTGCAATTGTTGTCCATATGTTTTCCCAGTTTGTTGTTTCTACATTCGTCATTTCTTGATATTTTACCCTGTTGGCTTCTCGAAGTTTGTTGTCCACTCTGAAAGTTCTGTTAGGATTTCTTTCTGTTTTGTGCCTGTTTGGAAATACTTTAGTTTTTATTTTGGTTAGGTAGTGGTCTGAAATGCTTGCCGACCTTATGACGAACATTTTGTATTTCTCTTGTTAGCAATTTTGATATTGCAATGTGATCTATTTGGAACTCACCCATTTTGTTCCCTGGACATTGCCTTCTCATTTTCTTCTTCAGTTGCCTTTTGAAATATATGCTCATGATTAGTAGCCCGAAGTTTTTGCGTATTTCTATTAATCTCTTCCCATTTTGGTTGGTATTTTTGTACACTAAGGTAGCTTTCACTAATAGGAAAGGAACATGTCTTGGAATATACCTTGATAGACGACTAACTTGGAAGAAGCACATATTCACCAAGAGATTGGCTATGGACCAAAGGATACGCTCAATGTACTGGTTACTAAATACCTCACTCAAGTCTCTGAGTCTCAATTCTCACTCCAAAACAAATTACTGCTATACAAATAAACTTAATAAAGTTGGAACACAGCCTGAATATATAAATATATACAACCTTTCCGGAGCTCTCTGAGTCTCAACTCTCACTCCAAAACAAATTACTGCTATACAAATAAACTTAATAAAGTTGGAACACAGCCTGAATATATAAATATATACAACCTTTCCGGAGCTCTATAACATTACTGAGTCTTTTTAGGACTACCAAAACAAATCTCAAATTTTTCAGGAAATTTGTCAGGTATTTATTAGCTTTAGGTCCACCTTCGTGGCACTCAACAAAAACCATAAAAATAATTTTTTTTTTAAGATAATGAATTTCCAATAACTTAGGTGTGTAGTCTCTGCAGACGCGTTTCGAGATTTATCTCTCCTCAGTGCAGCTTTGCTTTTTATTAATAACAATTTGTAAAACACTCACCTGAAACCCACATGGTGATTAGGGGTTAGATATTTTTAATTTGACATGTCGTGAGAGGGACATGAACTTAGCAAGTTATTGATAAATGATAAAATAGAATTGGTAAAACCATACTATGTTATAGATCAGGGATGGCGAACCTATGGTGATGGTGAACCCGCGGGTCAGACACTGACCCACATAAGTTTTTTAAGTTACCCAGCCATTGATTTTAGAACTTTTATTATTTTCTTATTAAAGTTCTCAACCACAAAGGTATGAACATTTAATATACCAAAACGAGATTTCTTCTCCAATTATTGTATTTTAAATATTATAAAAATAAAATTAAACAAAAAACATAGACAGTGAAAATTTTCTGCTATTATTTTCTATTAAAATTGAATTAATTTTAAGTCTTAACCCACTTTGCATTTTTTCTTAGAATTTATTGCCACAGAGGCGCTGAACGTTCCAAGAAACATTGGCTGTATTCGTGGGTTTCGTTAAGCAGAATATTCTACATCCTTTAATTGCATTTAATTGTATAATACTTCAGGAAATTTTATGGACTTATTCATTGATATACATTTTTTGACATTGACCTTTATTTTTTGATCTCCACTTCTAATGTAGAAGTTGTAAAACAAGAAGGAAACTTGAATTATGTAAAAGTCTTTAAAAGTGAGAACAAAAAAAGTAGTCTTTGACCTCCTTTTTTCCAAGTGAAGCCACAGGCCTGGTGACCCACCAGCTGGTACCCAAAATATAATGATCAAAATTTGAACCACTATACAAAAAGGTTCGTTATCCCTGTTATAGATAATCATATAAACTTAATAAAGTTGGAACACAGCCTGAATATTAAGAATGAGCGACCACTCCTTGGTACATCTCAAATAAGAGACTCCACCATGACTTATGCATCAAAATAGTAACAGAAGAAATTTCAGAAAGAACAAAAATGTATAAAGAGCGAATCACAAATCATCCAAACATACTAGCTGTAATTATCCCCAACACACAAACAGTCACTAGACAATTAAAGAGACAGATTCCTCAAGACCTGATTTAAGAGGCTGTAAGAATAAACGGGGCAGTCACTGGACAGCCTTCATACAAAATCAATAATAATATCAAACATATTGCTGAATATCTTCATTGATAGATTGCAATAAGAAATTAATAAGAAAATTTAAAAAAAAGAAATTTTTGTACACTGAGTGTTTTCCCACTACTTCTCTGTAGTTTCTTTACTACCTCTCTTTACCTATTTGTACATTTAAATCCCCTACCCAAATGATTGTCTTGCTTTCTTTTATTTATTTATTTATTTTATTTATCTATTTTCATGCTTTGGATCACAATAATTATATAACAAATGTCAAAGGTTACAATAAACTGATGTCATTAATTAACATCATTACACAAACATTTAGATTACGTCACATTTGATTATTAAAACAAAACAAAAATTGAAAAAATTTCGTTCAAAGAGTAAAAAGGTTTCTTGAGAAGCATTTCTTTGACGATGGTTTTAAATTTATTATAATTAACGATCGCCTTAATGTAACCAGGAAGTACATTATAAAGATTTATGGCTACAACATAAGAGCTACCTACACCCATCTGAGAGGTACTGAAATTTGGTACATATAGCTTATCATAATTACGAGTTGTATAATAGTTGACACCTCCAAAACTCATAAACTCTTCCAGGTGTCATTTAACATAACATACACATTTTACTATATATAGTTAGAATTCTGTACCAAAGAAATGGTTTACATGTCTCCAGAAATGGTACAGTGGCTATAGTTCTAATGATTCTCTTTTGCAGTGTAAATAACCTTCATTACGTGAGGTGAGTTACCCCAACAAAGCATACCATAATTAAGTACCGAGCCTACAGATGCGTGGTAAAATATTAGCAATGTTTCCAAGTTGACAACATTTCTGAGATGAAGGATGCAATAACAGCATTTTGTCAACTTTGACGCGATGTAATTGATGTGATGTTCCCAGGTCATGTATCGATCAATGATAATTCCCAAGTATTTGGTATTTAAGCAGGGCTGGATTGTGGTCCTCTTATCAATAAACTATAATTTAGTTTATTGTGGAACTATCATCAGCAAATAATACAGATCCTTAACACTGTCAGAGTTGTTATTAATAAACAAAATAAATAGCAGTGGTCCCAGAGTAAAACCCTGTAGGACACCAATATTTGACACAATTATATCTGAAAAGGCAATGTGATTTAAACTGTTTTTTATTTTTACCATTTGTTTCCTACCAGACAGATAGGATTTTAGTGAAGATAGTACACAACTTCTTACACCGTAAGTCTCCAGCTTGTTACACAAAAGATGATGATTTATAGTGTCGAAGGCTCGGCTCAAATCAAACAAAATGCCTAATGCTAGACATTTCTTATTCAATTTAGTAATCTTTGATTTCTGTTAGTTCGTCTTCCAGATGGTCCCATTCGATTCTTACTTTTTCTGAATTGGTTTTGTTCTCTTTATTTGTTGGAGAATAGAAATTTATCATCGCGTATTTTTTGTTAGCACATTTTAGTTTTAACATTGCCAGTTTTGATGTTCTTGATTTGAACTCTGTTACGGAGTTTTATACTTTGTGATTTACTAGGAAGCCCGTTCCTAGACATGGTATGTTTTTTGTTACCCTTTGTCCTACTTTCTCTTTTAGTATTCGGTATCCATCTGAGTATGTATGTAGAATATGTAATGATTTTTTTAATTAATCCAAACCTTTATGTACCTGTGTGTACCGGTGTTAAGGTGTAAAATTTATATAATTTATTTATAAAGTTATAAACTATTTTTGTCCATTCCTTTCTGCTTTATTCACCCTCTTCTCTTCATTCCATGACAGTCCCTTTTCTTTTAGACCATTTGTTCAGTAAAGATCATAATAATTTTCACACAATTTCAATCATTCAAAGCATTAGCTTTATATTTATTGATTTAATATGCAATAAATGCTTAATAAATTATAGTTTAAGTAAATGTTTAAGTAAATAATAATTTTTCTTTCAGGAACACATTTCCATGAGAAGTTGAAGAAGTAGAAATAAAAAATCGAATAAAAGTTTAATATGGATTCCAAACAAGGACGCTAAATAGGAGACAAAAAAACAAGATACAGACACTAGAGATGAAGTATCTAAGAAAAGTATATGGAGTAACCAGAAAAGACAGAGGCAGAAACGTGGACATAAGAAGAGAACTAGAAATAAGAGAACTAAACAAAATAATAGCTGCAATTTCTGGGACACCTACATAGAAGAGAAGACACCAACCAAACAAAAATAATATGGCAAACAAAAATAATGGGGAAAAGGAAAGTGGGAATACAAAAAAAAAAGGGACAAATATGTCGAAAACATGTAAAGAAGAGGAATCTCAAACGCCCAGATGAAGGACAGCACAAGAAACAAAAAGAGCTGGAACATATTAATAAAAGAAGGTACAAGAAATTGATCAACAATACCATTCTACACCCAAAAGGGTAGAAGAAATTTTATAATAATACTAATAATAAAAATTTAAATATTTGAGGCAATTAAAGAGAATTTAACTTTGCTCTGCCAGACTTTCCATTCGTTCTGTGCTCTGCAAATCTCCTTGTTACATAAAACTTACCGAAGATTTTGTATTAGGAAAACTTCAACATGTCTTTGAATGTGGATTCTAAAATCAAAATTTTATGATGAAGTAAAGGTGGTTTCGAGCAAATATTCTTCTAATTTGAGAATGGATCTAAATTTTCCTTTGTGGAATCAAAGTTGAAGGAGGTCAATATGAATGAAGTTGACAAATTCAAACAGGAAAATATTTAATGAAAATTAGGATTTTCTGAGGGATTTGATGAGTTTTGCCAGATGCAAAGACATGTCATAAAGTCTGTGACTATGTCTGAGAAAGTATATATTTATAACTTTTACTCCTAATTCAGAGCTTATTGTTTTAAGTCTGCATATAGTTTTGAGGGATGAAACAATCTTATCTATCATACAGTCTTGGTCATCATTTTTGTTTGTTGAGAGTGTCCTTGCAACGTTTCTTTTTCTGGTTTCTAAATCTTGGATTTGGGGTTGTCAATCTCATCAGTACAGTTCTACCAGACAAAAGATCATGTCATCAAACAAGAATATTTTAACTTCATTTAATTTCATTATCATACACAAATGGAAAGATTTATGTATGTAATACTTTTTCATAATATTTCACTGTCTTTCTAATTTCTCTTTTCAAATTATGCTCTTCTATAGAGCCTTCTCTCGGTTCTCTTATGAGGAATTGAATTTTCTTTATAAAGTCTCTAAGGAACCCGGGGAGAGTTCCCCTAATTTTTCATCGAAAAGATTTGGCCAATCAATTGGTGATCTTGACCTCTTTGAAACCTCTTCCATTGAGCCAGCGATTGGTCATTAGGGTCAATAAACCTAGCTGAATATTGAACACCAGGGACCTCAAAAGCACGTCTTGGGCTATATGGCTTAGTAAAAGCAGAAGCCACCATTGCAGCATTTATGAGAAAATCTGCCACTTGATAGTCGCAAATGTGCTTAGTTCTACATGACCTTGTGGATCGCATAAGTGTTCTGGTTAAATGAGCCCACTCGTGAAAATAGCTATTGGCGCTAGCTGAAAATGACGATTTCATGATCAGTTGGAGATCCATCTGGTATGGGCAATACGAGAACTGATTGGTCAGTTCTTCATCAATTTTCATAATTCGAACGAGATCTCCAGCGACACGGTCATTAAACACCCATGATAGCAACGTTGAAGGATCGGAAAATCCCAACTGGTCGGATAAGTAAGAGTTCGACATAAACACCGAACAGTCCTTAAATCTCGAACCTATTGTTCCAATCCTCATATTTGCCAACGGATGGTTGGGCATGCGGAAAACGAACATGTCAATGGCTGCAATGATGACACGGTCATTTAACCATGATATATAACCGTCCACCACTTCATTCATTTCATGTGCTTTAGGATTGAGGGCTTTAAGTTGTTCAGTTATTCGCCTGGCCCCTATGGACTTATACTTTTGGTTACCTGCACGAATTAATCTATATATGCTGACAACGTACATTGCCATCCACGCATCATCCGCTTTTGTAGCACCTGGCATATCTTTCCCTTCTTGCAATGATTCTTGAGTGTAAATTTGGATTAAGTCCAGAGAGGATATGTGGCTATTAGCCTTGGCTATGTCAGCGCCATATGATGTCCAGTCCTCAGTTAATAAGTCCCTTACGTCAGCAAGAAAATAGTATAAAATATTATTAGCTAAGTCAATAGCTAAATTGTCTCATTGGTAGTGATGGTCTCATTGTCAGTTATAGCTTTTTTTAGTATACCTCTACTAGTACAGTGATGTCCTCCGCCACCAATGCTGAATTAACAACAATTTGCAGCATGAAAGGACCAAGTCTTAAAGACTGTGACTTACTGAAAGTCTTTTGAAAAATTTAACTTCATTTTTGTCATCATGCACTAATGGAAAGATTTATGTATAGGATATTTTTTGTAATATTTCACTGACCTTCAGTTTTCTCTTTTCAAATGGTTATGGGAATATTGCAATTAAATTTTGTTAATTTAATAAACTACAATTTGCAGCATGAAAAGACCTAGTCATAAAGTCTGTGACTAAGTCTTTTCAAAATTCTGAAACTGAATTATATTTAGTCATCATGCACAAATGGAAAGATTTATGTATAGAATAGTTTTTCGTAATATTTCTCTCTCTTCCAATTTTCTCTTTCGAAATGTTTATTGGAATATTGCAATTAAAGGTTGTTAATTTTATGTATAACAATTTGCATCATGAAAAAATCAAGTCATAAAGTCTGCGATTAAGTCTTTAAAAAGTTTTATTTCTATTCTCAGCATGTATAGCACAATTAGAAGTATGTTCTGCTTAACATAGTGCCCAATTGCTTAAGGCCAATTACGAATTTTGCAAATAGGAATAGTTCTGCAGGCATAAATGGCTCTACTTTTTGTCTGTCTGCCAAATCTCGCCATCTAGTGCTATAACGTATGCGTATAAGATATGAATTAACTTATTTGAATTATGAAGTCGAACAGCTACAGTATTAGCTACAGTATTTACAACAGATGTAAAGTGTTTAATAATTAAGAGTATGGACTATATGTATAACTGTTATTCTACATGATAACTATTATTTACTGCCAGAAAATAATATTTCAGTACATACATACTTGCATTACTAAATACACTTTAACCTGACTGATACCATGCAGACCTACAAGAAGTGTCGAGACTTGTATTAGGTTCAAACAGCTGCAGAGATCGGAATAATTTTGATTTTGAAAAGTCGTTATTAACATAAAATAGCCACAAAGTTTTATGCCTGGGGTTCTTTGGACCCCAAGGGATGACAACGTGACCACAAAATGTAGACAGCATTTCTGACATTTTATGTAGGAAAATAGTTTACATGCAGGGACTTGTGTTTGTATATTGGCCAACGACCTGCCCCATCAAGTTACGTCTTTCGGTGGAATCATAAAGGGTGCGTTACCGTACGTGTATTTTCCTGTTGCAATGTTTTTTCATTTCCAGAGAGCTTGCAACTTCTTGGATAATTATCGACACCCCCCATGTGGCGAATTTATTCAGATATTACATTTGGGTACCCAATGGGCACCACGTTTTTAGTTTTGCTTTCCGTCAAATCTTTGCAAAGATGTCTTTGGAAGTGTTTGCTTGTTATGCTTTGACTCCGTGATTTGTATTCGTCAGGAATTTTATTTATCACTTGTTTACATGAAACTTGTTTACATGAAACTTGTTTTCGTTCGTATATGTGTATTTTCAGAAATATATAAATTTTGACTTTTGGTAATTCGCTGGGTAACTTTCAAAATTCATTATCCCTGGTTTTACTACACGGATCGTTCTTCCATCCATTTAACACCTTATTAAGGTGGGTTTTACCTTTTTTAGGCACAAAAATGCATGTTTTTTGGAATTTTTTTTCTCAGGCAGGTTAAAATATATAAAAACCCGGTTTTGACCACTGTGTTTATTATGTTTTGAAGCACAAAATCTATTTTTTTGGCCTTCCAATATTGTTTTAAAATGACGAAACTTCACACAAAAACTTGGCTACAACCCTCCGCGCGCAGGGTGATGGCGGCCACCCGGATCATCTGCAATCAAAAAAAAAATAACCACCTTAAAGTTTATATGATTACGGATGGATTGAACCAGGATAAAGTCAATCGGTCGATAAATAACAAAATGTCGGCCATTTGAATAAAAATGTCGTTTTTTCGAGTGTTTTTTTGGACTTCAAGGGGGCTAAAAAAATATTTTTTATGTAGCAATTAAAAAGATCCTACCTAGTTCACTCCCTGGAGCATTCAATTTGCAACAAATTTCGACAAGTTTCAATGGAATCGGTTAAAATGATTCGAGTATTCGGTGCTCGTCGGTGTGCTGCGCGAATTTCAGAGAAAAAGGGCCCATCTGGATTCCCATGGTGGACATCGTCTTCAGGATGAATGAGTAGCCCTCGTTGAAGATGCCCATAGCTAGGAACATGGCAACGTTGACGGTCTTCGATCCAAAAAACAGATGCTTGGGGGCCAGTTTCCTCCTAAGCACCGGCGCTGCAGATCGTCGTCCGAAAGGGTCTCGTAGATCGGACGAATCGCAGTTTGGACTTCCTTGGAGAGCGGCGGGTCGTGTCGAAATTCCTCCAGTTGTCCGGTTGCCTCGGCGATGCGCCATTTGCACCAACTCTCTTCTCCAGGGGGGCAGTTTTGGTGTTGTGGGTTGTCATCCGTCGAACACTTGTGGTAGAAGGTGGCCCAGACTTTTTTCTTCATCTCTTCCACTGAATCTGGATGTCGTCGGATTGCCAAGCCATAGTACGTCGTGAGATCCTTGATTAATTTGTCAGTAAGCTTTCCACGTCCCTTTCCGCCGATTCCTTTGTGTTGTTTCTTTACATTTCGAAGACGCGTGCCCATCCTCTTCTCCACGTGTCCTACGCATTCCTTCTTCTCGACGAGAATATCAGGATACGGGTCCAAGTCAACCAAGCCTTTGAATGTCTTCGTGTCGCCGTCCCCAATGTAATACTTGTCCTTGACACCGAATGACTCTTCCGAACGACAAAACATTTCCTTCGCGCCGTCGACTTCCATTTTTCCGGCACTTCCGTTATGATTCGCGTCGCAAGTCTCTTTATGAGACTCGTACCAATTTTCGAACTCTCCAGCATCCATGACCGGCCTGTGGTAGTTGCAACTGCGGCAGAAAGACGACTTGACTAGACAATCTATAGAAAAGAAAAACAGATTTTTCTTTCGAGTATTTTCTTCGAGTATTTCTTCGAGTATTTGCCGATTAGCGAAGTTACTCCAAACAACGACGAGAATCCGCGTTTCATCCAGGATCCATCGCCTGACACAGATAAATGCGTTCGTCCGTTGCCCTTTTGTTCATTTAGTTTAACTTCCTCCGCGGCTGCTTTCTTGCAAATAATCTCGAATACAGCCTTCGAAGCGGTGAACACATTTTCCAGGCAGGCGTAGTATAACGTGGTAGAGAAGCCAACTGACAAATCCATCAACCCACAAAATAAGTTGACACCGTGGAAACCCTGTTCCAAGAGACGCATAACCATCGTAGGCCGGCGATTGATTTCGTAAGCTTGTTTGTTCACTTTTGGAGATGATCCAACATGACGTACCGGGCAGTCGCATTTTATGGTCAGCTTGAAACCAAGGCCTCGTTCAGCGGTCTGGGAGAATTTGATGTCAGCGTCGCAGGTCTTGCATTTCAGGATACTTGAGAGGAAGTTGAACACAGTCAGGAAGTCCAGAATAACGTACGAATGCACGCGATTTATCTCGATGTCATCGTAGGTGTCGGACCAAACGTAACCACGTCGGCGAAGAAGCGCCGACGTGCTCGCGAAGTCAGTTTTACTTTCCATGGTATGACGATTTCCGTGAAAATGCCTCTTCCTGACACAACTCCGGCCCAACTTTCCGATTTTTCGCGGCATATTAAACGACCTGGCAGAAGTGAAACTGAAGTGAGATGCGAATGTCTCTTAGAAAACGCTATCAAACTGTCGGTACATATTTACCGACAGTCGGTACATAATCTACACACCTTTACAAGTCATATTGAACAAATCATATTGAAGCATATAACGTGGCCAAAAACAAGAAATTCCGAAGAAATAGGTACATGAAAAACGGCCGATTTCAGGGACATGTTTTACGTTGTTCAATTAAGAAAAAAAATATTTCCGTTTCGAATTCGGTAAAACGGTTCCAGGGGCGGATACTACACACTTCAAACTATCCAAAAATGCAATAAAAAAAAATCTCTTTGAAAAAAAAAAAAAGGTAAAACCTCCCTTAAGTGATCTTCTTTGTCGCATGCTGGAACAATTTTCTTAGGGTTAATTAATATGAAATTAAAAAAAATATTGGTTCAAATAATATTTTCATGCGCATCCCCAAATCGCAAGAAATTGAAAAAAATACCATATATTTGTTAGGATAAAAACTGAAATTTATGTCCTCATAAATTATATTCGGATTGGAAAATTTACGGGTTACGTTGGGACAATAAACACAAATTAATTCGTTTGTTACTAGTTTCGGCGATGCAATATTCTAAAATTCATCAGGCTAAAATTCATCAGTCATCATCAGGCTACAAGAAAAAATAAAAAGTTAGTTAGCTAAATGTTGTAAATGGACACAATTCAAACTGTACTTATAATATACTTCAAATGGAAAAAAAAAACCGTAACATTATTGCATTTTTTTTTGACATTACATTATAAAATAATACAAAAAACGTATTAAAAATTTTAAACGCTCTTAAAACAGGCCATTGTGCACATCATTGGGCTTCTCGATGGACGAGCGGAAACAATCGGATTTGACAAAACTAGTGCGAATATCACTAGACGGAACTGTTTAAAACGCATGTGCAAGAAGGTCTGTTTTTTACACTGAGCGAGTTTAAAATATGAAGGATACAGGAGTGATAGGACATTTTTCGTTTTTACAATTCAAAAGAAAATAATAATTGAAATGATGAAAAATTGTTAGTTTTTTTTAAAATAATGGAACAACGTACTATTATTGAGAGTGAAAATTATAGTAGGGCCTGACTGTCAGAACCTGGTCAGTGACCCAAAAAAAAAATTATTGAAAGACCTCTGATTTTTGAAGTGATGTAAAAGGAAGCTATTAGATATTACTTAATTTATTAATGTCGGTTCTTGAATTAAGGAGGTACTCGCTCAAGTTTTCCGAAAAAGTGAATGATTTTCGAACGTGTGCCAAAGAAGGCAGGTAGGGAATTGAATTGTATTTACATAACCTTCGACCATATGTCCATCTTTACCGACGCGCGCGCTCCTCGCGCATGCGCACAGCTGTCCCTCCTAGAACAAAAAATCAAGCTTATTATTAAAGTAAAAGATTCTAATTCCCCATCGACGGATGGAAATTAAAAACAAATCGATTTTAGAGAAATGGCGCATCTACGAAAAAAAAAGCCTCGAAAACGCTCGAAAATTTCGAGAGAAAAACAGCCACCGAATCGCGAAATTTTTATTTATCAAAATTTTCATCCGTCAATGGGAAACTGTTCATACTGTGAACAAAACTCGCCAAGGTTTTTTCAAATCGGTCAAGAACTATATCCGTAATCATGCTCACAATATTGGAAAAACGATTCCGAGAAACACGCGATTGAAAGTTCACTTGTAGCTCTCTCATAGTGAAATCCGGTCAATTTCAAAAGCATTAGCTGGGGGTTTCGTACTTTGAGGTATTGGGTATAAGAGGAAAAAAGAATTTTGAAAATATATTGAATACTTCTGCAGCGGAGAGGCATTTTCGACGGAAAATTATACATTATTGTGATTATTTCTCGCTCACCTCCATGAATCTATTCCTGGACCATATAGCAATCCTTCCACGACTTCGTAGCTCTTCTCGAGCTCAGATTGCTCTTCTCTCTGGGCTAATCGACGCCTTTTCGCTTCGTCCGTAGCGCGGCGATCAGCATTTGATCTGCGCTCCGCATCTCGCCTCGTTGCATAATCCACGGCCATAGGTGGGCATTAACTCGTTAATCGTTAATTAACGAAGTTAACAAAATGCTTAACGGATTCACTTTTAAGTTAACTCAAAAATTTAACGCTCTTGTTAACTTCCGTTAAATTGAACTTCCGTTAACTTTAGTCTGTTACATTGGTTGTTTGATGACATTTGTTGTCATTTTTGTTGGAATTACGCGCCACGCGGACACACCCGTGCGGCGCAGCGCTGTTACTCAAAAGATCAAAGCGGGTACACCCGCGCGGCGCAGCGCTGTTACTGAAAAGGGCAAAAATCCAGAGCCGAGAAACTGCAGAGCCGAAAAAAACGACCCTCTTGATTATTTGCTCTGTACGTGTGAATACGACCAGTTATTATTACCTGACTTTTTTAATTCTTCATTTATTTATCTTTAAATAATCTTATCTTCGTTTGTGTTGGTTGTGGGTGGAAATAGTTGATGGTGTAACATTTGCAAGTTTACATCATGAACACCACTACTTCTACTCAAAGTACGCAAAGCTCTGAAAATGAAACTAAAAAATCAAAATCCTTGGCCACGCTTGAGTGATTACTTTATATTCCAATCAAAACTTAGAGTGTAGAAGATGATTTATGAATGCAAACTGTGTTTGCCTAAAATTTCTGCACTAAAGGCTCGCATGTCGTCTTAATAATCTTAAACAACATGTGAAAAAGACGCACGCATCCAAATAGGTGCTGTTTGGAGAAAAAGTAAAGGCAGCGTCAACTCGTGGGAAAAATATAACCGGTCTGAAGCCCTTTTAAGTGCTGTGAATTTGAATTCTTCTGATGTTGGTGCAGATAGCATTAGCAGTAGAAGCGATTTGTTTTTGTTTTTACCTCAACCTGTTAAAAGATTACTTGACGTAATCTTTCTTCAAGCCGTTTCTGTCGCTTGTAATAATTAAATCAATTAATCCATCTACTTGTTTTTGTTTTATTTATCAATGTATCCTATCCCAAAAGGTACCAAAAGCAGTATACGTTTTGGATGGTTAACTTTCAACGGTTAACTTTAAATGTTTTAAATGCTGCAACAAATTGTGATCATGTGGGATTGTCATTCTGGCCACACAGTCCTCTGATCACAGCAATCTTGATTGATGGATTTGGTTATTATGTATTTGAATTCGAGTTTCTGTACAGTAGTTCACAGAGCCTGTATATTTGTTCTTGTAGTTATAAAATACTGCCTACATGGAGGTGAAGCAACTATCTTTCCATCTCTGACGAATGTCAATCCAGCCAATTTAATTTTGGCATCTGACCAGAACTCATGTTGCACATAATTCTCTTTTATACGACATGATAAAGGACAATTAGAGTAGAATTTAAGCTGTCAAACAAATTATTCATAAAAAGACAAAAAGCAGCAGTATCATGTACATTTATGTCACCACTATTTGATATTAAGTCATTGCTTTGGTCTTTAATATTCAATTCCTTATTCATTGCCTTTGTCTTCTTTAGTTCATGGTCTATTATGTTCCTTAGTTTTTTTGATATAATCTATTTTCTTTTTCTGACCATTTTCATAAAGTTTCATTGATCCATAATTTTTGGTAGCCTACTTTAGTTCTATTGCCTTTTCCCTTTTCCACTTTTGCTTTCTCTCTTATTGCTTTTTGGATTCTTTGTTCTTGGATTGTTAGGTCATCATCTATGTAGATGTTAATGTTCTTCTCTCTCAGTTTGTTCTTATTGCTCATTATTGCGATCTTTGATTCCATAGAGTCGAGTTCAGCTACTACAATGTTCATGTTAGTCTTTTTCAGTTCGAATGCTTTGTTTACTTTTACCTCTACGTCTATGAACAACACTAAATGATTTATATAATAAATTTCCGTGCCCAGTGTCATCTATTAATCCTTCGAAAACATTACAACTTCGATCACAAGGTCACCCATAAGAGTGTCACCCACTGGACAATTAGTTCTTAATTCCGGGTTCGGTCTCGGAGATCTCTTCCGAGAGTGTGGGGGAACGAACTGCGAGCGCGCCTCGTTTTCTTTTTTCAAAAGCTGTTGGCAGAACTATGGTTGGCAGAACTACCAGTCGCCTTGATGTAGCACCAGGGAGAAGTCTCCGGTTCTGTCGTTTTCTGCACCTGCGTCCTGATGGCTTCGGAGTCTGAAGTTGTTTGAGCTGTTGTCTGTCTGAGTTGAGCGGTCACCAGTTCCTTTAAGGAGCTCATGATCGCTGGAATTAGTGCGGCAGCAAGTTCTTTAACATCGGGTATTTGAGGTTTTATTAGAGCTGATGCTTTCGCGTATGTGACTTTTCCTACTGAGGCAGTTACATATTTGGCAGTTACATATATATTTGGCACAATCCCTTGAGTTTGCTGGATGCTCTCTTTCGCAGTTGATACACCTGGGGGTTTCACAGGCAGATCCTTCGTGTGGTGGCTTTCCACAGAAGCAAATAACTTCGCTTGAACATCGAGCCGAGCTGTGGTCATACTTTTGACAACGATAGCATCTTTTTGGGTTCGGGATATACTCTCGAACTTCAAGATTATAATACGCCACCTTTATCTTTTTAGGGAGAATCGGGCTGTTGAATGTTAAAAGCAATGAGGGGTACACTTTAGTTCGCCATCTCTCTTACTCTTAATTCTTTTAACTTCACAAACGTTCTTCTCTTTTAACTCTTGTAGTATTTTTTCCTCAGAAAGGTCGAGGAGGTCCCAACAAAAGAGTTTGGCTTTGAAATAGGTTACTGTCCGATGTGGAACTATTCCAACTTTAAATTTGCAAAATTCATTCATGGACATGAGTCTCTGTGACTGCTTGGACGATTTAGTTTCTATTAGCAGCCCTTCTTTAATCTTTTTAATGTTTTGCATTCTCCAATTACGCTATATATACTCTTACTAATCTGAAAAGGATTAACTTTTTCGAAGTTCGTTCTATCTTTTTTTTTTGATAATCAGGAACCGTCACCTAGTTATTAAGATTGCCCGTATTGAGAGAGTTCGGGTTCTCCTTAATATTCTGCAGTTGTTCCATTTCGAATGCAGAGTTCGCTACCAATATTATTGTTACCAACTAAGAATTGTATTGTTACCAACTAAGAATATGTTTCCGCCACGTGGCGAGAAAACAAAAGTGTATTTTCACTGAGTTTCTTTTTATGAGACTAATAATACTTCACAATTAATTGAGTCTTTTTCATCACTATTGTTTATTAAAACAAAATATATTTTTCACTTATTAAACTTAGAATGTTCTCACTTCTTGGATTAACCAAAACACACGTCTGTCTCAAGTCGTGTGACAGATGGTGTTGATTTGTAGGGATTTGTAGGGACCTTGTTAGGGGTTGGTCTCATTCAAAGCCGTGCAATACGTGCGGAGGTAACGGGTCCGCCAATAAGCGCGCTCGATCTTTAAAATAAAATAAAGCAAGTTGTGTGAGAGGTATAAATGAAATTTATTTTTTGTTTGAAAGAGTATTCGAAGGCATTATGTATGGAAAATAATATCGTTCAAATGGCCACCTCGGCTTTGCTTGGTGGCGCGCATACGAGAAGTCCAATTTCCAATGACTCTGGCGCACAAATCGGGCTGTATTTCATCGATGGCGTGGCGTATGTTGACTTTGAGGTCATCAGTGTTTTGTGGTTGGTTTGCGTAGACCTGTGATTTATGAAAACCCCACAAGAAATAGTCTAGTGGGGTTAAATCGCACGATCTCGGTGGCCAGTTGATGTCGCCTCCGCGCGAGATAACCATTCCTCCGAAGCGCTCGTGCAGAAGATCCATTGTGGCGCGCGCTGTGTGGCTCGTAGCGCCGTCCTGCTGAAACCACATATCCTCGACATCCATATTGTCGATTTCATGCCAGAAAAAGTTCGTTATCATGGATCTGTATCGTTCGCCGTTTACCGTGATGGCCACACCATCGTCGTTCTCGAAGAAATACGGCCCGATGATGCCTCCGGCCCAAAATCCACACCAAACAGTTACCTTTGCTGGGTGCATTGCGACCTGGTGGACCTCCTGTGGATTGTTCTCGGCCCAATAACGGCAATTCTGCTTGTTGGCATTCCCATTTAGAATTCATTTTCATTTGTAAATTTGTATTTCAATTGCATTTCCCAAAAATGTGCCTCATCGCTGAAGATGATTTTGCGACCAAACTCGGGGTCGACTTCCAACTGCTCTAAAGCCCAATCAGCGAAGATACGACGCTGTCTATGGTCGTTTATTTTGAGCTCTTGTGTCAGCTGGATCTTGTACGGATGCATGCCCAAATCCAGATGCAAGATTCGGCGAAGTGATGTTTCCGAAAGGCTGAGTTCCTGTGCGCGACGTGAAATTGACTGTCGCGGATTTTCACGCACACTATCGCGCACAGCGGCGACATTCGCGGCAGATCGGACGTTTCGACAACGCGTCGGTGTCGGCTTATTGTTCACCGAACCGGTTGCCTCGAATTTGTTTATCAAACGACGGACAGTCGACTCAGCAGGACGACCAATTGCACCGTAAAATTGGCGGAGCGCGCAGAACGTTGCCCGAACCGATGAATGATTTTCGTAATACATTTTAATGATTTGCACATGTTGCTCGTGGCTGAATTGGTTCATGGTAATTTGTGAAGATACACTGAATAATAACAACTAGGTTTGACAACTCTACCACAAACAACATGGCCGCCATCAGCTGTTAAAGATCGAGCGCGCTAATTGGCGGACCCTTTAGTTAACAACGGGCTTGTTAACTGTGAAAGTATGACGGATGAAGTCCGAATTCACTCTCTTGGCAAATCGGTCGAATCAGTTTAGTCTATTTTAACGATGACTGCTTGTATGGCTGCTTCTAATGCTTATTGGTGATCAGCAAAGCTAAACACAAATAAATACTTAATATATTCATAACGCATAGACAAATATAATGTACCTGTCAATGCTATTTCTGGACTACATATGTTTGTAGAAACATCTGGTATGGTAAGATGATCCAGTTGTGAAGATCCAGGTAAAGCCTCTTGAATTAGAGATGTACATACAATATTAACAATTTTAAGACAGATATACCAGGTTCAACATTTAAAATCGTGTATGTATGGTAATCTAAACAACACTAAGGGTATCTTCCGATATACACTGGGAGCACTGTAAGGCGTGACGTCAATTTAGTATACTGCGAAGCCGTTCCTTTATAGTTATCTATACTGGTTACTGTTTAAAACGGAACGCAGTCCAGTATACTGGCAACTGTCAACAAGAAAAATTATTGTTTGAATGTAGTTATATTTAAAAATTGAATATTCAAGTTAATTGTCAATTGAATTAATCGCCATGTCTGCAAGATAACGAGAAAATATTTAGGTTATGAATTTAATTGTGATGCTATTGAATATTTACCGATAGATGCACGATTATAAATTTCATCAGTAACTTTCAATTCGTACAAAGTATTGGTTTCACACTGCAACAAACGCATTTTTTTTTAATTTTCCATGTCAATAACGACCATAGCAATATTCAATAATAATAATGATCAAAGCACTGAGAGCACCTTACCTCGAAAGCGCCAGTGCTCACAGTTGGCGACTATTTATGACGTCATATATTTCCCTAGGATACTGCGGCAGTATATACCCTAAATAATACCCTAAATAATTTTAATCCTTCGAAAACATTACAACTTCGATCACAAGGTCACCCATAAGAGTGTCACCCACTGAACAATTAGTTCTTAATTCCGGGTTCGGTCTCGGAGCTCTCTTCCGCGATTGTGGGGGTAATATACAAATATATAGTAGACACGAGATAATATAGACCGAGATAATATACATTTTTTTTTTGCTTTGAAGCAATTCGGCCATATCTATATTGGCCAGAGTTTCTCTGTCGTCCTCTTTCCTTCGCTGCACGCTGAGCAGCCTTCTTCGACACATCCAGTCTCAGTTGCCTAACTTGTAATTGCGGGTGCTACCAATTCATGTCAATTCATTTAAACTTATATTTCAATAAACTCAATAATTCATTTCCCCTATAGAGTCAGCTGCAGCTTCAAATGTTCTTCGATTGAACCCCCTCCAGGCTGTCTAATACTTGCACCTACTTTCTTAGCCCTTCGCGGTCCTATTTAATTTCTATAAGCATATACGCTAGGACATATTACCCTGATTGTCTTACCCTGACTAGTTTGTTTTTCGGGGATGACTGTATTTTTATCCTCTTCCAGGTACGAGGAATCGTTCGTGGGGTATTGTTTCAATAATCTGATCGTAATATATCTATTACTAAATTATACATAGTTCGCGGGATTATAAAACAAACCCCATCGTAAAATACCCACAATGGAATTTCCGAATTTTTAGTGGGTTTTTTCTTAATCCTTAATCCACACATGTAAGAATTTAAATTCGTCTAAATAATTCGCGGGGTGGCTGTCGACTGTGCCCTGACAATCGGCACCTCCTTACCACTCTCCACGCAGCTACTCAGATTCACAGCCGGTTTTAACGATTAATCTCTAAAATATCAACAAATTTATCCTGGTCTGGGTGTACTACACCCAACCTACCGCACGAAGGGATAAATTCCCAGTTGGCAGTTGCTGAATAATCGCAAATGACACGGCAAGTTAAAAAATATAAATAAAATATAAAGAATATAATATAAAATATAATATAATATAAAATATAATATAATATAAAATATAATATAAAATATAATATAAAATATAATATAAAATTTAAAAATATAAAAAAACTTCTTGCAGAACCTCTCTTTCAGGGACTGCCATGTCTTTTCGAACTCCCTCGAGCTCGCCATCTTTTTCCAGATCACAATCTTGGTATCCTCCTTCGTATACGGAGGCCTATACCCAGACATAACTACAACTTCAAATTTAATCTTAGTGGGTTATTATTAATTTAAATTTACTGATTTTACCGATAAATTTGCAACGAAAACGAAAATTTTACCCACCTAATCACTAACCTTTTAACCTCTTCACAGCGCTTAAACCGCTCAAATTGCGATGCAAATTAAATCATTGCAAAGTTGTTTCATTCCGTTTCAAACAACTCTTAATACACTCGTCTTAATTCTTGCCCAAATCAGAGTTATTTACGTTTTGGCAAACTCCTGTTCATAATGGCCGTTTTTCCTTCCTTATCTCTGATCCAGCCTCGTTTCTGGTTTGTTATTTTACGGTTTGGCTCGCTTACAATATAATGTCTATCTGCTAGCCATAGATCCCTAGCCATAGATTCCAAAAGGTCTTGGGCGCGGGCGCAGCAGTTCAAATTTACTTTTTTCTTAATTTGACCAGCATTTGTGGCAGCGTTCGATTTTTATTCTTTTCTTTAGTAAGCATCGCACAAGTCCTACTTTTAGGTAGGGCTCTTCTAGCAGTTTGTCTGCGTCCTCCTTGCTTCAAACATCGCGATCTCTGTCTGTCTGGTCTCTCCATTCTCTGGTCATCGGGCAGCTGAATAATACATGGGCAACGGAGTCCACCTCACCACAGCCGCAGGCCGGCGACTCCCTCCTTCCAATGCGATGGAGGTAGGAATTGAATTTCCCGTGTCCCGTGATGAGTTGGACCGCTTGGTGTGAAAGGGCCAGGTAAATTTCCATCCACTCTTTGATAGATTGGATGAAATTCCTGGTCCAGCTTCCGTTTTGGGTGTTCTTCCAGTGTATCTGCCATTTCCTGAAAAAGAAGAGAGACATTCTGCTCCTCACATCTCTGTGGGATATTTTATTAAACACAACAGGAAGTTGAGTTCCTGACTCCTGAGGAGGATCTATACCCGAGGCCAGTCTAGCCAACGCATCTGCTCTCTCGTTGCCGATTGAGCCTTTATGAGCTCGAACCCAATGCCAGCGCAGTTCTATTTGCTGCGATATTTCGCGCGCGATCTCCCACGTTTCTACAAGAAGTTCCGTAGGAGCTGACATGTGTTGTAGTGCTTCTAGAACGGATCTGCTGTCGTACAGGATGGAGCAGCCGACGAAGTCGTTGATGTTGGATCTAATATACACAAGCGCTCGATTTACCGCGATAAGTTCGGCCTGAAATATAGAGCAGAAATCGGCGAGCCGCATGCTTTCGCAGTGTATCTCAGTTTCGTCTGAGTACATCGCGAAAGCCGCACCTACTCCCCGTTCCCACCTAGAGCCGTCTGTGAACAACTTTAATGAGTGCGCATTTGCCTCACCCTGTGTATACTTCACCAACCCGATATCTGCGGGGTGCACCATCCCCTGAATGCAGACTCGTTTCGTTGTCGCCCGGTGAGATTGTGAGGCCCGTAACCTCGGAAAGCTCAATCTCATCTAGTTCGCGCAGCAGATGTTTCTTAGATCTGCGGCACGCAAGTCCACCGGCAGTAGCCCCGACATGACACAGGCAGCGTCGCCCGAGACGGTTTTATACGCTTTCGCGGCCCTCAGTGTGCAGACGCGTTGCACACTTAGGAGCTTTTTCCGTTCTCGAACTCCGCATGCGCTGTACCATATCGGCGCCCCGGACAGCAGACAGGGTTCGACAGCTCCCTTATATATAGTGGACATGGCCGACCTTCCAAGACCCTACTCTTTCATTGACGCGGCGCTAAATCTGAAACCCATCTGCTTTGCTTTCCCGCACGCCTTAGTGACGTGTTCTTTGAATTCCAAAGACCTATCAATATAAATGCCCAGATATTTGATGTAGGGAGAGCAGTAAATTGATTTGCCACCTATTTTCAAAACTGGATTTTGCTGGTTGGGCTTTTTGCCGAAGAAAATGGCCTATGTCTTTGCCGCATTAAATTTAAGTTTGGTCTCGGCAGACCATTCGCTAAGTGTCTCCAGCGCGCGATTTTCTGAGTTTCTTTATACGTGGAACCCTTTATACGTGGTGGATTTCGCTAATAGCATTGTGTCGTCAGCCTAAGCAACTATCTCGCAAGCCTCCGGGAGATCTGTATCGAAGATGGAATCGTACAGGATCTTCCAGAAGCCAGGACCAGATTTGGATCCTTGCGGACAACCTTTTTCTACAGCTTTTTCCACGTGTATATTGGGGTCTGATATAATTGCTGTCCTGTTGTTGAAGTAGTCCCTGGCTAGTCGGATAAGATTGTCTGGACATTTCTTAGAAATAAGTCTGTCCATAATGAGTGGCCACCATGCGTTGTCGAACGCGCCGCTGATGTCTGGAGCGACCGCCGCGCAATAGTGACCCATCGATTTACATTCTGTGACGAATTTAACTACGTTTTTGATGGCATCTATGGTTCCTACTCCCTTACGAAAGCCAAATTGATTATTGTTGAGTAACTTATTTTGGGACAAGTGATGTTCCAATCTAGTGATTAGGAGCTAATCTAGAATTTTACCGGCTACAGGAAGTAGGCAGATAGGTCTGAAGTCTTTTGGGCTTGATCCGTTCTTGTTTGGTTTCGGGACGGTCTTGACTAATTGTTCTTTCCAGCAAGCTGGGAAGACACCTATTTCGAGACATTTGTTATAGATATTTCTAAAGAGGGACGAGTTATTCTCAAAAGCAATGCGAACTATGTCCGCTGTCAAACCGTCAATACCTGGCTTTAGTCAATACCGCTTTCCTTCCGTTCATGAATCTGAGTACGCGGTTTATTTCCGGAACCGTGAAGGGCCTGTCGTCAGGTCCCCCGGTACCGGTTCTTGATGTAATTCTAATTTCGCGGTGATACTCTGTATCTTCGCTGCTGTCATCTTGTGGGAAGAACGTTGAGGAGTTCGCGGGTGGTCTCACGAAGGTCGAGATGATTATTGTTAATTTGGAGACTAGTTAGATTGCCCGCGGATGAATATTTCCCACTGAGCACCTTGTAGACTGTGCCCCAAGGATCTTTATTAGCCGATCTAGTGCAGAACTCTTGCCATTTCTTTTCCTTGGTCTTGAGGATTTGGTGTTTGTATTGGCGACGTTTAGTGTCATAATCTGCGCGTCTTTCGTACGATTTTCGCCCGTGCTATGTTGATATTGCCTGCGGAGTTTGTTATTTTTCCTTACGTAATTTAGTAAGTTTCGACGTCCACCAGGGGACCGAGTTGGTGAACTTTTTCCGAACCGGAATCGCGTCGTGCGCTGCATCGATTAATGACTTTTGGCTTAATTTAGATTAATGATTTATTTTGGCTGCGAATTCTGACATATTGATCGGGCGTTCGGCAATTATCAAATTTTGGGAATACATTATCAGCGAAAATTCGAAATTTCTCGGCGAGACCAGTCTGCTCTTTTAGTGCAGATTCCGCGGACGGATTCTGGAGCGTGGTTTTTGATGCCAATCGACCAGCCTATGTATTTGTGATCGGATAGGTTTTTCTGTGCTCGATTGGCAAGTGCCAGTCCGCTATGCTTGCGCACAGCCTGTCACTTGCGAGCGTAATGTCTATGACACTATTCCCGTTTGGACCCATAAATGTTGGTTCCTCTCCGCGGTCGAGTACGTTTAGATTGTTTTCTGATATAAAGTCTTCAAGCAATCTCCCGCGATTGTTTTCAATTTTGCTGCCCCATGTGGGCGATTTACTATTGATGTCTCCTGCCAACAAAATTTCGCCTTTAGGCCTCAACTGTACCACCGCGGACCTCAAAAACCCTAAATTTTCCTCGAATCTATCCTCCGTTACCTATCTCGCAACGTATACGCAGTATACAGTAGACGCAAGTATACAGAGATCGCGTAAAAGCAAGGAAAGGATTTTTTCCCAGAAAGGATTTGCGCGACAGAGCACATCCCGTTGGAAAATCCCGCCATAAATTTTACGTTGATCGCGGGGTCAGTAATTATTACGGCCGCTCTTGTGATCGGCTTAAGAGCATTATCTGTTTTATTATCCTCCACGATTCTAAAACGCGAGGGAAAACCGGCGACTTTTCCTCGAATAACATGTGGCTCTTGAACAAAAAATACCTGGACTTTATCCCTAACTATTTTTTCTATAAGCGCACCTGTAGCCGCTTTGGACTTTCTTAAATTAATCTGGAGACACTTGATTGTTTTTTTAATTTTTAGAGTTTTAACAGCCATGGTCGGTTCTGGCTATTAACGACTCTCTCATTTTCATTGCCACGGGGCAAACTAAACTGAACGATGGGTGGTCTTTTGGGCCTTCCCGTTTGTTTCTAATGCAAAGAATGCACTTAGGATTTTTTGCTTTGCATGACATAAGGTCTCCGCTACATCTCGCGCAAACTTTGTTTTCGCGGCACATTTTTGCAATGTGTCCAGTTTTTAAACACTTGTAGCAGTGTGGAACTTCTAAATAATCGCGGACACGATGCTGGCTCCAGCCTACCGACACCTCTCTGTCCACGATTATATTTCTAACCTTAGGCGAAACTGCGAAAATAAAGTTTGCCTTTTCCTTACTATTTCTACTGTTAAATTTGTGAGAGAATTTCATCTCTCTCTGTAGCGACTCTAAATCTGTGAAGTTTTGCGCCATCAGGTGATTTTGCACGCGCAGGCTACTAGCTAGTTTTTCTATCGTTATGTCTTTCTGTACTTTGACAACTTTTGGTTGTCTTTTATCTTCCGCTCTGACCGTGCAGTTTTTCATGCTGCTTTTAACTTTCCCCCTAAGTTTTTCGGCGTCAGACTTGGACCGGGCAGTTGACAACTACGGACCCGTCTCTCGTAGTTCTAATTGATTTCACCCTGATGCCAGCTTCGACGATGATAGCCTTTATCAGGTCATCTCTAGTTTTGTCAGAGGTCTCGCTCTCTGCGTTGTTTTTAATGAAAACTAAATTTGTTTCACTTACCTTCTGGCTGTAAGTGGCTCTGGGGGTCGGCTGGGTGGAGGTGGCGGCGGTGACGGCCGATGGGGCGGCGTGGACGGCTCTTCCATCCTTCAACTTTCGGATTTCCTCCCTCAGGTTCCGGTTCTCGACATCCTTCTTTGTTTTTCGGGCGCGGATTTCACGGAGGAACCCACAAAGTTCACCGATGTGGCCGATGAGTTCCAACGATGACTCCTGCAAGTCCTCTTTCGTCTGTTGGCGTATTGCCTTGGCGTGAGAGATTTTGCCAATCTTCCTTGTCAAGGTCGTTATTACCTTCTTCAGGTTTTTTTTCTGTGTCTTCTGGCGACGGGGAAACGCTTTTAGGCACGGGTTCAACAATCGCAAACAACATTTATGGATCTTTCTGATTCGCTACAGCTGCTACTGTCTGAGTCCGAAGATTCAGAGTCACTGATTACCCGTTTTTTCATTTTCTTTTGCACTGTTTTCCACTTCGGGCCGGAACCGTCCTCTTTCGAGGATTGAACCTTCTCCATTTCACTGTATAGTTAATAAATAACTCACAATAATTCACTTGCCGCAATATTTATTTATTAGATAAATAAATTTTATTCACAATCACGGTTGGTTTTGGGTGTTTCAGGTATAAAAGGATTATTATACCTGGAACGGATTATCTGTCCGAAGCGCTCGGTTCAACACGTCCGCACGGGTTGAGATCTCGCACGAGACTCTTCCGTGGTGACATCTTATTTTGTTTATTTTTGTGCAATACAATGCCGGCTCTCCGCTTTCGCACTGTGCCTATCTTAGTCTAATTTTACTAATGGCTAACATGCTACTAACATAAGTTTATCTTTAACTAACCTAGGGGCCTAAACTAAATTAAGCCTAATCTAACCTAAGCTATGCTTCCGTGGTGACATCTTATTTTATTTATTTGTGAAATACAATGCCGGCTCTCCGCTTTCGCACTGAGCCGGTTATCTTAATCTAATTTTTCTAATGGCTAACATGCTACTAACATAGTTTATCTAAACTAACCTAAGGGGCCTAACTAACTTAAGCCTAAACTAACCTAAGCTATGGGGAAAGGTGAGGGGGGATAATGGATGGGTATGATAGGGAGGTAGGTGGGGAAGGTGTGCAGAATGGAGACAGATTATATGCAGTTATATCGCCGTTTGGTGTGGCCTAGAGAGAACCTGAAAGAAATCGGAAAGGTAAAATAATTGACGCCAGTGTGTTTATTTAATGTGCAATCTGGGGAGGGCTTTGGGGGGGGGGGGCTGGTGGGGTCCGTGATGTTTGCTTCTTCTGTGGGGCGGGTATCAGGGCAGGTCGTGGTCCAGTCGTGTGAGGCGTCGGGCGCAGCTGTCGAAGGTCTTCCACCAGGTCCTGTGTAGCTCTGCGTCCTTGATTTCTTCTTCTCTTCTGGGCCAAGTGCATCCGGCGTTGAACATGGCGATCTCTGTCTGGTCTCTCCATTCTCTGGTTATCGGGCAGCTGAATAATACATGGGCAACGGAGTCCACTTCACCACAGCCGCAGGCCGGCGACTCCCTCCTTCCAATGCGATGGAGGTAGGAGTTGAAGTTCCCGTGTCCCGTGATGAGTTGGACCGCTTGGTGTGAAAGGGCCAGGTCCATTTCCATCCACTCTTTGATCGATTGGATGAAATTCCTGGTCCAGCTTCCGTTTTGGGTGTTCTCCCAGTGTATCTGCCATTTCCTGAAAAAGAAGAGAGAGATTCTGCTCCTCACATCTCTGTGGGATACTTTATTAAACATAACAGGAAGCTGAGTTCCTGGCTCCTGAGGAGGATCTATACCCGAGGCCAGTCTAGCCAACGCATCTGCTCTCTCGTTGCCGATTGAGCCTTTATGAGCTCGCACCCAGTGCCAGCGCAGTTCTATTTGCTGCGTTATCTCGCGCGCGATTTCCCACGTTTCCAAAAGCAGCTCCGTGGGAGCTGACAGGTGTTGTAGAGCTTCTAGAACGGATCTGCTATCAGACAGGATGGAGCATCCGACGAAGTCGTTGATGTTGGTTCTAACATACACAAGCGCTCGGTTTACCGCGATTAATTCGGCCTGGAATATAGAGCAGTGGTCTGCGAGCCGCAAGCCCTCGCAGTGTATTTCAGTTTCGTCTGAGTACACCGCGAAAGCCGCGCCGACTCCCTGTTCCCACTTTGAGCCGTCTGTGAATATCGTAATAGCTTGTGCATTTTCCTCGCCCTGTGTATATCTTATCAACCCGATCTCCGCGGGGTGCACCACCCCTTGAATGCAGACTCTAGATTCAATTTCGTCCGGAGAGATTGTGAGGCCCGTGGCCTCTCTAAGCTCAACCTCATTTAGTTCGCGCAGCAGATGTTTCTTTGTTAGATCTGCCGATCGCAAGTCTGCCGGCAAGAGCCCCGATATGACGCAGGCAGCGTCGCCCGAGACGGTTTTGTACGCTTTCGCGGCCCTTAGTGTGCAAACGCGTTGCACACCAAGGAGCTTTTTCCGTTCTCGAACTCCGCATGCACTGTACCATACCGGTGCCCCGTAAAGCAGACAGGGTTCGACAGCTCCCTTATATATAGTGGACATGGCCGACCTACCAAGACCCCACTCTTTCATGGACGCGGCGCTAAATCTGAAACCGATCTGCTTGGCTTTCCCGCACGCCTGAGTGACGTGTTCTTTGAATTTCAAAGACCTATCAATATGTATGCCCAGATATTTAATGTAGGGAGAGCAGTAAATTGATTTGCCACCTATTTTGAAGACTGGATTCTGTTGGTTAGGCTTTTTGCCGAAGAAAATTGCCTCTGTTTTTGCCGCATTAAATTTAAGTTTGGTCTTGGCGGACCATTCGCTAAGTGTCTCCAGCGCGCAATTTACTGAGTTTCTGAGCCCTTTATAAGTGGTGGATTTCGCTAATAGCATTGTGTCATCAGCATAAGCAACTATCTCGCAACCCTCCGGGAGATCTGTATCGAAGATAGAATCGTACAGGATCTTCCAGAAGCCAGGACCAGATTTGGATCCTTGCGGACAACCTTTTTCTACAGCTTTTTCCACGTATATATTGGGCTCTGATATAATTGCTGTCCTGTTGTTGAAGTAGTCTCTGGCTAGTCTGATAAGGTTGTCTGGACATTTCTTAGAAATAAGTCTGTCAATAATGAGTGGCCACCATGCGTTGTCGAACGCGCCGCTGATGTCCAGAGCGACCGCCGCGCAATAGTGACCCGTCGATTTACATTCTGTGACGAATGTAACTACTTTTTTGATGGCGTCTGTGGTTCCTACTCCCTTACGAAAGCCAAATTGATTGTTGTTGAGTAGCTTATTTTGGGACAAGTGGTGCTCCAATCTAGTGATTAGGAGCGAATCTAGGATTTTACCGGCTACAGGGAGTAGGCAGATCGGTCTGAAGTCTTTTGCACTTGTTCCGTTCTTGTTTGGTTTGGGGACGGTCTTGACTAATTGTTCTTTCCAGCAAGCTGGAAAGACACCTATTTCGAGACATTTATTATAGATATTTCTGAAGAGGGACGAGTTTTCCTCAAAAGCGATGCGAACTATATCCGCTGTCAAGCCGTCTATACCTGGCGCTTTCCTACTGTTCATAAATTTAATGACTCGGTTGATTTCCGGTACCGTGAAGGGCCTGTCGTCAGGTCCTCCGATACCGGTTCTCGATGTAATTCTAATTTCGCGGTGAGACTCTGTGTCTTCGTTGATGTCGTCCTCTGGGAAGAACTTATTGAGGAGTTCGCGGGTGGTCTCACGTAGATCGAGGTGATTATTATTAATTTGGATGCTAGTTAGATAGCCTACTGAAGAATATTTCCCTCTAAGCACCTTGTAAACTGTGCCCCAGGGATCTTTATTACCCGATCTAGTGCAGAACTCTTGCCATTTCTTTTCCTTGGTCTTGAGGATTGTCTTTATATTCGCGACATTTAATGTCATAATCTGCGCGTCTTTGTATACGATTTTCGCCCGTCCTACGTAGTTTGTTGTTTTCTTTACGTAATTTAGTGAGTTCCGTAGTCCACCAGGGGACCGAGTTGGTGAACTTTTTCCGAACCGGAATCGCGTCGTGCGCTGCGCCGATTAATGACTTATTTATTCTAGCTACGAATTCAGACACTTGATCAGGCGTTTGACAATTTTCTAATTTTGGGAATACGTCATCAGCGTAAGATCGAAATTTCTCGGCAAAGAGAGACCAATCTGCTCTTTTGGTACAGAATCCGCGGATGGATTCTGGAGCGTTGTTTTTAATACCAATCGACCAGCCTATGTATTTATGATCGGATAGGCTGTCCTCGCTTGGCAAGTGCCAATCGGCTATGTTTGCGCACAGCCTGTCACTTGCGAGCGTAATGTCTATGACGCTGTTGCCGTTTGGACCTGTGAATGTAGGTTCATCTCCGCGGTTGAGTACGTTTAGATTGTTTTCAGATATAAAATCTTCAAACAATCTCCCGCGACTATTTTCGATTTTGCTGCCCCAAGTGGGCGATTTACTGTTGATGTCTCCTGCCAATAAAATTTCGCCTTTAGGCCTCAACTGTACCACCGCAGACCTCAAAAACCCTAGATTTTCCTCGAATCTATCCTCCGTTACCTGTCTCGCGACGGGTGGCAGGTATACGGAGATTGCGAAAAACGTGCTTTTCCCAGAAAGGATTTGTGCGACAGAGCACATCTTGTTGGAAAAACCTGCCATAAATATTACGTTGACCGCGGGGTCTGTAATTATTACGGCCGCTCTTGTGTTCGGGTTAAGAGCATTAGCTGTTTTATTATCCTCTACGATCCTAAAACGCGAGGGAAAACCGGCGACTTTTCCTCGAATAACATGTGGCTCTTGAACAAAAACTACCTGGATTTTATCCCTAGCTATTTTTTCTATAAGCGCGCCTGTAGCCGCTTTGGACTTTCCTAAATTAATCTGGAGACACTTAATTGTTTTTTTAATTTTAAATGGTTTAACAGCCATAGTCGGTTCTGGCTATTAACGCTTCTCTCATTTTAATTGCCGCGGGGCAAGCTAAACTAAACGCTGGGTGGTCTTTTGGGCCTTCCCGTTTGTTTCTAATGCAAAGAATGCATTTAGCATTTTTTGCTTTGCATGACTTAAGGTCATGGTCTCCGCTACATCTCGCGCAAACTTGGTTTTCGCGGCACATTTTTGCAATGTGCCCAGTTTTTAAACACTTGTAGCAGTGTGGGACTTCTAGATAATCGCGGACACGATGCTGGCTCCAGCCTACCGACACCTCTCTGTCCACGATTATATTCCTAACCTTAGGCGAAACTGCGAAAACAAAGTTTGCCTTTTCCTTACTATTTCTACAGTTAAATTTGTGAGAGAATTTCATCTCTCTCTGTAGCGACTCTATATCTGTGAAATTTTGTGCCATCAGATGATTTTGCACGCGCAGGCTACTTGCTAGTGTTTCTACTGTTATTGCCCTGTTTACAGCATAAAAGACAACTTTGGGTTGTCTTTTATCTTCTGCTCTAACCGTGCAGTTTTTCATGCTGCTTTTGACCTTTGCCCTAAGTTTTTCAGCGTCTGACTTGGACGGGCAGTTGACGACTACGGACCCGTCTCTCGCTGTTCTGATTGATTTTACGCTGATTCCAGCCTCGACAATGTCGACAGCTTTTATCAGGTCATCTCTAGTTTTGTCAGAGTTCTCGCTCTCTATATTGTTTTTAATAAAAACTAAATTTGTTTGACTTACCTTTTGGCTGTAAGTCGCTCTGGGGGTCGGCTGGGTGGTGGCGGCGGAGGCGGTGGTGACGGCTGATGGGGCGGCGTGGACGGCTCTTCCTTCCTTCAATTTCCTTATTTCCTCCTTAAGGTTCCGGTTCTCGGCGTCCTTCTTGGTCTCCCTGGCTCGCACCTCTCGGAGAATCCCGCACAGTTCGCCGATGTGGCCGATCAACTCCAGCGATGAGTCCTGAAGCTCCTCTTTTATCTCCTGGCGAATTGTCTTGGCGTGGGAGATTTTGCCAATCTTCCTGGCCAAGTTCGTGATTTTGTCCTCCAATTTCGTCTCCTCGTCTGCTGCCGTCTCGGGGATGCTTTTTGGCACGGGCTCCATAACTACCTCCACATTTACGCACCTTTCGGTGTCGCTGGCACTACTGCTGTCTGAATCTGAGGATTCAGAGTCGCTAATCACTCGCTTTTTTTTCTTTTTCTCCACCTTCTTCCACTTTGTGATGGAACTTTCTTGTTTCGCCTTCTCCATTTAACTTATTGCACAGTTTTACTCACGTAAATAATAAATTAATAAGTTATTACGGCACTTAACTTATAATTTTGGGTGTTTCAGGTAAAAAAACCCTTTTTTTACCTGAAGGGATTATCTGTCCGGAGCGCTCGGTTCAACACGTCCGCACGGGTTGAGAGCTCGGACGAGACTTTCCGTGGTGACAGCGGAACGAGGTCTTGGGCGCAGCTTGGCGGTGGTGTCCATCGAACAAAACCGTACGGTAGAGGCTCTGGGGTCACTGGTACCTGGCTGGTACCGTTGCTGCATTTGGAGCAATTTCGTCGGAACACTCTAGGTGTATTGCATCGATAGCAACGAATATCGTTTATTCTTCTCCCGTTTTCTTGAACTCGGCTCGTTGGGTGGGGCGGCTCGTTTTTTGTTTTTTTCGGCATTCTTCGACCGTGTGGCCCAGGTTTCGGCAGTAGTCGCAGCGGGATCTCGGTTTTTTGTCGGTAGCTTCGGTTTGCACCTGCGTCGTTTTTTTTTCTTGCCAATTTTTCCATGGTGACCTCAGCGGCTCGGGCTTTCGTTAGCAAACTTTCGAAATTATCGATATCTTCCCGTTGCAGGCGACCTCTCGTTGTCGGTCTAAGAAATCCAAAAATTATATCGAGTTGCCATCTTCCAAGTTTGTCGGTCAGCCTGGCGAATAGGTCCCTCTGAATTGTGACATATTTGTCGATTGACATGTTTTCTGCTTGCGGGTTCTTTGCTTGTTTTCTGCTTGCAGGACGATTTCTTGGAAAATCCGATAGTTTGGTTTCGCTGGGGCGTATGATTTTCTTATTAGGTTCATAGCTTCTTCCCAGGTCGCGGCTTGGTGCTTTATCACATTCCACCATTGGTCATATCGTCATTGCTTCTCCGACCAGTAGGAGCGGGAGTCCAACAAGAGCATTCTCGTCCGTGATGTTCTCTACTGTTTTGTAGATGGTGGTCTTCGTGATAAATTGTTTTAACTTTATCGGCAGACATAGTGCCCTCAAATAGGGTGGTACAGTGAGTAAAATTTTTGTTGTTTTCCGTTGGCGGACGTTCGTAATTCCGCAGGAGTGCTTGGAATTGCTCCGCTGTAAGTTGTACTGCGCCCATGTTTTGTAGTCGAGGGCTTCTTCTCGGTTGCGTGGTTATTCGGGCCGCACGTTTGGGCGCCGCCTACGTCGGGACATAGAGGTTCGGAAATACAAACGAAAAGGTGATGTATTTACAAACAACGATTTGTTAGCTAAGTCACAGTTTCTTTTATAATGTAAGGATCTACTAAGTAAAGCCAGGGTAGTCAAGTTCTAGTTAGGTGTTACTGCAAGCAAGCGCCTAGACGAACTCTCTTCCCTTGCGAGCGAGCGAGGTATGTGTGTCTCCCGCGGCAGCGGGGACGGCTGTTGTAGGAATCTTTCCTTTTCAGCCTGTGGTTTGTGAAGGTTTGTGTGGGTCCAGCAGGTGGCCTCCAGCAGGCGGGTGGGCTCAGCAGAACATCTCGGGGCGTCGTTTGGAAATGTGGCAGGGTTCAGGAGGTTGGGGTGGACTAGGCGATAATAGTTTGCCAGGGAAGGTTTTGTTGTGTGGTCTTTTTTTTTGGGTTGTTTTTTTTTGTTTATTGTTTTTTGTTTGTTTTTTTTTTAATCTTTTTTTTTACTTCTTTTTTTTTCCTTTTGGTGTCGGTCTTTTCAGGTAGGTTCAGGTTGGTTGTGATTATTGGTTGGGATTGTATGAAGTTGTGAGGGATTTCGTCTAGGATTGATTTTAAGTTGGGCGGAAGGGCTTCTTTGAGACGGGACAGTAGAACTAGATAGGGAATTGGGATTTTGTTCTTTGGGGATTTCCGGCGGATTGAAGCAGGCGAGGACTGGAAGATGGATATTATGGGGGGTTCTTCTAAGAGGATACGGGCAGCAAGCAAGTCGCTTTTGGAGATGGTAAAGGCGTGGTTCGTACAGGTCGAATTTGCAATTTTCAGCGAGGAGGGTACTGGGGTATGTGTAGTGTAAACGGTAAATTTTACGGATGCACGCTCTTTCAAAGGAATAGATCGGATTTAGGTCGGTATTGTCACAGATGGTGAGGGCGCAGTTTTGATAGTCGAGAATAGGGCGGACAAATGTTTTGTACGTGAAGATAAGTGTGTCTGTTAAGCATCCCGCTAGGCGGGTGCGGAGACAGTATATGAGGTTGAGTCTGTTCCTCAGTTTTTGGAGACACTGTTTGATATTGGGGGCCGGGTTGAGAGTTTGGGTGAAGGTCGTTCCCAGGTAGGTTATAGAGGGTTGGAGACACAGGGGTTGGTTGTAGATTTTTATGGGGGGCTGTCTATCTACCCGCTTGGAGAGGTGGGGGTGCCGAAAGTGGATTAATTGTGACTTATTCGGATTGATCCGGATTCGCCAACAGTTCATCCACTGTTCAAGCTTGGAAATGTATTTGTTCAGCGCGGATGCCGAGATGGAGGGGTTTCGGTGACAGGCCCCTACTGTGTCGTCCGCGTATTGTTGGATATGACAGTAAGGTACGGTGGGTGTTGGGATGTCGTGGCAGAATATGTTAAATAGAAGGGGGGACAGTGCAGAGCCCTGCGGGACTTCTGCTGTGGGTGTGAATGGTCGGGAAAGGGAATTGGCCAGTTTGACTTGGCACGAGCGGTCGGTAAGAAAGCTATTCACAAGCCGAACTATTGCTAGTGGGACTTGTAGAGAGTTTAGCTTCGCCACCAGGCCGTCGTGCCAAACGGTGTCAAAAGCGCGGTGTATGTCCAGGAAAAGAGCTATTGCAGAATCGCCGGAGTTTATTGTGATGGAAAGATTTTACATTAGGTTTAGGATTGAGTGGTGAGTGGAGCGATTGTTCATAAAACCACTTTGGTGGTCGGGGATGATGTGGTGATTTTCGCAGAAGGCGCGGAGACGTTGGAATATTATTTTTTCGAGCGTTTTTCCTATTGTACTAAGGAGGGAAATAGGGCGGTACGAGTCGACAAGCTTCGGATTTTTTTGCGGTTTTGGGAACATGATTGTGTGTGCCTCTTTCCAAGCGCGTGGGAACGTGCCGGAAGAGAGACAGGCGTTGTAGATGCTGGCCAGGTATTCGAGAGCTGCGTCTGGTAGGTGCTTAAGTGCGATCCATGGGATTTTGTCAGGGCCGGGAGCAGAGTTTTTGCGGGCGAGTGCGATTATATTTCGGACCTCTTCGGGGGTTATTGGGTGGATGGGGGGTTCGGCGTCGTTAGGGAGCATTGGGGGAAACTCAGGTAGTGGCTTTAAAGGAAGGCTTTTTGTCTGGGCTCTTGTTTTCGTGTGGAATTTGTCGTTGAATAGGGGGGAGTTTGATAGGTGGACTTTTTCTAGGTGCGTTGCGAAAACTTGGGCTTTGTCTGGGTTGTTGGTGATTAGCACGTCGTCTACAGAGAGTGGGTGGTTGGGGCGGCGTGCACGGCCGGTCAGGATGTTGAGGGATTTCCAGAACTTGCTGCCGTCCATGGGGTTAAGTTTGGACGTCACGTCTATCCACGATTTCTGGCGATACGCACGTAGTTTCAGTCTAAATAGTGCATTGAGACGGTTCCAGGCGGATTTGACTAGGGGGTTCTGGGAATTTTTATATTGTCTGTATAGTTTTCGCTTCTGTTTAATAAGAGTCACAATTTCGGGGGGAATAGCAGGACGGGTCGTTGAGAGGGTGCGTACTGGGACGCATTCGTGGCTTTGCAGTTGGAGAGTGCTCGTGAATCTTTCTATGGCGGATTCTAAATGGAATTTGGTGTTGATTGTTGGAGGATTGGCGAGGGCGAGGAAGAGGTTGTCGTCAAAAGCTTGCCAATCGGCGTTTTTCCAGGACCGGATTGTCTTTGTCGTTGGTGCTGGGATTGGCGGGGTCAAGAATTCTGTTTCTGCGATTAAAGGCAAGTGGTCGCTGGTAACGGATGGGCCGATGACGGCCGTGGGGGACAGGAGGTCTACAAGGTTGTCTGATATTATTATGTGGTCTATTATTGAGTTACCAATAGGGCTGAAAAAGGTATAATCCGTACATTCTAGGCGGACGAAGGGATGAGAGTCTAGGAGTGCGACTAGTTTTCGACCATTAAGGTTGGTGGCAAGGTCTCCAAATATTATATTTCGGGCGTTTAGGTCGCCCAGTATTATGCATTTGTCGAGGGAGCTAAAATAGTCGAAGAGGTCTGCAGTGATCTCTTGTGGGGGTGGGAGATAGAGGGAGATGACGTTGATAGACGTGTTTTTGTAGTTTACAACTATTCCAACAGCTTCAACGTCTTGCAGGTTGGGTGGGAGCGTCACTGTTCGGGCTGATATAGAGTTGTGGTGGGCGATTGCCACACCACCGCCTCGGGTTGGTCTGTCCTTTCGGACGAAGGTGTAGTTTTTTAGGTTAGGTTTGGATTTGGTATTGAAATATGTTTCTTGTAGGCCTAGGATGAGGATGTTTTCGGTGTCAATTAGGTGTTGTATCAGGTCTTTTTTCGAGGCCCAGCCGTGGCAGTTTAACGTGGCTATGAAGGTCATTGTAATGTCGTGTCGTGGTGGAGGAGTGGAGCGCTACGAGGATTAAGAGGGGGTGGGTATATTGATTTCACGGTGTGTGGGAGCTGGGGGCGCGATAGGTAGTATGGAGAAGTGAACGGTGTTGCCATAGACCGAGGACTTTAGTGTCCGCTTGAAGATGGTGGAGACAAGCGGTTTGATTGTGTTTAGGATATTGTCCCGTTTGTCGGGAAATAATGACAGGAGGGTGGTCGAGATGAATTTAATCATCCTGCTGGTGTCGTCGTCTGTGCCTATGTTGCTGTCGCTGGGAGGAGAGTTCGGCACCGCGCATTTAAGCGGGGCCGTCATCTCTGGTGTTAGGGGGGCGGACGGGCGGTTCGGGCATTGGGGGGAATTGGAAGGGTGAGGGCCGGCACAGTTAGTGCAGCGGATTTCTGTCGGGTTTGGGCAGGATGAGGTCGCGTGTGGGCCGGCGCAGAGTGCGCACGTGATGGGCTCAGTGCATGGGGAATTGGTGTCATGGAATTTCATGCACCTTTTGCACTGGAGCGGTTGGGGCGGAGAGGGATTGGACAGCTCGACATAATGTCGGTGTCCGAAGATGGTTAGGCCGTTGGCCAGGAGATTGTCTAGGGTGTCCGTAGAGTGAGTCAACACTCTGATTAATTTAGTCGGCTGGTTTGTTGCTCTGGAGGTAAGCCTCCAGGCTCGTGTAGCTTGGAGGTTACGGGAGCGAATTGCGTCGAGGACTTCGTCGGGGGTTGTGTCCTCCGTCACGCCGCGAACAACGCAGGACATTGAAGGTCCGCGAGGTTGGGGGCGGAGGCTGGTTGAGGAGGGCATGCGGCCGGAGGTTATTGGGACAGGTTCACCGATTAGGTTCCTGATTTTTTTTAGTTTGGTGTAAACTTCTGGGTCTGTCGACTTGAATGTGGCGGCGTCGTCGTAGATATTCACCGTAGAGTAATGGAAATCACTCATCTGTTTGGTGATGTTGTGGAGGGATCTATAGGTTCTAAGGGCTGGAGGTAGTTTGACGGTCGCGGAGTATAATGATGTTTTGCGGGAATTGGGGTAATTTGAGCGACTTACTGCGGGTATATAGTTTGGGTTGGCGGCGGCCGGGTTGAGGGACGGCATCGATAGTCCTTTGGGGGTGCTTGGTAGTTGACAGCTGGAGGCGGTGGAGGTTGTTCCTGTAGGTTCTCTTGTTGGGGTCCTGGATCCCATCTTTGTTAGTGTGGAAGCACTGTCAGAGACGGGGGACAGCGGCGGCGCTGGCACGGCCTTTGTAGAGGGTGGCTGTCTGGCAGATGCGGCGTTGGACGTCTGGCGGGTTGTCCGTGTAGCAGCGGTGGTTAGCTGGTTTTTCGGCATCTCGGCGTTGGCACGTCTTGCTCGGTCGGAGGTGACCGGACGAATGTCTTCCCTTGCATGTTGAATAAGTGTCCCCGCCAGGGGCGGGGGGGACGGCTGTTGTAGGAAATGCAATTTCCTTTTCAGCCAGGGAGGTGGATAGATTTTTTTTTATGGGTGGGAATCAGCGGATAGCAGTAGTCGGGCGGCAAGTCAGTCAACATCACCTGGGCGGCGCGAGAAAACGTCAGAAGGAGGGGGGCAGTGTTGGTCGGTTCTTTTCGTCTAGGGTCTTGGTGTGTTCTAGTGTTTTGGGGTTATTTAAACATATCAGGGACTGTGTCTAGAATTAGTTCTAGGTTTGGAGAAAGGTCATCTTTCAGTCGGGAACTTAGATAGGGGATGGGGAGTTTGTTTTTGGGCTTTATTCTGTGTATTTCAACAGGAGGGGACTTAAAGATCTCGAAAATTGGGGGTTCGTGGGAGATGATGCGGGAGGCGAGTTTTTCCTGGAGGGTGTGGAGTCGAGTATGGTATAGGTCGAAATTTACTAGTTCTTCGAGTAATATAGTTGGGAACTTGTAGTTTAGACGGTATATCCGTCGAAGGCAGTTTCTTTCAAAACTGAGGAGGGGTTCAATATGATTTTTGTTGCAGAGCGCAAGGGCTGTCATTTGATAGTCGAGGACTGGGCGAACAAAGGTTTTGTACGTGTAGAGTAGGGTGTTTGATGAACAACCCCCTACTCGGGTGCGGAGGCAGAAGAGAAGGTTTAGCCTGGACCTCATTTTGTGGAGACCGTGTCTGATGTTGGGTACTGGGCTTAGGGACTGGGTGAAGATCGTGCCAAGGTACGTTATTGATGGTTGGGGTATCAGGGGTTGGCCGTAGAGGTTTATTGAATATTGCTTTTCAGCAATACGTTTGGAGAGGTTTTTGTGACGGAAATGGATCAGTTGGGATTTTTGTAGATTAATCTGGATGCGCCAGAGGTTCATCCAGATTTCGATTTTGGCAATGAATTTGTTTAGGACGGTTGCCGAGATTGAGGGGTTTCGGTGGCAGGACCAGATGACGGTGTCATCTGCGAATTGTTGGATGTGGCAGCGAGAATTGGTCGGTAAAGGGATGTCGTGACAGAATAGGTTGAATAGCAGGGGGGACAGAGAGGAGCCTTGTGGGACACCCGCTACGGGCGTAAAGGGGAGAGACAGGGAATTGGACACTTTGACGCAGCACGAGCGGTTGGAGAGAAAGCTCTTTACTAGACGGACTAGTGATAGTGGGACCTGTGATTTGTGGAGTTTAGCTATCAGGCCGTCGTGCCACACAGTGTCGAAGGCCCGGTGGATATCAAGGAAGAGGGCTATGGCGGAGTCTCCGGAGTTTAGTGTGATAGTGAGGTTGGACGTGAGGTTGAGAATGGAATGTTGGGTAGACCGTTGATTCATAAACCCACTTTGATGGTCGGGTATGACGTGGTGGTTTTCGCAGAAGGAGCGGAGACGTTGGGAGATGATTTTTTCGAAAGTTTTACCAATCGTGCTGAGGAGGGAGATTGGGCGATAGGAGTCAACGAGTTTCGGATTTTTTTGAGGTTTAGGGATCATTATTGTGTAAGCGGATTTCCAAGGCCGCGGGAAGGTGCCGGACGAGAGGCAGGCGTTGAATATACCGGCTAGGTATTCAATTGCAGGGTCTGGAAGGTGTTTGAGGACAGTCCATGGAATACGGTCGGGTCCGGCTGCAGAGCCGTTTCGAGTGGTGGAGATGACATTGCGAACCTCTTCGGTGGTAATGGGCTGGACTAGGGGTTCATTTTCGATTTGGGTAGACGGGGGGAACTCTGAATACGGAGTTAAAGGTAGGCGGCTAATCTCGATTGTGGTTTTCCTGAAGAATGGTTCGGTAAAGTGTGGGGAGTTTGATTGGTGGACTTTTTCGAGATGGGTCGCGAAAGCCTGGGCTTTTTCTGGGGCATTTGTGAGGATTAGATCATTTACCGAGAGTGGGTGGTTGGGCCGGCGAGACCGGCCGGTAAGAATGTTTAGGGACTTCCAAAACTTACTGCCATCCTTGGGATCGGGTTTAGATGTAGCATCTATCCACGATTTTTCGCGGAAGGCACGCAGTTTTAGTTTGATGAGGGCATTTAGACGGTTCCACGATGATTTAATCAGAGGATCGTGGGTATTTTTGTAAATCCTATACAATTTACGTTTTTGTTGGATTAGCGAGACAATTTCGGGGGGGACAGAGGGACGCATCGTTGATATGGTGCGTGTTGGTACACAAGCGTGTATTTCTAATTGGAGTCTACTGGTAAATCTTTCGATGGCGGATTCTAGCTTGAAGGTGGTGTTTATGGTCGGGGGGTTGGCAAAGGCGACTGTAAGATTCGTTTCGAATGCTTGCCAGTCGGCATTTTTCCAAGACAGACGAGTTATTGTAGATGGTGGAGGAATTGGTGGAGGTACGAATAGCATCTCTGCTATAAATGGGAGATGGTCGCTTGTGACCGAGGGGCCGATGAAGGCTGTGGGGGACAGTAGGTCGGCTGCGTTGTCGGATATTAAGATGTGGTCAATAATAGAATTGCCTTGAGGACCAAAGAAGGTGTAGTCCGCACAGTCAAGGCGGAAGAGGGAATGCGTGTCTAGGATCGAGACTAGTTGACGGCCTTTGCTGTTGTATATTGTGTCTCCGAATACTTGATTGCGGGCGTTCAGGTCGCCCAAAATTATGCAGTTGGGGAGCGAGATGTTAATAGTGGACTGTTGGTAGCTTATGGTTATGCCAACAGCTTCAAGGTCTTGGAGATGTGGGGGGAGCGTCACAGGGCGGGCTGGGATTGAGTTGTGATGGGCGATGGCTACGCCACCACCTTGTGTTGGTCTGTCCTTGCGAACAATTGTGTAGTTTCTCAGGCTGGCTTTGGTTTTGGGTGTGAAATATGTTTCTTGTACGCTAGTATGAGGACATTTTCGGAGACAACTAAATGCTCGATCAGGTCTTTTTTGTGTTTCCAGCCGAGGCTGTTTAAACTTGCTAGGAAAGCCATCCTAACTTAATACGAAATGCTGTAGAGGCGGTGGTGGACGACTGGCGAGTCGTCCTGGTGGCGGTGGTGGTTTTCTTCATTTTGGGCCTTCCCGGCTTTGGGAATCCCGTGGATGTTGTTTAATCCGGGTTTTCACCGAGTTTAACTGGCTGGGCGGTACACTAGTCCGTGACGCAGGTAGTTGTAGCTCGATCGGGTCTCACCGATCGAAAATGTTGGTCTTCCCTTGTACGATGTAGCGGTTTATATACCGTAGGGTTGTTTACACAACGGCCGATTACAGCCAGGGTGGTGGAACTCCAGTGGAGAGGGGGTGGGCCAATAGAGTGCGACCCGGGACAAGGTTGATGCGCGACGGGCAGCGCTCCGAGAGGGTACTCGCGGGGCGCTCTGGTACAATTGATTTTTTTTTCTTGTCTATCATTTTTTTTATGTTCCAATGGGGATGATGACTGATTTTAAAAAGTGTTCTATGATATTCTAAAGTACCTACTATTTCCAGAAATATATATTATTTTTACAGGAAACGAAGTTTTATAAGAAAAAAGCAATTGAAATTCAAAGTTTAAAATGAGCTCGAAAACGATCGCTGGTGTCATGGTGTCGAAAACATTAGGGAGCCAAAGAAAGAAATCAGCGGTTTTGCGTATTAAATATGAATTCTAAAGTGTATAAGTGGTGTGCGGTCTCTCAGTGCGTTAATACGTCAATAAAAACTCAAAACAAATTATTTGTTTGTAAGTTGCATCATTGACTGCCTAGAGATGGAGATACAAAAGCCTTCGAAAGCCTTGAATCAATCTCTGTCATGGTCAGAATACAAAAAGGCTAACACTGTAAAGTATCTTATATCCTGTAAACCGAACGGTTTAGTTAATTATGTATCGCCAGGTTATGGGGGAAGAATTACAGATACATGTTTAGTTGAATCGTGTGATTTTATAAAAGGTTTGCAGCCAGGTATGTGTGTAATGGCCGATAGGGAATTCAAGCATGTAGAATCATATTTTCTCAAACATGGAGTGAAACTAGTACGACCTCCAAGTGTAACAACTGGAACTAAACTATCAAAAACTGAGCCAGGAGAAACTAAAGAAATTGCAAACTTAAGAATACATGTTGAGAGTCATTCGTCGCTTGAGAGAATTTAGTATGCTAACGCCACATGCATGTGTAAATCATAATCTAGTCAAACCACTTGATGATGTTATTGCCATTGCCTGTGGTTTAATAAATTTACAATATGCTTTAATTAAATACAACTACAATTCTACTATAATTAATAGTAGTATATATTTATTTTATTTACCTACAAATTAAAAAGAAACACAATAATGGGTACACATTATCTTTCCATGAAGAGACTAAAACGTTAATCAAATCTGAGACATCATTGTCATCATCATCAACCAGCCCTTAGAAAGTCCACTGCTGGACATAGGCCTCCCTCATGGCCCTCCACCCATTTCTATCTTGGCCTGTCTGGATCCAATTATTTGCGATTCTTTTCAGGTCATCGGTCCAACGTGTAGGTGGTCTTCCTCTGTTTCGCTTATTGGTGCGAGGCCTCCATTCCAACAACCACTTTGTCCACCTGTCGTCGCCCGTTCTGGCCACGTGTCCCGCCCAATTCCGCTTTAATGTGGTTATTTGCTCGAACACGTTTCTTTTCTGGCAGATGGGGAGTTCGCTCTTGAAGATATGTTTTAACTTTCCATAGGCCGCCCATCCTAGGCCGATTCTTCTGTGCAGCTCGCATGTTTGATTGTCTCTAGATATTTTTACCTCGTGGCCCAGGTACATATATTTTTCGACCCATTCGATTTCGGTGTTATCGATTTACAAAATTTACAATATGCTTTAATTAAATACAACTACAATTCTACTATAATTAATAGTAGTATATATTTATTTTATTTACCTACAAATTAAAAAGAAACACAATAATGGGTACACATTATCTTTCCATGAAGAGACTAAAACGTTAATCAAATCTGAGACATCATTGTCATCATCATCAACCAGCCCTTAGAAAGTCCACTGCTGGACATAGGCCTTCCTCATGGCCCTCCACCCATTTCTATCTTGGCCTGTCTGGATCCAATTATTTGCGATTCTTTTCAGGTCATCGGTCCAACGTGTAGGTGGTCTTCCTCTGTTTCGCTTATTGGTGCGAGGCCTCCATTCCAACAACCACTTTGTCCACCTGTCGTCGCCCGTTCTGGCCACGTGTCCCGCCCAATTCCGCTTTAATGTGGTTATTTGCTCGAACACGTTTCTTTTCTGGCAGATGGGGAGTTCGCTCTTGAAGATATGTTTTAACTATCCATAGGCCGCCCATCCTAGGCCGATTCTTCTGTGCAGCTCGCATGTTTGATTGTCTCTAGATATTTTTACCTCGTGGCCCAGGTACATATATTTTTCGACCCATTCGATTTCGGTGTTATCGATGTTTATACTTTCGCTCATGACGAGATTTGTCATGATCTTCGTTTTGGAGAAGTTCCCCTCTCTAGGGGAAACATGTTATAAATTGTCCTTATATTAATAGCTTTTAGATTTAGGAAAATAAAATGCAATAAACTGTTCTATGTCTGTCAACTACAGACTCTAATATATTTTTGACATCTGACATTTATATTTATATATACAGGTGGACAATATATTTATAGATATATATGTATATATATATATATTTATATATATATATATATATATATATATATATATATATATATATATATATATATATATATATATATATATATATATATATATATATATATATATATATATATATATATATATATATATATATATATATATATATATATATATATATATATATATATATATATATATATTTATATATATATATATATTTATATATATATATATATATATATATATATATATATATATATATATATATATATATATATACAGATAGAAAAATGAATTTGCGATTATATTTTAACATCCTCCCTTTAAGCGCAAACCCATGACTCTTGAACATTTTTTAATCTTCATCTGCGAAGAGTATTATGTCAGGATGTCAACCACCATACTCTCAGTACCGATATATTTAACTTCTATCTCATTTGTGGCAATCTTCTCTCGAAGAAAATGATATCTGATATCAATATGCTTGCAGCGGGCACAGTAGATTCTGTACCTGCAAATTTAATTGCACTCTGATTATCACAGTATATAACAGTGGGTGAAGTTCCTGTATCACAGTGCAATTCGGACTCCAAATGTCTAAGCCATATTGCTTCTTGCGTGGCAGTTGCAAGTGACATATACTCTGCTTCCATGGTTGACAAGGCAACAGTGCTCTGTCGTTTTAAACACCATGAAATTGCTGCACCCTGTAACATAAAAGTGTAGTCAGAGCAAGACCTTCGACTATTAATATCTGAAGCCCAATCAGAATCACAGTAGCCAAATAACCTTTCATCTTCTTTGTTTTGGCTAAATGTCAATTTATAATCCTTAGTTCCTTTTATGTAACGTAGTACTCTCTTAAGTGCTAGCCAGTGTTGTTGTTCTGGTTTGTTATTGAAGCTACTTAGTTTATTCACTATGAAACATATGTCCGGCCTAGTTCCTTGGGATAAATATAATAAGCTTCCAATGGCCTCTTGATATGGTATGTCTGTTAGTATATTCTTTTTATTTTCTGTACTAATCAATTTAACATTGGAATCACATGGCGTATGAACTGGATTACAATTACTCATTTTAAATATTTCTAGAATTTGGTCAATATAGGCTCTCTGATCAATGCTGATTTCATTTCTTGTTAAGTTTTGTTCAATCCTCCATCCAAGAAAATGATGTACGTAACCTAGTTCTTTGATATCAAATTTACATTTCAATTGATGTTTAATTTCTTTTCATATTTCTTCGTTATTATAAAATAATAACAAGTCATCAACATATATGAGTATAAATAGAATAATTCCATCATAAGTTTTATAGTATATACATGGATCCACAGGTGTACTTTTCAGTCCCAATTCCTTTAACGCATATGTAAGTTTAAGATCCCACTGTCTGCTCGCCTGCTTCAGACCATAAATGGATTTATTTAGTGTACAAACTTCTTCTCCATATTCATAAGACGGTGGTTGAAGCATGTAGATTTCTGTGTCAATGTCGCCTTGTAGGAAAGCGGTAACTGCATCCATTTGTTCGATGAACAAATTGTACTTGACAGCCAATGCTAATAGGTACCTAATTGAAGTATGACGAACTACCGGAGCAAATATCTCATTATACTCGATCCCCTTCTTCTGGATAAATCCTTTAATGAGCAGTCTTGCTTTATATCGCACAACTTCACCATCAGCATTAGTTTTCGTTTTGTAGACCCATTTACACGGAATGGCTCTCTTACCTTCTGGTAGATTAACTAATGTCCATGTATTGTTTTTCAGGAGCGACTCATATTCAATATTCATGGCATTTTTCCACTCTATTGCATTCGGGCCTGAGAGAGCTTCTTCCATGGTGTCTGGCTCTTTAACCAATAAAGCTATTGATTCATTCAAGCATTTACACAAGTAGGTATTTTGTTTATTATTTCTCGGTCTCAGCTTTATTTTACTAGATGATACATTACTTATCCTTCTATCTGGTATGTACTCATCATCAGCACTATCAGTGTGGTAACTACCATCATCATCAGATGATTCCTCTTTTTGCATATTCTCATCTAAAGTCATGTTCTCTGAACTCGGAGTCTCGGGTGTTTCAATTAAAGACTCGATGCGTTTCATCTGTTTGTGACAATTCTTCAGATGTATTTCCCTGCAATTCATATAGTGGCACAATGACGCTATTATTTTTAATTGTATGCTCGAGAAATATTGCATCTCTACTTTTGTATATTTGTTTCTTATTTCTATCATAAAATCTGTACCCTTTTGTGAACTCACAATACCCGACAAATAACATTCTGACTGCTTTAGAGTCCCATTTTTGCCTCTTTTCTTTGGGCACATGAACCATTGCATCACAAACGAAAATTCTCATATTCTTAATATTTGGTTTCTTACCCGACCACTTTTCATATGGCGACTTGTAGTCCAGGGCTTTGGTTGGTGACCGGTTAATTATGTAAGCAGCTGTAGATACCGCTTCAGCCCAAAACGGTTTTGCCAAACTGGAATTCATAATTAATCATTTGGCTCTTTCTACAAGTGTGCGATTCATTCGCTCCGCTAAACCATTCTGCTCTGGGGTGTATGGGTTAGTTGTTTGATGTTGTATGCCAAATTTTTCTAAAAATAATTTAAATTTTTTATTTATATATTCTGTTCCGTTGTCTGATCTAAGTACTTTAATTCTTTTTTCAGTCTCATTTTCTACTAAATTTTTAAATTGTTTAAATTTTTCTAAAGTATCAGATTTATTTTTCATAAAGTAGAAATAAACTTTTCTGCTAGAATCATCTATAAAACTATCATAATATTTGGTACCTCCTACAGAGCTAGTCTCCATCGGACCACATAGATCAGTGTGAATTAATTGGAGAGGTTCACTGGCTCTTGTACCAAGATTTTGAAAAGGTAGTCTATTCATCTTACCTTCTATATATGTTGTAGAAATCTGGAAATCTTTTTTAGAAAATTCTACCCCCTTTGCACTGCTCTCTATTTTCTGTAAGTTTGTGAAGTTGAGGTGGTCCATCCTCTGATGACACAAATTTATATCATTCTCATCGACTGTTGACAACAATGCCGATGTTTCAGAAAAGTCTTTCAATACATATTGTTATATTGGAAAGCGGTCAAAATTAATTTCTTATTTTGATAAATTTTACAGCAGTCTTTCTCAAAATCAACTACACACTCATTTTTTGTCATCTGACTTACAGAAAGTAAATTAGTTGTCAAAGAAGGTACATACAGCACATTTCTTATTTGAATAGTCTGGGGTATGCCTTCAGGGTCTCTTATTTGCAAATTCACTTTACCACATCCTTCTACTGCTACAGTCTTGTTGTCTGCCACCTTTATATTATTTACTGTTGTTGGAGAAACATCGTACATCCATTTTCTCTCTCTACACATATGCTGTGATGCTCCAGAGTCAATGTACCATCTGGTTTTGTCCAATGTTTCTGTAACAGAAAAAGCGGCATAATATCCATTGTTTTTTGTGATATCTGGTTGTGTTTTCTTTTTCTTCTGGAAATAGCAGTTTTTACTGAAATGACCATATTTGTTACAATTGTAACAAAGTGGTCCTTTTTTCTGGTTGTAATTGGGTGAATCTTTAGGAGACTTTGACATATTTTGGGATTTATTATACTTAATATAGTAGGCTGAAGAATCTGTCACTTTTACTTCCTGTAGCAGCTTTGTTTTTACGAAATCAGCAGTAATTGACACACCTGAGCTTTCAATAGCCATAATCATCGGTTTGTAGACATCCGGGAGGCCAGCCAGCAGCAATGTACCAAGCCACTCGTCTCCTACTACAAAATTAATATTTCTAAGCTTATGAGCTGTTGTCATTACTTTGTTAACGTAATCCTCAACACTAGAGCTGTTATCCAAAGTGATTGAAATCACATCACGTAGCAAACCTACTCTTCTACTGAGCCCGGAGTCATCAAATATCTTTTCTAATTTTAGCCATACCTGTTTAGCCGTAGTCGCTTCCTGAACATGGACATAGTTAATTGAATCGATTAGAAGTATTATCTTTGACCTCGCTTTTTAAACCTTTCTGATGTCTTGTACATAATCTGCATTGGGTTTGATTGTGTCCCATAAATCCTCATGTTCCAAGTAGTTTTTGACAGCAAATTTCCAGGTAGGTTAATTTTCCCTTCCTACTAGCTTCTCAATTGTACCAATAGATATTTGTGAAGCCATGATGTAGTTATATTGAGCTAAAAAATATAATTTTTACGCGGCGTGGTTCCAGACTTTTTTTGAGGTTAAGCAAATTATTATTCAACGGAATCGCGGAACTGTTTCGGTAGAATACTAATTTTATTATTTAAGGAGCAATAGAGGCCTATAACCTGTTAAATTGTCCTTATATTAATAGCTTTTAGATTTAGGAAAATAAAATGCAATAAACTGTTCTATGTCTGTCAACTACAGACTCTAATATATTTTTGACATCTGACATTTATATTTATATATGGGTGATTGATTCTCTGTAAGCTCGTAAATGGCTGTCCGGAACATTTTTTCAGTTAATATTGATATAATATAAATTAAAATATCACAAAACGCAAGCGTAGGAATATTTATTTTTATAGCAGTTACAGTTAGAATAGTATTAATTATAGTTTTTTAGTAAAAAAATCTCAGGCTATCAAAAAAACAGTCCCCTGTGCTGTCTCATTCCCAGAATTAACACTGCGATTTTACTTCAAGATATTTATTTATGATATAAAATGTTACGCGTAATGTTTAAAAAGATAATTAATTAACCTAGTTGTTTCCGAAATAAATAATACCTAAGATCAATTTATTCCCTTCCCATCATTTGATCAAACTTTGTCCAGGATTTTTAAGTACAGTCCCCTGCCATAAGTTCAATATCAAAAATAAAATTATCCACTGTGCCTCTTCATGTTATCTTATGTAGTTAATAATCTAATTAGTTTGAAGTTCGTGTTAGTGGTGCTAGTAGCACTGTGTGATCATTTTATTCAATGTAAGTTCATCGTTTGTTGCGAGAGCGTGCATCGGGGTCATTACGACGCACAGTCCTCTGCTAATTATTTTTTAAATAATTTATTTGTAGAATTTAAAATATTTTATGTAATTAGATAAGCATTGATGTACATATTTCTTAAGAACTCACAAAGTTCAATACATTACAATAGTTGACTTGATATTTCACGATTTAACCAAAATACACAGTCCCCTGCCAACAGTCCCCTGCTTTTTATTCTGACAGGAGACTGCTGTTTATTCCAGGGGACTGTGTAGAATTGACAGCAGTCTCTCTTTTGTAATTGTTATTGATATATCCTCATAATCAGAATAATTTATTACAAGTTAGTTATCGTCAAATAGGCATGCTTCCTAAATTGAAAAAGTTATCCAAAGAGGAATTATTACAAAAAAAAAAGATGCAGAACGTTTGAGATATCAACGAAGAAAAAACGATCCTCAAAAGAGGGAAGAAATTAAAGAAAAGGAGAGGCTAAAATACCAGAGAAAAAAAGAAAAATGTCAGCGAAAACTTGTCAAAGATATGACTCCACGTGAGCACAGAGCTGCCCTCAAGAATTGGAAAAAAGACTGTACTGTTTACCGGAACAAAAAAAAAAACAATTAAATATTGTTAACACTAACATTACACGTGAAAACATACCATTTTCAGATTCTGAACGCCTCATACCAGCTTCAGGACGCTTCACGCCAGCTTCAGGGCACGTCACACCAACTTCAGGATGCAGTACACCAGTTTCAAAACAGCCTCTTTTAGCTCCACGGGTCTCACAGTCACGAGTGCACATATGCAGCGAAGAAAAATGGCAAAAAGGCGAAGGGAGAAAGAAAATAAAGACAAAAATGAAAAGATTAGAATACTGAAAAAAAAACTTGAGAAATACAAGAAATGATTAGCTAGACTTGAAAGCAAGAGAAGAAAAAGTATTGAAGATACACCGAAAACTAAAATGCAAAAAATGTTAACTCAACCTGATGGTCGAGAAGAAGTTGTCAAGAAGGCATTATTCGGTGAAGTTCTTAATAAACAGCTGAAAGAAAATTATTCTAGACTAACAATACGACGTATCGACGATAAGCAAATATTTAAAAAAGTTGTGTCTGGGCAGATGATTCAAAAGTATAAACATTGGATACCTGAAGACACTGCTGCTATTTATAGTGGTATTAAGAAATCAGTACTGTACAATTCTCTATCCGTACCTAAATTACGACGAGAGATACCCGAAACGTGTAGAAAGAACAGATGATTCACGAGTTTTATGAAGACGATAGTAACAGTCGTATGGGAGCAGGAAAAAAGGAATTTATTACCAAAGACAAGCTTAAGAAACAAAAAAGGTATTTACTTGATACAATGCTCAACCTATACAAAAAATGTATAATAGATTTTTTGCCCATAACTTCCACATTAGTTATCAAACATTCTGTCGATTACGTCCTTTCTGGGTAGTCAAGCCTAATGGTAAAAATCGTGATACATGTCTATGTATAGTCCATAGTAATCTGAACATGAAGTTGAGCGCATTGTACGAAGCAAAAATATTACCTTACAATAATCATCAAAAGTTACTAGATGATTTATGTTGCGATCGATATAGCATAGAATGTTTGTCAAGAAGTTGTGTGTTTTGCACTAGTATGACTCCTAGTTTAAAAGAGTTTGATGATAGAAAACAATTGAAGTATAAAATGTGGATTTTTGAGAGGCAAGAGATTCAAGATCTAAAAACCAAAAAGTCACGAACAGTTACAAAGTATTTAAAGAAATCTTTTGATGTCCATCCACGTCAATTAATAATACAATTGCATGAAGATTTGGAAAAATTCATTGCCCATGAAAGGAACATTGTTCACCAGTTTAATGCGATGAAGTCTCTCAAAATTAACCTTCAAGATGATGATGTTCTTATTCACATGGATTTCAGCGAAAATTACTGCACAAAGTATGCAGAAGAGATACAAGCAATTCATTTCGGTGGATCGCGAGCTCAGCTAAGTCTACATACAGTAGTGATTTATCTAAAGGGATCAATACGTTCGTATTGTACAGTTTCAAAGAACATAGCTCATTCACCTGCTGCTATTTGGGCACATTTACAACCAATTTTTAAAGATCTTCCAGATAACATTAAGTGCGTACACTTCTTGAGCGATGGCCCCGTTACGCAGTATCGTAACAAAAAAATGTTTTTTATAATGGCAACTAAATTCTCTGAAGAAATTCCAGGAGTAGAGGCTTTACATGGAATTATACAGAGAGTGGACATGGAAAGGGTACAACAGACGGTATCGGAGCAATATGCAAAAGAATGGCAGACTTTGTTGTAAACGCTGGTGGTGATATTAATGATATCGAACAATTTGTACAATCCATCCAAGAACGATGCCCTAGCATTACATGTATCGTAATTGATAGCCAAGTCATTCAGAAAATGATCGATAATATTGAAATGGAAGCGACGAAACAGAAGGGTTTTAAAGGTACCTTGAAAGTTCATCAAGTCGTAGGTGTATTATCGAAGTCTAGCCTTGGTCCAACCAGCTGTGTGACTTTAACGATGAGAAGTCTCAGTTGCTTTTGCAACAGCAACACTTGTGACCATTTTAAAATAGGCAGTATTACATATGACTCAAAACCCAAATGGAGTGTGGATGAAGTATTTACTGAATCGGAAGACGATCTTCATTCAGCTGAAGTTACTAACGCAGAACATACTAACTGAACATACTAAATAAGTGATTAAATAATGAAATTGTGTATTATGTGGTTTTGATGTATTAGTTACAGTCCCTTGTCATACCGAACAGTCCCCTGCAACTACTCTTAAGAAAAATGCTCATATCTCAAAAATGTGCTACAAATCCAATGGGCTTTCTATTCCTTATCACTAACTGCAATTTTTATAATCATTGTTAGGTTTATTTTTTCTAAAAAAGAAAATTAATATGACCGGACAACTTTGTCCGGGCCGAAAACTTCTTTACAGAGAATCACCCATATACAGGTGGACAATATATTTATATATACAGGTGGACAATATATTTATAGATATATATGTATATATATATACAGATAGAAAAATGAATTTGCGATTATATTTTAACAAAACATCACCTTGTCGCTGGTGAGAGGGCTTAGTAACCTTACACCCAGGGAGCGATGCCGTCGGTAGCGTAGCTACTGGTAGGGCCACCCTTGCCGGTAAGGTCTCGAAGTGGTAAAGGTAAAGCAAAGAAGTTTCCCACGCAGCGTCTGACCCAGAATGGGTGGCTTGCAAACAGCGTCTGTTCTCCATGTTAGGAGCGGCTGAATTTCACATTCGCCAACCCGTCCGGCCAGCGTGGCGAATTATGGCCAAAACCCCCAAAAACATGGCGATTTTTCAAACAAGTGGAAGTGAACCCCAGGTGGGTAGACCACACACTGGCAACTCCCACACCCCTGTCGGGGTTTGCCTCAAAGATTCTGGGGGAGGCAAAAGATCGCTATTACCACACCCCAACACCAAAATAGACTCAAGGAAGAGTACCAACACCAAAAGACTAAACATCGTAACATACAATGTGAGAACACTACTCTCGGAAGGAAATCTGGCTGAGTTGGAAATTGAAACGCAAAAGATCAAATGGGATGTTATCGGACTCAGCGAGGTCAGGAGACGAGGCGACAGTTTAACAACACTAAAATCTGGTCATTTACTCTACTACGCCGGAGAGGACGACAAATCAGAGGGAGGCATCGGCTTTCTTATCAAAAAACGCTTACAGTCGATCGATAAGTTTTAAATTTGACAAGATTAGTTTTATCCTCATTTATCGTTAATTTATTCTTTTTTAACCATGTCTTTGCTTGTTCTATTACCGATTTTGACTTATGTACTATCTCTTGCATGGTTTTGCCGGCCACTAGTACTGTAGTATCGTGTGCATAATTTATTAACTTACTTTGACTTAACTCCAAAGGTATGTCATTTATGTAAATTGTAAAAAAAAGTGGGCCCAATATGCTACCCTGTGGTATCCCCATTTTGATAGCTGTAATTTTTGACTTGACCGTGCCATAAGCGGTGTTAAATTGTTTAGTCTGTTGTGTTCTATTAGTTAGATAAGAGCGAAATAGATTTAGGGCAACACCTTTTATTACATACTTTCCAAGTTTATCTAAGAGAATATGGTGTTTTACCGTATCATAGGCTTTAGATAGATCGATTAAAATGCCACAAGGAATATCACGATTGTGCAGATGTTGTAATACATTATGTAAGAAAGAGAAACATGTGATTGGCAACTCCCTGTTTCAAAGTGCTACGTTTAGAAAATAATATGTATGTAAATAAAATATGTACCGATATTGATTGATGCAAATTTATTTTGATGCTATTTATTGAGAACACAATAAAAATTATACTATTTTTTTAAAAATCTCAAATTTAATACATGAGTTTGACGATCTTGGCAGATCTCAGCGCTATTGGGACGAATAAATGACAAAGCAACACGCATTTCTTCTTCTAAATGCCTTAGTTTCTCGCGTTTTTTGTATTTTATATTAACCATAGTTGAAATCCTGCTTAGCAAAGATATGACGTGGAACATAAGAATAATATATTCAGGGCTTCTTTGCTCATATTCGGATTCATTTTTCAACAGAGATCCAAAAATTTTCAGGAGTGTTTTCATGGAAACACTGCTGAATTTTTGGATCTCTGTTTTTTGTGTGCTGTCATTTTAATCCACGATCTGACGAAAAGGACGTCAGTTCTTCTTCTTTTAAATTAAAACTAGAAAATACGGAAGAAACAAACGGGAATCTTATCCAATCTTATTGTTCTGGGTTTAGCAATGGAAAATATTTTTCAAGTTTATCTTCTATTGTTGATAAATGTTCCATTATCGAATAAACGATTGCCTCGTTGATATTTTGCACACAGGGAAACATTTCTCTGTTTCCCCCTCTTTTTCCAATAGTTTTTTTCACAGTAAAAGTATTTTTTCCATTGAACATAATTTGTCGGTCGATGTAAGAATGTTTTCATCTTTTCCTTACATACTGACAGTATTAAGGTAAACAAAAATATCAACCAAATACGCCAAATTATTGCACCAATCATCATTTTTTAGATAACTTCCGAAAGTTTTCCGATTTTTTGTTTCAAAACAAAAGGATTCATTTTTTAATATCAACACGATTTAAAATCTTTCCTCATGACAACCTTCCATCTGCTTCCATCGATGAACAAAGTTCTTTCATAATTTACCATGAAAAAAACCAAATAAAAAAATTAACCATGGCAACTACTTTGTCAAGTAAGTCGTCTAGTTTCTTGGGCATTGTTTTTATGACAAGTAGTTCTCGGTGCAAGAAACAATTATGAAATATTATATTTGAATTTATGGTTTTAGCAAAAGTCACAAATGCTTTCATTGATCCCATCATGGACGCTGCTACATCGGTACAAATACCGACACAATGATCCCATGATAATTTTAAAACAAAAAAATACGTTGTTATTCCATTCCAACTCCTGACCAGTTGTATCTCTTGTTCATATGTAAATCGTATAAAGCTTAAGAGCTGCGCCTTGCCACATATCAATTGATTCGTCTATTTGTAATGTAGAAGACATATTAACAAGCTTACCTGCGACTGTTCTTTCAATGTTGCAGGAGATGTCATTAATTCTTCTACGAATCGTATAATCAGACACCGGAACCTTCAAATTTTCCTTCTTTGCTTATTCCCCAAATATAATTGGGCATTTGTTTTTTTTTGTCATAAATCGAAAGATCGTATATAAGTTTTATAACAAAACAATTTTTGGTTTTGTTTTTTTTCGTTGTAATTAAAAAGTTAAAAAGGCCGAAAACACGGTGTGACGTAGCAAGGGCACCTGTGCATTTTATTTGTTAATTCACTTTAAATTTGAATTTTTTCACTTCAAATTTACTGTTGACCAAGTGCAATAACATTTTATTTAGAAATTTAATATGTTCTGATGTTTCACTAATAGCAATTTATAATGTTATCACTTTTAAATTGTTTATAATTAATTGAAAAAAAAAAAAAAAAGTTTTTCGCATTGAACATTCAAAATATTTACAATAAGGTTTAAAAATACATAAAAAAAATCGATATATTTTTTTTCCAACAACCCAATTGTCACTATTTCACAGGCAGGCAAAATGAAATGATTCTGCTATTCTATAAGATATATTCTATAAGATTCGCGTGTGGCTTTAATTTTAGTGCTACAAACTCGGCAATTTTATACAACGCAAGTTGACTTCATTACTTACTTTCATTGTTTTCTCAAATTAATCCCTTTGTATGCGTTACATTTCTAAAAGTCTTTTAAAATATTCTATTTTTTTTTCTTAAAAGATTTTTATGTTCAGTGGTGAAATGAGGCCTTAATTTAGCCACTATTGGCAAATTTCTTGCCGAATACAATGCAGAGCGGTGTTGAACAATCTGTATTTCCGGTCCAGGTATACCCAAATTTTAAGTATTCTTCGCCATACAAACGATTGACATTTCCAGTTAAGTGCACACATTTTCAAATCTTCATTCTCTTTAATTCTACTAGTTCTAACATTAGCATTGTCATTATCGTAATCAAGACGAGGTTTCTTTATGACGAAATTATCCATTACTATAAATTTAAAAATTGCAATATAAATCAATAATGTGGTTCAAAAGTAACTTAAATTTGTTTTCCTAATTAAAAAACTTCAAATTGAGAGAATTAAAATTTTAACTGCATATGTATTGTTATTAAGTTTTAATAATTAAATTACACAAACACATTAATTTTAAGATGAACTTCTATTTTTAACCAAAAACATTAAAAAACATACAGAATTTTCTTACAACGACAAACAACAACACATCAAGCTTATTAACAGACAGAGACGCCATGTTAAAAGAGAAAGGTTTAACCAACATAACAAAGTTGAGTCAATGTACACAACTTATAAAATACCGCTAAATAAAATATTATGACCTATAATTAATCATTATATTCCACATTTAACACGAGAATATAAACTAACCTAACCTAGAGAATTTTAGAATTGGATTAAGCAGACTTTTGATAACTGCAATAATATTTTTTTAATATTGATTTTTTCGCGGAACACTTAAAGATGCATCGCGGAACACTAGTGTTCCTCGGAACACGCTTTGAGAACCCCTGCATTAGATAAGTCTTTTGAAGAAATATACTTTATGGTAGTTCCAACAATGGATAATTTAGACTTCATCTAGTAACATTCAAAAGATGTACAGGATGGCTCTTCAGTCCTGCGATGGACCCACATAAGAAATGCTATAGCATGTTTGCAGCCTCCTTGTGAAGCAACACAGTCATGGCATTCTACTGATATAACAGCTTCATCCACTTTGACGACTATTAATGTAACTTTATATGACTGTGAGTGAACTTTGTGTTCTGGGCAGATTTTAGCATTTATTATGCACAGATTTCATGTTTAAGCTGAACATAGCTTACAGCGTCATCCCCATAAAACGGCCTGGAGCATCCAAAACAAGGAAATCAATATGAAAGAATCTGCTAATAGTTAATGAAAACAATATTTTAATAACATAACCTCTAATATCAATCTATCAAGAAGTGCTTTTTATTAAAACTGATTTTATGGGTTTTGAACTTTTAAATAATTGTTTTTTAAAGATTAATATTATACTTACAATGTAGTTTTGACATTTCTAAACTCTGCTGAAGAAAAGTCTTAAGTTTATTTGTTTTTGTTTATTTTTTTAAAAGTCTAAAAGTTATAGTCAAAAGTTTATTTGATGCCAGAAACACCCCCAACATCAGCAAATCAACTAGGCAAATAAGAGCCATTTGCCTTGGTAAAACCTTGTTCCATGTTTTGAGAATACAGAAACAAGCAACTGATCAATGGAAATCACTAAATACTTTATTAACGCAGGTAACAACAATTAAAAAGTGCAGAGATCGTCGAAGTTTCTACGAGGTTTACTTACGCGTGACGTGATTCACTCTGATTGGTGTTCAACTTATCATGGCGGACTGTTGTACTTTATAGTTTTGTTTTATTAAAAATATTATCTATCTCGTACTAAATATGAAAATAAATACATTTTTCACAATCTATTATTCCCATCACATTAGATAACCACAATATTTTTGTGATTCTTGGTTACTGTCATCATGCCCATCGTGCGGGACATTTTTTTAGGATAAAAAAAAAATTCCTACCTACCATTTTTATCTGTGTATCGTAACCGCCCCACGTCGCGCCATTTTAGTGGAAAATCTCACTTTGAATAGAATTAATTTATGTTGGTGATTTTTTTTTAAATAATACTAAGACTATGTTAGATCATACTGAATACATTTAAACTTTCAACTATGTGTGTATTTTGAATTTGTTTTAAATAAGTTACTATGCCCCAGTTCACAGTTCACCTTGTTTCTTATTCAACACCCTCACTTTTTACATTACAATTATCATACAATTCATAAAAAAAAGAAAAAGACGAAAATATTAATGTTTTATCATATTAATAATAATAACGATAATTTTATTACACATTAGAAAAATACAAGTCATAAAAAAGGAAAAGAGGAAAATATTAATGTTTTATCATAATAATATTAAGATTATATTAAATTATATGTCACTGTCTTTTAAAATCATTATTTGCACACTGTGAATTTTCTTCAGTAGTTCAGAGTCAGAATTCAAAATTTCATGAAAGTCCTCACATTTTCCCATATTAAATTTTGCTTGCAACATTGCATGAACAGACTCAAATTTAAGCGCCGTTTTTTCAGACGTCCACATTGCATTTACAAGGGAGAATACTCGCTCAATAGGTCCATTTGTTCCAGGTAGACAAAACACATACTGAATGAGTAGTAAAAGGTTACTATATGGAATTGAATTATTATCAAAATGTTCAAAAATTTCTTGCCATCTTTTCACTGTGTCGTAGCTACCTTCTCTCCACTTTGACAACATTGCATTAGTTAAAAAAGATTTTAAAGTATGCACTTCATCAAACATTTCATCTTCATTAATTTGATTTTTGGCTTGAACTCTTTCCTTGTATAGTTGTAAAGTAATTACAATATCATCCTACCATGTAACAGGTTTATTTAAACGAATCCAAGTTATTTTTTGAAAATTGTCATATTGGTGGCTATATTTATCTAAGTATTGAATACAGTTCTGAAAAAAATTTCTCACGTGTTCCATGAAGTAATTTTTGTTGATAAGACCCTCTTCTTCTAGTTTGGATGAAGTGTTGCTTTATAATGATGGGTATAAAATTTTCTAGCAATCTACTTGCCAATTTTTCTTTTAATTCAAAATATATATCCGACACTTCAGCAAAACTAATATTGTCACATTCCTTCTTCTTTCATCTTTTTTACTGTGTTGTGGAAAATAGATGCTTGATTATGGACAAATTTCAGCCATAACTCAGAGCATTCATCGGGAAAAAAATTTGTAATACAATAGGAACTTTTTCCTGTGACAAAAAGTACGACTTCAGTGGATTGTACATCTGTAAAATTTGTTCCACCGCAGGCAATAAAGCGAGCCATCGAGTTTTGCTGTATCCCAAGATTTTTTTATACTGGATTTCGGCGTCTTCGCAAAAATCCTTTAGTTCTTCCACACGTACCGTGTATATATAAAAGTATGAATTTACTTTAATGACAATGTTTTCAACGTCAATCGGTAAGAGATCGACCGCTGTCTGTATGGCATTATGTACAATATGCGCTGCGCAATCGACTCCGACAATCGGTCGCTTTAAATTTTCCTGCAGCTTGTAAAATACGTTGCCGCGTCCTGTACGGGTAACACCACCAAAATTCGTGTTGGTATTATCAGCACAAAAGCCGACGATTTTGTCTGTTATATTATGTTTGTTTAAAATTTCTAGAATAGAATTCTGTATCATATCTGAAGTTTCACCCGGTAAACTCACAAAATCTATTAATTTTATATTAACACCTGTTTTTGGGTGAAAATATCTTACCAAAGTGGGGAATAGTTTTATATCTTTATGGTTAGAAGCGTCCGAAAACATAGAAATAAATGGCACAACCTCCAATTCCTTATTGATATAATCGAGACTCCATGGTGCAATAACATTTTTTATAATCGCTTCACATTTTGTTCTTCCACACGAAAATTTCTTCTCAAAAGCTTTTTGAATTAACTTTGAGGTACACTCCATGGAGTTAAAACTGTGATTATGACGTACCGTGTGAAAGGCCCACAATCCTTCTGATTTTGCGAGATCTGATTCCTTTTCACCAAATTTATCATGACGAAAATAATTAGTCAAAGGTGTAGATGTAGAAGCAATATTTATTGCTTTTTTGTGTTTTTCTGATGACAAATGTCGTATAATATCGTTTTTACTCCCGTGTGCGATTAAAAAATGCCCCATACGTTTACTGCAATAAACATCCGACTCTGCCACACCCTTTTGTAAAAAGGGATATTGTTTACGTATGTCATTAAATTTACAGGATCGTTTTGTCGGCGGCATGGTATATGTTAAGGGCAACATAAATTAATATTAGTTTAACCACACAGTTTTAACAATACTAATATTCCAACTTACACAACAAATTGACAACCCTAATGCACAGACACTGACAGACTATTCTTCAAAACTTTTTTCACATGAAAATAATTTTTTTTTATTTGAATGTCGAAAACATGTACTGTTTTTACAGTTGAAAGCGTACTGAGATTTTACGTTGAGTGTACGCAGCACGTGCTGTTCACGAAGTGCGAGAGCCGGCGCTCAGGTTTCTTCGTGTTCTTCGCCAGTCAAAGTCGCTGCATAGAAATTCCACCTTCTCGCTCCCCGCAAAGCCGTGGTCGCTCTGAATTTAGGCTCACTTCGGTATTAAATTAGAATAAGTGCAATATTTCTGAATGCGGGACATGCGGGACAATTATTAAGTTTCCGGGACGAATTTAGTTATCAATAGTAAAGCGGGACATGGGTCGCTAATCCGGGACTGTTCCGCCTAATCCGGGACCGTTGGCACCCTTAAAAAATGGGTCAACTAAAAGATATGTGGCTGTGGTATAAAAAGTACAAAATGTTTATTAACAACATAAAAAATAAATATAAACACAAACAGATAATAAAATTACTTTAGCTACGACCACTATTGTAATTGCCCAATAGTGTACAGTTCGTGGATTATGTAAATACATCATACAATATATGTATGTAACAGTCCGCGATTAATGTTATTTAATGATTCAATAACACACTAGTGCGTTTGGTTTACGATTCGTTGATTGGTTGAGAGCTGCTACTATCGTTTAATATAGGCAACCCAAAGCATTCCGTTATTTGTTAAACAATTATTAAACGTCAAACTAATCTAACATAAACACTATATTTTTTTTCAATTAAAACAATTTCAATTAAAATGATGTCCAGTGAAAGTATATTTTATGAATTTTACCAAACCTGCAAAAAATGTATTAAAAAACCTACGCCCAAAAAAAATGGACAACGATCAACCTTTTTTTCTAAATTATCAAAATGAGAAATGCACTAAGCAATGTGTTGCAATAAATAAAATTGGCTTTATTCCTAAACAAATCGCTAATTATCTTCATTTGCCGGAAGCAAATCTTTATACAGGACATTGCTTCAGACGTTCGTCAGCCACCATTCTTGTGGATTCCGGTGGTGATTTCTTGTCACTAAAAAGGCATGGTGGCTGGCGATCGTCTGCAGTAGCAGAAGGCTATATAGACTGCTCCATGAAAAATCAAAATGTTGTTGCTACAAAATTTCTGCTGCGATAAACAATAATTTCACTTCCACAAATCACAATGCAAGTACTTTGCGACATACGACTTCAAACAATACTTATAATATAATCCTGCATTAATATTTAACAATTGTTCCGTCACTATAAATAATTATAATCAAAAAAATTAAATAAATAATTATAAATATATCTTAAGATCTTATCATTTTTATTATATTGTAGTTTATTCTTGGGAAAAGGAATTTATTTTAATAAAACAACTGATGTCGATATTTTGTTTTTGTTTGATGTTTCGGTCTTTTTTATTCTGACCTTCTTTAGGGCATATTAATTTAGTAGGTATTAATGAAATTAAACAAAAAATATAAATTATTAAGATTAATTTCTGAACATGTTAACTTTTATATAGATAACAAATCCGTCCAACTTTATTTCATTTGACATAGTGTTGCCTATATCGATGAATCACAATATCAGTTACATGAAACATATTTTTCTTAATAAATAGAAACAAATCAGTGTAGTAGATAAAGTATAGTACATAATTCGAGTTGTAAGGCAATTACGTACTCGCGGAATTGTTTAACGTAACCGCTCGCACGTAATATGCTTCTTACAACTCTCAGAACGTAATACACTATTACGAAATTATTATTATGAAATTTTTTGAAACTAACGTCATGTAAATTTACTCCACACTTTTCACATTTCTTGAGAAAGTAGATTTTTTTTGCAAAGCGCACATCGGTTCTGTTTTTCTGCCGGAACCATCCAATGACTATTTAGATCATAACGAACTAGGTCTGGAACACGTTCGCAAGTTTTCTTTGGTGTTACGCTTCCTCCGATTTCCTACAACGACGACTTCCTACAATTGGTGGGGGGTAGGGTACCATATCCTCCTAAATATGACCGCATGATATTTCTTCAAAAATTCAAGTAGTCGATGTTTGAGTGCTGACGTCGATATATTTGCTATACGTTATGAATGCTGGAATCGATTCAAAAAGCAAAGACTGCCCACCATCATTTTTTGGATCGAATTTCAACTCGATATCTATCTATATTTTCGTCCATGCGATCCACACCTCCCATAAATAAATTGTATTGGGAAATTACTTATGGTTGAATAATGGTTATCTTTTTTTTTCTCTTTCGCAAACCATCGCATTGCTTCTTGACAAGGCTCAACTGGGTCACACGAACTAATCATGACAACCACACGATTGTCATTCCATGAAGTAATTGTAATATCAATATTAGTGTCAGTGAGAAAGTGGTATGTGCCTCTCTTTTTTCTGCATGGGCAGTGCCGTTCCTGGGGTGGCGAACGCCTGCGTGCAAGAATAATTTTGTGCGTCCCTCTATATACTATGCTTAAATTTTGATGATAAGGCCAATTTTCATAATCATTTTTAGTTTGAGGTTTAAACTGAATAGTTTCCTTATAGACTAAAGTCACTTTAGTGTAAGTGTTTGATTATGAAAATGGGCGTAATAAAATAAAACAACGAAAAAATATGACAAAAAATTTATTTTCGACATCAAATAAAATAGACTATTAACGTACAATATAGGTCATAAATAAAACACGTCCATTCGGAAATTAACAAAAATTCTAATATAACTCAATTCACTCAACTGAGTGAATTGAGTTATATTAGAATTTTTCTTTTTTCTATTAGAATTTGCTCACCGCAAACAAATCCGTTAACTTGAAAATGTGCAAGATCTGTCTAAATCTAATACCTAAGTACCTAATTATCAAATAACAAGGTAGTTTTAGAACATAACACGTCTTGCTTTTGCAGATGCAAGCTCATTGATCATTTCATTGTGATCGATGGCTTCACATATTTTATTTTCGATTGAAATAACAGCTACATCTGAAAGCCTTTCCTGGCACATCGAAGTTCTCAAATAAGATTTTACAAGTTTTAGCTTTGAAAAACTCCTTTCGCCAGACGCAACAGAAATCGGCATCGTCAAAAATATCCTTAATGCTATAGACAGGTTTGGAAACAAAGACTTTGAGACAAAGACAAATTTTTCTTGGTTATATAATTCAGAATATCTATGGGTGAGTCTGAGGTATTGCGAGAGTCTTTGACAGGGTTTAGGATTTTGTATGATGAAATTTCATTGTACAAATCAAGACCATCAATATCCTTGCAAACATTTCCTTCATGGTGAATTTGCAAAGCCAAATCCAAATCTATGCACGATCGTTTAATCTCATCAGAATTTAGGTTTTGAAAATCACTCAAAAATCCAAATAAATCATTGCATTGCTTCAATCTCTCGAAACGACTTTGTAGGGATTGAACTGTTGTATCCAAAATTTGAAAATAAAAACTGATCTTAAATTTTCGCTTTGGATCTAGAACTGGATCGTCTGTACATTCATATGAAAATTGACGCTTTCTCTTTCGTTCCCTAATTGAAAGAAATGTTTGCTCTACATCATTTTTTCCAGCTTCGGCTTTAGCCTCATTCACAAAAACATCAAAATTTTCATCTGACCTTTTTTCAGTGAAGTAGTTGATGAGACTTTTTATTTCTCTATGGCATTCATTAACAACTGTATTTGGATTCTGCATCATTTTACTCACTATATTGACCTTTGACAATACATCGTACCAAATAATGATGGAACAAATAGATTTAAACGTTTTAATTTTTTTAAAAGTACCTTTGCTGAATGTTTGGTATCCATGTCTCTTGAATTATCTTCCATCAAATCAAGTAAACTCCTACAAATCTCGAGAAGTTGAAATCTAAGAGGTTGAACGGCTTTGACTCTGCTTTCCCATCGAGTTTTACTCACTGTCTTTAAAGAGAGATTTTGTAAATTTCGCTTTAAAATATTCTACCTGTAGGGTGAAGCAGAAAAAAAATTGAACAGCTCCTGAATAATTGAAAAAAAACCTACAATCTCGTCTGAGATTTTAGCTGCATCATTAACTGTCAAATTTAATGTATGAGCACAACAAGGCAAAAAAATAGCTCTCGGGTTAACTTTTTTAAATTGAGCTTGAATGCCCACATGCTTCCCAGACATATTTGCGCCATTGTCATAACCCTGACCTCTCATATTAAGAAAATCAATTTCAAAAGTTGGTAGTATCTCATCTCTCAACAGATTGAAAAGCCCTTGTCCTGTACTATCCAAAACTTAAAAAAAAACCCCAGAAAGTGTTCTCTTATTTCAACCTCATTTGAAGAAAAATGAACAAAGCGAATTATGAAAGTCAACTGCTCAACATGACTAGCATCTGGAGTTTCATCCAAAATTATTGAATAATATTTTGCTTTCTTGAGGCAGTTCAAAATTTCTATGCGAATATTTTTTGATAATAGATGGATTAATTCATTTTGAAAGTGATTGCCTAAATAATGGGGCATGTTTTTTTTTCAACTCTTTAGACCTTTGAATATTGCTCAGGTGCTCCATCATAATTAGATCGAATTTGGCAATCGTTTCGACCAGTTTGAGAAAATTACCATTATTTGATTCGAAAAGATTAGAGCTGTCACCCCTAAATGCTAAATTCTGACTGGCCAAATATTGCACAATACAAATCATTCTTTTGATAATTGCACGCCATCGTCTTTTTTCATTTTCGTAATGATGTTGTTGCACTTTATCAATTGTGAAATCTTTGCTCAAACGCAATTTTAATTCGTGCCATTTTTGAGCCCCTTTCATATGTTCCATACTATTTTCATGTCGGGAAATATTAACTGAAAGGTGCCTCCAATTGGAGTACCCAGTGGTCAATTGATGAGACAAAGCGCTAAAAACTTTACAAAAAATGCAAAATACGCAATTATTTTTTTTAGAATAGACCAACCAATCCCTATTAACTATTTCGCCGTTTGGCAACTTCCTAAGATATTGCGTTACTGAAAATTTCCTACCAGACTCATCAACAGGAAAATTTTCTTTAATTTGAACAGCTCCCTTTGTCACGATTGATTGGATTAGATGATGACTCAAATTGGCCATGTAGATGGATCAGCAATATCAATATCACTAATATCAGCAATGTCACTGTGCTCAGATCTTTCTTCATTCTCGCTTACCGGATGACCCAGTTCAGGAGTTGGATCAGGTGAAACAGGCGTTCCAGAACTTCCAGACGTGGATGGCTGCTGTTCTTCGATAATAATAATCGGTTCTGCAACAACTTGTTCTTCTCTTGACAGAAGTGGATTCGCCAAAGAACTGCTGAGTTGAAGGAATTTGTTCAGCGAACCGCTGAGTTTATCCCGCTCTGCCTCCAATTTCAATCGACGTTTTTTATTTTGGGCTCCAGACAATTTTTTTTTACTGCCATCACTCATTTCTGAAGAGTTAAAAAAAATAATTAGAAAAAAAGCTGACCGGAGTCAAAATATAATCAGAAAACTCTCGAATCGAAATATTACTTGATTTAATAACACGTTTTCTTTCATCTTCTCTTACCTTAAGATTTAAAATCAGCAACACAACGGCAACACGTAATATTATATTCAAATGAATTTATTATTAATCATCAAAAATCACCGACGAATACTCGATGACTGAACTGACTGACTGAAACAAGCCACATTTTCCTGTTTTATATCACCGCTAAAATCTGGTGGAAAAATCTGGAGCCGAAAAAAAGTTTTTTTTGGAGAACGCCGCCGACAAATGCATAAAAAACAATAACATGTATATTATTTGTCGACAACAGATTTTTTGCATGTAAATTCCAGTGTAGAAGCAAAGTGTAGAAGTTACTTCTTATATTAGTTTACTGTTTCTTCCTGTAATCAAAGTTTACAGCTTTGATATAATTTGATTTTTAATACTTTAAATGCCGATTTTTCTTCCAATTAGAAGTGCGTTTTTGCAAGAGTAGCGAATAGTTGAATTTGGCGCCCCTTAAATTGGGCGCCTGCGTGCGGGGCATTCGCTGCATACCCGCCAGGAACAGCACTGTGCGTGGCATTTTCTATCAGTACTGGGCATTTCTGTATTCTATTCGTCATAATTGTTCCCGTATATCCATAACCTATTTCTTTTAATGTATGTACTAAGTGCAAGGACGAAAAGAAACGATCTCCATAGATCTCGAATGGACCTGTTTTGGAAGGTTTGATGAAAGATTCATTACAACAGATCCACCAACTCCTAAACTTTTGTCATAACGTTCTTCTTTACCCCGGTATGGTAAAAACTATAAGATAACCTAGTGTTTCACACAAACATTTTGTACCCATATCGAATAGGCTTACCACGAATAAATTTTTTGGCAGAATGCCGTCCATAATAAGGAACCATGCTCTCAATCTATACTCAGATGTTCTGAAAGTTGAGAATACTTGAAAAATCGATTATTCAAAGTGCCAAATAGTGGCCGTACTTTAGCAAAATTATCAACAGGAACAAGATTATCATTGTCGGCGCAATGTTTATATTCTTTATAATTGATTATAGCTTTCAGTGCCTGTTTCCCACAACATACGCTATCTGGGGATTCTTACATATCCAGAAAGTAGAAGTAAAGCAATGTAGCATTTCAGATCTTTTACATCAAGCGTGAATGTTTGATCACCTTTAGACTTGGCATATTTTATGAACATATCAACTATATTGTTAGGTGTATCTAGCAAAATGTTAGGTTTCACAAAATTTCGAAATGTATTACAATCTAGATCTACCTTGTTCCAGTTTCGTAACATTCTTGAGTATTTTTGAGCTTTCAATTTCCCCATCAATTGGGCTAAGGGTACTTTGTCCTCACTTTCACCTGATTCATCGATTATTCGGTTTGTTCCAACTTTTGTGTGAATAGTTGCATAAATTGTCTGTGCTTGTAGCTGTCTTCCACTAAGGTGATCTATTTGACTATTATCAGCATCGTCGGCACTATCTTCTTCACTGACATTTCCATCATCTGGCAGCGTTGTGAAAATATCAATCGATTCGGCCTCCACATATCTTTCTAAAAGTCTTCATCCTCGAACATAGCCGCCAACCCCTCCGTTGTGTAAATTCTTAAAATGAAACGCATTAGTAAGCCCGGAGTTCCAATAATGGAACTTTTATAAATAATTGCTAATGTTTAAAGCTAAACATATATATTTTTCATTATTTGAACATAATATTTTTTTTTTTTTTTAAAACCATAATATATATTTTAAATATGGAATATATTATAAATTGTGTGAAAATTGGGTTCGAAAATTACAGTCGTTTTCCTGGGTGTGGTTTTGTCGACAGCGTTGGGCGTTTTCTCACAACAAGACACGATTCCGACACGGCTCCGGCACGACAACGACACGAGTTCACACCTCGCACATGTATACGACACGAAATAGATAAAAGTTAATTTTTTTTTAGTTAATAGTTTATAATTTAAAATTATAAATAAGTAATTTTATTTAGTTTTAGACTTTTTTTTACTCCCGTAATATTATGGCGGCTATTAAAGTTATACTTACTATACTTATTACATCTTCGACGTTGTAGAATGCAAAAATGTAGACAGTTATGGGTACATCAATTTGTACCAATTTTAAAAGTGAAATATATTGAGGGTATTATTACACTCTTTTCGAAAAATTGTGTTGCGACGAAATAAAATTCTTTAATTACTTTCGGATGACTAAAAATACATTTGAATATATTTTGAGCAGTTTAAAAGATGAAATCAAGAAAAACGATACTCCATTTCGAATGTCGATACCGCCTGAAGAAATGTTAGCTGTTACAATAAGGTAATTTTTTCTGCATTTGAATAAATATTTTTTTGGGGGAGAGGGTGCATGTAATTTTAATTAAAACATAATTAATGATACTTGAAATATGGGACGCACCCTGAAGGAAGTCCGTGGATTTCAGGAAAGGTTCTCGAAGGAAAGGTACCCCCTGGACAGAAGAGAGAAAGGAGTTACACCGGCAGAAGATGCGACAATACTGGGCAAAGGTCAAAGCCCAACAGTTGAACAAGCGTGGTCCAAAGTAGGCCTATTCGAAAGAAGAAGAAGAAGAAAGTTGAAATTTATTTTATATGTAATTCTTCTTCTTCTTGGTTCAGCTTCTCCGCCGGAGGTTGCTGATCATCGTGGCAATTTTAGCTTTGGAGATAGCCGAACGGAACAGGTCCGTCGATGATACTCCAAACCATTCTCGCAGGTTACACAGCCAGGATATACGCCGTCTCCCTGCACTTCGTTTCCCCTCAATTTTACCTTGGATTATAAGTTGTAGTAATCCATATTTTTCGTTTCTAGAGATGTGGCCTAGATACTCCAGTTTTCGGTTCTTTAAAGTAACGACAATTTCTGTAAGTAACGAAAAACTGTAAGTAACGAAAAATTTCTGTAAGTAACGACAACTTTTCTCATCCTCCGCAGCACTTCAACGTTTGTGATTTTGTCGGTCCATGGTATGCGCTGCGCATACCATGGACCATGCTGCATGCGGCGATAAACCCACATCTCGAAAGCCTCTATCCTTTTCGTTGTTTGCTGTTTTAAGGTCCAGCTTTCCATTCCATAAAGTAGTACTGGAAAAATGTAACAACGGACCATTCTCAGCCTTAGGTCTAGGCTTAGGTCTGGAGAAGTTAGCATTTTCTTCATCTTGACGAATGCTGCTCTAGCCTGTTCTATGTGCGCTAGAATTTCTTGTTGATGTGTCCATTCATCCAGGTTCCAAGATATTTATATTTCGAGACTTGTTTAATGCGCTCCCCGTTTACTACTTTGGTGACGGGGTAGTGTGTGGAGAAAAGGAAAATAACAAACCCGGAGACGATGTAACTTTTTATTGCGCGTCACGTGACGCGTGCCGGTTTTGATGCGAGTTGTGGAAGTTGTCTCTGATGTTCTGCTGGGAGTTGTGTCTGGATGTTGTTTCGAAGTTGTCTCTCGAAGTTGTTTCTAAAAACTGTCCCTTTGTCACTCCCGTCCCGTCCTTTTATCCCTCGGTCAAACGCATCTTCTCTCTGGTAACTTTGGTGGGAGAGGTTTTCCGTTGTCCCGATTGGTTGTTCGTTCTTCCCTCCTATTGGTGCTGACGCCAAGTAAGAGGGAGGAAAAATCGGTATTGTTTGATCGGCTCCAGCCCGTTCATAAAAACGGTCTGGGCCATAAAACGATTAAGAAAAACCCGAACCTATCGGCTTTGTTTGATCAGCTCCAGCCCGCTTATAAAACGGTCTGGGCCATAAAACGGTTTAGGAAAAACCCGAACCTGTGCAACTCATCTTGTCGATAATGAGTCCCTACACTACTAAATGAATTTGTTGTTTGGTTTTTGAAATTAACATGAATTTTGTTTTCGTTAAATTAATTTGGAGACCGTATTCTTTGCTTTTCGCTACTATGTTATTCATCATGCGAGTGAGATCTATCATATTGTCCGCTAACACGACCGTGTCGTCTGCATAGCGAATGTTATTTATTGTTCTACCATTTACAACGATTCCTGCGGGGTCTTCTGTGAGTGTTTCCTTAAATATTGCCTCAAAATAGATATTAAATAGCATTGGGGAGAGGACACATCCCTGTCTGACACCCTTTCGTATATTAATGTCATCTGACAGTTCGTTTTCGATCTTTATTTTTGCTGTCTGGCCCCAATAAAGGTTTGATACTATTGTTATGTCGCGGTAGTCGATATCCATGCCTTCTAAAATGTTTATGAGTTTTTCGTGTTTTACATTGTCGAAAGCTTTGTTATAGTCAATATAGCAGATATATACATCCCTGTTTTCATCCTGACAGCGTTGAACCAGTACCCATAATGAATGAAGTGCTTACCTCGATCCAAATCCATTGCGAAATCCAAATTGCGTGTCTGTTATTTCCCCCTCACATTTTCTATATATTCTGGTATGTATTATCTTTAGGAATACCTTTAGTGTGTGTCCCATTAAACTTATCATGCGGTAATCATTGCAGTCTATCGCATGCGGTTTCTTTGGTAGGGTGATGAACGTAGATGCAAGCCATTCCTGTGGTATGATGCCAGTTTTGTATATTGTGTTCATAAGATCTGTGAGGATGTTGATTTCATCGTCTTCGACCAGCTTGAGCATTTCACTGTATATACCGTCTGGACCTGCAGCTTTGCCTGTTTTTGTGTTTTTTATGGCATGTTTCACTTCGCTGTTTTGTATATCAGGACCATTCTGTGCAAGATGGCTTAGATTATAGCTATTGGGCCTGCTATCGTCGAATAGTTCTATTACGTATTCTTTCCAACGTTGTAGTTTTTCTTTCAGGTCTAATATTATTTTTCCGCTTGTTTCTTTCAGTATAGTCGCACTTCGTTTGTTATTAGTACCCACCATCTCTCGAATTTTCTTGTGAACATTAAAGCTGTCGTACCTTTTCTGTAGATCCTCGATTTCGATATACTGTTCTCTCAGCTGTTCTTCTTTAGCTTGACGTATTTTCTTTTTTATAACTTTTTGAGTGTCACGATAATCCCTTTCTTTTGTGGTTTTATATAACCGTCGTTTTTCTATTAATGTAAGGATCTCGGTTGTAATCCATTTCTTCTTTTTTACATGATCTCTGGTTCCAACAAATTCGTTCTGGGTTGCATGGAAGACGTCTTTGACGTTATTCCAGATGTTATTTACTTTCTCTGTGCTGCTGTTTACTTCTATATTGATTGTTAGCCTACTAAGTCCTTCGTTTATTTTAGTTGTGGCTCTCTGTAATACTTTCGGGTCTCGTAGCTTGCAGATGTCTATCTTTTTGTCGAGCATTTTTTGTAAAGGCATTTGCCGTTCTTGTTCCTGCGCTGTAAAATTTGAAGGATGAGCCGATTGGTACTCAATACCTTCGTAAGAATCTGAGTTTGCAGATGATGCAATGGTACGAAAAGTCCGCGGTTGTAATTCATTCAGCTGAATGGTTTTTTGGTTGAAATGGCGATTGGAATGCCCTACTTGAATCTGTGTAATCAGGTGATGCCATTGGATGGGCAAACAGCTGTTGTGATGCTGGTAGTTTTGTGAAACTACTGAGGTTGCAGCGATTTTGTTTTATTTTCTTTATTGTCGTTACAGTACGATAGAGTATAAAGGATGACACTAAAATTTCGGGTATTTCTGATTCATTTGAGTTTTTCTTCAGCTCTGTAAGGATTTCCTGCTCTATGAAGTCTAAATCTTTTTTCGATTTTTTATATTTTTTAAATTGATGCTTTGTACTTGCCTGTCTGTGCGACGAAGTTGTCGAGTGTGAAGAGTCGGAACCAGCAGCAAGCTGTGACTTAATTAATTCATCATTTAATGTGTCAGTCTGGCGGCTATAATTACCTTCAGTATTATCCTTTTCAAAGATTTTTAAAAGAAAGTTGAGATGTTCACCTTAGATGTATTTTTTCTTAACAGCTTGCCCACTACTTGTTGTCAAGCATCTCGAAAATAAATCTCTAACATTAGTCCATTTGTTCGTAATCATTTATCCTAAAAAATATACATATATATTAATAATAAACTCTTTAATGAACTTTTCATATTTAGTAAGTGTTTTTTTTTTACACGTATTTAGCTACAGGGTGTACTCTGACAGAGCTACATTATAATTATAGAATCGGGATATCTGCATTAAGAAGTAATATAAATTTTGTGTGTAGCAAAATATGGAATATATTCCAAGCAGTTTATCTCAAGAGTTTATCTCAAGTTTTGGCGCAAGAGGATTGGGTGAAAATTGCCAGTGAATTTGAAAGAAAAGCACAGTTTACAATGAATCTGGGTGCTATTGATGGGATACATATTAGGGTTGAAAACTTACCCAACGCAGGGTCAATGCATTTTAATTATAAGATTTATTACTCTATAGTACTGTTAGTCATTGTCGATGCAGATTACAAGTTTTTGTTTGTAGATATTGGAGCATATGGGAAAGATTGTGATTCCTCTGTTTTTCAAAATACTGAATTTTGGAAAAGACTAATGAAAAATGAATTACATATATCTAGACCAATAATACCAGAAACTGGAGGCATAAAAGTACCTTACGTGTTTGTTGCGGATAATGCATTTTCATCAGATGAGCATATCCTCAAAGATTTTTCAAACAGAAACCTTACTATAAAACAGCGTGTTTTTAACTACAGGCTTCATAGAGCTCGGCGTTATGTGGAATGTGCATTTGGTATAGAGAGAATATATTTATTGTATACTTTATACAAAGGGCTATTGACCACAAGGTCCTTCTGCCCAGCATTTGGTATATTAACCAACAAATGGCGAATATTTCATAGACTACTTAATGTTTCCAAAGAATTTAAAAAAAATATTGTGAAGGCGTGTGTTCTGTTACATAACACAGTACGCATAAGGGATGGCTACCTTTCAGAGGATTTACTCATTTCTTCAGATTACCAATTACAACAATTACCACGTACGCACTTGTTTTGCAAACACGTGAACATGGTCAAGTATCATGGCAATTGTCGAATATTTACTTAATAATTATTTTTATAGTTAATACATTTTATATAGCTAAGTAATGTTTGAGAAAAAATACTTGTACACTTTTCTCATATAATTTATTAATCATGACTATAGTTTTGCTATTATCATATAGCTAAGTATTTTTTAATATTACAAGAAACTTTAGTACATTGTTTGAATGAAATATATTTATAAAGAAATACTAACCTCTTTTTTTCTTTTCTGCAAGTGGCAGTTGATTAAATTCATCATCCAAATATCGAAAGATTTCTTGCCAACATTTTTCTTTTAATATTATATTTTTATGATTTTTGTTATTTTTATCCCATATTGTAGGATTTTTTTCCACAAGTTCAATCAGAGTCACAATATCACCGGCACGGCACCGATATGTCCTCTAGTGCAGGGGTTCCCAACCTTTTTGCACCTGCGTACCACTTGACTTTTTGAGAAATTTTGGCGTACCACCAGACCTAAATATTTTAATAAACGTGTAATATTTACTCTTCTAAAAGTGTTTAATGTATTTACTCGTTTAAAAGTGTGTCAAAGGCTTTTTGAATTAAATTCCTGAAAAAACTTCTTTTTTAATGGTTAGATATTTGTTTATTTATAATAACATGCTTATAATAAAGGAGAAATAAAAAGATTAAAATGGTAATTACCCTATTTGGGTCTAAAAACATACAAATAAAAAATTAGTACAAACTCGACAAAAAATGAATCATCATACAATTTATACTTTTATAGTCTTTAGTGCGAAACTTGTTGTTGGTTGCCTTTGATTCAAATATCAACATTAGGAGTAATGGAACCTATCTTCACTCTTAAGTCATCTTTAACACTTATTCTGCTTCTATGTTTATTTTTTATGTACAAGAGTTCAGAGAATCCACTCTCACACAATTAACTCGTAACAAATGGCATCAAAAATAGCAGAACCTGCCGGAAGATCAAAGGGTACTCGGTTTTACATCCGACCCAGAAGTTAATTAAAGATTTCTCTTTAAAATAATCTTTCATGGAACTATCTTCTGTAAGATCAATAAAACTTTCTTTTAGTTCCAATTCATTTGGTGAGGTTCCCGAAAAAGGATTTCTGATCCAATCCACTTTTGAATAATATTCAGAGAAATATTTCTTAAAGTTTTTTGAAGGCCTTCCAAGTGAACAATGATATCTGCCACCACATTTGGCAATGGAGATATTTCATTTTCTTCCAAAAATTATGATAGAGTGGGAAATGCAGATAAATTCTTCTCCTGTATTTGTGAACAAAACAGGACCAACTTTCTCTTGAAGGAGTTTATTTTGTCACTGACTGTGAAGGCTGTTGTGTTTGGTCCCTGAAGTCTCAAGTTCAGTGTGTTGAGTTTGTTAAAAATATCGGCTAGATAAGCCAATCTTGACAACCATTCTTCATCAGCAAACAATTTTTTCATGTCATGATTTTTTTCACTTAAAAACATAAAAACTTATGATCTCAGTTCAAAGAGACGGTTCAAAACTTTCCCCCGAGATAACCACCTCACTTCTGTATGCAGGAGTAAAGTCTTGAACTTGCCACCCATTTCTTCACACATCAAGGAGAATAATCTTGTGTTTAGAGCCCTAGCCTTTATTAAGTTAATAACTTTCACAGCATCTGATACAACGGAGTTAAGATTTTCCGGCATACCGGCAATGCTTCTCGTTGGATGACACAATGCGTACTTTTGCATTCAGAATCAACTTCTTTTATTTTTGCTGCTAGGCCTGTCAATCTTCTTGACATAGCTTTTGCCCCATCTGTACACAAGCCAATACACTTGGACCAGGGAATGCCTACTTTGAGCACATATTCATCAATTGCCATAAAAATGAGTTCCGCTGTGGTATTTGATTCAAGGTCCCCCTTGTATCCATCACCCATCACAGTAAAATTTAGAAAAAATCGATTTTTTTTTATTCGCTTAAAAGTTGCTTTAGGGTTTTAAAAATAACATACCAAAAGATGGAATGCGGCAAAAATGTCTAAATGCCCAAATTTTCTATTCTGCCGCAACGCCTCTCAGGTATGCGCTGAGCGCCTTTTGTGATCCAGGGGCGCGCTATAATTTTCGAGTACAGTAGCAGATATAACGGTAGTCGATGTGAAGAGACCTGCCCTCTGAAAAGTTTATAGTATTTGAGAGTGTCTATAGGGGTCACTATATGTACTATACATTCCAAGAATAGGGGTATAGCGTCCGTTGGCATCAGGCAGGCGTCAGTAAACCGAATGTCGATCGTTGAAACTAACGCTTTTTCCCTTCGTGTATACTTTTTACAATATTCATATAATAAATGAAAAAAAAACAGTGACTATTGAGAACTATGAGTGACAGAAAGAAGAGTAGTGAAAAAAAAGGTTTTTGTTTTTGATAATTCGTATGAAAGAAGACCGAAAATGAAAAACAAACGACCATTGAATCGTCATGAAATAGAAAAGCCGGAGGATTTAGACTTAAGCGCATCGGCGAAGAAATTAAAACAGCAAGATATTACCGACGTTGAAGTAGACCCTACGTTTGGCTATCATCACATTATAAATTTTGTAGCAGTTTTTGCCACTATTTCTAATGTCGTATGTAAAGTATATCATTCTGAAGTAAGTTTTACAGAAAGCAGTAAACGAGGATTAGGATTCAAAATTGTTGTATCCTGTGAGAACTGTAATAAAACAGAAATACCAAGTAGCCCATATATCATGATTGCCTACGAAATTAATTGCAGAATAATTCTTGCCATGCGATTACTTGGTGTTGGTTTGCAAGGCATAAGAAAATTTTGTGCATTTATGGAATTGCCCCGCCCGGTCTACCAATCGGTTTATGATACGATCGTCCAAACCATTTCTAGTGCAACAGAAATCGTTTCAAAGAACAATTTGTCAAATGCAGTGGAAGAAGAGAAAAGAATTTCTGTCGAGAAAGGAGAAAAAACGGAATCACGGTATCGGGCGATGGATCATGGCGAAAACGCGGCTTTTCATTCCTGTACGGTTTCGTTTCACTTATCGGTCGGAATGCTGGTAAAATTATCGATGCTTTAGTGAAATCAAAATATTGCAAATCGTGCGAATACTGGCAAAAGAGGAAAAACACCGAAGAATACAGGGAATGGGCAGAAAATCACGCGAACGAATGCGAAGCAAACCACGATGGATCAGCTGGAAAAATGGAGGTGGATGCAGCCATTCAAATGTTTGAACGCTCTGAAGAATTGCACATGTGAAGTATGTGAGTTATGTCGGCGATGGAGACTCGAAAACCTTCAAAGGTATCATAGATGCTAAACCGTACGGAAAAGTGACAATAACAAAAAAAGAATGCGTAGATCATGTACAAAAGCGCATGGGCACCCACCTCCGCAATTTAAAGAAACGCACAAAAGGATTGGGTGGAAGAGGGAAACTGACAGGCAAGCTGATCGACGAGCTATCAATATATTTCGGGTTAGCTATTCGGAGAAATTGTGAATCATTTGAACAAATGAAGAAAGCTATAAAGGCCACATAGCAGCCATGTGAAGCCACATTGCTTCACAAAATATCTACGAATGACCATCCGAAACACGACGATTGCCCGATTGGAGAAAATTCCTGGTGCTCGTGGCAAAGGGCGAAATCTTCGGACACTTTGAATGCTTATACGCACAAAGCATCAATGTGTGATGAAGTTTATGAAGCTATTCAGCCAGTTTATAAACAACTCACTACGGATGATCTTCTCACTCGCTGCATCGGGGGTGTCACACAAAACAGCAATAAAAGCTTCAACTCGACAGTGGGCGATGGCTCCAAAAACTACGCATTCCGGCAAAGCAGTCCTCGATATTGCTACAAACATCGCTTCGTGTGTTTTTAATGACGGGTTAATATCAATTCGACGTATAATCCAGGTCATGGATATGAAAATTGGGTTAAAAAGTCACCAACTACGCATGGACCTGGATGAGAAACGCATACAGAAGGCGGAGAGATCATTGAGTATCGGCGTAAAACAAGCCCGCATCGATTTAAAAGCAATTCGGAATTGCAAAAAAGAGGAGGAGGATTGATTTAGAAGGCTAGTTGTATGGTGCAGGCATCGCAGATTAGAGAAGTAAAAATATTATATGATTTTACAGTACTTAAAACTTTGAACGCGTTTTTCTCGAAACCAGTTTTTCTTAACTGGGCGGACACATTGCTCGGTCAAATCTTCACCGATCGATCTGAAATTTCGGTAGAATATTCCAAAAACCTATCTCTATGGAGTCACGTAGGATTTTTTTTATACTACTTGGTTTTTTTTTTAACAATTTAATGACTTTTTTTGGTTAAATTTTCAACTTTTTTCAAAACGTGCATCATTTTGCCAAAAATATATCGAAATAATCCTACGTCGCTCCGTAGCTGTTGATATATAGAAACTAAAAAAACTTAGATTTTTTGTTTCAGGTCAAAAATTAAGGAGTGAGTTTAGAATTCGTTTGTTGTTGTCCATTTCTTGTATCGTACTATAGTTCTTTAGCTTCGTTGATTAGCCATTGTTGTTTCATGTTATTCACTGCTTTTAATGCTGGTTTGGATTTATTATTGCACTTAATATGTATATGATTTGGAACAACACAACATTTTTTACACTGTGAGTTGAACCATAGATGATTGTTCGTGTATTTTAACTTCAAAAGAAGTCTACGGTATAATACAGCTAATTTAGCTTTGTGTAAATAAATAAATACTCAATCAAATTGTCATATGTAACTAGTAATAACTAGTGGTAACTGATATTTACATTACCATAGGGATTTCATATATTATTAGCATTAAATGGTATCATCTTGCATAAATAGATAAGTTTTAAAGCAAGAGATGTTAGAAAATTATTTCCTACTAACTGATATTCGGGCCGATTCTCTACGAGGAACGTTAATTTTTGCTAATTTTATAAAAATATTGAAAATAAATAAATACCATAAATAATAGAAACACTAAGTCTCCACTTGTATCTCTAGAAGAATAAATATTTATTGAAAACAAAATGTTAGCAAAAGGCTATCGATCACAAGATCTTTCTACCTTCTAACTGCCTCTTAACGAACTTTCAACGACTAATATTAGCTAGTATGGACCATTATAAACTAGTTTTATTTTATATTAAGTAGTATAGACTAGCGTAGTTAACTACAGTTGACTCTGTATGGACTAGCTAGTGGTGGACCGTTACTAAATAGTATCAACTAATTCTAAGTAGTTTTAGTTAGTATTAAATAGTATAAACTAGTATTAATTAGTTTTTATTAACTTTTACATTTTTACTTTAATTAAAGAACTTATTTCTAATTCTGAATGAAATGAAATATCAATAAATATCAATGAAAATTAAAATCCAATGTCGAATAATTATGCAGTAGACTAGATAAAGTAAATGAAACCTGATAAAATTCCTCAAATTGTTGCTGTTTCTCTATTTGTCCGACATTTGAACCCGCGCCATCAATGTTATCTGTTTTATTAAATTTTTCAAATTTCTCTGGTGTCCGCCCATGGACCTCCTTCCAAAAACAGGCGTCTCCGGACAAGTGCCAAGTGACAAGTTCAAAAAAATTTGAAAAAAATATTTTATTAAATTTTTGAATAATATTATTAAACTTACTTTACCTTTTTTCGATTGATCTTTTCATTGAGACAAAAAGAAATCCCGAAAATATATCACCTTTACCGTGCTCTACTGTGATGTCCCCTTTCAAGTGGTTTGCAGAACAAAAACTCTTCTATCACCTCTTCATTATAATCAAATCGCACGAAAACAAGTAGCTGCGCCATGTTCGTAACATCGCTGCTTTCGTCAACTTGAAGTGCAAAATAAGTGCATTCTTGGAGTTTTAAAGCCAGTTGTTCTTCAATATTATTAGACATAGCGACAATTCGTCTCTTTACTGTGTTATTTGATAGTGGTATTTTTTGAATTTATTTGACTTCCTTTTCACCTAATACGGCTTGACCATTCCACAGCGGCCGGCAGTAAAAGCGTCTCACCCATTGTGTGAGGCTTTCCATCTTTTGCAATTCTTAAACTAGCAAGATATGACGCCTTTATCAAGTTATTATCAGTATTGACAAACTTCGTCAAACATTCTTCTTCTTTCTTGAAAAAATTAGATTTTCTTTAAAAAAATTCAATGGGCTTACCAATCAAATCAGGGTGCTTAGTATTTTGGTGTCGCATAAGTAAAGAAGGCTATGGTTCGAAAGTGTTTCAAGACATACAACACATTGAGGAATAGGAACGTCACTGGTTTCAGTCCCTGGCTTCACCATAAAACCGTACTGTAAGTAGCTTTCATCGTATTTACGATTGGCCGGTGATTTAGGTTTTTTAGCACAATCCTTTGGAGTAGAAGAGGACGTGAGAAATCGTTTCATAGTTCAGTTTTCTTATACGAAATCACAACACCCACAACGAACTGCGAACAACGAACTTGCACAATCACTGGCAATATTGTGAGGCGGAAGAATGTAGGCACAGTGGAAGTTATTAATAGCGTTGGCCGTGGGGGAAGAGGGGTAAGACAGCTCTCGTCGCCCCGCCCCCGGCGCCGTCTCTCCTCCAATCCTGCAGAGACAAGCAGCTGAGTAATGTTTGCGTGCTCACTGCTCATGCGTTCAGAAGCTATTAATAGCATGTTGCTCACATCACTCACGCGTACTACCTGAAACGTCCCCGCGTACCAACAGTGGTACGCGTACCACCAGTTGGGAACCCCTGGTCTAGTGTGAAACCATGCCACTTATTTCAATGTAAATTCCATCCCACCGGCATCGTTGACTCTGCCGTGCCGGGGCCGTGTCGTAGTCGTGTCGTGTAGTGTGAAAACGCCCGTTCGCAGTACCAGATATGCCTCTGCCATTTTTTATCTAAAAAAAATTATTTTCTCAAAGTAGATTGACAGAACTAGTACTTATCGAGCCGGAATTTGCGAATTCATTTTTTTCGGGTCATGGCAGTCATTTGAATAAAATTGGCGGTTTTTCGCCTTAAAATTGTTGAGTAATTACGAAAAAAAAAACTATTCCAAATTTCACAAAACGACTCGATAAGTACTAGATTACTGTGTGAAGCATAACTGTGCAAAACTTGATCCCGATCGGTCCAGTACGTGCGGAGATATTTCTGGTACCGATTTTGAAAATACGGTTTCTTTCTGAATTTACATGATATCATCGTTTTCTGGGCCATATGACGGATCTTCCCTTGACGTTGATGCTTCCATTTAATCTTTTTTTTTTGCTGTATCAACCTTGTTCTTGCTTCTTTTGACGCCCTTGTCGCAGAGCGGTCGGCAAACCGAATGCGTTGTGTATCTACAGATTCAGCCCAACAATGTGCGTTTCTCCCGGTCTTGACGTCCAATATTTGCATTATTTGCAATATACTTCTTACGCCCTCATTGAAGATACATGCACCGATATTTGCAGACATTTTAACAATTTTAAGGCCACTGTGCACTTCTTTTGGCGCAATTTTCCAGATTACGTGATTTATACTTTCTTTATTGTTCTGTGTGAATCCGCCAGCACATCGTTCCAACAAATTATCGTCACTGAGGTCGTTATAAATAGGCTTGATTGCAGTCAGAATAACTTCAGGAAGTGTTGTATAATCGTGCTTGTAGTCATCCAATTTGTTATCTGCATTTGCCTTTTGCCATGAGCACCAAGAATCTGAGCCCTGAGGACATTTCTCGTGTTGTGGTTGTTCGTTCGTAGAGCTATAATGGCAGAACGTAGCCCATATGGCATCTTTCATTGTTTTTATATCGTCAGTTTCTGCGGATTGCTAAGCCATAGTATATAGTTAATTTATCAATCATTCGTCCAGTCAGTTTATTCCTACCACCAATGCCTTTATTTTTTTCACACATTGTCGAAGTCGCGTACCCATCCGCTTCTGTACGTGGCAAAATGATGCATTTGCCATGTACAATTTTTATTTATTTGTATCGACTCTCCATATGGTTTTGCGTCGACGATACCTTTTTACGTTTTTGAGTCGCCATCTCCGATATAATTGGTATACATTACACCATAACGCTGCATAGATCGTTGAAACATCTGTTTCATCCCGTCTACTTCCATCTTCCCGGCAGATCCCTTATGATTCGTCGAGCACTGATCTTCGTGGCTTGCTTTCCATTCTTCATACTCAGCGGTGTTTTCTTTTGATGTCCAATATTCGCAAGCTTTACAATAGGAACATTTTAGAATGCTATCCACAACCTTCGCTACTCCCAATAAAGACGTAAATCCACGTTTCTTCCACGTTCCGTCTCCAGATACTGTGAGTTGCTTATCGTCATCAATGCCATTACCTCTCATGGCTTCTCTCTCTTCATTCATAGCTTTTTTACTCAGCAAATAAAAAACTGCAGAAGAAGCCGTCCGAATATTTTTGACTATGATGTCGTACGCCGCTTATGCCACGGGAGAAGGCAAGTCCATTATGCCGCAAAATTTTTGAGTACCATTCAAACCAATTCCTAACAGTCTTAGAGCAAAGAAGAATCGTCTATTGATTTCGTAGGCACTCGCAATCAACGTAGAAGCCGGAATCAAAACAGGATCACACGACGAGCATATTATTAAAATTTTGAATCCGAATCCCCTGGTACTTTCGGTTTTGAATTTAACAGCACCACTACACTGTTACATTTTACGTATTCAGACATAGCACTGAAAACAGTGAAAAAATTGAGTATTCTGTACCCAATAGTTTCCTCTTCAGGAACAAACACCTCGTATTTATTTCTTAATTTCTTCGCAGCTGTACTCGTACTCATTTCCACTTTTTTCCGCTTGATGTTGATTTGATGGTTGCTTCCTCTTCTTTGTCACATCTTCTCTGAGTTTCCCAGACTGATGATCCTGTCGCGAACTCTTTCGTCGTTCCATTTTTGTAATATTTCCGCACTAACAGCGATCAATTTTAATACAACAGTTTATCTCGACGAACAGCGAACGACTGTGCACGCATACCTAAGGCCTACCAACTTCTCGGAAAATGCTGTTGCTATATAAAGGGCGATAAATACGTAGAATCCAACAGGGGCGAGAACACCGGGAAGGCCGCGCCTGCCGGCGCCCCGACCGTTGGGCTCGCAACACACGTACGTGTGGATGTGTCCGGCGCCGGCCCGGCATCGGGTTGGACATCTTATACACATGCCAGATAGGTTTGTCCGGAACCGGCCGGGTGGCCCACGAGGTCGAGCTACAAGCAGTGTATTTATTTGACTTCAGTACAAAATGGATCGCGAAAGGGATTATTTGTATGTGGTTACTTTATCAGCTTTATCAGTTACTTCACAAGAAAAAAAAGCAAAGAAAACATTGGGTGCACCGAATAGTTTTAGCAAGACCTCTTGTTGGGGCCTTTTTTATATTGTTTTAGGAATTAGAAGAACATGACGATAAATTCTTCAATTATTTTCGAATGTTCATCCCTTCTTTCTATGAATTACATTACAAATTGAAGGACGTTCTTCAGCGTCAAAATACTGTGTTGAGGGATTGCATTGAACCTATGCAGATGTTAGCAGTAACATTAAGGTGAGAAAAAAATCATTACACACTTAATTTTTAACTTGTTGTTTTTGTTTATAATGAAAAAAAGTAATATAATGAAATAGTTTTATAAATTCAAACACCAGGTATATTTAAAAGAAACAAAAAAAGGTTAAATATTAATTTTGGGTATTATAGTAATCATTCTCGAAATACATGGATGACTCTGATGGATGTGTCATCAGATGTTTCTCCTGGAGACAGCATTTGGTGACCATACGATGAATAATATTGATTCGTGGACATTGTTTGTAACTCAGCAACTTGGGTGTTTGACGCCACCCGTGACTCAAAAAATGCGTTCCCTTGGAAGTGGTGTTTGTGCGATTGGTAGTGACTGCTGTAGCTCACCAATCCCTGGCTTAGCGAATGTTGTTGACGCTGACATCATGTGGGTCATAGCTGATGATGATTTCTTTTTTTTATATTCGAAATTAATTGTAGAACACTCATTTGAAATTCGATTGTATCATATTCGTCAAATGAACTCAATGAGGGGATTATGCCGTTGGAAAAGGACAAGATGCCGATTTTCTACAACAGGTGTTTCTAATACGTGGAACAGCCTTCTTCAACGGAATCAGATTTTTTTTTTACTTTTGGGGCGTTCAGCATCCTGACGCGGTTTTTTGAAAACATTTTCACTTTTTTCTTTTTATCATCGGTCAAATCCTCCAGTGGGTTAAGACTGGCTTCAATTGTTCTTTCTTCAATTATCTTTTCCAAAAACCTTAGCTGATCATTGTATACGTATTTTTTTAAATGACTAGCAAGAGCGCCGGATTTTATGGCATCCTGTTTTTTTTTTTGGATTTCATGTATGAGTCTCGAATGTTGCACCATCTCTGCCTAACTTCTTTACCTGTAACAGATTATTATTATTATTGTTTCAGATATCTTGCTAGTGGCTGTACCTTCACTAATCTGTACTATTCATTTAGACTCGGTGTATCAACAATAAGTAATATGGTTGAAGAAGTGTGCGCGGCCTTTTGGACTCTTTTAAGATCAGAAGTCTACCCGCGCCTACAAAGGAAAAGTGGAAAGAAATTTCTTCGTCCTTCGAAAAAAGAGCAAATTTTCCTCATTGCTTAGGGGATTGATGGTGATTGATGGAAAACACATTAGAATTGTAATCAATCATCTTGTGTGGTGTTGATGGCGGTAGCGGATATCGATTACCGATTTATTAATGTGAACATTGGAAGTTATGGGAAAGATTGCGATTCTTCAATATTCAAGAATTGTTCACTTTGGAAATCACTTTTAAAGGGGGAACAAAACCTACCGGAAGCAGAATTTCTTCCCGGTATGACGGATAAAAAAGTACCGTATTGCCTTGTTGAAGATGAAGCATTCGCAATTCACCAGCATTTACTGCGACCTTATGTTGGGCATAATTTGACCACAAAGAAAAGGATATTCAATTACCGATTAACCAGAGCTCGGCGATATGTGGAATGCACATTCGGCATTCTATATAACAAGTGAAGAATATTTAACCGACCAATAAATTTAAAACCAGATTTTGCTGTGCTCATAGTTAAAGCTTGTGTTATGCTATATAATTTTGTAAGAGAAAGAGATGGATACCAAACACACCAGTTGTACGCAGTGGTGTATTGGTAAAATAAAAAGTAAAGGAACGCATGGTGAAAGCAAAAAAAGTCCGCAACTTTCCACAAGCAGCTTACTGACGCAATCCGCAATAAAATAGTAATTGACGGGATTCGAACTACCGCAGACTTGCGGATTCGCACTATTGTTGAAGTTTATAGTTTAGTAGTAGGGTATGTAGAATAGCCAACATAGAACCATTGCCGGATTTCTGCCTAGGCCTACAAGGCCCCGGCCTAGGGGCCCCGGTGGCGAAACTGAAGTCAAATTCAACAATCATGAAGAGTCTTTCTCAGGCAAGATGGTCTGCTCGAGCTGACGCCTGTCGAAGTCTATGTTGCTCCTCGGATGAGATTATGGCAGCTCTTCTGATAATTGCCAATTATGCAAATGAAAAACCATCTACGTGCTCTGAGGGCCAGGAGGACAGGTCTTCTGAATTAATTGACTCGTTGGAAACTTGTTTTTTGTCATTTCTTTGGAATGACATCTTGGAAAGGTTCAGCAAAGTAAGCAAACCTCTCCATTCTGTTAACTAACTTCAACTGTATCAGTCTTTGGTAACATACCTAGATCACTTAAGGAAACCCAGTACCGGTACCTTTGATAACTAGGAGTCGCAAATTATTGAAAAATCTGGTGAAAAGAGCTATGCCTATGACATGCAGAGGAAATGTAAGCGTAAAGTCCAGTTCGACGAAGTAAAAGGATACGAGACTGAACTGATAAGATAGAATTGGTGAAACCATCCTACGTTATAGATAATCATACAAACTTAAAACAAACGGAACACAGCCTGAATATATAAATATATTCAGCCTTTCCGGAGCTCTATAACAATTATTGACTCTTTTTAGGACTAAAAAAACAAATCCCACATGAAATTTGTAAGTTATTTTACAGCTTTCAGTCCACCTTCATGGCATTTTAATTGTTATGGAGCTCCGGAAAGGCTGAATATATTTATATATTCAGGCTGTGTCCGTTTTTTTAAGTTTGTATGATTATCTATAACGTAGGATGGTTTCACTATTTCTTTCTTATCAGTTAAATCACTTACCTGCTAAGTTCATGTCTCTCTCACAAAATGTCAAAATTATAAAAATCTAACCCTAAACACCACATGGGTTTTCAAGTGAGTGGTTTAAAAATTATTGTTCATGGAAGCAAAGCTGTGCTGATGAGAGATAAATCTCGAAACGCATCCATAGATGGCTATCCACTTAAGGTATCAAAAAGACATGATCTTAAAAACAATGTTCTTTTAATGGTTTTTATTGAGTGCCACGAAGGTGGACTGAAAGCTGTAAAATAACTTTTGGTAGTCCTAAAAAGACTCAATAATTGTTATAGAGCTCCGGAAAGGCTGAATATATTTATATATTCAGGCTGTGAGACCGAACTCTTTGGCAAGGACAAATTCAGAGTTACCATTTTTATCGTCATTATAGATAGACTAATTACAGAACTATGGAGACGCGGATCTGTTTATGAAGAGTTAAGTAAATAGTTTGACTTTCTGACGAAACTACATCCTTTGGAATCTAAAGATATCCGTGAGGGAGCCAGAAACCTTATCACTTTTTCTCCGGGGGATTTGGATAGGACTATGGAAAACGAGTGTCTGCACCTGCAAGCTCATTGGTCGTCGAATGATTATGGAGTTATCGTAACTGATGCCATACAAATACTTATCGGAAAAAGGCTTTTTGGACATTTATTTAAACGTAGGAATTGAGCTCCGAATGCTGTTGTGTACACCAGCGTCAAACTGCTCAGCAGAACAGTCGTTTTCAGCGCTAAAGAGAGTACATAATTACTTAAGATCAACATAGGAGAGAACAGGCTAAATTCACTCTCTGTAATGTAAATAGGGTCAAAAATAATGCAGTCAATTGACTATGATGACGTCATTCGTCTTTTCCACAGAAGAAAATTCGTCGTATGATTCTATAATAGTATATTTTGCAACTAGGGCGACAAGTTGTCAATTGGTCACGAGAGCGAAATTGCGCACATATTCGCTCGAGAGGGCAATTGACAATACCGGCCATGTTGCAGATAATATTTTATATTACTCATGCGAGTAAACGTTTTCTTTATTTTTTTTTATAATGAAAAAAAATTTGATGATTTGATTGATTTAATATTGAGGTCTTGATTGTGTGTCTTGTGTCTTGATTTATTCAATTGTTTTTTTTTAATGTAACTTAGCGATATTGAATATTTGCGTGCGTTACTCAAGTTATGTGGTAATGCAGCCAAAAATGGCATTTTTCGCACTAGATGCGCCAAGATAGTACTTTTAACGCATGCGTAATAACATTTTTATAGAATGACGTAACTATAGTAACTTTATATTTTATACGTACTTTTATATTTTATTCAGTAGTAATAATGTTCTGTACTAGGGTTTTCGCGTACTTTTTTTAATACCCGGGTATCGGGTATTATTTTATAATAATGTAATTTTATAATAATGTTTTATTTTATTACGAAAGAGTGAAGTATGTCAATTAGTCTCCTTAACTTATGGTACAATCATTCACACAACAGTCTTGTTCTCATTAACTAATTAGAAACTAGTTCCATTGTCCTGCCTTCGCTTTTCGGTAGAGTTAGCTGTTTATGATCAAAAGCTTCTCGGATGAATTTACTACGATTGACGGCCCGATAGGAAATACCTTCTTGTGCCACCAAGCGTGCAACAGTTTCGGAAATTTTAATACAAAGTCGAAAAAATAAATGTTATTCGCGGTCTTTTTCGAACTTGGCTTGAACTTTGTTCAGATTCAGATTGAGAAGACGATATCGATGGCACTTCTTTTTCGCACGGAAGGTTCTGTTTTTTGATCTTTATTTTATTTACTTTATCTAAATGTTTTAATAAAACACTAGGATAATATTTTTGTGCATATTGAACATTGTATTGATTCCTTATTCTGTATTTTTGTTTAATATTTCCATACCCCAGAAACAGGCCTATCCATTTTGCCTACGAAAAGCCGTAGTTCAGTAAAATTTGATATCTTGTCCACTAGATACAATTTTTTATTTTGTATTAATAATAGTTAATTCAATTACTCAACGTTCACCGAACAATATTTTAATCAAACTCCAACGAAATAAAAGCAAAATATGCGACATAACCTAACCTAACCTCATGCATTTTTGTAAAAAACTCAACGCCTTATTTAGAGTTATTTTAAATGTTGGTAGTGAAAATTTGCTAATATTATTTTTAAGGCGCTACTTAGTAATAATTCTCCGAGTGGGTACCCGGTTACCCGGGTCTGACAAAGAAATAGTACCCGGGTACTAAAAATTTCAAATACCCGGATCTGGGTACCCGGGTAGAAAACCCTATTCTGTACTATTTTAAACTACGTATGTTCTTTATACTTTACAATAAAGGGTCAAAATAATAAATAAATTTGTTCTCACCAAATTTGTTTTTTTCTTCATTTGATAAATCCACAAAACTCTGGGCGAATTTCTTGAAACAGTCTTACGCACGCATTAAAAGTCAAAACTTTTTTTTTATAATTGTCTAATGTCTTGTCCCAGAGCACAGGCCGAGCTTCCACAAGTGTAATCACCAGTTCAGAATCTATTTCAGTCATTGCGTAAATTTAATAAAAATTAATGAATATAAATTTTAAAAAATAATTAAATAATACAAAATAAATAATATTCAATTTTAAATAGAACTGCACTCGACAAGTGAATACGGTACCGGACCGGCATGTGTGCAAGCTTCAATACAGTTCCATAGCCCAGGGTTCTCAAAGCGTGTTTCGCGGAACACTGGTGTTCCGTGATGCATCTTTAAGTGTTCTGCGAAAAAATCAATATTAAAAAAATATTATTGCAGTTATCAAAAGTCTGCTTAATCCAATTCTACCAATTCTCCAATTCGCTAGGTTAGTTTATATTCGCGTGTTAAATGTGACTCATATGTAGTTAAAATTGTAATTCTCTCAATTTCAAGTTTTTTAATTAGGAAAATAAATTTGTGTTACTTTTGAACCACATTATTGATTTATATTGCAATTTTTAAATTTATAGTAATGGATAATTTCGTCATAAAGAAACCTCGTCTTGATTACGATAATGACAATGCTACTATTAGAACTAGTAGAATTGAAGAGAGTGAAGATTTGAAAATTTGAATGAAAAATTGTGCACTAAACTCGAAATTTCAATTGTTTGTATGGCGAAGAATACTTAAAATTTGGGTTTACCTGGACCGGAAATACAGATTGTTCAACACCGCTCTGCATTGTATTTGGCAAGAAACTTGCCAATAGCGCAATAGCGCCCGCTAAATTAAGGCCTCATTTCACCACTGAACATAAAAATCTTTTAAGAAAAAGAAAAGAATATATTAAAAGACTTTTAGAAATGTAAGGCATACAATGGGATTCATTTGAGAAAACAATGAAAGTAAGTAATAAAGTTAACTTGCGTGGTATAAAATTGCCGAGTTTGTAGCACTAAAATTAAAGCCACACACGATAGCAAAATCGCTGATTTTGCCTGCCTGCTGTGAAATAGTGACAATTGGGTTGTTGAAACAAAAATTATCGATTTTTTTTTATGTATATTAAAACCTTATTGTAATACATTTGGATGTTCAATGCGAAAAAGTTGAAATTTTTTTTCAATTAATTATAAACAATTTAAAAGTGATAAAATTCTAATTTGCTATTAGTGAAACATCAGAACATATTAAATTTCTAAATGAAATGTAATTGCGCTTGGTCAACAGTAAATTTAGTAAATTAGTTACAACATTAAGTTAAAAAATTCAAATTTGAAACTTTTTAATTACTACGAAAAAAAAACAAAACACAAAATTGTTTTGTTATAAAACTTATATACGATCTTTCGATTTATGACAACAAAAAAAACAAATGCCCAATTATATTTGGGTAATAAGCAAAGAAGGAAAATTTGAAGATTCCGGTGTCTGATGATACGATTCGTAGAAGAATTTATGACATGTCCTGCAACATTGAAAGAACAGTCGCAGATAAGCTTGTTAATATGTCTTCTGCATTACAAGTAGACGAATCAACTGATATGTGGCAAGGCGCAGCTCTTAGGCTTTATATGATTTATTTATGAACAAGAGATAATAAATCATTTTTTATGCTGCAAAGAACTTTTGGGTCGTACAACTGGTCAGGACTTGGAATGGAATAACAACGTATTTGAATGTTTTAAAATTATTATGGGATCATTGTGTCGGTATTTGTACCGATGTAGCAGCGTCCATGATGGGATCAATGAAAGGATTTGTGACTTAAGCTAAAACCATAAATTGTAATAAAATATTTCATCATTGTTTCTTGCACCGAGAAGTACTTATCATAAAAACAATGCCCAAGAAACTAGGCGACTTATTCGACAAAGTAGTTGCCATGGTTAATTTTATTAAAATGAGACCGATGATGAACCGAATAAATAATCAAAGGACTTTGTTCATCGATGGAAGCAGATTATGAGTGTTTAGTTCTTCATACCGAAGTGAGGTGGTTGTCATGAGAAGAGATTTTATATCGTGTTGATATTAAAAAATGAATTACTTGTTTTGAAACAAAAAAACGGAAAACTTTTGGAAATTATCTAAAAAATGATGATTGGTGCAATAATTTGGCGTATTTGGCTGATATTTTTGTTTACTTTAATGCTGTCAGTATTTAAGGAAAAGATTCATTTTCACTTTTCAATTCACATTATTACATCGACCGACAAATTATGTTCAATGGAAAAAATACTTTTACTCTGAAAAACTATTGGAAAAAGAGAGGGAAACACAGAAAGGTTTCCCTGTGTGCAAAATACCAACGAGGTAATCGTTTCTTCGATAATGGAACATTTATCAACAATAGAAGAGAAAATGGAAAAATATTTTCCATTGCTAAACCCATAACAATAAGATTGTTTAACAACCCCGTTTGTTTCTTCCGTATTTTGTAGTTTTAATTTAAAAGAAGCAGAACTGACGTCCTTTTCTTCAGATCGTGGATTAAAATGACAGCAATACGACTGGCATCATCGACAAAAAGAAGAAAATATTTTGCCTCACCAATGGATTTTGTCTCCATAGGCCCACATAAATCCGAGTGCACCACTTCTAGTAGGGTTTCAGTCCTACGGTTTGCAAGTGGAAATGGTAAGCGAGCCTGCTTACTTTCGCAACATACTTCACAATTGGATTTCTGGATGTTGGCCTTATCTTTATAGGATACGCCCACTACTGTTGATGTGCCCGAGTCTCCTATGCCACAGTCTTGCATTTGTTGTGTAGACTGCCGAAGCTGCTAACATCTTTGACCTCGCTGTGTTTAATCTGTATACTCCATTCTGCAAATTAGCTATTCCAATTAGCAGATTCTGTTGATTACGGATTTTACAACAATTTGTTTCAAATGATACTTTGTTTCCATTTGCTATCAACTGGCTAACAGATAACAGGTTTGTTGTGAGATTAGGAATGCACTAAACATTTCTCACACGAATGTCAAACTGATTATTGTTCACACATGTAGTTATCAATGTATCAAGGGCACACATAACTGTCATAGACATTTTATTTGCAACAACTATTTCATTTATTTCGTGTTTCCAAATTTGCAATAAACTTTCCGGGTTTGTTGTCATATGAACACAGACGGAGTCTACATACCAATCTTCTGCACTGAATTCTCCATTAAGAAAAGCTACACTGCTTCATTTACTATTGGTTTTTATAGTGTCCAATCTTTTTGCATTTATAACACTTTATTTGTTTATTTCCGGATGATATCTTGCTTGTCATTGACTTCGACGTTTGTTGTGGTTTTGTATGTGCGGTGTGTATATGATGTGTGTATGTGCCAGTTTTGGTTCGTCGATTTGTCCAAAACGCTGACTCCGCTGCTGCCAACCTCAGACGTCATATCGAGCAACTTCGTTTTAATGACGTCAGCACTAACGGTCAAACCAGAGTGCTCTATCGCCATTAACATCGGTGCGAATTTTCAGAAAGGCCGGCTAAAAGCAATGATGCGAACCACTCCTCATTAATTTCAAAACCCGTCCCTTTCAAACGCTGCGCCGTTTCTACCATCTGGGACACATAACTTGTCACTGATTCACAATTATCTTGTCGGATAGATATCAACGTTCTAAGTAAACTGATTTTTCCTGAAAACCCCGTGTCGTCAAACAATTGTCTCAACTTTTTCCACAAACTATTAACTGTATTTTCATTCTTGATGTGCACATATAATGGAGGATCGATAGTCATAACTAGCTTGGCTTTGGCCTTTACTTGTTCATTATCACTTAAATCCGGTGAAATATTGTCCAGATCAATGACTTCTAACACCATAAAGTTTTTAACAAAATTAAATAATTTAATACAAAATTTAATAAACTGCGAATGCCCAATCGTCAAAGTTCTTGCGTCCTTTTAGTTTTGGAACATTCACTAAATAACTTGATGTCGACATCAAAATGAAAAAACAGAAATTACTCAAAAAAAAAAAAAAAATGGGTCTGGGCCCATAACCTAATAAAACACGATAGTTGTTACAACAAGACTAATTCAACTTTTCAACACTCATCTTAGTATTTAAATTGAACTATTTTGATATAAATAAATATACATTCTAACAGAATTAACATGAGGTGCGTGTCGGTGCTGCTCGGGATGAACAGAAGCTCCACTATCTTATTTATTATCTCGTTTGCGTTGCTTTCCAACTCACCACATTCATTGCATTCATTTTAGAGCCATACAAAAGAAAATTATGGTTTGGATTTGGTCGCCAGATTGGCAGTTAGCGAGTTTGACAGCCAGTTGCTCCCAGGCAGCTATCATTTTGGGGATGTCTATCATGACTGACCGGGTGCGTTCCATAAGGCTTAACATTCTGGCTATGTCGCAGCTGCCTTTGGGGAGGGTGTCGTCGGTTCGCCGACTGGGGCTACCGGTGGACTTCTGGGTTGAGATGGGGCTGGGGCTGCGACTGCTGCGGGACCTGTGTGCTGTGGTGGGACTGGCGCTGCGGCGACTCCTAGATCTGGAAATTCCTCTCGTTCTGGGCTTGCTCTTCTCTGCCACGCGTTTACGGCGGGAGCCGGCGCATCCACGAATATCACTCTGCTTTGGGGATTTCTTCGGGTGGACGTCCGTTTATTTTCGATCCAGTCAAGCCTCCTTATGTACACGAATTGCGGGGTGATCGCTCCCGCAGTTGGCTCATTTTGCCGGTTCTTCCCGGGGTTTCGTGCAGGCGTGTGTAAAATTCTCCTCCGCGCACTTCAAACACACAGGGGACGCTACACAATTGGATGTCGCGTGTCCCCATTGCTGGCATCTATGGTACTGTGTCATCTTGTTCACATACGGCCTAAACGTAATTCTTGTGTGAAGAATTAATTTGACAAGATCTTCCAGGATTCTTAATGTTATATTTTTCGGAACCGCTATTAGGAATAGCGGGTGGTTCCCTTCATTCTGAGGCATTTGATCCTGGAAATTTAAAATTTACTAAGAAATTCCTCACTTATTTCTTTTTCCTCTACGTCGCCGGCGAGCCTGCGAATAACGTACGATTTCGTTTTCTCGCTTGTACTATACGTGTAGAAATCTACGTCCTTCATTTTCTGTTACAAGATATTAAAATTTTCCATATTATTTGCGTATATGTGTGTATTTTTGGAACCATATTTAATATTGAAGTTGTTTACTCCAACAAATGTGGAAAGTTTGTTTTTGATTTCTTTGCCTTCCGTGAGTCTGCGGTGGATTACTATTGGATGTGGTTTAATTATTTTCTCTTTTGATTTTTGGTGGCTAGGGAGGTTTTCTCTATAGCGACATTTTCCGGTTCACTATCCGATATGTTCGGGTCATGGTGGTCTGTCAAATGGCGGACGAGAACTGGTGTATTCAAACTGGTATGGTCGTTGCCTGATATTTAAGTCGCGTTCACTGCCGACGACCGTCGAAACATGTCACTTGCTCACTCTGATAGTTGACTGATAGACTGATAGTTGACACCTGTGAAAAGTTTGACGTATGCCTGCTTTGAGAACGTCACGCCGTGAGCCCGTGCGGTAAAACCGACACATACCGACACATCTGTCTGCAACAAAACACACATCTGTCCAATTTGACAGACGTCAGCAAAAGGCAACGGCACGCGGTGTTCCCAAGCAGTCACCCATCCAAGTACTAACCGTGCCCGACTTTGCTTAACTTCAGTGATAGGACGAGAACTCAATTCAATTCAACAACTTTATGTTAAAAGAATTGTTATTTACATTAGAGTGCGGAAACATTGATTTTACAATGCAACAGCTCGTTTTTTGCCCATTTGCTGGAGCATTGTAAAATCATTTCCGCAATCATTTCCGCAATCATCATCAAGATTTTTTGGCCGACAATTATTATTAACGAAAGATTTAGATTAATTACAATATTGGAAATTATTTAATTATTTAATGTTGGGACTCACAAACTTTGACATTTTTACTAATTCAAATTTATTAGGTTGGTTATGTCATTTTTCCAAATGTCAGACGCACAGACGAATTTAAAAAAACACTCTTATTTTCTACATTATCTTGACAAATGTGGTGTAAAGTAGAGTTTTTTTTTAATTAGATGTTATTGTCTTATACTTAATTTATTTTTAAGTGTCCCTGAAAAGATAAAATTTACTGGTCACTTTACCGCATCGTAGTCGTACTTTGCAACGTAAAAATCTAGTTTCGCTGGACGTATACACGATGTCAAAGCTAGCTTTACAATTCAGGAGGCCAAACAAATATTTACAAAATGGTGAAATTTTCAGATCCATTGTCTTATCTTTAAGTTTCCTATAGCTAGTGTTAGTTATTTATACTTATATTATTGTGTTAGTATATGTTTATGATGATAAACATTTATGTGCAAGTTGTGCAATAAGATGGAAAATAGCGATGAGATGTGGTTGTGATTTTATTCCTAAGCTGTCATGTAGGGAAAATTCGCAGGAAAAACCATTCTTATGTTTTGTGGGCTTTAGACTTCAGGAGTGTATGTATGTTCAACGGGTTATGGGTTGGGATTACTTAGCATGTTTATTCAGTCAACTCTTCATTCATGAGTGGCAGAAATTGATAGGGAAGTTTATGCTTGATCCTGCATGGTGCATTGTGAGCTCTCACATTTGTTAAGTCTTTCAACAAGTCATTAGTCCTTAATTGGGTCCTGTAGAATTTGTCAAAAGTCCGTGAAATATAAACTGTTGTCGTTGGAATTCCTGCGTCGCACAGTGGGATCCCAACAAGCTGGCCAAAAGTCGAAAAAATTTTTGATTTGGGTGAAAATCTTTACTTAGGGGTTTGCTGGGTCGCTAATCACGAATTCGAAGTTAAGACTCAAAATAACTAAATGGCGGATCCATTAGGGCGGAAAATTTCTTCAAAAACGTATTTGATTCGGCTGAAAGTCTGTACTCGGGGGTTTTTGGGGTCGCTGCTTATGAATTTGAAGTATACATTTGACAAAACAAAATAGTGGATCCAATTAATACGGAAATATTCAAATTATAATGATACATAGATACTATAGAAATTACCATCAAATTGTTGAGTTAACATGAAATAAGGAAATTCTAGGAAACATAAAATTCGAAAATGTTTATTCATTACATAATCTGGTTGGTTACGTGCAACTTTAGTAATCGTCAGAAGAATCACTTGATTCACAGTCGGTAGATTTAACTGGAAAATCGCTTGAGCTTCCCTCACTTGTTAAAATACTTGACGCAATTACTAACTGTACTGCTTCTGGCAGCAATGATTTGAATTGTTTACAAGGTGATTTGCGCAAGCTAGAAATATATGGGTCAGATCATAATAGAAGCCGTGAAAAAAGGTCTTCCATAGTTTTTACCCGGGAATATTTTATCGTAAAATCTGTTTAATCTGATCTTAATGTACTTGTTACTAGACTCTTGAGCATCTTCAGACATTTGTCCGATTGGCAATAGTGCAGAATTTATTATTTCCATGCCATGGATTAAAACCTTATGCATTGAAGTTGGCATTCAATACCACGGGTACAAGTGTACGAATTCGCGAGCTGTTTGTAGGGCTTAATCTTTTAATCTAATCGGATTCATTTCGTGGCCACTCGAAAGTGCCTGCAGTATAACATGAAAACGTTTGATTAGATCTCCATTGATTACATCATTTTTATTGATTACATTATACTTTTTGATTACATTATTATCAAACTCACCACCATTGTCACTAAGAACCTCAACTATCGAATGTGCCATTGTTTTTGAAACACTCAGCATTAATTTAAGTTTATCTACTACTTCTGACTTGTGTTTCAAGAAGTAAACCATCCTAAACTTACTAAAGTCATCTTTGAACACTACATAATATTTAAATTTAGATATTGAAAAACAGAATGGACCAAAAACATCTGCATGAATAAGTTCTCCTGGTTTAGTTGCCTTTTTCCTGGTACCAAACTTTAATCTATGTTGCTTACCATAGATACAACCTTCACACAGTTCACTATCTAAATCAGTGTTTAATTCACTTTCCATTAATTTCCTTACATGTTTCTTGTTTTGGTGTCCAAACCTCTCATGGTAAACTTGAAGCATGTTGTCACTCTCGACAACATTTATTTCAGCCAATTTTGGAGTTGATGGTTTAGCCACCAGATTGTATAGACCCCCATTCTTTTGTCTTATCCCAATTGCACACACTTTTTCTTTTACTAAAATTTAGCTTTACCATTAGATATAAATTTACTGTTTGTAGCCTTATCGTGTGCTGCTGGAACACTGAACAAGTTTCTTTTAATATTAGGCACATACCACACGTCATTAAGATCTACTGACTTGATCTTACTGTTTAAAATTGTATTTAGAACCACTTGCCCCTTGCCATATGCTTTCATTATGTTCCCATCAGCTACTCTCACTCCTTGAAGGCTTATGAAATCGTCCTATTTGTTAAAGAATTCCTTCTGGAATGTTGTGTGTCTAGTTGCTCCATTATCAAAAAACTAGTCATTGCAGTTAGTAGGCCCTGTTGCCATAACTTCTTCTAAATGAAGTGCTTCTGAAGGTTCCCCATTACTTACATTGGTTGTTTTCTTTGGTGCTCTTCTATCACTTATCCGTTTTCTATACTGTTTAAGGAAATGTTCTTTATTTTTACAATAATGACACTCTTAATTATTATTAGAACACAATTATTACATACTTGAGCCTTCACAAAAAGAGTCTCCTGAGTAGTTACCTGCTCAGTTTTGGACTGTAGAGCCCTCTCAAAAGCACAAAGTTGAGCAGTCAGGTTTTCTATGGTTCTCTCCTTTTTGTTTAGCATTCTCCAACTAGATGAAAATGAAAAATACTCTTCTGGGAGAGTTCCAATTACAATAGATCACATAAACAATAGATCGGAGTTTTCTTTCTTCTCTAGTTCTGTCTTTAATTCCCTCCAGATATTTCTCAATTTGGTCACATGAGACATCACATCATCTCCCACACTCATTTTATAATTGCCCACCGCGAAGCGGCATATAAATTAAGACCACATATGCGCGGCAGCGCGAACTCTCGATCCAATCTAGGATAATGTGGCAAGGACCGTTGGTTTAACCTAGGTTGGATTAGGTTGCCCACAGCGAAGCGGCATATAAATCAAGACCACATACGCGCGGAAGGGGCAAATATCATCGAGGTCATAGGGTGGAAGGGCAGTGGATTTTCGGCGGTTACGAACGTGACACTGGTCGGGTATTCATGGTAGCCATCGATAAACGCGACTTAAAAGCTGAATTGCCTTTTTTGCCTCTGATCCAGCTGTGGAAAGAACCAGGTACGACTATAATCAGTGACTGTTGGAAAGCCTATTGCGCTCTCAATGACATTAGCTACAAACATTTGAGTATAAATCGTTCGATTAATTTTAAAAATGACAAATACAAATATATGGCATACAAATGCCATAGAGTCAACTTGGAGGCTAGCTAAATCTTCCATGACCCGGTAACCTCGCTTGGTACATGTTGCAAAAGCGGTGCAGAGAGCTTCAGCTTGATCCCGTTCTGGAATTTTTTCTTATGGCTGGTAAGATGTACGATCCCGTTCATCTCCATCAGGACCTGGTGATGATCGTGATACAGACGAGGATTCCGATGACTAGATCGCACATTAATATAGTAAGCGTGTTATAGTAAGGCGATTGGTCTGTAGTTGCAGCAGCTGTCTTTATCACCCCTTTTATGTAGAGGGATAATGATTGCTGTCTTGAGGCGCTGGGGGAAAACACCCTTCTCGAAAGATTGGTTGATTAGATGGGACAGGGCGTTCATTGCTTCAAGAGGAAGGTTTAGAAATACTTTAACCGGTGGAGCATCAGTGCTGCATGTAGACTTACTTTTTATAGCTGTAATGGCTTGTGATAGTTCCGAGTTGTCAACAGGACTTAAAAAGAAACTACTGGAATTCAAATTAGAGGCAGGGAGGAAGGAAAGGGGGTCGCAATTTGAAGATATATTAGTTGTTATATTTCTGGCTACATTTACGAAATAATTGTTCAAATCATTTGGATCAGGATAAGTTTGGTTTAATTTAATTTAATAATATTTGGTTATAAGGTGAACGAGGTTTATTTCTCAGATCATTCACTATTGACCAGGCCTCTCTAGCGACATTACTAGTAGTTGAGAGGCGATTTTGAAAGTAAACTTTTTTTGCCAGTTTGATGATTTTGATGTGTAAAGTACGGTATTGCGAGATGTACTTAAGGACCTTAGGGTTGACCGTGAACTTTTTAATGTACAGCAAAGAGCGCATGTTTTTGGAAGCTGTTCTAATTCCCACTGTAGTCCAAGGTTTATGACGCTTGGGCTTAATGGGAGTTAGGGGAAACGCTGAATTACTAGCACAGGAAACTTTCATTAAAAAATCTGAGAAGTTAATGTCTACCTCTCCGGAAGGAAAGTTCCAATCAATGGATTTACATTTATTTCGAAAATTTATAAAGTTCTTCGTTGAATAAATTCTACCTAGGCGGTGGGATGTGGGTTTTGGTTTTTTTCCTAGAGAAAAGTTGGTCAAAATTGCTTCATGGTCCAAAAAGCCAGAGCAAATAACTATAGATTCTACATCGTTAGGTGGTAGGTCAGACACAACGTAGTCAATGGTGCTAGCTGTAGTTTTTGAGATTCTGGTCGGTGACTCGACATGCATTTGAAGCCCAAAGGAATCAAAAATGGATATCAAAGATTTCTGAACAGCACACACATTAGCGAAGTCAATGTTAAAATCGCCACATACAAATTTTCTGCTTTTAATAGGTAAAGCATCGAGCAAGCTTAGAAGGTTCTGTAAAAAAGATGAACTATCTGAACTTGGTGATCTATAAATACATATTATATAGAGATCGAGAAGTAGGCTATGCACTAGCGAAAATTCAAAGACTTTCTCTACTAATAGGGAGTCAAAGTTCGAAATCGGAGAAAAATCACCCCTAATTGAAAGTATTAAAGTTCCTCCATGAGCCGAGTCTCTTCTATTAAACCGAGCAACAGTGATGTACTTTTCAATAAATACCGGTTCGCCTACTTTTAACCAATGTTCCGTTATACATACTATTTCAGGAAAGGTCATTTCTTCTAATAACAGAAACAGTTCATCTGTTTTGTATTTTAAAGATTGTATATTTAAGAGAACCATGCTAAGCTTGTTGTTGTTAGGTTTGGAAAACGTTTGGTCTTCCGAACACGTCAAATTATTAATTAAAAATTTCTTTTCGGTGAGTTACAGGAAAAATATTTTTTTTGACTATCCCTGACTTTTTGGAGGTGTATAATTCTTTCGGAAGAGACGTAGGACCTATAGGCGGAGAGGTCGGCTTCCACATCGGAGGTAGATATGCCATAAGCTTCGTGAAAACTAAAGAAGATGGCACGAAGGGCTTTTAGTTCTATTGGGGGGCCTTCTGACGCTAGAAGCACTTTTATGCTGGTGTTGGTGAATCTATCGTAACACACAGTGGCGGGTTGGTCATGAAGGTACGCAAGGTATAACTTAACTGCTCTCATGATGATAGGTTCCCTCAGTCTTGACAAGGTGTATCGATTATCTCCACTACATTTTTTTGTTAACCGAACTACTGGTGGAGTCATGGGGTCCAATAAAGTTTGTGGGTCACTAGGCCTAATAGGGCTGGAAAATATTATCGAGGAACTGTTAGCTAGGACATTTGATTTGCAATTGGCAATAGCCTGCTTGTCAGATGTGATCGTAGTAACAGTCTCGGTGGCTCGTTTGTTGTTGTAGGAGATGGTCCCTGTAGAGTTCACTGGAGTGACGGGATTACCTTGGCTAGTGAAAATGACCTGCCTAGTCTGGTGGGAGTCAACTTCAGGATTACGCTGAGATGGCAATTGAGGCGGAGATGGTAATTGCGGCGGAGAAGGTAATTTCGGAGAAGGTAATTCGGTCCCTGTAGAGTTCACTGGAGTGACGGGATTACCTTGGCTAGTGAAAATGACCTGCCTAGTCTGGTGGGAGTTAACTTCAGGATTACGCTGAGATGGCAATTGAGGCGGAGATGGTAATTGCGGCGGAGAAGGTAATTTCGGCGCAGATGCTGCAGACCAATTTACGAGAACTCCAGTAGGCCAGAGGTTGCTTTCGAATAAGCCGTAGATTAGGCTTTTTTTCCTCACGCCAATTTTAAACGACAGGTTAGAGGGGTTGTAACGTTCTTTTGTTAGTGGGTAACATCTTATAAAGTCTGAAGTCCTCAATTTTTCTTTAATAAGATGAACCACTTAAATGGATGAAAAGCTGGGGGGAAGATTACTTGCAACCACATAGTGCCATTTTGTTTCAGTCCTGTCATGTCTCAGATTCAATGTAGAAAAGGATCTTGCGTTGATGGGCACTTTGACTTCCTTGCGAGAGGATTCCTCAGGTGGTGTAGGACACTCCTTTTGGGCACAAGAGGACGAATAGCTCAATCTATTAGTCCTCGGCTCATTAATTTTTTGAGTCACTATTTTTATTTTGTAGTTAAGATCTTCTATTAGATCATCGTCTATATATATGCTCGTACCACGCAATTTGCTCTTTTGTTTCATTACAGATATCTTCTCCCCCATCTTCTGGAATTTTATTAATGTAGCTCTATCGCTCCCTTCTCGCCGTTTCCCCACCCTGTACATTTCGTCTATTACCGTGGCTGTTTGCAGCTTATCTAGGACTTCCATTACCGATGTAGGCAATTGAGCCTCCTCTTTTATGCCTTTTAGCACGATATTATTTCTCCTCTCCCTCTCCTCTCCTACATTTTGCAATTTTACTACACTTTTCTCCAAATCTTCCATCTTTTTTTCCCAACCGGTTGGCTTCTCTTTCGGTAAACTTCTTAGTTCTTTTACTTCTAATTCTAGTTTTTTATGCGATCCTTGTTTTCCTTATTCTCCCTTTGCATATCCTTGAGTTGCTGCATAAGGTCCTCTTTCCATTTAGCATCCTCTTCCTTCTCAACCTTTCTTTGCGATGCGCTAACTTCAAATTGTTTTTTAAAGTCCATTAATTCCTGCAGAATATTCTCCATCATCTCTCGATGTGAACGTTCGTTCTTCGGGCTCGCCTCCTTCCTTTTTTTTGTGCCTCCTTCCTTTTTTTTGTGCCGGGGGACCGGGCTAAGCGCTTATCGCCAGCGAATGGATTGGCTGCGCAACTATCGCTATCCGATATATAATATTTACTCCTGCCTTCCTCCATCTCACTCACTTATTAACTTCCCGCTTGCTCGTACTTCTCCACTCCTAATTACTGCTTTATTAACTAGCTACTTGGGGGCCACTAAGTTTGGCCTAATGGGGCCCCAAAAAAAATTGCGAAAATTGACCCTCTCTATGGAACCAGGTTATTCTTATCCACCCACAATTTTTCACTCTAACAAGTTAGTCTAATCGACGTTAATCACACTCACTAACACTTTTAAATCGACTGTCTTCACTCGCTAGCACTTTTAAATCGACTGTCTTCACTCGCTTCTCTAACTCGACTCGTATAAAATATATATATATATATATATATATATATATATATATATATATATATATATATATATATATATATATATATATATATATATAAATAAATTTTTATTAGACATTATATATTTAAGCTTATTTTACTGACATTAATTCATTCTTTTGCCATAAAAAAAAGAATGGTCTTTATCTTTTCCAGGTTTTCTGTGGCATCCTTTCACATTGCACCGAACCATGCTTGTTTTATTTAGATAAAATGAAATCGCCCTAACCTGCTTTGGCATTACCAGAACATGACACTACTTTAGTACTTGGACTGAAACTTGAAACTAGTTTATACGCGACCCTCCCCTCTATCTTATACTCTTTGGCTCATACCACGTGTTATTGTTTTATTTGATTTTCATTCCTTTGCTTAAAAAAATGAGTGAAATAAAAAAAACGTGGGCGTACAGCTCCAAATAGAAATTGCGAGGAGAGAGCTTTTATTTGTAGAGGAAAAATACAAAAAAGAAATGGCACATCTTGATAACGAAGAAACAAGGAAAGATCAATTACATCAACTGAAGCTTCGGCTAATGCAGAAAAAAGATTAAATTATAAAAATACTTTATATGATAATATATGTTTTTTAATTATAACCAAAAAAATAAAGATATTTTTAGATGTAATATATTATTTATAAAAACTGTTTACTATATTTTCTTACAAAATCAGTTTGTGAGCGATTCAAAATATTGTAGCATAGTATCCCTTGTGTTTCATCGTGTCGCGCTGTGTTCAGTATGTAATGGTGGAAATTCTGGTTGAGGTGCTATCTGTACCTCATCTATTAGTGGCTCATCTTCATTTCTGCTACGTGCTATATTGTGTAATACAGCAGTGGCCACAATAATATCTTGGGCGAGGGGCAACTTAAACCTCAATCCAATACTAAGCAATGGGATTCTTCTTTTACAGACACCGAAGTATCTTTCAATCACATTTCTGGTCGTAATATGAGATTCATTGTACAATTGTTCAGCTTCTGTTTGGGGATTGCTGAGTGGTGTCAACAAAAAATTATTAAAAAAATATCCGCTATCACCAAGTACAATCCCATTACCAAAAGCATCATTGTTACATTGATATTTGGCAGCTGAATTTGAAAATATTAAACTGTCATGAGTTGAACCTGGCTGGCCATCGTGTAACAATGTTGGCAAATTGTAAATCTGCGTTGCACATAGCTTGAAAATTTAAAGAGAAGTATCCTTTGCAGTTTCTGAAATTTTCTGCAGTATCCCCACCTGAAATAATAGTTAAATATTTACCATAAATTGATAAAGAAAATAGTTAATAAAATAACCTTTTTTTTTTTTTTTTTTTTTTTTTTTTTTTTTTTTTTTTGACGGGTGGAAACGCTTTATGCGCACCGGGTTCAGGTTCTACCCTTCCCCGGTAGTGTGGGACTCCTTATACCCACTAAAACCACCCCGGAAACTCCCTATGGACCGGGACCGTCTTCACGACATTGCGTCAGTCCATGGGTTGCAAGTCTTATTAGTCTATTACGACAATATGCTCCTCTTCCGTCTTCTTTTTCATGACCTCTTTTATGTATCTTTCGCCGCTCTCCCAGTTACTCTTGTTTACCATCATCCATTCCAGGAGGCCTTTTGTTGTCACTGCCTCTCCCATCCTCGTCTCCAGGGCCGTTCTTAAGGCGTGCCACCTTTTGCAGGTCGCCATCGTATGTTCCGGGTCGTCCCTCTGCCCGCAGTACAGGCAGTCTTCTGACCTCACCTTGTTGATCCTGTACAGGTAGGTGTTGAAACTACCATGCCCTGTCAACACTTGTGTCATAAAAAAGTTCGTTCTCCTGTGTTTGCATCCAAGCCATGCATCCAGGTCTGGTATGAGCTTCTTTGTCCATTGTGCAACAGCTGTTACGCCGTTCCACCTTTCCTGCCACCTATTCGCAGTTGTCCTCCTCTCCTCCTCCTTGTCAGCTTCCGTTACGGCTATACGGAGACACAGCCTGCAGCGCTCCTCCACCATTAAGTCTATGGGCGGTATGCCTGTCACCACTGCAACCGCTTCCGCTGAGACGGTTCTGTAAGCGTAAGCCACTCTGAGGAGCATCCTCCTCTGAGTAGCTACCAGCATATCTTTATATTTTTTGACACGTGTTACCTTCCCCCATGTCGATGCGGCATACAGTAAAACCGACGCGACTACACCGTAGAGCATCCTCCGGTTGTGGTATCCGGGTCCATTTAGGTTGGGCAGAATCCTGGTGAGGGCCGCCACCTGTCTTCCAGCTTTTTCACAGGTCTTCCTAACGTGTTCGCCGAATATTAATTTATCATCTAAATGGACCCCTAGATACTTCACTGTTCTTTTCGGGATGATCTGCATCCCCGCCAGGGAGAAGGTAACGCCTTCTCTTTTTCTTTTCCCTCTTATTATGATAGCCTCTGTCTTTTCGGGTGCTAGCTCCAGGCCCTTGCCCTCCATCCATTCCTCCACATTCCGAAGAGCCATATTCGTCTCATGCATGAGATCTTCTGTATTATTTGAATTTATTACTAAAGCCAAATCATCAGCGTACCCCACCTGTCTACAGTGTCTTGCCAGGTTGACCTCGAGCACCTCATTGTATAGAACGTTCCAGAGCAAGGGCCCCAGGACCGATCCTTGCGGTACTCCCTGAGTGACCGACATCTCTTCCTTGTCCACCATGATGGTTCTATCTTTGAAGTAGTCTTTAACTATGTTGACCAGGTACTGGCTAACGCCCATGTCCTCCAGTGTCCTGACAATATGGCTCCATTTTGCGGTGTTAAACGCATTCTTAACATCTATGAGGACGATCGCTCCCCAAATCCACTGTTTGTCGCTGGCAAGCTGGATCACCTTGCCAATCGCATCCACCGTTGTTCTTCCTCTTCGGAAACCATACTGCTTGTCTGACAATAGCATCCTGGTGTCACACTCCTTCTCGAGTCTGGCCTTTACCACTTGCTCGAAGAGCTTAGCCGCCGTATCAATCAGGCAGATCGGTCTAAACTTGTTCGCCGCAGATGGCCCTTTAGGTATTAAGCATAGTTTAGCCCTTTTCCACTCCCTAGGTATGTTTGTAGTAGCCAGTATCTCGTTGACCATGGACTGCATTGTTTCGGGAATCTCGTCTGCTCTCTGCAAGTACCCCGTCTGGTCCTGGCGCCTTCCCCGTCTTCATCTTCCCTGCGGCCTCAAGCAGTTCATCCATTGTCACCGCTGGTGGGTCACCTGTACGTGCTTTCTCTTCTCTTACCCTGTCATTTGTTGGTGGAAACAGCTCGCCGGCAATCTCCAGTCTCCTGCTGGCGGGGATATCGTACGGGGACAGCATATTTTTGTGCTTGTTTGTTACAAGCTTGTATCCCTGGCCAAAAGGGTCACTTTCCAGCTCTTCACACATTTCCCTCCAACTGGCGGCTTTTGACTTCATGATGAGGTTTCTCAGCTGTCTTCTGCACCCTTTGTACGCCTCCTCTGCTTCTTCGACGATCCCCGGCGCACCGCCACTGCTTCTCAAACGGGTCAGCCTCCTCCTACTCTTTACGCAGGTGTCCCTTGCTTTCTCTACTTCGTCATTCCACCACATAGGCATCCGCCTCCACATGGCGTTCCCTCTCCTGGAGCTGGCCTTCTGACCTTTTTTAATTACCTCCAGGGTCCCTTGTATGGATGTGTCGCGTTTGGAAGTGAGGCTTATTACGTTCTTGAAAACCTCTTTGTCCAGGAACGGTTTCGTTCCTGCAGGTTGGATCTTCCTGGCCTCTTTGTCCAGGTCTATTACTATGTCTATATATCTATGGAGACTCAACGTTTCAAAGTCCTCGAGCACCGCCCAGCTCTTCATCTTCCGAGCTATCCCCGTTGAACAAAAGGAGATGTCGATCACCGACTTTTGTTCTCTTCTCACGAAAGTTGGTATCCCTCCTGTGTTTAAGACTACAAGTTGGGAGACCATGAGGCAATCGGCCAGGAAATCTCCTCTCCTATCCTGTCGGCCGGCCCCCCAGAGGGCTGACTTGGCGTTAAAATCGCCCACCACCATTACTTCCCCCGTATCCCGCTGAATCTCCTCCATCAGGGTCTCCACAGTGGCCACGAACTCTTCAAAGCTAACATTCGGGGATACGTAAAAATTATACAGGGTCCAATTCTCCATGCTCAGCTTCGTGTAGCTGTTGGTTGCTGAGTGGGCCACCGCCCCGCATTTCCTGTTTCTACAGTAGATGGCCGTGTCCTTACCCGAAATCCATCTAGGATCCTTTAGCGACCTGGCTTGGTTGGGTTCTTGTATAGCGATCAAGTCTGAATCTATGGTGGCCGCTGTAGCCATCGCCAGGTCTTGCGCCCTCGCCCTTCTGTCTACGTTTATTTGTAGGATCTTTATTGGCATTAAATAAATAAAATAAATAGATATAGATAAATATAGATATATATGTGTATATAGATTCTTAAAGAATAAATAAAATAAATAGGACAGTCACGAAGTATATATGTATCACAGTACTTACCACAGCTCTAAGGTCTTTTTTGGCTCCCTTTTCTTACTCTCTAATCTCTCGTTTTCTGGGGGCTCTCCTGATCCTATAGCAGTTACTGGGAAGACATCGTCCTCCATTTCCTTATCCGTTGGTCTGGTATAGGTGCTATCCCTGCGGCTAAATGTTGTGCGTCTCCTTCTTCTGCCTTTTTCGTCTATTCTTGCTTCCTTTAAGGCTACCATGAATGCTGGGCACTGGGCAGTGCCTACTCGGTGGTCACTTGTTTCGCACACTGGACATCCTACTGTTTCGCAGTTCTTTGCTTCATGTCCCGGTTTCCCACACTTGAAACAGTGGTTCCTTCGGTCTGGTCCGTCACACTGTTCGAACGTGTGGTCGTAGGCCCAGCATTTTCCACATCTTCTCACCTCTATTCTTTTTTCCACTCGGCATTTGGTAAGCCCTATTCTTATGTGTCCCATTTCCTCAATTTTTTCTGATGCACTGTTTGGCAATCTGATGGTAATGGCCTTTGTTTCGTCCCTCTGGGGCCTTAAGTTGCTTAACGTATATTCTTCTCTCCATTCACCCACGGCATCTTCCACCCCTTTCTTAACGTCCTCCTCCGTAATGTCCGCGGTCATTCCTCTTATATGGAGGGACGTGAATGGCTCGCCTACTAAATTCCTGTGCTTCAGGCCAGCCTGGTTTAATAGTTTGCCGAGCGTTTTAAAATGTGTTTCCTCCTTGTCGGTAGTCACTAGAAGTTTTCCCTCCTTTGTGCAGCGTACCGTTCTTATTACTTTTGCTGCTTCATCTTTCCCGACGGCTTTAGTTACCTCCTTGAGTACCTCATTGTATGATTTGGTCCCGTTGTCTATGATCATTCCTAACGTGGTCTTCTCCTTTTTTACCTGTCTGGATTTAGTTGTGTAGATATCTACAGAGGTGTTTGTTTTCCTGAAGATACTTTCCACCATCATTCTCATGTAATGTATGTTGACCTCGTTTAGATGGTGAAGGGATATCCTTTTTTCTCCTGATACCTCGTCCCTTAGCCAAACTAGGTGGTCCCATAGGTCTTGCTCCCCGTCCTTTAGGCATATTTTTCCAACTTTCGTAGTCTGACTCTGCCTATTTCTAATTTTAGTTGTCTGTTCTAGTATATCTTTGTCCACCATTGTTAGTAGTTCAGGGTACTTTTCTTTGTAGATTTTCTGTATGCTTTGCTCCATTTGGGGGTCTTTCGGTTCCAGTATGACGACTTTGAAGGCTTCCTCTTTTCCTACTGTTGGGTTACCCACCACTATTTTTGTTTTTTCAAACACCTCCTCTGGCCAGTTTCTGGTTCCTAATGCCTTGAGATCTTCCAGTGTTAATATGTTTTCCACCTCCTCCGCCATCTCTACTGTCTGCGTTGCCATCTCTCTCGTTTCCTTCTGCACTTGAGTATCCACATCAATCATGATCTTCTCCACTTGCTCGTATTTTCTATCCTCAATCCACCTTGTGATGGATCCTCTCTTAAAACCGTCTGCATTTCTTCTAAGTTTTCCTGCTAGATCTTTAATCTTTCTCAGTGTGTTTGGGTTTTCATTGATTGTTTTTTCCAGTTCCTCTAGTAGTTTTTGGTTTCTTTCTATTGCCTCCTTTAAGACAAATACCTCTGGGCTTTCCTTTCTTTTGTATGGAGAGTCCAACTCGTCGTCGGTTATGATCGATGTATCGATGATCTTCCTTTTACCATAGTCAGTTGACATCGACCTCATTCTCATATTTAGTATGATGTTACTTTGTTTCCCTTGAGTAGGTGCAATCGATTTTTGCTCCCCCCAGAATCCATGGAGCGGCCCGCTATCGCGGTGGGGGATTCCGGACGCTCGGTCCTACCCCCCTGGGGTACTTCGTTTTCGAAACTCGACATTTCCATTTTGTTTTGTTTTGTTTTTTACTGAGGTTGGCTCCTCGGATTTTTTATCGACCTTCTCTGGTCTAGATCCAATGTGTTTAGTTAAAATAGTGGCACCTCGGAAAGGATGTGACTCTTCGTCACGCACATTGGTCTTTGTCTAGCGTAAACTATGGTCCCTAAGGCACTATGTTTCGCAATACTAGACACTGGTGGTGAAAACCACCTACGCCACCTAATAAAATAACCTGGTGAAATTATTTTGATGTGAGTACAATCCAAAGCTGCAATAACTCTTGGAAATCGTGCTATATTATAGAAATATTCTTGTGTGGACAAGATTTCAACACGACTTTTAGGCAATGAAACGATATTGAAGCAATAGCTTCGGTCACTCTTTTTACAATTTTGCATAGTTTGGAATTATGCAGTCCTCCAAAATCTCCAATTGTTATATAAAAAGTGCCAGTTGCATAAAATCGTAGGGTGAGTAGTAGTTGTTGCATTGGTGGCACACAACTATTCCCGAAACAATAATAAATTGTAGTGCTCCTATAATGCATTTTCGTAAAATCTCTTTACAACGATGAAATGTGCCTAACAATTGTTTTCAAAATTCACTTACCTTTCTGTGTGTTTTCAATCAATGTAAGTAGGAAAAATTACTTACCTTTCTGTATTGTGTTTAATTTTATCTTCAATCAATGGAAGTAAGTAGGGAATGGAATCTTTCTTCAAGCGAAATCTCCAAAACTCATTATCGTTCCATGTGTTAAAATTATCAAGCCTCTCCCGTAAAACTGTTTTTTCTCTCGAGTGGGTTTAAATAATTAAGGATTTCACGATCTTCCTCGATTGCTAAGTCGTCAATTGTTTCTAACTCATCCATCATAACAATTTTTTTACGTAATGCACAACACGAAAGGAAACTGTCAAACATAACCTAAAACATGACACTTATCGTGATAAAACCCAGATAAAACCCTTACTGGTGCTTGAACTTTATTCCTCCGATAGAGGGTTTATTCGACAGTTAACGACTATCTGACTATTGAAAAACCAAGAATATTGATATTTATCGAATAAAGCTTATCTGATTGTTTATCTGACGATTGAAAAATCCGCCCTAAGTCTATATTCAAATCGGTATCTATGATTGTTTTGCATGTGTTTGGTTTGAGATTGTTATTTAGTTTTAATTATTGATCTGATTTTAGATTAGAACAACATATAACTCAGACAGATATTTCCCCGTGACGTGAATAAATATAATCGTATCAAATAAATGATGTAGTCTTAACTCGCAATAAGAAATCTAAGAGTATATTTTAGGTGGATAAGTTAAGAAAGTCGGATAACTCGAAGACGAATAAGAGAATGTTATTATTTCCGCTTTTTTGTTGTAGGTCGTCTAACTCTAGTTGGGTAATAGCTAGCTTACGCTTAAGAGATTTGATTTCCTGATCTTGTTTTTACATACAGTTTGGTCTTGAATTTCTCCAGGACTAGTTGGTGAAGTCTTTCGATAAATTTGTCGTCAGAGAGAAGTGAGGTTACGACCTCCGCCGTGGACTTCTTGAGATCCTCTTTGGAAGGACGGCCCGGTTTTCCACTCATTATTTCACACAATTAATAGTTAAACAAGTTCGAGATAGTTTTTTTTTAAGAAAAGGAATCAAAAAATCTTTTATTTTAGAACTATAATAAAAATATCGCGACGGAATAAATACAGTGTTTACTCGTCGGCCATTTTGAATACAATTGTTAACAATCCATTCCAAACAAAAATAACAATCCAAATAATCCAATTTTTAATTCAGATATGTATTTATTATTATGTATTTAGCATATGTTTGAGAATTAACAATTAAAAATAATGGACTGTATGTTTTTAGGGATTCAGAACAAAGATGGTATTAATAAAACTAAGGCTCGGATTTATAGCTATTTGGCTATACGTGAAAATTGATGGCAGATTAAAAATATTTACAAATAAATATGAATCATGACAAAATTATTTATTTAAACAAAAGTTAAATGTGCTTTTTTGCTTTTTTTCAGTTTTTATGATTATTTAAAATCTTTATGCTTATTTTCGTGCTTATTTCCGGTTTATTAGAATTTTACAATATTTCTAAGCCAATTTTTGACTTGTTATTTTTTAAACGCGTAAAAACAAAACTTGAATATGTCGGCGACAAAGACATGTTTGAACCAATGCCCTCTACTCTGTCTATTTGTACGTGCACAGCGGTTTGTAAATTCTCGGTTATTCCGAATTCAGTCATTTATCTCTGGCTTGTTATTCATTTAGAGTTCAACAATTGGAAAAGAAAGAACAGGAAAAAAACTGAAGAATACGGCCAATTTCAAATTTTAGTATAACTGTTGTTAATCGTCTTCCACAACGTATTATCCCACAACATAACCCCAAAAAATACAAATTGACCGTATTCTTCATCTTCAATATACCCAAGAACAGTTTACTCGTGTGGTGCTTGTGTTTTAATCATGCCAAAAATGAAACCTATGATTGAAGATTGGATTAGAGGATTTACGGAATTGAAATGTGAAAATAATAAGATATTTTGTAGAGCATGTGTGAAAACAGTAAGTTTTCCTTTTTTTTAATAATAAAAATGATTCATGTTTGATTTTTCATTGTAGATTAGATGCGACAAAAAATACAATATTGTACCACACACGAAAACAATTATTCATCAAGAGCATCTCAAAAAGTTTACTGCTAAAACAGGTAAGCCGCAAACAATAAGCGAATCAATCGCTACAACTTTTGCTCGTGATGAACAGTTTGCATTTTCCAAGGACCTATGTAAGGCTATGATTTCATCAAATATACCTTTGGCAAAGCTAAATATACCAAAGGAAAACAGCGAATTTAATTTTTTTTGCAAAAGTATTGCGGCCAACATATTCCCACAGAATCGACTATTCGTAAAAATTTTCTTGAAAGTGTTTACATACGTATTTACTGGAAGTAAGAAACGACAAAAAATAAAATAGAAAATTATGTATGGTTTAGCGTGGACTATACCACAGACATTTGTGGGCGCTACATAGCTAATTTGTTAATTGGAATTTTAAATGAAAATTTACAAACTACGTTATATTTAATTTCTACCAAAGAATTTGAAAAAACAAATAGCAATACTGTAACAAAATTTGTGCATGACGAATTGACAATTTTTTTTTTACCAAATTTAGTTCCTTCTGAAAAAATACTATTAATGGTATCAGACATATAAATATAAATTTAATTCACTGCACATGTTTAGCACACGGACTAAATCGTGTGGCTGAAAGTATTAGACTGGAATTTCCCTTAGTAAATAATTTGATTGCGCCAGGCAAAAAAAAATTTTTGAAAGTGCCGTTGAGGATACAAGTTTTCAGAGAAATATTGCCCGACACCCTACTGCCGCCTCAACCTGTAATAACGAGATTGGGAACCTGGCTGGAGACGGAAATGTACTATGCCGACAATTTGATTCGTTTCAAGAAAGTGGTTTGAGAATTTTCAGAATCTGCATCCAAGATTGTCAGACTCTTCTTAAAAACCCAGAAATTGTACAGAATTTGGCTTTCTTAAAAGCAAATTACAATTATGTTAGTGGTGCAATTCAAAAATTGGAAACTGCAGGACTAACTTTGGTGGAAGCCGTAGAAGTAGTACACAGTTTCCAGACTGCAATATCAGGTGTACATGGATCAATAGGAAAAAATGTTCTAACTAAATTAGAGAATGTGCTAAGAATGTGCTGATGAAAAATATAGGTTTTAAAGTATTAGAACAAATCTCCAAAATCTTATGTGGAGAAATTGTGGAAAACTTGAAAGTGGAAGGATCTTTGGTTCCAAAATTTAAGTATGCACCAATTACAAGTGTAGATGTAGAGGGAAGCTTTTCGTGTTTAAAAAATATCTTAAGCGACCGCAGAAGATGTTTCTCGGTACAAAACTTAGAAAAACATTTAATTATAGCCTGTTTTAAAAATGAAACCGACTGAGAAATTTGTCTTTTATTTTGCATACCTGTTTATTTTTCTTAACAATTTATACATTTTGTATTTTTTTTGTTGAATTTTCTTTAATCTAATAAAATTATAACATATTTTTCAATTTTTTTTATGCTTTTTTGAAACTTATTTTGACGCATTTCTGAATTTTTATGCCTATTTAGCCTGATTTTTATCCTTTTTTAAAGCTTTTTCCAATTTTTTTGTGCTTATAAATCCGAGCTTAATTAATAACAATATAAAACTAAATTTTAATTGAACATATAAAATAAAGACCATGCTAGTACAATAAGTTGGGAATAATGAGTTAATTGAGATTAATGAGTTATGTGAATTGAGTGAATAATTGAACAGTTGCATTGAAAATAACAAGAACATTATAAGTTGAGAATAATTATAGTAAGTCTTTGCCCAATGCGTGACCGGTGGATTCTATTAATCCGGTCTATTCTATTCTATTAATCTAACACATGGACGCGTGAAGAAGTCTAGCGACGGGTTGTAAGATGGCCCATTCTTTTTTCAATTTCATTAATCACAAACGATTTCAATTCTTTGGGAAGTGTGTCTTCCAATTGGAGAAGTGGAATTTTTAAAACTAAGCAATGAACTAAGGGCATCACCTTGCTGCTAGTGCAGTACCTGTCTCCAGTAACTTCTTTAGTAGCAGCTTCGAGCGGTCGTAAGACTAGTAACACAAAAGAGAGAACCGACAGTTCTGATGCATTGAGCATAGGTGGCGCTGTTTTATGACGAAATATTATATCATTTATTACAGTGCGTAATTCCAAAAATCTCTCAATCATATGATAAGTACTGTTCCATCTTGTTGAAACTTCTTCAATTAACTTTGTTTCTTTTTCTGTGGCTTTTCATAATTCATTGCTTGCTATATTACTTTGCTTGAACCATGTTACAATGGTCGTGACCTAAGTTATTAGATCTTGTAATTTTGGACAGTGTTGTATCGCATTTTGCGCAACTAAATTTAAAGTGTGCGCAAAACACGGTATGTGTTTTTTCCCAAAGACCAGGTCGACCGCCTTAATCATAGATGCTGCGCTGTCCGTTACTACAGCCGAAACTTTATCAACGTCAATATCCCATTCAGCACAGGAATTCAGAAGCATCTCAGCAATATGATCCGAAGAGTTGCGGTCAAATGACTCATACACTCCAAGAGTAATAGGAAAAAATTCGGTACATATACCGAAGTGACCTGTAATTCCAAGAAAGCTTCTCATACTCATTGTTTCTGTGCACATATCGGTTGTAAGTGTTATATTTTGTACACTTTTTAATTTATTTTAAAAAATAGCTGACAATACATCATATTTGTCATCGACCCAGCGAGTCAATGCCGTCTTACTTGGAAGCTTGTAATGCGGTGCAATTACTTTGATAAGATTACGAAATCCGTCATTTTCCACAATCGTAAATGGTTGAGTCAAAACATCGAATTAATCCTATATATCGTATGGCAAACATCGAATAAATTCGATATATCGATGTATTCACTTAACATCCCTAATTCCGATCTCTGGTCACTAGTCATACAAGATCTCGTGATCCAAAGAGAAGGGCCGAATGCATTATAATATATTGAGGTTTACGGCGGGTTGTAAGGCCGCCGCCCTGAGACCTAATTAGCAAAGACTTACATGATTAAATAACTAACGAGCCGAACTGGAGAGCTTGAACTTGAGTAGTACTTAACACGATGACGGTTGAACCAAGAGAGAGATTGAGGATCTTCCGCATACCGGGGTTTCAAGCTCCCCCAGTCTGTGATGTTAGCAAAGAGTCCGATCGCGCCTGAAAAATGAAAAATTTAATTGTTTTAAATCTTTTTAAATATTTTTGAGCGCGGCAATTTAAAACAATTCATTTTTTATCTTTCTTCGAAAACCATGTATATTCAAAAGATTTAAAAGTATTAAAAATTTTTCCCCGACTTTTGCAATTATCGTTTTTTTTAAATCAAGGGTTAAAAGTTTTATTTTTTATTGTAAACAACAACAAAAAATCTAATTTATCCACATGTATGGGTCCATAATCAAGTACTAACCTTAAACTTTGAGAAATTAGAATTAATTTCAAGTTAAATTTTCTTATATGAATTCATCCTTTGGCCATCTAAAAAAAGTGTGATTTTTATCTTCATCGGCTCTTTTATTGCATCCTTTCACTTTACTTCCTTGATAATATAAATAATTTTATTAAAAATGAAGGATGCTATTTCAACAATGCTGGGCATTACTCTTCCCTCCAAATCTGAGAGCTACTCAGTTACTCAGACGACTCACCAGAGGGCACTTGTGTCGATTATACGCGACCTTCTTCTCTATCCTATCCTCTTTGTACTAACGTAAACTACAGTATGGGATCCTTTGTTTTGTGGCGGTTGTGGGCCGTGAGCCCGTCCTTCCGCCGTCTTTAATTTTGGTTCGGTTTGGTTTCTTTTTTTTGTCTGTTTGTCTTTTGGTTCGGTTTCGGTTTTGGCGAGAAACGTCAAAACAACGGCTCTTTTCAGTTTTTTTTCCTGGTTTCTTCTGTTGTGGCTTCTTGTCCTCGGTTGGGTTGATCCTGCTGTGGCCTCTTGTCCTCGGCTGGTCCTGCTGTGGTCCTTTGGCTTCCTTCTTTGTTTCTTCTGTGTTGTCTCATTTGCTGTGTTGTCGGTGTGGTCCTTTTGTTTCTCTGGGGTTGCTTTGGGTACTCTGTAGGTAGAAAGCAGTGTTATTTATTGTCTGAATGTGGTTTGTTGCAGTTTTCGGAATTTCCACTTGACGTTTGCGGTTTGTTGTATTGTTATATTGTCATGTTGTCGCATGTTGTCAAATGTTTTTGTGTAAGTCTTGCTATGTGCTCTGTGATTGTCTCCATTTCGAGGTCTTTATGTATTTGTTCGTTGGTTATGTACCATCGCGAGTCTGTGATTTGTCTCAGTATTTTGTTTTGTATAATTTGTAGTCGGTATTTTGTGTGTTTGTCAGCTTGCTTCCAGCACGTCGCCGAGTATGTCATTATTGGTCGTATTACTGACTTGTACAGTTTCAGCTTATTTTCCATGTTGAGTTTGTTTTTCCTGTTGATGAGGGGATAAAGATAGCCATTAATTTGTTTGGTTTTCTTCACAATGTAATCAACAATGTATTCACAATATATGTCTTGCGAAGGTTAGTCTTTTATCCAGTATATTACCTAGATATTTTACCTGATTTTCCCATTTTATACTTGTATTATTAATCTTGAGGCGTTTTGTTGGGATGTGTTTGAATTTTCTTCTTGTGAACATGATGGCTTGAGTTTTCTCAGCGTTAAGTTGTATTTTCCACGTGTTACACCAGCGATTTATCTCATCTAGTTGGTTTTGTAGTCTCTCGGTGATGGTGCTCGCCAGGATTCCTCTGGTAAATATAGCAGTGTCGTCTGCGTATAGTGTAATTTTTGTGTTTTCCATTCTTGGTATGCCAGTGGTGTAAATGTTGTAGAGCAGGGGCCCCAGTATGGATCCTTGGGGGACACCCGTTCCCACTGGACGTGTCGTCGACATCGTGTCAGTTAATTTCACCTGGAACGTTCTGTTGCGAAGGTACAAAGCTAGTAGCTTTATCATACCCATCGGGATTTTGAATTTATTCATTTTATATATTAAGCCTTCGTGCCACATCTTGTCGAAGGCCTTTGAGACGTCCAGGAGTACCGCTCCGATGGCGTATCCTCTGTTGAAAGCGTCTATTATCGCTTCGGTTATTCTAGTTGTCTGGTACGTTGTGCAATGTTCTTGTCTGAATCCGTACTGTTCGTCCGGGATTATTTGTTTCTCGTCAACTATGTCTGTCAGTCGATTATGTATTATTTTCTCCGTTATTTTTCCAAGTCCTGTTAGTAGGCTTATTGGCCTGTAGCTTGATGTTTTGTTCCTGGGTTTGTTGGGTTTGGAAATCAGTATTGCTGTGGCGTGTTTCCATTGGGTCGGAAACGTTCTGAGTTTGAGCGATGCGTTTGCGATTTGATTCATTCTGTCTATAGCGGGCGGCGTTAGGTTCTTGATAGTCACATTGTTAATATTATCACAACCGGGTGCTTTCCTGTTTTTATGGTTTTTTATTATCTCGGCTATTTCCTCTGGCGTGGATTCTCTTATGTCGCAGTTTTCTTCGCTGTTTAGAATCCTCCGTACCGCTTCGTAGATTCCTTGAGAGTTGTGGATTGCGTTTGGGATATTTGGTGTGAATTGTTCTTCGAGGGCGTTTGCGAAAATCTCTGTCTTGTCAATATCAGAGGTTGCTGTGCTGCCGTCGTTCTTTTTGATAGGTGGTATTGTGTTGCTGTTCTGTTGTTTTAGAGTCTTGGCTAAGTACCACGGTTCGTCTTTGGTGTCGTTTATTCGTTCTAGTTTGTTTTCCCAGTCTGCGTTGTGTTGTTCTTATAGCGCCAGTTTTAGTTGTTTCGTCAGTTTGTTCAGGACCGTTTTGTCTGTCGGTGCTAATATACGTTGGTACGTCTTGTTTGCTTTCCGTTTTGCGCGTATTAGGTTCATTATTTCCTGTGGGTGTGTAGTTGTTTTGTTGAAGGTTAGTTTTCTTGTGGCGGTATGGAGCGCCTCCTTTATTTCGTTCTCGAATGTTTGCGCCGCCTGGGCTTAAGCCTTCTAGGCTTAATGGGTCTGTAATATCTGTGCAGGTAATATCTAGGTTCTCTTTGAACTTTTCCCAGTTTGTTAATGTTTTCTCGCACGTTCTTCTCGCACTTTTCGTTTGGACGTTCATGTGCACGGGGTTGTGATCGGAGCTCAAGTCTTCAATACAGACTATGTCGATGTTTGCTGTGACGTTTTTCATTACCGCTATGTCCAATATGTCCGGCGGGTGTCTGTTATTACCTGTGAAATGTGTTGGCTCGTTTGGGGCTAGAACCGTTAGTAGGCGGTTTTCTGTGTAACGTTTTAGTTCTCTTCCTTTTTGATTTGTTTTTCTGCAGTTCCACTGTGTGTGTTTTGCGTTAAAGTCTCCTGCGGCTATCGTTGCCTTGTTATTTCTAAATATTTTATCCAAGTCTGGAGTGCTCATTTCTTTCCTTGGTGGCGAGTATAGTGAATACAAGGCCAGTGGACCGTCTGCGGCCATTATTTCGTTTCCTATCGTTTCTGTGTTATCCGTCGTGTCAAATTCGGGCAATTCGTGGTGTTTCAAATTCCTCTTGATTATTATGGCAACTCCGCCTGCAGCTTGTTGGCCCCTGTCGTGCGTCTCGTTGATTAGCGCCACATCTATGTTGTATTCCGTCATGTGTGCTACCAGTTCTAGTTTCTTACTTTCGACTCTGTTTGCGTTCCAGAAGACAATCTTTAGTTCGTCTACTTTCCGTTTTCTAGTCATTTTTGATGATTTTGACGATGTTTATGATGGTTTTTGAGTAATTTGTCAGTTCGTCGTCGTCTGTTTGTACAGAGGCGTATTTGTTTAGCAGTTTCGCTAGTTCGTCCGTTACTTTGTCTATTGTTGTCTTTGTCATCGGTGTTTTCTTTTCAGTGTTTTGTCTGTTTTCGCTGGTGGTTGCTTGTGCTGTGTCCCGGTATGTCGTGTTTTCCCTAGCTGTGGCTTGTCTGTAACTGTTCGGGCTTGTCCTGGGAGTTCGTCGTTGTCTTGTCGTCTTTGCGATTCCGTTTGTTGGTTTGGCAGTTCCTCCATATTGAGACGTGTTCGCCTCCGCAGTTTGCGCATTTCGGTGGCAGTGTTGCTGGTTTCTCGCATAGGTGCGTGCTGTGTTTTCCAGCACATTTCATGCACCTATATTCCGCGTTGCAGTTTCTCTGTACGTGTCCATAGAGCTGACATCTATGGCATTGTACTGTGTCTCCTCTGGGCTTGAGCGGCTCTATTCTTACGCTGAGGTATTGTATTCTTTCCATTTGATAGATGGATTTGTACTGTTTTGGTATTTCCACTAATACCATTTGGATAGGGGTCGCGTTCCTTCCCTTCATTCTTGTCACCTTGGTTGCCGGGTAACCTTTTTCGGCTAGGTCGTTGAGTATTTCTTCTTCCCCGACTTCGGTGGGGATTCCCTTGATCACCACCTTGAGGTTCTTCTCGGAGCTCAGTTGGTGGGTGTGGAATTCGTAGTTTTCTTCTTTCATTGGGCTGTACATTTCACGATAATCCGTTATCTTTGTGGTTGGATCCTTATTCCGTCTCTTGTCGACGTGGCCCTTGTGAATTTTATGTGTTTGCTGTCCAGTTTTTTGCTGAGTCTGGTCCATTTTTCTGTGTTCCGTAGGATGATTGGGGTGTTGTTCTTTTCTTCGGTGGGGTTTTCGGTTTCTGGTTCTATATAGTCTTCGTCGTCACTGTCCTCTGTGTCTAAGCATGCATACATGTTCATACTTACCTGTGATCCTGACGTACTCGCTCTCTCTAGTTTGGCAGTTTTCTTGGGAAACTTGAACGTTTCCTCGTCCTCCGGGTCGGTTTTGCGCTTGGAGGCGGCTTCGGTGTCCATCGGTGTAGGTTTCCTTCTCGGGGCGGCTTCGGTGGCTCTCCTTGGGGCGGCTTCGGTGGCTCTCCTCGGGGCGGCTTCAGTGGCTCTCCTCGGGGCAGCTTCAGTTGATCTCTTCGGTTCGGCGTCATTGGTCCTCTCGGCGGCGGTCGTTCTGGTCCCGGCGGTGTCCTGGGGTTGTTCGGCGGCGGTGGTCTTCATCCTTTTGGCTATTTGGTAAAATAGCTTCTTCAGGCCGTCCTCGCTGGAGTCCAGTAAGTTGTAGTCCTTGATTTCCATGGAGGCGGCGGTTCCGTTGGCGCTGGTTTGCATGATTGGATTAATGTTTTTTGTTGGGGTTTTGGAATTTATTTTGTCTAAATAAATTGTTCGGTTTAACGTCTGATTCGTTCGAAGTTCGGTTAAGCTATGAATTTTACAAATAAAAACTTGAGATTATATATACTAACGTACAGTGGCGGATCCAGGGGCGGGGGGCTAAGGGGCTTAAGTTCCCCCCAAAAGCATCCGAGTTCTTGCGTGGCAAATCAATGAAACTCATCCGTGAACTCATCGGAAAATTTATTTTCATAGTTCTTCTTTTTGGCGCAACAGCTTCACTGGGACCTAGTTCTCCTCCTTTTACGTATACTAGTGATTGGTGTCTAGGTCTTAGACACAAGGCCTTACGTTTTTTAACGTGGGCGCCGAGCAACATTTGAGGAATTTATTCTCGGCAAATTGCTGTGATGACTTTGCCAGAGACATGCATAAGAGGACGGTAGCTTATTACAATACGTGTCCCGGGATCCAACCGCTAGCGCTTTACATGCACTGTGCCGCGCATAAACTAAACCTAGCTGTCGTGAAGGCATGCAGCTTGCCTAGTGTTCGTAATATGATGGCAATAGTAAACAATGTTACCAGTTTTGTACGAGAGTCAGCAAAAAGATTGAAACTTTTCAAACAAGCTATCCTTAAAAAAACACCCACAGATGAAAAGATTCAAGTTGCAAAGTCTTAGTGATACACGCTGGGTTAAAAGGTATGATGCGCTACTTCAATTCAAAGAGTTCTTTTAACCTATCGTACAGTTCCTTGAAGAAATATATAGAGCTATGGACTGGTAGATAACATCTCCCCTAAACAGCAGGTTAGGTTGAAGTGCATCAAGAGACAAATATAAAAATATAAGTTTTTTCCAAATATAAAAATTTTGTTACAAATTATTGCTACATTACCAGTAAGCACCTGTAGTGTGGAGCGCAGCTTCTCTGCGCCTAAACTAATAAAGGCGTACCTTCGTACGACAATGACCCAAGACAGGTTAACTGCTTTGGCTTCCACGTATAGTCATCGTGATATCTCAGCTAATCTGCAACCTAACGAAGTCATGGAGGAATTTGCGAAAAGTTATCCGAAGAGACTTATTATGCGTTAAGCAAAATACAATGTGTTTTTTAGTGTTTTCTTTGCTAGTCTTTACTTTACAAGCCCCACCAAATGACAATCCTGGATCCGCCCCTGCTAACGTATATTGATAATCTGTGGTTAAATGCGTTTTTTTTTTTTAGTTGGGAATACCGGTAATTGAGAGGATCTAATGTATTTCTAAGGGAATTACATATAATAGGGGGTTAATGCAGGAATTTTTGTTAATACTTTATTTTTACAAATTTGCTTATAATTTTTTAACGGGAAAAGATGGCATATTTTTTTCTTTACAAAATTTGTTCAGAAAAATTAGCTTTTCAAATATATAAAAATATAGATATGGTTCTGGGAAAACAAAATGCGATACGTCATTACTCCACTTTCCAAATATGGAAAAATATGTAAATCTGGCTTAAAATGGTCCTTACTCAATCCCATTTAAGAACCTCTTATAATAGAGCTGAGACATTGAGTTTTGCTCACCCTGTACACGTAATCGTCTGAAGAAGGCATAAGAAGCCCAAATCGATAAAGTGTTAAATAAATATATTTGTGAAATTTATACTTAGAGTTTATTATTTATTATTATAATTATATTTTGATAAATCTCTATAATCAATTCAATATCTACTACTACAATATCTACTACTACAATATTTACTACTACAATATCTACTACTACAATATCTAATACTATAATATCTACTGTAACTATTTCAATGAAACTAAGTATACAAGAATCAGCTCTGCAGTTGTACAGAAGGAAATAGATTAATTGGTGCTGAGATATCAACCCTGGAGAGCTGTCGGACAATCTTGGATCCTCACGCATTGTCGATTCGAATCGCTAATCCTTACATAACCTACTCTGCAATAACAACCCTGCCTCGGTACAATCTGACATATTGCCAACCGATTGGTACAAATCCCACAATCTAATCCAACTAAAGCCGACACTTCGTTCGCAGCGCAAGTATCTGAAATAAACAACAGCAAAAAATCATCAAATCATAGATTAGCATAAGAACTTACTGCAATTATTGGGCAAAACGCAATTGTTTTGGTTGTCTCTTACGTAACCTGGGATGCAATAACATTTTTCTTCCATCGTCAAGGAACAGGTGGCCGTTTGATTTGAACAAGTTGCACAATCGAAGCCGGCAGCAGCAAATATCGTGTTTGCTCCACAATCTATTTAATATTTTGAGTTGATATATTTATTGTAACAAAATTCGACTGAATATTTAAATTGTGATACCATTTTCTCTGTGTAGTCTTTTATCTCGGGTTTAATTGGTCTTGTCTTGTTTTGTCTGATCTTGTTTGGTCTTGTCTTGCCTGGTCTTGTCTGCTCTTGTCTTGCCTGGTGTTGCCTAGTCTTGTCTGGTCTTGTCTGACCATATCTGGTTTTGTTTGGTCTTGCCTGGTCTTGTCTGATGTTGACTGGTCTTGTCCAGTTTTGACCTTACTTATCCAGTTATGACCTTAGTCTTTTGAATTATTTTTGTATTGTAAATACTTAAGTATTACTCTATGGTGTTGGTATAGCACTTGGTGTTAGACTCGGTGTTACATTCAGTGTTGGACTTGGTGTTACAGTACCTGCTGCAGAAGGACTTGGTGTTACAGTCGCGTTTGTATTTGCTTCAGTTTGCGCGTTGATTCTGCATGTGCAGAGAATGAGGACGGCAACATAAACGTGTAGAAACATTTTCATATTGAATCTGCAGCTAACGTTTCAGTTCTGTTCTGTCTGTTCACGACTGATTTGTTTCTAGCACGTCGATGAATTTATACAAACGAGGGCGAAGCACAAATTTAATATTTTCTTACGAAAGTTCCATAAATTTGAGATAACAACGAAAATTATTAATTAAAATTTCAAGGTTTCACGGTTTTACGAAATATTTTATTGGCGAAAAACAAACGTTGAAATCGTCTGCATTTTAATTTATGTTTACTAATCTAAACATTTATATGAGTAAATAATATCATAAAGTGACCACATTTTCATTGAGACAAAGCGGGACAAATGGAATGATATGAGAATTATAATTTAGTTATGAAAGCAGACCGATAATTTAAAGAAAATATATTTTGTTTCTATTTTGCGTCTATAATGTAGTCATTAAAGCACTCATATGGGTTCGTTAATGGCTCACCGAGTGCGATACAATTTTCTCAATATGTATCGGCGATTTTTTTATTTAGAAATGGCATAATAGGGCGCCAATAGAAAAATTAGTATAAAAATCTCTCGTCGTTTTATAAACATGGACGCGTGCTGAAAAATCGCGCTTATTGAACTCGTTCTTTAATATACTATTATCTACTCACACACCAAAATGATCACATTAATACATTATTGTATGTGAAGGATGCGATTATTATAATCGTGTGTAAAAGTAACCAAATCGCTCGCAAAAGTCCAATGTAATTCATTATTAATTGGTTTCTGTTTGTTGTTACTATGGCAACAACTTGAGCCACTAAACACGAAACAGTGAAAATAAATTTTCTGACGTTCACTCATTTCGATTAAACACTCGCCTACGGCTCTTTAAATACTTTAAACTTAGCAACTCGTGCACAAAAGCCCTTCTTCACACACTTGTATCATAAACTACTATTATTGAATACATTCATATACTTATCTATAAATATACAAATATGTATTTATTATTAACTATTGGTAACTATAAAAATATTTGTAAAAAACAATAATTTGAACATTACGATTTTTAATTAACTTAAATTTTTTATTAAAAAAACATATGATTTTCTTTCACGGTCAAATTTTCTATCCGAGAGAATACTCGGATCATTATTTATTTTTTACGCTTAAAAGAGATTTTAAAGTTTAATGTATATTTTATTAATACGAAAAAAAAAAAAACACGTTTTCCTGGCATTTGCATTTTTTCCTGGAAGGGAGAGCGCGGATTGCATATTTGCAGAGAATCAACATTTAAATTTTTCATCAGTAACGTACCTTTTTACTAATAACGCCTCATCAAAAAAGATCATTTCCGTAAATATTATTTTTCGGAAAATGCTTACTAATATATTCAAAAGATTTTTCCACATATTCCTATAATATCTCCTTTTTTAATGTAACCCAATGAAAATTTCAGAGCAAGGTGCCATTAAAGTCGGCAATTTTTATAACTGCTTGGAATATCTTGAAGAATGGACAGTTCAATTCGAGGATATTAAAAAATTTCTTTGGGTGACATTTAAAAAAGGAGATTTTATGGGAATGTGTGGAAAAATCTTATTTTATATATTACAGTACATTTAAAATAAGTAATACAGATATTTTCTAAAATAAGCGGGATATTTTTAAAAATAGGCGGGACGCGCGGGACTGTCCTCCTAAAAGCAGAACTGTCCCGCCAAAATCGGGACGTGTGGTCACTTAATATCAAATTGTTAAAAAAAATTGAATTTTGACTAAATCTAGATATAAGATAAGTTCAGCCAAGTTCAAACAATGAATCAGACAAGATGAAATGAACCCAACGTTCAGTCGACCAAACGAATCTGGGTTGCTCTCATCTTGTCTGATCTCGTTTGTACTTGGCTGAACTTGTCTGATCTGGTCTGATTGTCTGTATAATCTCTTCTATTTTCTGAAAATTAAAAATTTGTTTTTATGAATTTAATTTTATTAGCTCATGTAAATGTTTAGAGAAGTACACATAAATTAAAATGCAGACGATTTCAACGTTTGTTTTTCGTCAATAAAATATTTCGGTAAAACCGAGAAACCTTGAAATTTTAATTAACAATTTTCCTTGTTATCTGAAATTTATGGAGCTTTCGCAAGACAATATAAAATTCGTGCATTGCCGTCATTTGTATGAATTCAACGACGGGCTGGAAACAAATAAGTCTCAAAGTGAACAGACAGAACAGGACTGAACCGTTTGCTGCAGATTCAACGTGAAATTGTTTCGAAACGTCTGTGTTGCTGTCATCATTTTCTGCAAGGAAAGAATCAACGCACAAAGTGAAACTTTTAATTAATGATAATCGGTATCTTGCAATATTTTCTCAGATTTTTGAGCACCAATAACAACCCATCCAATGACCGAAACACCAACACCAGCACCTATTGTGACTCGAGTGAAGTTGGTCCCCGAATTTTTAAAAAATGAAATTTTTATAGAGTTCCTGCAAGATTTCGAATAGTTCTAGAGTTCTTGCTTGAAAATTGAGATACTTCCGGGGAATTTCAGGCAGAAATCGAGAAAAACAATTTGGGGCGAACTTCACGCAGCCCGCTCTTGTTCAGGAAAAAGAGTTCTGATGTAATACTTCAGTTCTTTATATAGAGTTCTAGAGTTCTCAATCGATAATGCATATAGTTCCACTTTTTTTTGCAAAATTTTGTAATTTTTGAAAAATAAAAAAAAATCTGATAACGGTTTCCGATTGTACCAAGGCAGATTTACAAAAATAGATTGTTAGACATTTTTGTAAAATCAATATCTATAAGTTTATTTATGTAAAAACTTACGACGAAGATTAAAAAAAAAATAACAAGAGTTCTGAGTCCCCCGGAGAGTTCTAAACAAATAACCAATACAATTTCTTTGTCAAACCAATACTGAAGAAGTTATAACCTAAAACGAGGCGCAAAATTTTTGAAAATTACAGAATTCCAAAAAAATATTTTTTTCGTAAGTTCGGTAAAGAGTTCTGGGTAGCCCCTCGAGAGTTCTGAACAAATCTCTTTTCTCTAATTTCCATGTCCGACCAATATTAAAGAAGTTTATTTTAAAGCTGCAAATAAATATGCACATCTACACGTCTATAAATTAGAACCAAGTCTATCTGAAAAAGATATAGTAAATTACCTGCAGAGAAAAGAAATCGTCGATGTAACATGTAAGAAGCTAGAATCAAAACGTCCAGAGGAGTACTCCTCATTTAAAATATCGGCTTTATTCGAACTTCTTGAGGTGTTGCAAGCACCGGAAACTTGGCCGAAATACACTTGTATTAATCGATATTTTCTCCGATTGGAAAATCGAAAAAGAATAGTATATCAGGTCAATCAGCTAATAAATAATAAGCCAAACATAGTTGACAGTTTAGTTAAATGCGACGATAAAAAAGTTGTTGATAACCTGTTAATTTTTCTATATATTCAAAGTTTAAAACAAAAAATTAATCTACTAGAAACTTTACTGCCACAATACAATCCAAAATTTATATGTCTGGCTGAGACATGGATAAATGAGGAGACGGTCCAACTAATACACCTGGAAAACTACTTACTGATAAGTTCATATTGCCGCAAAAATTCCATAGGTGGAGGAGTAGCTATTTGGATTAACTCATCACTATATAATAATGCCGGAGATTTTGAAAAATTGGAGCTTGACAAAATGGCTATAGAAAAGACTATCGAAATATGTGGTACGGAAGCAATTATCAATGGCATAAATACCTCCAACAGGGTGTATTGCTACATTTATGAATGTTCTGGACGACATTTTACATAAATGTGTAAATAATAATAAAGAGGTATTTCTAGTGGGAGACTTCAACATCAATTTCACAAATAAGTCGAAAGAACCAGAAGACGTCATTAATATGTTGGCTGCATATGGAATGAAGGAGCAAATACAACAATCCACTACAATAACAGCTACGAGTGAAACTAAAATTGATAATATATTTGCTACATCCGGACTGCAGATAATAACTTCGCTGGAGGATACTCCAATGTCGGATCATCGACTATTAAGATTAAGCGTCATGAGAAAGAAGAAAACCACAGCGCAATATTGATAAATTAGAATCTTCACCTATTTTAACAAAGCACAATTTGAAAAGGCTCAAACTCAAGAAACACGGAGAGATACATATACCAACTTAGATGTCAATAAGAAAATGGTCGCATTTATAAAAACTTTCCAATTGAATTGGCAATTGAAGTGGCAAGAACAGTTTTCCTATGAGAAAAGTAAATATGGGTAAAAAGACATGGATTTACAAAAGAAATCAAAATATCATCAGCGAAGCTTAGGGATCTCTAGGTGCTACAAAAAGAATATTCTTAGACCGCAGTATTTAAGAATGAAGAAAATTCCCCAGAAGCTACTAATGGACACTTAAAGGCAATGTTATAATAAAAACGTGAGTGAAGAACGATTGGTGGATCTGTGTAGGACTTTTGGGTTGATAATGAAGTCTACAGCCTTCAAACACTTGCCAAGGAAGCAGAAGACTTGGGTTTCACCTAATACTCACCTGGGTGAATTCCAGATAGATAGATCATGTGGCCATTTCACGAAAATCTCAAAAGGAAATATAAAACGTGAAGGTACTAAGAAGCGCCAATCTGGACTCAGACCACAACAGACTCAGACCAAAAAACCTCAACAAAGATTAAAATAAGACTCCAGCCTAGAAACACTAGATTACACAGAACCTCCAAAATGGTAAAATTTGACGTCCCGCGACTCAAGAACAGTCAAGAACTAAGTCAGAGACTGAACAACACAGACCCAAACAACTGGGACCAACTGAAGGAGACTCTTGTCAAGGCGGCCAATGAACTCGTCCCTCTCGCTAGAAGAAGGAAGCATCCGTGGCGGACTGAAGACTGTGACAATGCAATAGCCCAAAGACAGATAGTCTGGTTGAAGTGGAATTCTAAAAAGACCAAGGAAAATTGGCATAAATTTTTGGAACAAAGAAAGGTTACAGCCAAGATAATTCGAGGAACCAAACGAACCTTCACACAAAACCAAGTAACCCAAATCAAAGAGAGCTTTGCTAAGAATAATTCCAGAGATTTCTTTGGAACCTTTAAGCAGGTACTCAGAAAATACGCTCCGCCAAGCCTCCACTTCAGAGACTCACAAGGCAAACTGGCTTATAACGACAAGGACAACTGCCACCTTTTGGCTCAGTACTTTAAAAATCTAGTCAACTGTGACCCACCCAGTGAAGACTTCGACTATAAACAAACCACACCAAACCCGGACTCGCTTCCCCCTTCATTGGAAGAAGTAGGCCAAATCATTCAACTTCTTAAGAATAATAAGGCAGCTGTAGAGGACTCTATCGTTGCTGAACTGTGGAAAGCTGCTGGAAACAATGCCGTGCGCAAGCTAACCGAGATCATCCAGGACATCTGGAAACAGAGAAATTAGCACCCGATTGGAAATCTGCTCTGATCCATCCGCTTCACAAAAAGGGAGATTTTACTGATCTAAACAACTACCGTGGAATTTCTCTCGTCTCGGTAACATATAAGATTCTCTCGAAGGCGTTACAAACAAGGGCAGAAAATCAGTTGGATAGTCAACTGGGAGAATACCAGGGGGCTTCAGGAAGACCCGATCCTGTATTGAACAGATCCTCAACCTTAAAACTGTACTTGCATACTCCAAGATGAGAAACCGCAAGCTAGTCGTAACCTTTGTTGATTTTAGGAAGGCCTACGATTCCATCGATAGAGAAACGCTTAACAAAAGACTCCAGGAACTAGCACTGGACAACAAAACCCGGACAACAAAAACCAGACTCATCCTAGAAACTTTGACCAACACCCATTCCAAGGTTAAATTTAGAGGCGAGATTTCAAACTTCGAAATAAAAACTGGAGTGAGACAAAAAATCAGAGAGAAGCGAATACTTAGGAAGATCGTATGCCCGGTAAAGGAAGATAAATTCCGAGGACGGCATAACTCTGGGCTCTACGAACATATTGAGATGCTCTCTGACTGTGCAAGGAAAAGAAGGGTAGCTTTCTATGGCCACTTTGCAAGATTGGCTCCAAACCGACTAACCAACCGTCTGTTCACCTTCTGGCAAAACAAGAAGCTTCGTACCACTTGGTTGACAGAGACTAAGAAGGATATTAAAGAACTGGGAATAACAGATCTCAAAAACAGACAGTCTGTGAGACGCACCCTGAAGGAAGTGCGTGGATTTCAGGAAAAACCTCGAAGGAAATGTACCCTCTTGACAGAAGAGAGAAAGGAGTTACACCGGCAGAAGATGCGACAATGCTGGGCAAAGGTCAAAGCCCAACAGTTAAACAAGCGTGGTCCAAAGTAGGCCTATTGTAAAGAAGAAGAAGAAAATACGTGCATGAGGTTATGTTTGGATACGGAAGAAAAGTTGACCATAAAATTAGGGTGAGTTTATTTAGAATCAAATGCTTGTACTTAAATGTTAAACTTTGCCGGCGATACAACGCTTCTAGTAGCAAACAAAATATGGACGTGGAAGTGATTATTAGTGTAAACGCCTTAAACCTAGTGCAACAGAGGTTTGAAAAAAATATACTAACAATAAATCAGCAAGAAACAAACATTATTTTCAAAACAAACAGATCCCGACTGAATTATCCAACACAAATTGAAATAGATAAAACACAGTGTATATAAAAAAGAGTGTGAAGCTTTTGGGAATACTCTTTGACAACACTTTAAATTGCAGAACACACATACACTTCTTAGTTAGCCATTTAAATAAAACAACATTTTCTTTAAGAATATTACAAAAAGTTCTAAGCCCAAAAATTCTAAAAATGGTATGCTATGCGAATTTTCAATCACATACCCGGTTTGGAATAATTTTTTGGGGTTCTGGAAAAGACATTACAGATGTTTTTAAGATTCAGAAACAAGCTCTACGAATCATATTAAATTTGGAATCTAATCAATCCTGCAAAGGAAAATTCAAGCAAGCTAATATATTAACTGTACCCGGTCAATATATTTATGAGATATTAATTTTTAATTTCAAGTATAAAAACAACTTTATCAAGAGAAAAACCAGGCACAATATATAAACAAGAAGAAACTTGTCTGGAATATGTGCCACCAATTCACAGTTTAACGTTAACAGAAAAAGGTCCTTATTATAGGTGTATTATCACTCTGCAATCACCTTCCCAGACATATAAAGGAAATAGAAAATTTCAAAATATTAAAAAAAAACCAAATATTCAACCACATAAATGAGTTAGAAAACTACAGTGTGGAAGATTTCATCAATGGACAGCAAGGTTCAAAATGATTTTAATATTTTTTATTATTTATTTGTTTTAATATTTGTATTTGTTTGACATATTTCCCTTAATAGTTATGTTACTTGAATAAGGAAATAAACTAATAGGATTTGATTTATTTGCCGGGAAACTAAATGTTTGTAGACGATATGCTTTCTAGAATTTTTTTGTCAGAGGAAAATGAGGAAGATGATACGATAAGGGAAATTGTGCGTAACATAGAAGCTGTCGTAAATATATCAGAAAAGAAAAAACTTGAGTTTTAAACAGAAACAAAATGATCACATTGTGCGTTTGTTGATAAAATATGTAAATGAAGAATGGCCCACTACAAATAATATTAGTTAAATTAGAGTTAAATAAATATCTGAGTATAAGAAATGATATGTGTGTAATAGAAGGATTTCTGTTGTATCATGACAGATTGATTCTACCTAAAAAATTAAGAGAAAAAATATTAGTATTGGCTCATGAAGGTCATTGTGGCACAAATAAGACTTATGAAAGAGCTAGAAGTGCCTTCTATTGGCCAGAATTATAATTAAATTATAAATTAAATTATAAATAAAAATGTAAATGAATTTGTTTTAAATGTAAGCAGTCCAAAATATTTCAACCTGGCAAAAATATGGTAAAAATATGTTGATAAGTTAGGTTGTATAAAAAAAAGAAAAACAAAAGAAGCTTACTTTGATCATTATCCACAAATAAACATGCTTAATGAAAAAGGCTGTATTAGACGAAAATAATTTTTTTGTCAAATTAAATTCAATTTGTTAAGTGTAATGGGATAGATATTAGTCATATTAGTGATAAATACATGTGCATCTGACAGTATTATTCATATTTGCAGTCATAGATGACTGTACTTATTTAACAAAGGCTAAATCTTCAGAAAATAAAATGTTGTTATTTATTGCAAATTTTATTGAAACAGGAGCAACTAATTTCGTGCTGCTTCATAGATGTAAACTGTTGACTGAATTTTATCCCCTTAGGTACATCTTTAAAAAAAGCAAATGCGTTGACACCACTTCGATTAAACTCCAAGAATGGAGTGACTAGCATCTGGGAAAAGTATTCGATGGAACCAAGTAGAATTCGAAGGAGTCAGTGCAATTATATCACTTTTCAAGTACAAAAAGAATATAGCATATCGTATTCGCGAATCATATGATGGTCGCAGAAGAACGGTTTCAATCATTAGGACGTACTCTTTATCTTCACCGTTCTTGGAAATGTAAACAAATACATTGTAATGGAGTTGTGAATGAAGAAAATCGAGAACTTCATGTAATATTTATTGAGTTAAATATTAGAGCTAGTACCTATATATAGACTTATGTTTTGTAATATAAATAAATTTGAATTTATTTTTAAATTACGTCGCGCAAGAACTTAATCGAGCGCGAATTTATTTTTATTCAATAGCTGTCTCTGAAAGGTTTAGAGGGGTAGTTTCAATAAAATAGGATATCGGCTTAATACATGTCTTGTTTAGATGTAAGTACAAATACAACTGAAGATAGTTATGAGTTTATACAAGTAAACAGAAGCACCAACATATTTTGTCTCTTGCCAAGATTAGAAGTTATAAGGTTACACCACCAAAGAATTCACGTGTATATTTGGCTGCCTAGATATAACTGACTTAAAATGACAAATAAATGCGGACTACAGAGATAACATCTACACATTTAAATATTCACGATTTAACAACCTATAAAGTTGGTTTACAGTGCAAGGATATTCTACTAGAATAGAAGTTATCGATAAATCATTTTATGCCAATCATATAAACTTTTTTTTAATTGATTAAAAACAATTAAAAAGGGTAAGAATATCAATATACCCAGCCCCAAACCAGTTGCCAGCCACTTAATGTTAAATTATAACTTGTTTACATTTTGAGCGAATGGACTGGCTGGCTACTGAGTAGAGACTTGATACTGGTGCTCTTGCCCTATTCTACCAAAATTGTAACTACATTGTACAACATACTTGTCTTACTTTATACGATTGCTTAAACATTCTTATAATTAATTATCAGATTTTGATTCTCCCAGTAGTAATCTTAGCCAAGATATTGAAAAATTAAAATATGTAGATTCAGTATTTTTACAGAGTTTTGCTTAATTTGATCGAAACTTGGTCAAAAGTTAATCACGATTTAAAAATGCTCTCAACAATGTACATTATCTTTATGACAGGTTAATTGGAATAATCGACTACAGATAGATGATGGACACTTTACATGTTATAAAATTTTAATAGCAAAAAAGTAAATATTTTCGTACGTTTTTATTAATAAAAATGCAGATTTTATTTCATGATCCTGTTATTTGCCTTCATTAGAATAAACAGTTTGACCAAAAAATATTACTATTATTTATAGTTTACACTTCTTTCATTGGTCGAATTTAATCTTTTTTTCAATGAAATTTTCAATCAAAATAATAATTTTTATAGAAAAATTTGAGAAGAGTTTCGGGTAATGCATTAATCTAGGTAATATATAAATATATATATATATATATATATATATATATATATATATATATAAATAAAATGATAGGTGTGTTTTCTCTTATCACGTAAAAACTGAATATTTTGACATAAAATTCAAATCCCAAGAATCAGCGTGTTTTGAAGAAGACTTTTATTACTATAGTTTTGTACGATAAAAAGCTTGTCCTTATATTTATAATGTTCTAGAACCTTATTTTCAAACCTATATACGACTGATGAAGATGAAGAATATATTCCTTCTAGTCCTTCAGACACTGATGAAGACGAAAATAGAAATGACAACGTTTCCAGCGGCTCCATCCAGGTACCGATGATGATGTCAATGTTACGCCAGCCAAAAACAGGAAAAAAAAACGTCCATCTAAAAGGAAGGTTAAGGAACGGAAGCGTCTTAGAACTCATGGTAAAGAGTATATATCACACAAAGTACAAGACATTCGATATCTTAAATAAAAGATTTGCAACTGTTTGTGCCAAGGTAAACCACCTTGGGGTAGCAGAAGCTGATAAAAGAGGAAAAGGACAATCTCATATAAGAAAGAGAAATGAGCATCTAAATTTTGTAATCAAACATAGAAAAATTTCTATACCAAAGCCACTATTCCAGAAAAGAAAATGCTCAAATAAAGTACCTATCACCTGATTTGAACGTAAGGATTATGTATAATTTATACAAAGCTACCTGCGACGAGGAGGACCAAATACTTGTGAGGATATCTTATTATCGGCAAATATTTAATACTGAATTCAACATACGATTTCATCGCCCACATTCTGACACCTGTTCTTGTTGTGAATTCTATCAAAATATTATAAAATACTCTTGAGATGAACCTTAAGTAGCAGACAGCAAAGTTCAGCTAGCTGATCACCAAAGACGAGCTGAAACAGCAGTTACAGTCAAGAAAAATGGCATCGAAAAACCTAGAATTTCGGGAGATACTGTCGTGGTATGTTTTGATCGTGGTATTTTCGAAACTGTTTTACCTAAAACAGTTATGTACATATCGTTCCTTTGGATGAACAGGGTATTAAATTAAAAATACAGTCCTACTAAAAATCATGCGACCTTTCTAACGAACGTTGTTGCATAACGATATAACGAGAGATCGGTGGGGTTGCGGGGTAGTATGTTATACTACCTACCTGTCCCTACCTGTTCTACTAGTCCTTCTCGCTCTTTTTTGAACGTCCGTTTGAACAACACTGTCGTTCTCACGGAGTCTTACTCACGGAGGTGTGGTGAAAGGATGTCGTTCGCTTCTAAAATACAGTTTTAACATTCAGTTTAAAATTCTGTTTCTATTTTGTATTATTATCTTGAAAACTTATTCCTAATGTTTGTGGAACATGGTAGTATTATGAATGCTCCTTAACATAACTAAATGAATTAACAAATCATGAAAAAATTGGATGGCATAGCAAAATAAACATTATGTTAAAATAATATCTTAAAAAAATAATCGAAAGGTCGAACATAGACCCGCAGAATTGCATTTTTAAGAAAATATAATTTTCTAGTTAGTACTCTGGTTTATAAGTATTTTTTGTGTAAAAAGGTATTATTATGTTCTTGCCTGTAAAATTTCTATTTTTTCTCAGTAATAGCAAAATTGATAAAGTCATGAAGTGAACAAAAACGTTATCAATAAAGTTAGTTTAAAAGATATTATAGGTGAAGTTAAGCAATTGTTTACAGAAATTCAAATATATTGATTTGAGAACTTCAAATCGCTCTCCTGAAAAATAGCCTTTTTTGAATTAATACCTTGTTCATCTGGACCAACAATATACCTTTTGCATTTACGATTTAATGAAGTATGAAGCTAATATGTATGTGTGGTCCGAGGATGTATCTTCACGAGATTCCCAGGAAATAGGATCATCCTCAATCCGGTTTATCAAGTCTCTTTCCGTAACATAAAAAAAATGATCGCCTATAGTGACTCCTACGGTGGTCAAAACAAGAACAAGAATATTAACAATCTTTTTATGTTTCTGGTTAAAGCTACACAACTTGAAGAAATTGATCATAAATTTAACGTGTGTAATGCCATTATAGGTGATCCCAAAAAGGACGTGGAGAAGAAGAATTTGAACTTTAGTTATATTTCTCACTTCAAATATACAAAATCTTCGGAGACTTATTCTTTTCAGTTTAAGGTCACCATTCATGCTGATTTTCCTTTTTCGACTTCCCAATGTCCTTTTTTTGGTTAAAGGTGTAAAGGTTTGGTAAAATGTCCAGAAAGTGTTCTCCTCCAAGCTAAATGATATCATATAGATATTTCTGTTGAACAGTGGAAAAATTTGCACTAATGGAATATATACCACCGAGATACCATACCTTCTATAAAGCTCTTAGGCATGGAGGCAAGAATATTAATGCAAAAAACAAGAAAAAGGGTAATCAAACTTCCAAAACCACTGCTTCTACATCACGAAACACACAAAATGATCTTGATGTAGGTGATAAGGATTCCGAATTTGATAGCAATTTGTATGCTATGTGTTACGTCAAGTAGCGTTCTTTTTGATTATTATTATCGATCAATTGCAAGCGGTCGGTAAAGAAGAGCTCGCGCCGACGCGCAGAACTTTTCGTGTTTTGTGTGACATGAGATCGACATGATCAAGAATATAGAAACATTGTATTATACTACAGAAAAATAATATTCTCATGTCAAAAAAATAATAAGGACCTTCATTGAAGAACCCCCTGCATGCCTTCTATTCATTGCCAACACATTGGACCTTCGAGCCACATAGAACATATCAGCCACGTGACGAGCCAGATTGAAAACGCCAGGAAGCGAGTGGAACTTCGGAGCAGAAGTTCGTTGAGGAGTTTTGGAAGCCCAGCGACATATAACCGTGCAGAAGCCTTTTGATGCAGCAGCCAGCAACTGTCAGGTTATCCAGTTTCCCTTTTCCTTCCTGTGTCTTCGCCTTGTGTTAGGATCGTACCTAACCGTTTTCAGAGCTGATCGATATCAGATCTAGTGGCATTGCTGAGGCCGTCTTCGGGTGAGAAAACACGATTGAAAACGTAACTCTGTGAGTACCTACTTTCGTAAATTACCAAAATTAGTTATGATGAAACCGCTTCTCGTTCAGATAGTCAGTTAGTTACCTGATCTTAAAAAACAACGTGGTGTAATTAAAGGTAGATTAACATTATTCGCAAATTATATCAATAATTCAGATAAAGCATGTTTAGATTCTATGATTGCAACTCAGTTGCAAATGCGTATTCATGCGGCAACCATTTTCTTTGCCGAGTTTAATGACGTGCAATCTATCATGGAAAGAATTGTGGATGAAAAAGAATTACTGTCACATATGGATTACAGAGATTCGTTTGAGTGCCAATATTATTCAATTGTACCTATTGCAAAGCACATGATAGGCGACGGTGAATAAAATGGATTAAATAATTCTCAATGCGTTTCCGGGAAATCTGTGTCTAATAAATTACCGGAAATAAAGTTACCTCTCTTTCACGGTTCTTTCGATAAGTGGTTACAATTTAGGAACTCTTATGTTTCAATGATACATGATCGCGACGAATTAGATCCTATCCAGAAATTTCAATACCTAAAATCGTCTCTCAGTGGATCTGCGTTACAAGTTATCTGTTCGTTGGAGTTTATAACATCTAACTATAGTAACGCGTAGGACCTGCTTGAAGCTAGGTATCAAAATAATAGGCTATTGATACACAACCATGTGAGGGCCTTGTTTGCGGCACCTTCACTGGGTAAGGAATGTCCAGCACAGATCAGAATGATAGTAGATTGCGTTTTACGTAACCTGAGAGCACTAAATTCTATTAAAGAACCGGAATCTTCACTCGAGGATATGCTTATTATTTATTTAGTTCTGAGTAAACTTGATTCTACTGAAACGCGAGTGGGAGAACTAGCGAAGCGTATTAGCGTTCATCTCTGATTCTAACTAAACCTCTAAACCTTTAAAATTAGAAGACTTATTAAAGTTTTTAAACACTAGGTCTGTTTGGACATGATTAATTCAGGTAAAAGTAAAAATAATCAGTCCCATTCACAAAGTAAACATGAGGGTAAACAGTCAGCTGATCATAAAAAACAGTCCCATTCTCAAACTACACTTAGTTATGCGAGTGCGAATAATAATAATGTCTCATCACAGCAAAGGTAAAACAAACAAACATAACTTGACATGCCCACTATGTTGTGGTAAACATGCATTATATTCATGTGTTAAGTTTTTAAGTAAAAAATTGTTAGTAAAAGAAAGATTAAATTTTGTACACTCAAAAAGCGTTTGTCAAAATTATTTACGTACAAACACTCACACAATTGAAAATTGTAGTTTAGGTCGTTGTAAATTATGTCAACAAAAACATAATGCGTTAATTCATGTTGACAATAAAAGTGTTATTCCATAAACGTCACCACAACGTTCCGCTATCAATAATGCGTTGCCACAGTCTTCCGTATTATATTGTGTTAGTAAAACAGCTGACAATATTGATAGTCGTGGTTGTAACGCGTTTATAGATAATGCTAAATCGTTACAGACTGTCTTGCTGTCGACCGCGTTAGTGAGATTGCTGATATTGATAACAGTTATCACACAGTTCGCGCTCTGTTTGACAGCGGCCACGAAAATTCTTTTATAGCTGAAACCCTATGTAAACGTTTAAAAAAACCTATCTGACGGTCCACTATACATGTGATATAGATTTATTAATATTCGTGGATGCTTTTGGTATTTGCTAAAAGAAAATAAAATAAAACTTCACACCGGTCCGTACTTAGAAGATTCGATGGTAGGTTGGATTATATCCAGTACAGTTTATAATAATAATCGTTTAGTAGCAGCTAGCATGACAGATGTTCAGTGCAATTTGGCGTTAGTTGATTCTCAATTACGTAAGTTTTGGGAAATCGAAGAAGTAGAGATCTCTCCCTTTATTACTGGGGAGCTTTACCGATTACTTTTAGTTGGAGCCAAACTTTATAATAAAATCATAAATTCTTTTAGGCCGAAATTCGATAAGGTCTATTTCTGGACTGACTCCACCATAGTTCAAGGCTGGCTTCGGACATCACCACATTTGTTAAAAACATTTGATCGATCTCAAGAGTGTGTGAGGAGTGTGTAGACGTATTTATCGGTGCTCCGCAGTTTTTTTTTTAGTTTTTCTTGAAGACTACTAAGAGTTGATTCGTGCCATTTACAACGAAGGTTTTGTGTCCAAAGACAGACGTGCTGTCTAATTTTTGTGCGTGTGCGTTTTGTTTTGTTCGCGATTTGACGCTTTTTGTGTGTGCGATATTGATGCTGCCCGCGAGCGCCCCCAAGTGACTTTTTGTCAGCCTTGTCCACCTCGTCGTCCACAGATGACCTGTGTGGTGGTTGACACAGATTTTAAATCCCCTGGGTGAGTTTCTGCGCTTTCTTTGAAAACTTGTTCGAAAAAAAAACGTGTTCTTTGAAAATACGTCGACATCCGCGGCATCCTAGCCTGCATAGAGTTGAGAGAGGTGTCTTTAGACTTCCCGCGGACCAGTGCGTCGATCCGTACTTATATTTTTAATGCGCCGACGCCCTTTGGAGGCGCGAATGTCGCTCGGGCACAACCCCAAACAGGCTGAGAGCAACGAAAACGTGTTCAGTGGAGGAAACCTGAACATGGCGGACCAGGACTTCGAAATTATTACGCGACCAAGCGCAGGCGGTGCGCATCGTCGCCGGACGTGTCAACGTGACTAAGAGGCAGGCGACGGACCACTTCGCTCAATTGGGAAAGAAGATTGCTGAATTGTTGGACCTCGTCGCCTGGAACACCAGGAACACCAAGGTTGAAATTAAGGCGGTCGCACACGGCATGGACAGCATCTACGGCATGATGAGAGAGGAGATGGAGGAGCTACGTGACGTGGCGGTCACGGCCTCCAAACCCAGGAAAATGGACGCGTGCGTTCAAACGGACAGGGCCCCGCCCATACAGCAAGACCAGGAGGAGGACGAAGAGAGGTTTGGATGCTTACAACATTACATAGTGCAGAGATGCAAAATACGGGAAAAATTATCCGCAAAACTCGGCAAGAATTTCTTAAACCCAAATGTGTTATTGACTACAATCTGTTGATGGGCAGTGTAGACAAATGTGACATGATTTTGAGCGCAATTGAATCTGTACGAAAAACCACAAAATGGCACAAGAAATATGTTTTTCATCTCCTGGACGTCTCGACATATAATGCTAAATTACTCTATAAAGAAGTAACAAATAAAGATATATCAATAGAGTGCTTTCAAATACAGTTAATTCGAGAAACATTGGAAAAATACAATAAATCAAAAACCTTGATTCGGAGACGAACTCTAGACAGAAATACAGTCTATATTAGACTAACTGAGAGACATTTTCCATCCGCCTACACGAAATCAAATATGTCTCGAAACACCATATTCGTAAGAAAATGTATTGTATGCTCAAAACATAATAAGCGAAGAGAATCTCATTGTGAATGCATAATATGTGATGTGGGCTTATGTGTAACCCCCTGTTTTGAAACGTATCACACTAAAAAATATTTATAACTATCAGTTAAATGTTTTAATTGTTTTGAATTTGTATTAACTGGTAATATTAAAAATTGGAATATACAAATTTTATTTGTCTTTTGATAAAGCTAGTTTAATAGAATACTAATAATTTTATAGTAATAGTAATATAACGCATCTCATAGTGCACGTCATTTATATGACACGTCATTTATTCGCATTCGCGAAAACCGCGCCGCAAAGACGCTTCGCACAAGTTCGTGCGGAGGTCGCTTGTTAAAAACTAAATGTGATATAGGTTGTAGCAGTGAAAGGGTTAAGGACAAGTTTACTAACATAAAAATAGGTTTCTGTGAATTTGCAGATTTATCACCTAAACATTGTGTGTTAGCTGGCCAAAGTGGAACATATTCTATTTGTGAGTGCACAACTCACCAAAACGTAAAACTGATGACAGAAAATGCAAAATTGAATTACAAAATTACAAGCAATGCCTCGCGAAAGTGCTTTGTAACGTTTATTGATTGTAACATGAGAAAATGTGCTTATTGTCCAGGTGAAACTGGAAAACGCAAAATTTTGGAGATATCCGTTGCTGAATATTCAATTGAAAAAGTACAATTTCGCAAGTGGGTTTCAGTTGATCGTTGCAATCTACAGCTTTTAGAGGAAGATTCGGTTGAATTTATTGATTTATTCTGCAGCAAGTTGTCTTCTTAGGTTCAGCATGACTTTATTGCCAAGCAGCAGAGATCTTTTCTTAACAATACACGAGAAAGTCTGGAAGAATCAGAATTCTTTGTCACCTGTGATTTTTCTGGAAATTAGAGCATAGTATTACAAGATAAAGCGAAAAACTCCACTGGACGAGCCGACAGGCCACAATCCACCCCTTTGTATATATTCTCTCAGAAGAGATGTCAATTTACGTCTCTATTGCCTCAAACTTGACGTCAATCACTTTATGGCCATGACAGCAAGACGGGAATGTTTGAAGGATCAAAATTTTCGAGTTAGTTATATTTGCGTACACTCGGTCATGTTTACCTCATCACAAATTCCAACGATATCGAAAATACCCTTTTATCCCTCCTGATTGTAGCTATGAGTGAGCACATCGGAACAGACCAAGACGAGAAAAGTTACCCTTCTTTAGTAGTTATTTAAGTAAGAATTTGGAAGACATTGATAAAGTCATCAAAGGTATACCAAATGTCGTCGATCATTCCGTGACACAATACGAAAAAGATGTTTATCGAATGGAATCAATTTTAGAATCGGAAGATTCCGCAGATGATAATTTAAAATCCTGGGCTAAATCTATTTATGAAACGGCAGGAGAAATCACACGAAAGTGTAAAAACGAAAAAAGTTTGTTGAACCAGAATCTGTATCATTATATAAAAGTAGTAGAGGATATAAAATATTCGATGACTTTTTGATTCGTGATATTTTCCTTTGTGTACTAGTTTGACGTATACCATATTTGAAATCGATATTTCAATGAGGTCTTCATCTGCTGTAGAAGGTCAATTTTCAAAAATAATAAAGACGATTTCGAACGTCTGCCACTAAGGGTCGAAAAATATGTGCTGAAACACATTGACTGATAAAAGGTGAGGTGAATTTACTAGCACCGACAATGTTGGACAGAAATCGAACTACTCCGAAACGGAAAATTCACGACTCGGACATTTCTCAAGACTCTTTTAGCGAAATAGAAAATTGGCTAGGAAAAATTAAAAGAATTGAACAAAGCACCACAAGACAAAGACGATTCTCGATCGACAGACTGTGTTTCATATGAGAGAAACAGTAGCGTGACCGAATGCTCTGAACAATCAATGACATTTGCAGATATTTTGAATGATTCTGAATTTAATTAATAATAATCATATATGCGATGACCAAGAAGATGAAAATCTGTCATTTCCAGTTTCTCCAATCCCTCATGAAGACCCTACATCAGGAACAGAATTTGGAAAGTTAAGATCGACGATTGATTCTGTAAACTCAAATAACTCCTACGTTTTGAACGAATCTTTGTCAGAAAAAAAAATTTCAGCGATCAACCGAATTGGGACTCGCGCCAAGTTAAAATTTTTACTTTTCCCTTAATTCCCAATGGATTGTGTTCTCCTGAACTTAAAATTGAAGGGATAAAATATCTTGTCACGCGTTCGTGTGCTATCGATACATTTATAACTTTGTTTATGCACGCATCATGTTTAGAGGACCGTTTCAAACAATCAATAGCAGAAGCAAACCTTACAACAACCAAATTGGCTTTGGAAATTCTTGCCACAGAAAAATTGACAAAACATCACTTCAAAAAACGAGTTGAAAAAGATCACGTATGCATTGAATTTTTTGAAAAAAAACTCTGACTACTCAAAAACTCTTGTGCCCGAAGTGCAACATTGGTCATCTTTTCGAAACTTTGTTGGAAACTTTTCCGTCATACTCCACAACTTGCTTTTGCAACAAATGTGACATATAGTAAGAAAATTTCCGCATGTTTTAATTGATACGCATGTGTTGTTTGAACAGGGGTACGAATCAATGGGGCATGCTATAAGCCAATTTATTAAATAGGGTTCTATGTGTGAGAAATGCCGGACCTCGACAGATAATGTTCGAAAATTTTGATGTTTCTTGATGATTGACCTCTCAATTGTGACTTGTAGAAATTACGAACAAGAGTACCTTAGACGAAAAAATGTATTTTGTGATCTATATCGGGACAATAAATGGATTGGAAAAATTTGAAAAGTCTGCGGAAATATGCAAATAAAATGCTCCGTTGGGTAATTTCTTTGTACATTAGTTTTACATTGATTAATCATTAAATATTTTAATTTAATTATTGAAATTTAATTTCAATGATGATAATGATTTAATTTTTAATTTGAAAAATAATTAACTAATATTATTAATAAAAGTACATAATGCTATAACAAAATACATTAGTTTGTATAAATGACCTAAGTGCTGGAAAAAATATTTCTTTGATGCAATATTACATTTCTGCATAAGTGTCGGATATATAGCTAATTTTGATCAATATATTGGTTTTCCACTTCAAGACTATGCTAATAAAGGAATATTATGTTGGATTGAACCAAATTGCGAGCTTTTAGCATGGGATATGATAAAAATAATCTTTGGAAGTGATACATGTCCAATAAGAGTGAAATATAGTGATGATCAACAAGTTACTAGCGGGTTTTCCAATACGAGGTTTTATTTTCAATAACCCGCCATGTTAACAGTTGTCATAAGTCAACCTGTAACTACTTGATAGATGACAAGTAAAAACTCCGCCATTAATAAAAATGGAACAATATACGCTTCAAAAAGGCATTGAAATTCTCTACAACAATTCTGAAAACTTCGCGGTCACAGTTCGTAATACTAAAGCATTTTTGGGTCCTTGTTGAGAATAATAAAATATATACTTATTCATTGCATAACGTCATCTATATTAAAGATGTGTTTATAGTGGTAGTAAGTTTAAAAATCTAACCTAACCATTTTATGGGATGTACTTTTCAGTTTACTTTAGTTGAGAGTTGTTAATAAATTGCTGAAATTATGAATAAAATAGTTTTGTTTTAAAACAGTTGTTATTATATATTGGACCTCTCCAACAGGTCATCGACCCAGAAGAATTCTAAGTTAAATAATTACTAGGACTCCCATCAGATTTTGGTTATGCCTCGAAAGCGTCTCATGTAAAAATTTCAAGTGAAATAGTAAAAGCCAGACTGATGCAAGAAGATTATCATAGATCCGAAGCAGCCCCAGGATCTACTTCAAATAATGCTTTTGGAGCTAAGACGCAGAACAAAAATTTAAGGAATTATCGCTAAAAAAAAAACGAACTGCTATACTGTCAGACAGCCAAGCAGCCATCAAGGACATTAGCTCATACCATCAGATCCAGACTGGCATGTGGGAAAGCTAAACAAGCTTGGCAAAGAAAATAAAGTAATGCTATACTGACTACCACTTATAGGTCCGGAACCCAATGAGGTACCATATTGCGGTATGAGTGTGAACACTATCCACAAAAGTTTAGATGAAGAAATAAGAGATCAATGTATGGAAACTTAGAAAGAACTTCCTGGGTTGAGACAATCCAAAGTACCTAATGCTGGGATCTTTTAACCAGAAAAGAACTAAAGCTTGCCTGAAACTAAACAGGACCAAGCTTAGAATTTTGACAGGAGTCCTGACGGGACAGACTTAGAAAACACATAAAGGCCCTAAGCCTATAGGAAGATTACAGATGCAGATTCTGTGGTTCAGCAGAGAAAACCCCTATACATCTGCTCAAAAACTGCGGAGCACTGCTCCGGGGCCCACTGCTTGAACGCAGAGAAATTGCAGTCCTTGAATCCCACCCAGATCCTAGAATTCCTAGAGGAATCAGGACTATAGGAGGCGCTCTAAATAGGTAAATATACCAACGCTTAGAGAAAGAGGGTGTGGTAAAATAGATCTATGAAGGCCGCAGTACAAGTCGTCACCACCAAATCTACAATCCATAGAATTTGTAAAGTTATTACGGGACATACGTTAAAACAATGAAGAAAAACAAAAGGGAAATTCCTTAAGAATTTTTGCCATCCAACTCTAGAGATTTAACACAAGTCTTTTTGGTTTTACTAATAACATCACATTAGTGTCGTACATCCAAAAAAAGCAGTTTTACTAGTTTCATCGATGCAATACCCCAACACTATTGATGAAGAGAGCACTACACCTGAAATAATCATGTATTATAACAACACAAAGGGAGGGGTTAATTCATTCTACAAAAAATGTGCCAATTACTCAACTGGACGTCGAACTAGGCGTTGGCCTATAGCGTTATTTTTTTGAATGCTGGATATAAGTGCTAATAACGCGTTTGTTTTATATAATTCCTGTAAAGACACTACCAACACGACAAGATTCGATTTTATATTTCTTTTGGCAAGGCAGTTAGTAACACCACATATGCAAATAAGACATGAAAACTTCCATTTATCGTATGAACTTCGCGCACGTATCCGCGGAGTACTAGATATTCTAGCAGAAATTGCCCAAGGAGATGCAAAACTGACAAAGAGAAAAACCTGTCACATGTGTGACCCGAAGTTGAAAAGAAAAACATTCTACTTATGCCATTGCTGCAAGAAACCAGTGTGTTTAGAATGCACAAATAAGATTTGTCGTAACTACAGCGAAAATATTTTGGGTGAAATTAGTACCACAAGTTCTAATATGAGCGATTTTTACTTAGATATGCTACTAAATTGAAAATAAATGTTATCTTGTTAATACATTTTTATCTTACAAATAAAAATATATATTTAAAGGTTTTATATGATTTTATTACTTGTACTAATCCCAATAAATAGTTGAAGCTAAAGAAGTAGGAGCAGTAACCTCAGCGGAACGTGGTAGATTAGTGACGGTTGGTATTGCCATTAATGCACAAGGAGGACATATACCTCCTTTTTTGTATTCCCATCGAAGCGGTATAAAGACCACATAATATGTGAAGGATCTGTTGGATCTGCTGGTGCTGGGAATGGCAGTGGCCGGATGCAAGAAGCAGAATATTTGCTATTTCCGGAACACTTTAAAAAACAGACCAAGCCAACAATTGATCAAAAATACTTGGCATTTCTAGACAATCAAGCATCACATGCTCTAGATTTTTGTGAGAGAAATGGAATAGTTTTGCTTTCGTTTCCAGTCCACTGCACTCAGAAACTCCAGCCGCTGGATAGAGCAGTTTTTGGACCATTGAAGAAAATGATAAACACACAGCTATAGACAACTGAAATCAAACGATGAATATATATTACATTCCTGGGATTATAAAAGAAGCATTTCCTCTTGCTGTCACCTATAAAAATGCTATTGCTGGGTTTATTTGCACTGGTATAAGTCCATTTAATAGAAATATATTTACTGATGCTGACTTTGCACCATCATCTTTAGCAGGCCGTAACTTGCAAGTCAGCAAAGAAATTCCACCTAATGATCTGTCAACCAGATCCGACGCACCCTCAGCCCTCCAAGTGGAACCGAATATGCTAATCGACGATCTTAACTCGCCAGAATAAGAAACCAGGAAATAAGGGGATAATCGGATGGAAGAAGAACGAATACCGAAACGAATCTTAAAATACCATCCAAGCGGACGCAGAGACGTAGGTCGACCGAAGAAAAGATGGTCATAATCAAGATAACGTAAAGTTCGGAACAGGCAGTAATGCCTAACTCTTGAAAGCAGAAGAAGAAGAACTCGCCTATAGTATGACCTAGTGGATTACAAGTGGGTTCTTCTCCGCCAATTCCTTTCTCGCAAATTTCTTACTCAGTCTCACTCTGAGGTATTACTCCTATTCCAAGGGCAGCTCCTAGGACTACAACAAATACCGAAACGCACCCGAAAAAATGCGATTGAAGAAGAATACAATGAGAGAATGAAAGCCAAGAAAATAATTTTACAAAGTACAAAGTGTTACTTTTGTACCCGGTCTCCCCTACGGTTGCACAAGTTACTGCTAAGAAAAGGTTTTTTATGTATTTATTGTAAAAGTACTGATCACATAATAATTCGTTGCGATAAATTCCTCGAGCTTGCCTCTGAAAATAGATTATTAAAGGCTAAACGATTAAATATATGCACAAATTGTTTGCACAATAATCACAAATTTGAATATTCTCAATCTAAAGTTAAATGTCTCACGTGTAATAAAAAACGCGTCAATCAATTTGCTTGTCGTCAAGCCACAATCAACGACAACGTTGTTTTCGACCCCTGTTGTATTAATAAAGGAGAACAAAAATGTCTCATCAACAACGTCGGGCATTTATAGATTCCGGCTCAATGTGAAATTTCATAACATAATCTTTATATAAAGAATTGAATCCAAACCAACGCAAGCAAACATTGTGATCAAATGTTTAAACTGTGGAGCAAGTGCTTGCAGCCAACAAAAAAGTTAATGTATAATCGAGGATAAATTCATTTACAGAGGATTTGGATTGTTTGGTCGTAAAAAATATTACTGAAAACTTATCGCTAATCTCTTGGCATGCCCAATATATAGAGATTCAAAAAAATGTTAAGCTGGCTGATCCTAAATTTTACGAATCCGGTGCCGACCTGTTCTAAAACTGCTTTGTATAGGTCAAGTAAGAGTATCAAGTGGTTTAGTATTTCAAAAATCCCATTTTGGTTTTATTGCTTGTATAAGAACCCACAACACCAAGACTATCCAGGAAACCATCGAACAAATCTCAAACATGAAGGTACTGATCAAGACTCAATCTAAAGGCAAATCCCACAAAAGAAAGCTATACTCTAAGAAGTGGAGAACTTCTATACCAAACCCTACTCAACAACTAAGAGAGACCATGGCACAAGAACTCATGTAAAAAACTACAACGAATATACCCGACTACCCAACTATAAAGAAATACCCGACATTACTACAGAAGAATTGGTGGAGGCTCTAAGACAACTAAAAAATAGTAAGTGCCCAGGGACTGTCCCAGGAAGGTCACAGGGATGATCAAACTAGGAGACCAAGCACTACTGAACTCAATTACACCCCTCTCTACAACAAATGCTTACACGAAGACAGAACACCAGAAAAGTGGATAGAGGCAGAAGTTATACTACTATTCAAGAAAGGAGACAAGACAAACATAGAGAACTACAGACACATCAGTGTATTATCCCACGTCTATAAACTCTTTACGAAGATAATAACTAACCGACTAACAACTAAATTTGATTTTGAGTATCAACAAGTAGAACAGGACGGATTCCGAAATGGCTTTAGCACAACCGACCATCTACATTCGAAATCCTATTGAATAAACCACCGAATACAACGTACTTATTCATATGGCCTTCATCGACTTCTACAAAAGATTTCGACACAGTCGAAACTTGGCACATACTGAGATCTATGGAAAATACATGAATTGACTCTAGATACATATCAATCATCGAGCACATATACACAAAAGCCCTACTACAGGTAAAAATTAACGAAGGAGACTTGACTAACACCATCAAAGTGCAACGAGGAGTAAGACAGGGAGACGCAATCTCTCCGAAATTGTTCACAAGTGCCCTGGAACATGTTTTCAAAAGACTCGCATAGGAGAAAGGGCATGGCCTAGAAAAGGTTGGAGGTTTTGATTGCGGTAGGTTGGGGGGTAAAGTGGTATATTTACGCAGATTTTCATGTTGGTCTATTGGGCTTTCTGGCGGAAGAAGATCGACTTGATGACATTCTTGAGCCCGGGGCTGCAGATCGTAGCCCGTAGGCCTTCGCGGGAGGACATTTGCATGTAAAGAGGTTTTTATAAAACAGAAAATATCAAATATAAAGCACAAACTGTCAAATATTAAGAATAAAATGTCAAATATAAATCCTCCAGAACTACCAAAAGCTGATATTCCTTTGTCGAGAAATTCCGTTGCCGGAAGAAGAAACCTAAAAACTTCAAAGGATCTTCTAACACCTCCAAAAACCTTACTTCGAGGAAATCTTGAAGATTCAAAGGATCTCCAAAAACCTTTAACAGCTTTAGTGCGGTTGAGAAGGAAGACAAATACCATACCCTTCCAAAACTGCCTGCAGATGAAGATTATAGATTATTATAAGATTATATTTTATGTGAAGTTTAGTGTCAAGGTTTCTTTGAAATAAAAGTTGTAATAATTAAAAGGGTGGATTAGGTTAAAATAAAAGGATATTCAGTTTACGGAAAGACAAAACCATTAAATCCGGAGGTGGCGATGCTGATTAGAAACGACGTTCCATATATACAGGTACAGACTAACAAGAACATTAAAATAGAACAGTTAGCAATCAGACAAAGAGAGAGAAAGACAACACGCACATTATCTCTATTTATAATACACCGACCAATCACATGACCAAAAGAGGTTGAGGTCAACCATTTGACAGACTTAGAACACAAAGTACTCGCAGTTGGAGATATCAACGCCACCCATACAGCCTGGAATTGTCAACGAAACAAAAGATCAACTCTATACAATTACTCACTGGCGACAGACATGATACCCAGATAGATATACCCATCACCCACTCAACGGCATGACCCCGACCACAATCGACATCGCGATCGCCAAAAACTTCCCAAACATCACCGACATAATTTCCCTAGACGAACTAAAATGGGACCACAACCCAGTGAGGATCACCCTCGGAATGCCACACCACCACAGCAAACACTGACGGGAAATACTCGACTATAAAAACGTAGACTGGATAGAATTTAGGCGACAACTGGACACACGAATCACAATAAGAAATAAATGACAAAAATTATTATTTTAGCTACAAGAAAACGAAAAAAGGTAATTAAAATTTTGGTTATCAGCAATGTTAATTGGTGTTCTAAACCTGCAGAAATTCCAGAAACTAGTCAAGAAGAAAGTTCTGATGGAAATATTGATAACACTGGCTTAGAATACTTTGTAGCTGGTATTCATAGAAAATGTCAAACTTCGACAACTTTAGAAGAAGATAAAATTTCTGGTGAGAATACTGGTCCGTCTACTAAGAAAACTCTTGTTGAAGTATGCGAATTAACGAAGACAAAACGGAAGCTAGTCAACTTAGATACCTTTTGCGTAATTTGTAAATGTGATTTTGAGAATTTGCAAAGTCATATACATAAACACAAAGGCATCTGGTAAAAAAAATTTGAACATTTATACACCCCACTTCTACCCACACATTGGTGACACCGACAAAGAACAATAATAGTGCCTGAAAAGAAACAATAAGTTTGCCCCTCTAAGAACATAACAGTGCCCGACTAAGAACTAATTTGGACAATAGTTTTTTAAATATTAAAAAAAAAATTAAATAAACAATAAAAACGACGCCCACCATTACATCCGTTATCCAAGTTACTCAACGCAACACCGTTTCGTCTTTCAAACAGCAACCGTAAAATGGCGCAGAACGATACTTTGGAATTATACCGCGCTGGAGAGAAAATACCAGAATTTTGGCCAGATCGTCCCGATGTTTGATTTGTACAATTGGAAGAATAATTTATCATGTCTGGTGTGTCAGACACGACCAAATTTTATTACGTTATATCTCAATTAGGAAACCATATTGCAGCCGAGGTAGTCGATTTAATAACTTCTCCTCCGAATGAAAATAATTACGAGACGTTGAAGTCAGAGCTTACTAAGCGGTTGTCAGCTCCCAAAGAAAAAAAGTGCAGCAATTACTGGTGCATGAAGAACTCGGTAATTGTAAACCATCACAATTTCTACGTCATCTACAAACACTGGCAGCTGTACCAGACGACTACATGCGTACTTCATGGACGACCCGTCTACCCCAGCACGTGCAAGCAGTTATAGCTACACAAAACGAGATTCCCTTAGTGGAGTTGGCAGATAAAGTGCATGAAATCTCACCGTCTGACTCTCAACAAGCCAGTACCAGCAGTCAACAACCTACATCTGAGAACTCCTTATGGAACAGATGACGAAGAACATGGCTGATCTCACTCGTCAAGTTGCAGCTCTAACCACTCAAGTTAGATTCAGTCCGCGGACCCGGTCAATCTCTCACAATAGGAGTTCATCCAGACACCGTTCCCCATCAAAACATGGTACAACATGGTATTTTCTGGTATCAACGACGTTTTAAGGACAAAGCCCAATGAAAAAGTATCGTCTATCAAGACCAGCAGCAACAATGAAAGTGTATATTTATAAATTCTAAAGCAGTACCCTGATATTACAAGACCAGCTGAAACACCTAGTCCCTCTACACATAACACAGTTCACTATATTGAAACGACTCCAGGTCTATAAGGTCTATAATAACCTATATCTAGTCGACCTCGCCGTTTTCCACCTGATAACTTGCAGATAGGTAAGAACGATTTTTTAGAAATGATCAAGAATGGTACAGCGTCTTCGCCTCTCCATTTAGCAACAAAGAAAGACAACGGGTGGCATCCATGCGGCGACTATCGTGCTCTTAACGTCGGGACTATTCCAGACAAGTAGGGTTGCCAACCATACTTTATAATAACGTATCCTACTTTATTTTCGATAAAAATACTTTATACTTTTGCATCGAAATAAAGTATGCGATAATACTTTATTTTCAATCTTTACTGTGATGTGCAAAACGAAACAATCACATGGGTGATTACTGAACGATTTATCGATATTTATCATCCTCCATACTGATACTCTCAATATTAATTGTCTGAATTAAAAAAAAAGGTTTATGTTTTCATTTAATTTATGTGTATATGGTATTTGAAATGAAAACTTTAAATTATTATTCCAAATATTTTCAGTTAAGTATATAAAAATATATTTTAATAATTATTATTTAAATTGAAGAATAAGAATTCACGATTCAGTATTCTGTTAAAAATGGTGATGATTTGATATGGCGATGGTAGTTTCTTTTTCTTTCTTTCTACAAATTAGGCAACAGAAAGAAGCTCAGAAGCACAAGATGAAAACTGAAATGGAGAAGACATCTGGTGCACCACAAAATTTCCTTACATCAAATACTAAGTCAAGGTGTCCAGAATCTAGTGATCATAACAATATAACAGCAGCGGAGATAGCATTGACTTTTCACACTGTGAAACATAATATTTCTTATAATAGTATAGATTTTACAAATAAATTAAGTAAAATTTTATAACCAGATTCCGAGAGCCAATAGAAATTCTATCTTGAATAGAACGAAAATGAAAGCTTTAATGACAGAAGTATTAGGTCCCTTTGATCCTTTTACTTAATTTGGCGCCAATATGTAATTATTTTAAAGTCTAAGTGACGGTTGTCCAATAATTATACAGAAAATATTAAAGTGATCAACAGGATCACGAAGCTTATCTACACTTTACAAGCATGTATTTAATAGAACAATAAAACAAGGTGTTGAAACTAATGTATTCCAGTTTATAATTCAAAAAAGCAAAGCTGCACTGATGAAAGATAAATCTCGAAAAGCGTCTGCAGATGGCTATTTACTTAAGTTGAATAGAGAGAAATGATCTTAAAAATAAGGTTATTTATCTAGTACTCGTTTAATGACATGAAAATTTTTCTGGGACTAGTAATAACACGCAAATATCTATTGTATAATTAAATATCCTTTGGGATATTAGCCAGGAAGTAGTTGTTTCAACATGAGATTTGTTCATAGTCTTAATAAGACTTAATATCATGGAGCTACGGACAAGTTGAATATATGTATATACAAGCTATATTTCGTCTTTAATAAGTTTAAACAATAAAACGTCTGGAAGAAAATGGAAAAACTATACGGGATATCTATAATATTCTGTGAAAAATGTTATAAATAATTTAAATGATGAAGATTTATTTTTCTGTCTTCAAACAGATGCAACAGATAAATAGGACATTTTTTGAACAGATTAATAGAACAAATTATTTTCTTTAATTAAGCCAATATTTTTCATCCAAATAATATGATGCAAAATAAACTGATAGATTTTTACGAAAATTCTAACGAATCTACTAATGGCATGTTTGAAGCTATTATGGTGAGGCCTATGGATTCTTACAACCTATCATTTCATCAGGACTCAGTGCAAACAATTGCAATGGCATAATTTTGGCATTCACCACTCATAGTATACAAATATTCAAAAAGAAGCTCCAAATCTAATAAAAGGCAACTGTTATGCACATATTGTCCATAATACAGTAAAATTTGCTATATGCTACTTGACTTGTGACATAGAAAATATTGTTTTACTATCAAACATTAAAGAACATAAAAATGGACTTTAAGAAGCTATTTTTAAATATGCTAATTTCAGCAGATCTGCAAATGGTGGCCGCAGAACTAGTCCATAGGGTCGAAAGTACGAAGGGACGAAAACCTACATAGAGTGGAAAATCAGTACGCAAAGAAATAAACAACGGACAATCATTTTTAGAATACCACATTTTTAGATAACACTAGTAGTTTTTAATAACAGACACTTAAATGAAGACGACTTAAAGCCTTCGCATTCCTATCCACAGCTCGTAGCCCAGGCGTAGCAAAAGTGCCAAATAAAGAGCTTCCGGTAGCAGATATATACAGTTCCATATCTAATATTTATCCGTACTATGCTGCTGCTACTGATAACGGTTGGAAAAAGTCCATATAAGCCACTCTTAGTGCATGCAAGCACTAATTCATAAATGTGAGAATTGTGTTGGCATCTGAACACGTTTTTAATGTTTAGGTACCTAGAAGCCAGACCAACAGGCTTGCACAGAGGGGAAAATCCTCTTTAACAAAAAAAAGTTCCTTAGACCCAGTGGCGCCGGTCTAGGTGGGTCAGCCACAAATATGGAAATGTCGTTCGTTAAAAACACAATACCCCAGGTGGGTAGGGCCAATGGCCCGGAATCCCACCCCGAGTTAATCTCGGGCCGCTCCACGGATTCTGGAGGGAGCAAACCTTCGACACGCAGTCTGTCTACGGGAGAGGGAGACAAAGCTGAGGAGAGACTGTCTACCGACAGGAAAATACCCGCCGCGAGAGACCAGGCAGCCGATAGCCTTAGGCTGCCACACAACAGGCTGCACCCCGCCGGACAAAGGCAAAGGTGCAATTCTCTGCCTGCTGCTCTGCTGACCAAGAAAAGGAAAGTGGGAGACACGTCAATTGAGACCACCGATTCCGACAAAATAGACCCTATCAAAAAAAAGGAGTGCCCAATCGCGTACATCATCGAAGCAATTCACATGTTGACACAACACACGGCACAGCTGGCGAAATTAACGGAGGAAAACCCTAACACTAAAAGAGAAATAAAAACCATCATAGGGCACATGAAAAAAACAAGTATATACACTCAACAAGGAGACGGTACAGGATTGGTTAGAGACCCACAAATGGGAGAAAGTAGAGATCCCGACCTATGACGTAGATACCCAAACTACGCCCGACCAACTGGCACCGACATCTGTGTGCTGTGCCGGCACACAGACCCTGGAGGTCTCTACGAGAGGTCCCTACGAGGCAGAGACCGAAAGTGCGAAAGCAACTAGGATGCTCGTGCAAAAAATTAGACGAACTCTAGAAGGCAAGGAGGAAATGGAGCTAAAAGACTGGCTGGAGGCCGAATGGGAGGAAGACATGTTCGAAAGAGTAAAGGAAGCCAAGGGATGTCCGATAGGAGCAGGCGAAAAAGTAATTCTGTGTGGAGTTAAAAAACCAGAAACTGGTAGGGAAATAGAAATACCAAAAGCTGTGAGAGACAGATACCCGGAACTTATAAACGAGAGGGAGGAAGAAGATACAGTATCCGTCACCAGGAGAATAATTAGGAAGGCAAATGGCAAAGAAATTGCGGAGGAGAGCAAAATAATTAGAGTAATGATTCCTGATGACCTAGATAGGGCTTTAATAGCTCTAGAGAAGCTGGGACAAGAAATAGAGGAAGAGGGAATAAGAGAACTGGCATGCATGGTAATTCCAGGCATGGACCCAGATAAGGGGAGAAAAGTCCTAGAAATGGCATGGAGGAGACGTACGTTCTCCTGCACTATGTTCTGCGATGAAAGGGAAAGAGAGAAACAACAAAAAAAGCAAGGGAAGACACAAAAAAACTGAAGCCCTGGTGTTCATGAAAGGTGACAGAACATACGCGGAACTTCTGAAAGAAGTTAAGGGGGAAGCCATAGAGGCGAATGGAGACCAAGGTATTAGACAAATTAGACAAACAAGAAGAGGAGACCTAATCGTAACCGCGAGGAAAGGGAGTGGAGTACTGGACAAAATGAAGGACAGCTTGGCGCAAAAGGAGAGAAATTTAAGAATAGTGGACACCAGACTGGAAAAAAGGAAAACACTGCAAATCGTGGGACTCGACTTGATAACCACCAAAGACGAAATCGTGGAGGCAATTAAGGAAGTAGTGAAGTCGGAGGAAGCCCGGACAATAGTGAGGAAGCTATGGCAGACAGCAGGAGGATGTCAGAAGGCAATAATAAACACATCATCTACGAGTGCAAATGAGCTGATAGCACACAAATACTTACTGGTAGGAGCGTCATCTTGCAAAATCTTTGCAATCACGGAGGTGCTAAAATGTTTCAGATGCTGGGGTATGGACACAGAGCCGTGGACTGTAAAAACGAAGCCAGAAGTAAATCCTGCGTCAAATGCGCGAAACCCGGTCACAAAGTGGCAGAATGCACAGAGGAACCGTACTGCCCCAACTGCAACAAAGCAGGACATAGGGCGCACAGCGTTCAATGCGAAGTATACAAAAAGGAAGTAAGACAAAAAGAGCGAAGCGAGCAAGCCAACAAGGCAAAGGGAATTGTGCCAAAAGCTCAAACATAAGGATCCTACAGATAAATATGGATAGAGGGAGAGGGGCATACGATCTAATGATACACACAGCAATCGAAGAAAAAATAGATATTGTGATTGGGCAAGAACCAAATAGAAAAAAGGCACAGAAGGAACTATGCGATATAAACGGTGATACTGTAATAAAAGTTATGTCACAGAATGTCAAAATAAGGGGGACAACCAGGGAAACGGGCTACGTAGCTATAGATATAGGAGAAATCTTAATAATATCATGCTATTTTTCCCCAAACAAAGATATAGATAGCTTTAGGGCATTTATGGGTAAACTCACGGAAGTAGTTACAAGGAGTAAGAAAGAAGTATTGATAGCAGGGGATTTAAACGCCAAATCAAGAGAATTCGGGTCTGCATACACCGATAAACGAGGAGAAATACTAGACGATATGAAGGAAACTTGCAATCTGGAAATGCTGAACCAAGGAAACGAACCGACATTTGTGAATGCAAATGGCGTATCAGTTATCGATATTGCAATGGCTACAGGAAAACTAGCAAGGAGAGCCACTGGATGGAAAGTCGAAGAAAAAGAAAGCCTGTCCGGACACAAATACATCACGTACAGTATCAGAGAAGAAAATAAAAAAGGACACAAATCTACCCATATAAGACATAAGAAGTGGCGTCAGCCGACTGAGGACCTGGAGAAGCTGCGGGAAAATAACAGAATAGACGAGAAAAAAATAAAGAATATGAGGGATCTAGTCAGGGAAACCGAGGTATCCTGTGATAAGTATCTAAAACGCTACGGCAATAACCCAAGAAAGCAAGCGGCATATTGGTGGACCGGAAAGATCGCAGATCTTAGAAAGATCAGTATCTACCGTCGAAGGACGATGATGAGGAAAAGAGGACGCTGTAATGACGACCAATGGGAGCGTATAAAGGAGGAATACAAAACCGCTAAGAGGACGCTAAAAGAAGAAATTAGGAAGCAAAAAAAGGAATGCTGGAACAGGCTATGCAAAGAACTAGAAGATGATGTGTGGGGAAAGGCATACCCCATAGTCGCAAAAAAAACGGGACAAATGACGACAGCTTTAGATGACAAGACCTGGAACGAACAGGTAGAGCTACTGTTCCCCCAAAAACCAGGTATCAATATGGAAAGGATCGAGTGCCGATGGGAAGAAAAATGGAATGTAACACCACAGGAGCTGGAAAACAGTCTGAACCGCATGAAGAAAAGAAAGGCACCCGGCATAGATGGGTTCACACCGGAAATCGTCCAAGCGGCATGGGGGAAAAACCAGGAAATAGTGCTAAAAGAAATGAATAAATGCCTTGAAAATGGCAGGTTTCCTAAAGAATGGAAAGTAGCTAGAATGGTTCTGATAGAAAAACCTCAAAAACCAAATGAGACGGAGAAAAATACAGACCCATATGCGTGATAAGCTCTATGGCGAAAGTATTGGAGAGCATAATAAAGGAGAGGATAATGGAAGAAATAACAAGTAGGCACCTAATAAGCGATAACCAGTTCGGCTTCCTCCCTGGCAAATCAACAATGGACGCGCTCGAAGCCGTCCTCCAATACCCAAAGTGGCTCAAAACGCGACCAACCAAAGGCAGGGAAATTGTTATCCTTATAGCTATGGATATACAAAATGCATTCAATTCCGCTCCTTGGGACAAAATCATCGAAGCTATGAAGAGGAAGAAACTGAGCACATATTTGATCCGAATTATCCAGGAGTACCTGAAGGACCGAGGCATACAACTCCCATCGGGGAAACGCCACAAGGTAACTTGCGTAGTCCCACAGGGCTCAATACTAGGACCCGTCTTATGGCTCATTTTTTACGACGAGATATTTGAGGAGGACAAAGAAGAGGAGAAAGCTAAACTAATAGGTTTTGCGGATGACCTATGTATAGTGATTCATGGCAAAGACAGGGAAGAAGTCGAAAGAATAGGAGACATGATGGTGGAGAAAGTAATAACACGATTAAACAACATGGAGATAAAGATAGCACCACAAAAAACAGAAGTGATAGTTCTGGAGGGTAGAAGGCAGGTTACAGAAGTAAAGATAGCAGTGGAAGGGCGGGAGATAAGTAGTAAGGAAACTGTACAGTACCTGGGAGTGACACTAGATCGGAACACAAGAATGAAAGCCCACATTAAAAACGCGACGGAGAAAGCAACAAAAGCAATGAACCAAATAGGGAGGATCCTTCTAAACACTCATGGTCCAAAGGCACAGAAGAGAAGGGTAGTTGCTACGGCGGCCTCGTCGGTAGTACTGTACGCGGCGCCGATCTGGAAGGAAGGATTGAAGATGAAGCAATGCCAACAATGGGTACAGCGGACAGGACGAAAAATAGCCCTAAAAATAACATCTGGCTATATTACTGCACCGACAGAAGCACTATACGTAATTGGGAAGATGATTCCGCTCCAGCTGCAAATAATGGAAAGGGCAGAGATGTACAAGGGGGACAAACCCAAAGAACAGTGCAGAGAAGAGACCATAATTAAATGGCAAACGCGATGGGACGAATACCAGGGCGTCTCGAAGTTGTTCATTAAGGACATTAAATCCTGGCTGGAAAGTGAAGGGGAAGCGAACTACTTCGTTACGCAAGCTCTAACTGGACATGGATCCTTTGGAGCTTATCTGTACAGGTTTAAGCTTCGGGACAACGATCGGTGCTGGTTCTGCCCACGGGAGGACACTGTGGAGCATACCCTGTTTGTATGCGACAGATGGACTCCAGAACGAACGAGAGTCAACTTGTTATGCGGCAGACGAATAGGGACGGAGAATATTGCGGATAGTCGGAAGACAAAGTACATTCTGGACTACATAGAGGAAGTAATGAGGAAAAAAGTTAATAACGAAATCGAAGAAGAAACGAAACAGAGAAGAACAACTAGGGCATGCCAGTAATTGCGACATGTCCGGGCGGCCCCCCTGACGGAATGCTAGCGCGACCGGGGGTGGCATATGGACGCCAAGTGGAATGGGGTTTAGTGAGTAAGACGTGAAATCGCCAGTCTCACACTTTGGCAACAAAAGCTTCCCCTCACCACAATAAAAAAAAAAAAAGGTACCTAGAAGCCAAGGAGATCAAGGCAAAGGTAACCTCTGGCGAATGCAGCTTGAATATGAAGCAAAATTAATTTCGCAAGCATTCAGAAGAGGAGGCTTCGACATACTTTCGAAGTTAGTATTAATATGAAGAGTACTGATATAATTGAGGACTGCATTCCACGGGGTGTTAGTCCATCGAGGTCTCCTTGACGAGAAGATAACCTAATGTGGGACTTAGTAGTCAAAGAAAGTAGTCAAGTGGATGCTCCAGTGGAGGGAGGCTCCCGGTAAACTTCGAGTGCACCTTGCACCCTAGGGTAAATAAGGTTATTATTAATGTAAATAAGGTTATATATTGATTAAGTATGTACTGATATAACATACATTTTATAAATACGCAATATTTAGAATCCCTGAGATAATGGTAAAATAGAATTATATTGTACCAGAATTATATTGTACCATTCTTATAGAGTCTGAGACACACAAACTTGTTACATGCTGTGTTTGTAATAAGTCGTTTAATATCAATTGTGCTGACATAACGACCTCTGAGGCTCGAAAGATTCATTTAAAATCGGGACTTAAATGGAATTGCCGTGATTGCGATAAAATCGGTAGCGATTTAATCTCTCTCAAAGCGGCAATTATAAATCTTCATTCGAAATTTTCGACCTTAAAAGTTCAAAACAGGTTGAAGACCCTAATAAATTACATTCTACGCCAATTGTTATGGAGAAAATTATATATGAAATATCAGAAAGAGAGAAAAGGTCCGGTAATTTACTTATATTTGGAATTAAGGAAAATAATACGGAATCTAAGCAACAACAAATGATGTCGGACTCAAAGTCTGCGGAAAATCTGTTAGCAGATATTGGTGTACATGTAAATAACATAAAGACTGAACGTCTCGGTAAATATGATCCCTCCAAATCACAGTCTCGCCAATAAGATTTAAAGTTCCGTCCCTTGAAATCATGGCTACAACTATGAAAAATATAAATAAATTAAAAACAATTAATAAATGGAAAGGCATACATCTCTCTAGAGCTCGCGCACATATGCAGAGGGAATTTTATACAGAACGACTAAAGAAGAGTTAAATAGACGCTTAGCGAATGGTGAAACTAATTTACATATAAAATATGTGAATGGGATTCCTTCCTACTATCACTGAAAATTTAAACTAGCCAAGCCTAACCGATCCATTTTATTAAATATTTTCTATCAAAATACCCGAGGATTATGTTCTAAAACATAAGAATTTTATATCAGCTGCTGCAACTCATCCTATAAAATTATTTGTTTATCTGAAACCTGGTTAAATGATTCGATTAAAAACTCGGAACTCTTCCCTCCAAACTATAATGTTAATCATTGTGACAGGAAATTTAACTCGGTGGGGCGCACCAAAGGTGGAGGAGTGTTAATCGCAATTGACAACGACATTCAATATGAAATAGTAGATACGACTTCATTAAGTAATAGTGTTCCACTAATTGATGTTCTATTAAGTAAATGTATTCTTAACGGTGCTATCTTTTTTATTTGTACATTATACATTCCACCCGACACAACAGAATCAAGAACTTTTAATAATGGATCAGCCAATAATAGTTATTGGTGATTTCAATTTACCTACTCTCTATCATACAAATATGTCGTGTTCCAAATGTCTATCATTTTGCTGTTTTTGTAATATACTTGATCTTTCTCAATACAATACATGATCAAACATTAACAATAAAATTCTTGATCTCGTCGTGTCGAACTTAAGCTCTCCCATTTTAGTCAAGCGTGCTGATACTTCAATGGTGATTGAAGATCTACACCACCCTTCGTTATCTATTCAATTTGAACTAAGGGCAATCTCTGATAATAGTAGGTTTCCCTCAAATACTAATACTCGATATAACTTTAAAAGGGCTAATTTGGTCACACTGTATAGTGAACTGTGCAATATGGACTGGTCATTTTTAAGCAAATATACTGATGTGAATAAAGCTTTGGATATGTTTTATACAAATCTATACAACATATTTAATAAATCGATCCCCCTTTCCCATAGTAGCAGATCTAAGTTCCCTGTATGGTTTACTTCTGAAATAAAAAGGAACTTAAAAACTAAGGCGTATTATAGACAAAAATGGCTATCAAGTAGGAAGCAAGTATATCATAATGAATTCAAAAGGCTCAGATCACTCACTAAACGGCAAATCAGTGAAACATATCAGTTGTATCTTAAAGAACTAGAAGACAATATCAAATCAAATCCGACCGGATTAAGGACTTATGCTCATATGAAACAAGGTACTACAAGAATACCTAGCAGAATTACCGATGAGACTCAGGAGTAGTGACATCGTTAACGGTTTTGCCTCACTATTTTCTAAAAGTTATAAACCTGCTAACGCCACTAATTTGTCTGACAATCATAGTAATTGTCTCTCTTATACCTTAAATTCAATCTCAGAAAATGATTAAATAAGCATTATGGCGCGTTTACCTAATAAATTATCAGCTGGAGATGACCCTGTTCCTTCCTTCCTTCCTAATTAAAGATTGCAGATTCATATTTGCTAAGCCCCTTCATATTATTATAAATCTTGCTATTAGCACGTGCATGTTTCCTTCAAGGTGGAAGTTGGCTAAAATTACTCCGGTATATAAAAAGGGAAACATGTTCTGAGAAATTATCGTCCAATTGCTTTATTAAGTAATTTTTCAAAAATATTCGAGCAGGTTATTTATTCAACTATTTTCAAAAACGTTTATTCATTTATTTCTTCCAATCAACACGGTTTCATGCCAGGTAAATCTACAACAACCAATCTTGCATCATCCTCGCAATATGTTTCAGAAGTGATAGATAACAGGGGTCAAGTAGACGTAGTATATACGGACTTTTCTCGAGCCTTCGATACCCTTGACCACGACATAATACTCATGAAACTTGCTGAACTTGTAGCTGCTCCAAGTCTACAACAGCTTATGAAATCATATTTATCTGATCGTCAAGCATACGTAGCTTTCATGGTTTTCACTCGTACAAATTTTCAATGGATTCTGGTGTTCTGCAGGGTTCAAATTTGGGGCCGCTACTCTTTATTATTTTTATAATCGTACGGGATCGTACACCTATGCAAATGCAATTATATCGCAATGCTGAAAGTCTGAAAGTCGCAAAGTCTGAATTAGAGCAGCGCATAGCAAATGGCGAAAAGCATCTTAAAATCAAATATAAAAACAATATACCACACATTGTCACTTCGGAAAACTAATATCGCCTGACAAGAAGCTTCTTAATGTAAACTTATATTATCAAAATTCCCGTGGTTTAAGATCTAAGACACATAATTTCTACTCTAACTCATCTGGCCCTCATCTTGATGTTATCATAATTACTGAAACATGGTTAAACGATTCACTTAATAACTCCGAACTTTTCTCATTACATTATAATGTCATCAGATGCGACAGAAAATGTTCTTTAGTCAATCGCAAGACTGGTGGTGGTGTTCTAATTGCACTATCTAACAAAATTATTTATGATGTTGATACTTCCGTAATTACGGAACTCGTTCCTATAATTGAACTAATTGTTTGTCGATGCAGCTTAGTCTCATTAAATTTTTATTTAGTGGCGGTTTATGCACCACCTGACACATCTGTCAATGACTTTGAACTGATCTCTTTGAGGATCTTGAAGCTTTGGTTTTGAACAACCCTCTTATAATCATTGCAGACTTCCATCTTCCCAACTATCATAACAGTGTAACCTCTTCTATGACCATTTCTCCGTGTTCTAAAATGCACAGATTCTTAGTCTTTTCCAAAACACTTGATCTCATTCAACATAACAATATTCTAAATTGTGATAATCGTCTATTGGATCTCGTGTTGTCAAGTAATGAATTTACATTCAATATAGGACAAGACATTCATCCGTTAGTTCCGGAAGACCCGTACCATCCTGCATTATCTATTTCAGTCGAAGCATTATCAGCGTCGAAATCCTCCAGTTTTCCATCGGCGAATAATATAAGATACAACTTCCGCAAAGCCAACTACGTTAAACTATATGATGATCTTGTAACCACAGACTGGTCGATCTTAGAATCTTTTAATGATGTGAATATAGTAGTTGATAAATTTTATGATAAGCTGTATGCTATTTTAAATACATCAGTACCCCAGTTTTCCTCAGACAAGCAAAATACGTATCCTGCCTGGTTTACTCCTCATATAATTGCAACATTAAAGTTCACCGATACCGGAAGAAATGCAGAGCTCATCCAAGTCCGTTTTACCTTCTAGAATACAAAAAGCTACGGTCGTATTATAAAAAGCTCATTACTTCTGCTTATAATACGTACTTAACGAATATAGAGAACTCCCTTTATTCTACTCCAAATAATCTTTGGAAATATGTTCATGCTAAGCAAGGCTCGACACGTATTCCGGGTAAATTGACATATGACAACAAAGAGTATGACAATCCTCAAGATATCGTCAATGCATTTGGCTCCATGTTTTCTAATGAGTTTCATTCCATACCTAACTATAATATTCAGTATGCAGTCTATTACAGAAGAACAGCTGCTAACAATAATGTCGTCATTCGACAACAAACTTACCGCAGGCGATGATTTAATTCCGAGTTTTCTAAAACAAGATGCTAGACATTGTCTTGCCAAGCCACTGGTTACTATCTTCAACTTAGCAATAAAAACTTCAACGTTCCCAAATGTTTGGAAACGTGCTAGGATAATACCAACCTTCAAAAAGGGTAAGAACAATCACCTAGAGAATTACAGGCCTATTGCGATACTTTCAAACTTTGCAAAAGTATTTGAACAAGCTATCTATAAAAACATATTTCTCAATGTTCGCAGCCTCATTTCTGAGTATCAGCATGGACGGTCAACTGTTTCGAAACTGGCCGTAATCACTCAATATATAAGTGAAAAACTTTATAACCGTGGACAAGTTGACGTAGTATACATTGATTTTTGTAGTGCCTTTGATTCTATAAATCATGAGCTACTTTTAAATAAGCTTAGTTCCCTGGGCTTTGCTCCATCTTTTTTAAAATTAATTGCTTCGTACTTATCTGACAGAGTGAATAACGTTTTCTATAATGGTTTTAAATCTAATTCTTTCATATACTCGTCAGGGGTTCCACAAGGTTCAAATCTGGGTCCTCTTTTCTTTGTGCTGTTTATCGATAATCTGTTAGCTGCCTTAAAATGTCCAGCATTGGCCTTTGCTGATGATGTAAAACTGTATTCCTATATTAATAGGACCCTGGGCTGTGGATATATATATATATATATATATATATATATATATATATATATATATATATATATATATATATATATTTATATCCACAGCCCAGGGTCGCCGGTTATATTTCCGGCGGCCAGGAGAAGGGGACACACTCGAAAACATGCTGCCACACCGATCAAAAAGCCAGGGTGGCCAAAAAAAGATGCGGCCAAACCAACCAATAAGCCAGGGCAGCCAAAAAAGATGCGGCCCCACCAACCAAAAAGCCAGGGCGGCCAAAAAAAGATGCGGCCACACCAACCAAAAAGCCAGGGCGGCCAAAAAAGATGCGGCCACACCAACCAAAAAGCCAGGGCGACCAAAAAAAGATGCGGCCACACCAACCAAAAAGCCAGAGCGGGCATACGAAGATGCGGCCACACCAACAAAAAAGCCAGGACGGCCAAAAAAGATGCGGCCACACCAACCAAAAAGCCAGAGCAGCCATACGAATATGCGGCCACACCAACCAAAAAGCCAGAGCAGCCATACGAAGATGCGGCCACACCAACAAAAAAGCCAGGGCGACCAAAAAAGATGCGGCCACACCTACCAAAAAGCTAGGGCGGCCAAAAGATGCGGCCACTCCAACGCCAGAGATTGTGGCATAACTGCGGTACAAAACAATGTTGGGCGCCCTCGTAAATACGAAGGGCGTTCAAGAAAAAAATATATATCCACAGCCCAGGGTCGCCGGTTATATTTCCGGCGGCCAGGAGAAGGGGACGCTCTCGAAAAAATGCGGCCACACCAACCTAAAAGCCAGGGCGGCCAAAAAAGATGCGGCCACACCAACCAAAAAGCCAGGGCGGCCAAAAAAGATGCGGCCACACCAACCAAAAAGCCAGGGCGGCCAAAAAAGATGCAGCCACACCAACAAAAAAAAAAAGGTCAAAAGGGTCAAAGTACGAAATAAGAGAATCAACGTCAGAAGAAATATCCGAGATAACAAAAAGCTTTAAGAATAGGAAAGCACCCGTTTGTGATAATATAAACAATGTTACACTCACGAGCCCGAACCCGAACACCGCCCGCTATAGACAGAATTAAGCAAATAGTGAACGCATCGCTCAAGCTTAGAACGTTTCCGACCCAATGGAAACACGCCACACAATATCGATAAAATTAGTAGATTTGTACCTTTAATTATGGGTGATGATCTGAGCGATGCAATAAAAGTGGCAGTTTGGGAAGTAAAAAGATACAAAAAGAATGTTATAAGTACAGCTACAATTGCATCTTGAAATGGAAGAGAAAAAATATCGCTGATCTGGAGAATAAGCAGCAAGAGATTCGTCATTTGTCTAGACTCTAGACAATTAAAGTTTTTGATGATGGCCATTCAGGACACCCGCGGCTATCCCCAATGTTCCAACATTTATTAACCACGGAAAAAGCAAATTCTATAAAAACTATTTCTATTTGTGATCAAAGTTTAATAAATCCAAAATGACACCCCAGAGAAAGAACTACAATTCAGACTCTAGGCACAGACTTTATGACTTGGTCCTTACATTTTCAAAAACTATATTAAAGAAAGCCTATTCTATGTGATAGGTGTATTATATAAATATTTTTAAATTAGATCAAGATTTGTTTTATATATCTAAATTATTTAATTTGTCTCAGAAGTGCGTCTCCGAGTCGGTGTGTATCTCCATCTAGAGAGTGTATGTTGGAGGTGAGAATGGAAATGAAATATGGAATGTTCCCATGAAGAATATGAAATGCTTTTATAAATATTTTTAAAGTAGGAAACTCGAACTAGTAGCACACATGACGGAACACAACATAGACGCTGCGCTAATCAACGAAACCCACATGCGACACTGCAACCGCATGAATATCCCAAACTATAAAACCTACAGGAAGGACAAGAGCCATCGAGCCGGAGGCGGAGGTGCCATAATAGCCAAGAGGATTCTAAAACACAACGAATTGCCCGAAGTAGACACGTCGGATAACACAGAAACGATAGGAATCGGAGTAATGACCGCAGAGGGTCCATTAGCTTTGTATTCACTTTATTTGCCACCAAATAAAGAAATTAGCACTGCTGCTTTAGACAAAATATTTAAAAATAAAATTGCAACGATACCTGCAGGAGACTTTAACACCAAGCACATCCAGTGGGACTGCAGAAGAACTAATCAAAAAGGAAAAGAATTAAAACGATACACAGAAAACCGCCTACTAACGATCTTAGCTCCAAACGAGCTGGTTATATTGGATATTGCGGTAATGAAAAACGTCACAGCAAATATCGATATAGTCTAACGTATAACACAAGCAATAAATGCACGCGTGCTAGATGGACTGCTTAAATAGAAAGAAATAATATAATAGTAGTAATAATTATTATTTTTGAAATAGATCATTATTTCAGCTGCAACACAAGGAAAAATTCACATTTTACAGGACATAGCTGGGAATTGGCTCATTGTTCCAGGACTGTTAACGATAGATAACGGGGCATTTGCAATGTTTGCAGCTGGCGTAATTGCCTCTGGCGATATACAATGTCAAGCTTTATATAATTACTTTATATAATTTATATAATTTATATAAATTATATAAAATTTTAATAATTTATATAATTAATGGTATAAGAAATGGTGAGATTTGTGTTGGCTTCTAAATATGTTTTAAATGTTTTGATTTTTTGTAGGTACGGCCTGGTACGGCGGAGAAAACCACTGGCGAATGAAGGCCGACCTGGAGGTCACATTATTATTGCAAGCCTTCAGGCGGAAAAACTTTGCTTTCCTTTCAAAGTTAGTATTAATATAAAAAGTATTGATATAACATACATTTATAAATACGCAATATTTAGAATCCCTCAGATAATAGTAAAATGGAATTATATTAAAGTACCAGATTTATAAGAAAAAAATGCCGCGGGTCAAATATAGGTAAACAAAAGTCACCATGGACCGCAAAAGGTTATTTTAAAATAAATTAAACTTGGCACTTCACCAAATTGAAAATTATCTCTATGGTTTAATTGAGATACATCTTGATAAGATGAAGGATCTTCTCAGTTTAAATAAAAAAATAAAATATGAAATAATATGAAAAGTATTCATGTAACATAGATTTATAAGAAGGACACCATATAGTCTTTAACCACCAGTCTTTATTGGAGATACAACTTAATAAGATGAAGTTCTAGGGAAGATTTTTCTGTGTATAAAACCACACATCAGACCTGGTCCAAGGTCCCAACAAAGTGACAATTTTTTAAATATTAAAAATTGTTTACCAAATATGTTATTGTAGGTATTGCAGAGAATACTGAATTGAAAGTATCGATTGATGATGAATCCCTATATTTAGGCATTTTACTTTGAAATCTTCGAACACAACCCAGTTCTATGAATGTCATCAAAATCTCTCCACCTAGCGCCGGAATCCGCCGAAAAATCCGAAATGGTCTTTCTTGATAACGGGATACAGAAAATTAGACCCTTTGCCTTTTATAGTGTTATGCGTGGACATTAAACCACAAAACTCTTAAAAATACCTTGGCATCGTAATTGACGAAAGTCTGTCCTTTGAAGAGCACATTAGATAATTGTAAAATACTAAAGGAGGATCTTTTTCTCTTTCGTAAAAATATGGAACCATATAACATAGAAAAATATGAAACCGGAATTAAACCCGGAAGATAATTCTTTTTTTTTTCAAGCGGTGTCATTTAATCATCAAAATGTGTATAAATTTATTTACAATTTTTCATGTATGTATGTATATATATGTATAATTTTAATGTTAAGAATTGGGATGTAAAATATTAGTCCACCTCTGGATATCTTTATATGTTTTGTTAATTGTTTCTTTATATTACTGTATTTGTTTATTTATTTGATGATTTAACAAATTTCATTTAGTCCGATCGGTACTCTATGGTAACCGTAGGAGCTAAAATAATGAAATAAAGCATTTTGATTTAATTTGATCCTCATCACGCACATTGAAACATGGATTACTCGATGACACGAGGAAGTGTCATATTATTTCACCCAGGTCCTCACGGATGTTTCCGAGATTACATACACAACATTGGAGAGCATCCGACGCAGATTGTGTATACTGTGGTTTGGCCGATAGTGTCATCCATACCACATTCAATTGTTCGAGATGGGAAAACGAGAAGGAAATGTTTGTGAACGACAAACTCGATCCCCAAAATATGATGGCGCTCCTACTAAAATCGCAGGAAGCACGGAACACTATCCACAAATTGGTTACGACAATAATTAATAATTATAAACATAAACAACATGTGTAAAATAAGAACAAGAAGCGTTGAAGTAAGTATGCACTAAGAGTAATTTAAACGATAATTTCATATCATATCTAACCGCTAGTTAGTGGTCTAAATATACCACTATGAAGTAAAATATGTATCAAAGTAATTTTTGATGTAATACAGATAGGTTCATTGGACTTCAGAGACTGGTCTTCATTGCTTCAAAATTATGAAATGAAATCTTATCATTCCACTAAAAATATTTTATTCAACAGGTATCATGCATAAAAAATGGGTAAACCACCCCATAATGCTGACAAAAGCGTTGGCTGGGTTTCTCCACCATCAGGAATTATGTGACGTGACATTGTCCTGCGGTGGGAAACTGATGAAAGCGCATATAAAATAATCTGGACATTAATTTATGAAATCACTTGTCTATATATTTTCGATTGTCATAGTGTATAAGCTAAAAATCTAGCTAGAGAGTGTATGTTGGAAGTGAGCAGCCAATACGCTCCGGGAAATGATCCGGATGTCCACCACGAAGGTAAAATGAAGAATATGGAATGTTTTTTTAAATATTTTCAAAGTAGGAAACTCGAACTAGTAGCACACATGACGGAACACAACATAGACGTGGCGCTAATCAACGAAACCCACATGCGACACTGCAACCGTCTGAATATCCCCAACTGCAAAACTTACAGGAAGGACGGGGCCGACAAGCCGGAGGCGGAGTTGCCATTATAGCCAAGAGGAATCTAAAACACAATGAATTATCCGAAGTAGACACGTCGGATAATACAGAAACGACAAGAATCGTAAAGTAATGACCGCAGACGGTCCATTAGCTTCTTATTCACTTTATTCGCCATCAAATAAAAAACTGAGCAGTCTAGGACAAAATATTTCAAAATAAGATTGCAACGATAGCTGCAGGAGACTGATAAATTATTATAAATTAAAAGCAAATCGCGTGTGAAAAACATGCTCATTGTTTTCTTTAAACTTTACCTGCTGACGTGGGATCCGCTCAGGCCCCGCCAAAGTAATAATTTCGAATTACTCTTTTCCCCCTTCCCGACGACCCATACAGTGCTTCTAGTAGCTTCAAGTATATATATATATATATATATATATATATATATATATATATATATATATATATATATATATATAAGTATATATATTCAAGTATATATATATTCAAGTATATAGTATAAGTTCTATGCAAGTAGCTCGACGATGGGTTGACAATTGGTCGACGATGGTCGGTTGTCGCTGGCGAATCAGCCCAACATGGGGGGACACTTTTGTAGCACAAGCTTACAAAATAGGAGGCTTTGTCAATATTTCAAAGTAAGTATCAATATGAAAAGTATTGATATATCATACATTTTATAAATACGCAATAGTTAGAATTCCTGAGATAATAGTAAAATGGAATTATATTAAAGTACCATATTTATAAGGAAAAATTCCCGCGGGTCAAATATAGGTAAACGAAAGTTCACCATGGACAGCTAATAATTGCAGGAAGTACTCAAGGAATAATTTTGGACCCAGAACCAAAAATTTTGTGATTCCTTCTTATTTTCTGCATATTTCTTCCAGTCATCAATTAGCGATGCACCTTGATCTTCGGCTGTCTTCGAATGATCGATAGCCTTGACTTCATCAACGTCCGATTGTTCTTCCGCAATTTCCACCTCGCCATCCGGTGATTTCTTCAAATCTGCTCCAGTTTTCTTCAACCCATCAGGCGTTGCACCTTGGTCTTCTACAGCATCTGAATGATCCACTTCAAGTTTCTTCAAAGCTCCATCAACTGCCGTCAAAATTTCTTCTATTTCCACACGATCTTCTGTAGCTTCTCGTTCTGTCCCGCTTCGATCTTCGAGATGACTTCGCTGATGATCTCACTCTTCTTGTTGGGTTCGTGCTCTCCGATTTCGGTGACGTCTCCCATCATCACTTTCTTCTTCTCGCTTCGGTCGTTGCGCGCCTTGTAGCCCCTGAATAGCATCTGGATCTTCGTCGCGGCCGAAATCACGTTCGTGAAGAACTTCAAATCTTCTAAGTTGTTGTTACTCAACGAAGATATCGGCAGGCTGCCTTCGTCTTCCTTGTGGAATTTCTTTGGAGATTTTGTCAAGTCGATAATTTTCCTCAAGCCAGACTTGGCATCTTCTTGCTGCCCGTTTGGTTGTGGTACCCTCTTCCTCGGTTTCTTCGTCTTGGCGGTCGGCCAGGACGACGGTAACGGCGGAGTCCAAGGAGGTCATGGAGTCGCTGCTGGTCAGCCGGTCTAGAGGAATTTGAAGATTGAGTTTGTCTTCCAAATTTTCGGATTTCTTCGTTTCATTTTCGGTTGGGGCGTTATTATTATTCTTATCTGAGATATATCTCCATGAAAGAACAGAATTTTCATTCTCCTTTCTCTTTCACACAGAATATTTTATCTGAGCACTCTGAGATGAGATTAAATATATCCACGATAGCACGAGGAATTACTGAGATGAGATTAAATCAAAAATTGTGCCATTTGTCCCTTCAATAGCTGATTACACAATGGTTAGCCCTTACATTGTTTTCCTCTGGCAAATACGACAAGAGTTCTTTTGTTGCACAACAACCTGGCCGTCTGGAAAAAAATCAAACCTTTAATATTTAAATCCACTTGGACTAATCTTGTCTAGTGGTCCAGTCAAGTCCTAGACTGGACAAGTCTTTTTAAGACTATGAACAAATAATAAGACTTAATATTATAGAGCTACGAACCGCTGGAATATATTTATATATTCAAACTATCAACGAATACTAGAATATTCTAGATATAATAATCTGTCTAGAATACTATTTTTCTGTATATATATGAAATTTCATAGATCTAGTTAGAATATTAACTGCAACACAGCTGAAAGTTAAAGTGATTACGTGGCTGAAATTTAAACAAAATTTCCAAAGCTGCCACTTGGACAATAATCTAAATAGAATATTCTAGTTTTCGTTATTATCTAGATAAACCATATCTCGTTTCGATAATCTAGCTAGTCTATTAGCTAATGCAGAGGAGGGAATTTATAATCGAACATTTACTGAAATTTAAAGAAAATTCGCAAAGCTGCAACTTGGCTTATATTCTAAATAAAATATTCTAGTTCAGCATTCTCATCCGCTTCTGCCCAACTTAACTTCTAAAACTTACTAGTTGCAAATGTCTAGACAGACTATACAGGCAAGACTAGATAGACAAGACTAGACAGACAAGACAAGAATAGTCGTTAAAAAACTTACTTAATTTCCGGTCCGGGTTGCTGGAAGTGATCGGTGAATAAGTTTCCGTTAAGTAAGTTCCTTAGCGTCGCCCACGGCTTTCAAAGGCACAGGTGCAGCTCTTTGATGTTCACGCCCAAGTAGACTTAGATGCAACTTGGCTTGAGAGGCTGCATTGGACTTCTGGAACAGAAAATTGGAATTGGGTTATGTTAGGTTATGTCTGAATTAGACCAATGCCCTTACACATTTTCTAATAATGTTTATACCTTTGAATTGTTACTTTAACACGTGACATTTTATTGTCAAAACCTCATTAGCTTTACTATGTTGGATGAGTTCGGTTTAGACAATATCCAAATATCTTAGACAATTTTAAACATGATAAGTCTAGTTAGAACCATTTCAGATCAAAACTGAAAAACTTCAATCAAAACTTTCAGAAAAAACCTAGTCAAGTTTAGACATTAATAATCTTAGTCGAATTGAGACAATAATAAAGTAAACTAGGTGTAGACAGTTAAATGTCTCAAATTAAGGTAACAATATAAAAGTTTTAGACAATTTGTAAAGACTGATCTAGTTCAGACAATGTTGGATGAGTTTAGTGACAATATCCATGTATCTTAAACAATTTTAAACAAGATTATTTTAAACAAGATTTTAAACAAGAGTCTAGTTTGTACTAATTTAGACAAAAATGGTTCAGTTTAGACTAAGCTAGTCAAGTTTAGAATTTAATAATTCTAGTCGAATTTAGAAAATAATAAATCAAATTAGGTTTGGACAATTGTAGTCTTTCTAAGAATTTTATTTTATCGTTTTGTTAACAATTAGAAACTAATTTGTGTTTCTCGACTGGTTTTATCATAAAGGAATTTGTATTTAATCTTTATTGCCGAGCATAAAGCCAAGATTTTTTTAATAAATAAAAAACTTGGTTTTCTTCATTTTCTGCAAAAAAAGATGAAACACAAATTCGTCTCTGATAAAACGAGTCGATAAACGAAAATTAGTTTAATTTTTAACAAAACGATAAAATAAAATTATTAGAAAGACTTAAAATATGTACAAAAATGATTCTTAGAGATGCTCAATTGGATTCAATTCCGGCTGTGGGCCTGCGCATTTTATTTTATAAGGATATTTAAGATTTTTTGTTTTGTGACCGTGTTTTTTTTTACAGAAAGTCGCGCAATACAAGGACCACGTGCATATTTGTTTTAAATCGTATATACAACTTATTATCTTCTAAATAAGAATTAAACTTAAATTATTAAATTAATTTAAATAAAAAAACTGATAAGAAATGATGAATTAGTTATGAGAAAAAAATGCTATAATTCCTAATTAATATTTGCCCTAAATACAGGTTAAAATGGATGTAATAGTCGTGATTATATACTTACTTTGGCAACTGCTTACTTCTGTTTTGGAGCACAAAAAAATAATATAAGTTTAAACGTATTTTAACTCTTTATAACGCTAACTCTCAATCAGCTCGAATAAGATTGATGAGCGCAAGCGTCTCGCGACAGTTAGAACTTTGGTGCTGTCAGGTTCTTGTCTAGTCGTTTCCCCTCCACTTAGCTCCATGTGCAGTCACTAGCGCTTAGGCCGAGGACGCACTACGGCTAAACCGCCGCGGTTTTTAATCGCGTGATTTTGTGACTCAAATAAGCTAATACAAGCGGCCTCACTTCCTTAGTGCGGCCTCGGCCTTATTGTTAGTGAAGTTAGATGAGTAAATTCTGCCAACATCTACATAATTATTTCTTGAACAACTATCAATTGTAATACCCTATATCACTGGCTTAATATAAAGGAAATCAAATTTATTTATTTTTGTTGCAATTGTACTATTTCCTAATAGAATTACCCAATAGAATTTGGTTAAACTGTTAGCAATGTGTGGGCTATAAAAAAACTAAATTATACTTTTACTCTCATTTAAATAAAATTTAATCGAATTTTGCTCAACATATACAACTTCGATACTGCAAATTCCCATGTAAACAATTTTTAATGGTACATACTAAAAAAAACTACAACAATAAGGCACTAATTATACTGTTATATACAAATTGGACGATTATTATACTATTATAATATAATATTAGTATAATTCAATGTCCTGCGTGGTATTAGCATGGGAAGTAGTTTCAACATGGAATTTGTTTTGTAGTCTCAATAAAACTGAATATTATAGAGCTACGAAGAGGTAGAATATATTTATATATTCACGGTACATTTGCCTTTAATAAGTTTATATGATTGTATATATAATTAGTATAGTTAGACCAATATGAATCTAATAAAATTAAAAATGTAAGAATTTAATTTAATAACTAAAAGATAATGAAAGTTAAAAACAATACTCATAATGCTTTAGTAAATTTAAGAAAGTATAGTTAGATAATATTGCTTATCAAGTTGTGGCATCCATTGATACATTGACAAAATATGGCAGAAGCTATCAAATCTTTTGCCTTATTTTTTGGCAACGGGTTTTTCTTTTTCAATGCTTTTGATGTGGAAAAAATCTGATTCATCATGGAAACATTTCTGCCGCCTTTGGTTGGCCTTTTGTGTATGTGAATGTGAAATTTTAAACATATTTTGTTTGTGAGAACTTTAATGTGGTTACTTGTGAAAAAAAGTATAAAAGCGAGCACTCTTGCTTTTAATATCACTTTCCGGCATTTGAATAATGGAATGTGGTTTGTTCTGGTTTACATTGAGAAGTAATCTTATAAAAGAAACTGGTGAGAAATATTCAGATTTAGAAAGAATCCTATTTATGAAGCTGTGTACACTCTCATTTTTTTGTATACACAAGTTAGGATGTTCCTGGACATGATTGAATACCGATTATATATATGGCATGGTAAGGATTTGATATGTATGATCTGCAAAAGGTGGTTATATTGTTTGTATGACCATTTTTTGCGCAAGAAAAAGTTGACTGAGAGCAGAAACTTCCCAGACTAATATACCATAAGCCAGAACTGAATGAATTTCGGCATGGTATACACAGAATAACATCCGCACGCACCGTTTACTTTTCCGTCTTACCGTCTTACTTTTCTTAGCAGATATGACTTGCAGTTCAGTTTATGAATTATTGCATCAGTAGTTGCAGTCCATGTTAGGTTCATATATGCAGTTCCCAATGTTAAAAGGAATATCTTCAGTGGGATTTCTTCGACTGCATTGAAATATAACATAGCTGTTTTTTTCAATATTGAGGTGTAAGTTATTAGCACAGAACCATGTGCAGAGTATTATCTGGGCAATGTTCAATTGTGCTGCTGTTGCTTCAGGTGAACGCTCTGAAACTATAAGTGCAATTGATAATATTGGTAATGGGCTCTATCAGTTAACTTTCGAACTCCTTAATAAGGGGCCATTCAAGTATTACGTAAGCATTACAGGAGGCCGGGGGAGTCTTTACGTTTCTTATTTTTGATGACATGAGGGTTGGGGGGGGGGGGGTCTGGATGGTCAGCTTACGTCAGCTATATTTTTTTTAATTTTTCGGATTTTCTACAAAATTTAGTTTTTTTTTATCTAAACACATACATGGCAACCCTACTTGTCCATGCTCGAATGCGAATAAAATTGCATAGTTTTTGTTTTACCATCTAATACACCTTCATCAATGTTGAATGGTTAAAAATGTCGTCTAATATAGACTAGTTCATCGACTGTTTTCCAAAGAGTTGTTGTTTGTTAGAGGATTTTTCAATTTTGATTCTGAAGAAATGTCTTCTAGTAAAGATAAGGTGGTTCAGGTGAGGTGTCTTGTTTGCCATGTATATTTCTTTCAAGTTAGGATACTGCTTTTGTATGATATACAGGTCCTTTAAATTTCTACTTGAGATTTTAACTTCCTTGGTTATCCAAGAGGGAGTAATTGTTATCTTCTTTAATGGACAGTATTTACAAATGAAAATTTGCATCAATTGGATAAAAGATTTGACTTTTATGTCGCAGTCCTTAGTTCAATAAATATCTGCCTATGATTCTTGAGCTTGTTGTAGGCGAAGTTTGTTGGCTGCTAATTGGGATGATTTGACAACCTTGAAATATAATAACCTTTTATACATATATATATATATATATATATATATATATATATATATATATATATATTTATATATATATATATATATATATATATATATATATATATATATACATTTATATATATATATAGTTACAGTAGTTTATTGTAGTACAGTAGTTATATATACACTGCCGAGCATAAAATTAGGGTCACTCCATAATTTGAACTTATTTTAGAAATTTTTAATTTTTTACTTGTTTTTTCAGTTGTAACAGTTTACTAATTGATTGCTTGAATTAAACAAAAGGTTTTTGTTGGTCAAAGTTTATTGAAAGTAATGAAAATGAACAATCTTCCGCAGAACCTGATCCAAAATCTAATCCAGAGCATGACACGTCGTTTGCAAGCTGTTGTCACTGCCAAAAGAGGGAATACTCACTACTAAAGTCCTTAAACTTTCTTTTGTTTCAACAAAAACATATCAAAGTAAACTTGTTCATTTTTATTACTTAGCATATAAAATTAAAATTGTTCATTTTCATTAAACATTCAATAAACTTTGATAAAGACAAACCTTTTGTTTTATTCAAGCAATCAGTTAGTAAACTGATACAGCCGAAAAAACACGTAAAAAACAATTTTTTTTTAAATAACTTCAAATTACGGAATGACTCTACTTTTATGCTCGGCAGTGTATATATATATATATATATATATATATATATATATATATATATATATATTCCCGTGTGAAGTTGCTAGTCCTCCATCGGGCGCCTCCCAAAGTGGCGGATAGGGGAATGCTTCCTAGATATAGGTGGTACCGGGGAAATAAAATACCCGGGGAGGACCAAAAGTAAATTAAATCTCTGGAAACTCTCTGAACACATCGCAAAAAGCATTCAAGTTGCAACGAAGAAAATATGCTCCGAGAAAAAAGAAAGCTCGAGGAAGATCAGCGCACGAACAAGAGACCTAATAGAAATAAGGAGAGGAATGAATCGGAAAGCACAAGGCTATAAGGAAATCAATAGAAATATAAATAAAAACATCCGGAAAGAACTGAGAGATCACAAAACCAAGACGATTATGATACAATCGAAGATTTGAGGGTTTTCAGAGCTAAACTATCGAACGGAAGGCCAAAACTTACAAAAATAAAGAACAGAGAAGGCATTATAGTCAGCAATATAAAAGAGATCACATAAGCTATCTAGGAATTCTACAAAAACGTATACACTTCCACATCTCTAGGCAACCAATATCAGAGATATAACAAAAAATAAATCAAAACGTAGGATCGGAAAAATTCCCGAGATAGACCCGGAAGAAATGATGGTAGCACTAAAGCAGTTGAAAAACAGGAAAAGCCCAGGTAAAGATCAAATCACCATCGAAATGATCAAAAGGGGCGGAGAAGACCTCCTTCAAAGTGTACGATTCCTACTGAATAAGTGTCTTATAGAAGGAAAAATCCCCAAAAAATATCAAAATGAAGAAATTATACTACTGTACAAAAAAGAAGACATAAACAACATTGAAAATTACCGTCCTATAAGCTTGTTATCGCACTTATACAAGCTACTAACAAAGATTATAACTAACCGGCTAACACACAAAATGGACTCATATCAACCATGCGAACAAGCAGGATTTCGGAAAGGATTTGGTACCACAGACCACTTGCAAACATTTCGCACTCTCATCGAAATCAACAAAATATTAAAATGGTTAACTCTTATACTGCAATTTAAAAATACTAACAAATATAATTATACAATTCCATTAAAGAAATGTGTTAACAAACTCAAAGTTTCTATAAACGTTGGCATGACTGGGCTGGCGGTTTTATATTTAATAAGAAATAAGCCAGCAGTGATGCCAACTTGGGGGGTTCCACCCCCAAATTTAGGGGGAACTAAGATGTAAAGGGTTTTTTTAGGGGGTACCTTTATTTAGGAGAATTTTTCAGCTGGTACATTATTTAGGAAATTTTTTTGAGGGCGATAAATTAAAGTGTATATGTTGTAATTTAGAATAGTTGAGAAGTATTCAGGTATGTCTGAGAGAAAATGATCAGCCGTTTTAAGTAATTTGTTTTAATTTAAATACAACAAAAAAAATATAAGAAATTAAAATGAAAGTAGAAGCGCCTTTATGAATTTCTTTAAACAACAAAGAAAGATGGTTCTTCAACAAACAAATCTTACCAACAAATTATTATTACTGACGAACAAAACTGCCGACTGGCACAGAAAGGTTTTCCTTACTGACAAATAATAATGTATTTAGGTGGCCTGTTCCCATAATCAATTAGTCAATGTTGCCAACCTAAAGTAATTAATTTATAACACTCCTCCTTAATTACTTTACTTGGCAGATATTTGAATATTGTGCTGGACAATGGTTTTGTTAAGATATCTGATATTTGTTCAGCACTCTTCACATGTTTTAGCGTTATGGTTGATTCTAAATGTTCTTGAATGAACTTCCGTGGAATGTCGATGTGCTTCTTTCCTTTCGTGATTTTTTCCTTCGTGAATATTTTCTAACATGCAGATAGCGGATTTATTATCGACATATAGTTCAAAGACAATTGACAATTCTAGACAATTGTTAGATTTCTGGAAAATTACAAGCAATCCTCTTTCTATGGAAACTAAATAGTTTAAGAGTTTTCTAGTCAGATGAAAGACATATTTTATAGAATATGTGGCTCTTTTATTGAATTTCACCGACGCACGCTGCATAACAAGGGGGTCCGCGGGAGGAATCCGCGATATAACCTAGACGGCTTCTCTGCTGACTGTACGGTAAGCAGGGGCGACCCTAATGCCCACCGGGCGCAGTGCTCGTCGCAATCGTTCCCTGTTACGGGCGTTACGCCTCAACGCCGCTGCTCACACCGGTACCGCCTTTAGTACCACTGCTAGTGGCCACACTGGCCATTAGCTTCCTCCTACCGTCCCCAGGCACGGTGGCACTCGGCACGATACAAGCGCCAATGGACTGTGTTGTGACGCGCGTGCCACGTTGCCGTCACACGTGTAATCCGCACTGACCGCCTGGAGGATGACACCGAGGTACCGGATCGACCGTTCGACCGGTATATTCTCTCCCAAAATTTCTAGAGCAGGGCCTCCTGTGTTTCAGGACCACCATTGTACCGTGTTGAAGGCATTGGCGACGTCAAAGCTGACGATCACATAATGCCCCTGTTACGGTACGGTCCGCTGTTGGCTCCCTCGCGGAGGACAGCATGAATGGCATCCTCAGTCCCAACCCCATTCTGAAAGCCGAACTGCTACGGAGCGAGTCCAGCCCCTTTCTCTAGAACGACTTGTAGCCGTCATAGGAGCAACCTTTCCAACAGTTTTTCCCCGCTGTCCAGCAAGCAGATCGATCTGTAAGCACCAGGCGTCGAGGGATCATTACCCGGCTTTGGAATAAGAGCCAAATGGCCAGACGGAATAGTTCGTTAGGCAGTCCGTCTGGGCCGGATGCCTTTTTCGCCGGTGGTGAGGCTACCTCTCTGTGGACCTGCTCTATACTGAAGGATGCCACCCCAACGTACCGCCCTACGATAGTGCGTCCCACCTCGCTTGCCTAACAAGACTAGACAGACAAGACTTTTTTTATTTATAATCCCGAGCACCCTGGCACAGCTTGTAGCATTTACATTCAGGGTGTCAGTGTACATTACATTTAATAAAATATGTTAGTGTTACAGCGCATACAGTATAATATTTACGCAACTTCTTGGATAGAATTAAAAAGTTCCATGATTGACATTTGACTGTCGCGTGACTCTTAAGTAGCCTTCGAATTTACCGATAAAGGCGATCGTACTTGAATCGGTTCTTGAGGAAGCACTTCCCTAGTTACTGCAGATGATTGCATAGAAGTGCAGGGATAATTTCTAGAATAGTGTGCCTGGTATCCACGATTGTGCCTTCCATATTCCCATGCTGTATTGTAATTAGATAACTGAGCATTATTAATTACGTTTAAAATATCCAATTTAGTTTGCATCCGCAAGTCCTCGGGAACTTTTTTAAATTATTTTACCAGGGACAAGAAAAAGGACGATCCTCGTCACCTTCAATATTTTTTTTCTCCAAATTACGATTAAAAATCCCAATAAACTCCCTACCAATATTGTCATCGTTTTTTGTTATTTTCTTTCGTTTGGTGTCCATCGGCATTTGCATCTTCGCTTTCTTCGGTATTCCTAGTGACATTGGAGGTTGTCGTATTTACTGATATTGAATCTTTTAAAAATAAAAGGTTATTATAAAATACGTATGGAATTTTTCTTATCGCTGCAGATCCGCTCTTGGTCTCCTTTGCTTTATGGGCCTTCAGAAAAAACTGTCCCGTATATTTCTCCATTTTTTTGACGTTTCCATGACGTTTTAAGTTGTCCATTCTTGTAAAAGTTGAAGCGCACACTTCACATTTGTAGCACGATTTTTGATTATCGCCATATATTTTCAAATGGCGCTGAAGATTATCTCTTCTTCCAAAAACTTTAGGGCATTGAGCGCAGGAGAACATTTTTTGGCTGCTAATCTGACGGAGTCTAATTATCAATTGATAATTTAGAGCTCTCAGAGCTCACGTGATCAATGACTCATCCAGACAAGTTGAACAGGAAAATGCTGACTCGGCGGTTCCATACTTACACGCTTTCAATCAATCACCAAAACGAGTTCAAACTTTTAGTACGCATATTAGGATAAACACAGAGGAGTGCTTGGCGGGGTTCCAGAATATGTCATCTTTCCCTACGCTGTATCGTTCTAAAACAAGAAAACAAAGGTACGTATTTAGATAGCTGCTTAAATATTATTAAATTATTTTAATAAGTTTTAACTGCCTACTTACTTCTGCTAGATCAATTTCATCTTGTTGCATATCATCAGGAATAGTGGATATTCCTGAAATGTGAATTCTGGAATCCTGGTCCCATCAAAAATTTTTTCAAAGTACAATAAATTGGGAATATACTCATCGTCTGCTCCAGCACACGACTTTTCACCTTTTTGAACTTTTTTTAATTACTATCAGAATTGGTTTCTGAGTCTATTTATTTATAAACATTTAACAATTTTTCCATAGCAATCTTTTTCTTGTTACGATCTTTATGAACGTCAGACTTTACTTTCTACAACAGTAGGGAAAGATAGTTCCTTCTAAAACAGTCTTCGGTCCCCACATCCTGCAACCCTGATAATTTCCGGTTTCGACTGCATGTTTCCGGTTTCCCACTTCCGGTTTCGATAGAATTGGTGAAACCATCCTACGTTATAGATAATCTACAAACTTAAAACAAACCGAACACAGCCTGATTATATAAATATATTCAGCCTTTCCGGAGCTCTATAACAATAATTGAGTCTTTTTAGGACTACCAAAACAAATCTCACATGAAATTTGTAAGTTATTTTACAGCTTTCAGTCCACTTTCGTAGCACTCAACAAGAACCAAAAAAACAACATTGTTTTTAAGATCATGTCTTTCCAATACCTTTAGTGGTTAGCCATCTGTGGTCGCGTTTCGAAATTTATCTCTAATCAGCACAGCATTGCTTCCATGAACAATAATTTGTAAACCACTCACTTGAAAACCCATATGGTGTTTAGGGTTAGATCTTTATAATTTTTACATTTTGTGAGAGAGACATGAACTTTAGAGCAGGTTATTGATTGAACTGATAAGATGGAATTGGTGAAACCATCCTACGTTATATATAATCTACAAACTTAAAACAAACCGAACACAGTCTGAATATATAAATATATTCAGCCTTTCGGGAGCTCTATAACAATTATTGAGTCTTTTTAGGACTACCAAAACAAATCTCACATGAAATTTGTAAGTTATTTTACAGCTTTCAGTCCAATTTCGTGGCACTCAACCACTCAAGTTGACTGAATCATTAATTATAAGTAAGATCACTTTGCTCTCTTTACAAATCATCTTCATTCAATACAAGTATAAATAGATAGACTAAAAGTTTCATTGGAGAAATTTATTAGCTTCACCTTATTAGAATAGTTTGATGAACGAGTCGAAAGCCCGTTGAGTTTTATAACAGAAAGTGACAATTTCCCGCTTCGACGTGCAAGAGGAACGGAGTTTTTGATGAAAAAGTGAAAAATGGAAAACGCACCTACAGCCGCCCCCTGTGAGGGCGGAGTTTTATAAAGCTCGTCTAAAAAAACCTAATTTTTTTATCAATTCACCGGCAAAAAATCAAGACGTAAACCTCATTTTTACATAATTTTGCGTAATTTTCAAAAAATTGTCATTTTTTGGACCAATTTTTTGGACTCGATTGGCATATTGTAATAATTATAATAATTAGCTAACTGAAATATATTGACTTTAATAAGTATATAGAATGTTATAAGGATAAACCTTTCTCTATAGTAAGTGTAATGAGATAAGCTAACTGAAATGATTGAATTGAAATTAAAATATCTTCGTTTTAATAAGTAGGTAGTGCGAACTTTAGCTAAAACTAAATCTTATGGCTGTAGCAAATTTAAAACTTTTTGTAAGAATTTTAAAAATCTGTGGAACGTAAATGAAAGATAAATTCCTCCTAAATAAATTTAATGATAAAAACAAAAGGTAAAAAAATACATCTTCTTTGTCCAAAACAAAAACAAAAAAATTCTTCTCTAAAAAAATAAAACAAACGAATAATCTAAAATATAATTGTCGAATTTCTCGCCTCGAAATTAACACTTTTAAATAACCTAATCTTCCTCGATGCGTTTGTTAAAATACTTTGAATCTTACCAGTATTACCCCACTTTTCGGTGGGCTCGGCGGTACCGGCTCCACCGTCTTCTAAAACGAAAGAAGTGTCTTTTTTTGCGCCGCCAACTTACGAAGTCGATCTTTCTTCGCCAATATCCGCTCCCGCAACTTTTTCTGTTCCTCAATATGTTTACGGTATCTCTTCGTTTCTTCATCTTCTTCTACTTCAGGCTGTCTTCCAGTCTAATACAAAGCATATATATTACAACCTCCACTAAAATTACTAACTGTACTAATTAAGGTAAGACATTTAAAGTTGACCCAAGTCACTCCAGTCTCATGTCAAGTGACTCACCCAGTCCAGACCAACTAGCGCATACCAGACCAAATAATAATCCCGACCAATCCAACTAGACTGGACTAGAAAAGCTATACAGACTATCCTGATTAGATCAACCAACTATCCAATCTGGACTAACTATCTACACTAGACCAACCATCCAAATTAGACAAACTATAACAACGACACACAAGACTGGACAAACAAGACTGGACAGACAAGACTGGACTGGAATGGTTTCAGAGAAAGAAAATGTACTGTTGATGCCATCAGAAAGGTTTTCGAGGTAGCTGATGAAGCCAGAGTGGGTACACGGAGGACCAAGATCTGCGCCATGTTAACCTTAGACGTAAGAAATGCATTCAACTCGGCAAACTGCCAACCATATCTACTTCGCATGAATTGCAGTTCCCTACATAAGCGCAAAATCATCATTGAATCACATAATAAAACAGTTGAGCGTTATATCTACAGTGGGGTTCCACAGGGTTCAGTTATGGGTTCCACAATGTAGAACATTCTTTATGATGGAGTGCTCAGACTCAAATTACCAGCAGCTGTGGAAACCATCGATTTACAGATGATCTGGCACTAGTGGTGTGCGGGAAAACGGAAAATGGAGTAACTGCTGGAGCAAACATTGCAATGGAGTTAGTGGACGAATGGATGGAAAAGAGACTGCTGCAACTGGCACCCGAGAAAACCGAGGCAGATCTCCTCACTGGATAGAGGCACATACACCCTATCATCTTCCAATTAAGAGACGCCAAAACAATACCGAAAGATTCTGTAAAATACTTGGGAGTTGTAATCGACAAAAGCCTCTCATTCAAGCAACATATCACGAAGGCTGCTGACAAGGCTCTCAAAACTGTTGCTGCTTTAGAGAGGCTCAAAAGCTAGTGACAGCTTTTGCGAATATTGTGGGGAAGAAGATGGAGCTGCTCACACCATATTCACCTGCGGAAGGTGGCATGTAGAGAGACAATTTCTTGAAAATAGGGTCGACGAAAGAACGATGGTACATGGACTACATGCTTGTCTCTGAAAAACAATGGCACGAGATTAATAACACAAGGATCGGTCCTGGCACCATTCTTGTGGAACATTGTGTACGATGGCTTGTTAAACCTATAATTGCCTAGAACAGCGAGTGGTGGTGACTGCAAAGGAAATAAACACACTGGAATTAGGAACTAACGAAACCGTTCGGCGGGCAAATAATTGGTTAAAAGAGCTGGGGCTAACAATGGATGTTCATAAAACAGAAGCGTTACTTGGCACGGACAAGAGGCTATTCCCACCACCGAAACTAGTTCTGGAAGAGCAATATATCCCTTTATCGAAATCATTTAGGTACCTTGGCGACCAACTCAATAGTTGTCTGCGGTACACAGATCATATAGCCGAAACAGCGAAAAAGGCAGCGCTTACAGGGACAGCTCTGGTACGGTTGATGTCGAACATTGAAGGGCCTGAATTGAAACGGAAACTTCTCAACAATGCGGTACACTCAAAAATTCTCTACGCATTGGAAATATGGGCCGATGTATCGAAAAAGGTAGGAGCGAGTAATTTCTGCCTAAAGAACGGTCTCGGAAAGAACGGAAGAAGGAAAAGGAAGCAATTAGAACAAACACCGCCACACGCACCTGAAGTAATGCTCACGTAGTTCCAGGTGGAGTGTAGTGAAGAGACAGAGTAGGAGTTTTCGTGGGTATGCTGGTCCTGAAGAACTCGATCAGAGAGCCCCACACTATACGGGTAGGAAGACCCCGGTGTGCAATAATGCATTCCCCCTCCTCCGAAAAAAAAAGACAAGACTGAATAGACAATATGGGACAGACAAGACAGGACAGAAAAGACTAGACAGACAAGACTGGACAGACAAGACAAACAAATAGTATTGTATTATCCAGACTAGAAGAACTATAAACAAATTTAGTTCCCAACTAAAAAATTATATCTAATTCTGCAATATTTTGCTAGCAACTTACCCCTGTCACGTTAACATGTGTGAGTTTATCAACAAGCGGCACTCTTTGTAACTCTTTATTCTCGAAGCTCCTCCTCTTATTGAACGTAATGTTGTCTTCATATCCGTCGCTCCGTTTGTAACATCTCTTCTGTTTATTGCTAAACTTCCGGTTCTTGTGAAAGATTTGCACAGACTGGCTGTGATCGTACCCCTGACGGTGCATTACATTATGAGATTGTGATGGAATATAAGAATGATCATCAACGTTGTTGTCCCAATGATTCGATCGTTGTATTTTACTGTTGTAGTTAGTTTCAACGGGATGATTGTTAATTTGCTGTTGTTGCTCATAAGAGGGGTTATGTTCGTTCGCTTGGTTGTATAACGGAACTTGATGATGGCTTGGTGGTGATTGGTAACTATTGTATTGCTGGTAGTTGTTGTAGTTTTGAGGTGGGGTGTAGGTGTTTGGTTGGTAGTTCAGTGGACGTGGTTGGTTGTAAATAGGCTGTTGGTTAAACATCATGGGAGGATTGTTTAGGAGTGGTTTGTTCATATGATGGTTTGGGGGCGGCATCATTTGATTCATAGGTGCAAAATTTTTTTCAGTAACTTGCCGTTGTAGTTGATGATAGGATGGACAAGTCGGCACATATGTGTTAACTTGATTGAGCTGTTTGAACCCCAATCTCTGATGGACTGGAAGTCGTTGATGAATCTACGATATTAAAAAAAATAAAACCCAGATTATTCGAATAATATTGTGATTAACAATACATTATTGTGATTAAAATAATAAATATTTACCTTTGGAGGGATTTCTTGAATGGGTGGCGGTATTTGCCTCATATACTGAAATTGTTGATTATGGACGACAACAGGTGGTAACGATGGAACAAGTGGAGGGGGCTGCTGGAAATTATTAATAGGTGGTGGTGGATTGTCGGCCCAAGGTTGAATCAGATTCACGGGTTTGTTTCCCCATGCTTAAAATACAAGGAAAACGTAATAAAATAAGACGATAAACTTGATAACTCACTGTTGCTTTTGATGTTTCCTTTGAAAGGTGGGTTGAGGAAACACTTCTTGTCACCTCCTGCTTGAAGTCGTTTCTGTTGAATGTTTCGGTTTTGAATGTTTTGCGGTCTCATGTTGCCTCTGCCCCTGTTGTTGCCTATGTAAGCACCTCGATCTCGAAAGGTTCCGTGGTTATTGCCAATCACGTTGACATTGTGTCTTGTCTAGGTTGTGTGGAACACAGGGTTAACATCAGTATTTGGCGTAACTTTGACTTCTATATTTTCTGTACTTTCATTAATAAAGTTAGGTTAATTGGGTTATGTTGGTGTTAAGGTAGACTTCCGAGCAAAGCGGCTCTGGCGTCAATAACGCAGCCATACTGACGCAGCGACATAGCGATAGTATTATGCACTATGGAAGTGTATGAGACGCAATTCGAGTGAAACGACACAGACGCATTGACGCTGAGCGCATCAGGACTAAAAGTGGAATAGGAGACATCTAAAGTCACCGGATATACAAAGTACCGCAATGAGGACGGCCATTTAAACGTTTATTCCCGATTAACAATTAACGATAATGGACATAAAACCTCCAGTGGCATGAAAAAATCCCACCGCAGCTACAGATTTGAACAAAATGGATGGTTAGATTAGGTTATAATGGAGCAGATAAATCAAGACCACATTTCCAGAAGACCACCAAAATCCAGACCACCTTTCGATCTGAAATAAGAAAAAAATTTCAATAGTTCTCAACTGGTCAAACATTAATCCTAAATACCATCTTCATCTTTGAATTTTTCTGCATGGACTTGGTTTAAGCGATGTTGATTTTCAAACCTACCTTTCTGGCTTCCGTTGAGAGTGCCGAGAGGTTTTCTTGGACGTTCTGGTAGTTACGCCCTAGCAGACATATATCGACCGCATACTCCAAGTCACTGAGCTGTGAGTTAAAGTCCAGCGTATACCTTTTAGAGTTATTAATTTCTCTCCAGGACGTAGTCTAGAGCTATGTTGAAATGCAAGGGTGATAGCACGTATCCCTTCAGCGTGTCTTACTTCACCTTTTATGAGGAATCTTTCACGGTCTCTCACTTCATGAGATACACAACAGTTTGCTTTGTTGTACAGCGTCTTTTGCGATTAGGTCTTGGGGGACGTTTTTGGTTTCTAGGATATCCCATGCGATGTACTGTCAGAAACCCGAGCAAAATCGACAAAGATAAGTATAAGTGGGCAGTTAAGTAGGGAAAGATGGTATGTTCTGGATACTCCTCACTCCTCGCCCCCCACCACAACCACCACCAACTTCACAAGAACTTTCACAAAAGAAGATAGCGACATATGAGAAAATATAATATAAAAAATAGTAATGGTGGGAAGAAGAGGAGTCTAAATACTGAATATTCACCCTACACTTCCAAGAAGATAAAGTTGAAGCCGTAGACCGTCAAATAATTTCTGTAAAATATGCAATCAACATTCCCTAACAAGGCTAAAGTTTGCAGGAAACCTAGGATCACAGAAACATCTCCAAGCAACAGTGAAGCCGGTTGAAATCCACAATACCCAACAAGGTTAAAGTTTGCAGGAGATCTACGATCACAGCAACACCTTCAAGCAACAGTGAAGCCAATCCAGCAGAACATCATCCAAGCTTGTGTCAGCTATAGAATTGATGGTTCAGGGATTGATGTAGTAAATTAAACAGCCGTTGTACGAGAAGCCGCATTCTATCCATGCACTTTCCGTCCACTCCGTCCACTTTTTTCAGTCCACCGTGGACGGAAAATAGACGTTGGGCGGAAAAAGTGGACGGAAAGTAATTAATCGGACCCGCCGAAAGTAATCGGACCCACCTTCTTCTGTTTCTGTTTCAGACGCTCCAGCCGCTCTTTCTCTCTCAGGTTGGCCTCGCGCGTCGTGGACGTCAGTTTCTCGTCAGTGAGCAGCATTGGGATGTTTCGCCTCCCCGCCGCCTTGGTTGTAACGTGGTTGACTTCGGTCTCCTCGCTGTCGTCGCTCTTCCCGCAGCTGTCACTCTCTGTATTACGGCGCTTTTGTCTCACTATCTTCTTTTCCGTCTCCTCTTTGATAGCCAGATCCTCCACACTGAAACAATCCGAATTACCTCCGAAACAATCCGAAAAATTCAAAATTTATAACAGATGGTCTTAAATAACCACCTTGGAATCTCCATCCTCTACATTTCCCATTGGGAATTAATCCCAATTTTAAATCTATTCAGATGCAACAAAACTAATCAAATTCACACTAACATTTGCTCTTCCTTGAAGTCGACTTCTACCGCTGGTTCCTCGTCAGACGTGTCGCTCAGCTTGCCAGCGGCTTCCTTATGGTCGGATTCCGGCTCTGATACGAGGAAATCGTCTGAAAACTGGAGAGGTTCTAATTCCAACAGCAAAGAGGGACGTGAAGGTGAAGCAGAACGCCAAGGCGAAGGAGAACGTGAAGGCGACAAAGATTCGGGAAGGTTGAGCAGTCTCGCGCGGATGTATGTGTGGGCGTGGCTACTGGATGTACAGGAACGCCTACGTTTGAGTTTTTCTAGCGAAACAATATCTAAAGCCCTGATAAAACAATATTAGGATAGGTTTAGACTAACCGACTGCACTAACCGATTCAATTCTCTATCTATTTCTAAACTGACATCGCACTGTTTCGATATCGGGTCAATAACGGTTTTGATGTTTCCTTCAGGTTTCCTCCCATCATCTGAATCACTGCAAGAGCTAAAAACAAAACTTTAGAACCTTCTGAAGAAATTGTGTGAAAACAAACCTCAGCGAAGAAAGGTCTCTGGATAATTCAGAAGATGTGGCCGTCATTGCATTAAGAAGTGCATAGGCTGAAAAACAAAAAATGAGCGGTTACACTTTTTTGACAGGTCTTTCAACAAACTTTAAAATGCAATAACAAATATTGTTCTATGCGAGATATGATAGAATTTGGTGGAACAAGATTCGATTCCATTATGTTTTAAAAATTACACCATGCAAACGGACTTTACGCTTGCGTTTGCATTGTTTGATTCACGAGGCCCAATTTTGGATTTCATCAGTAAGTCAGGCTGGATTTCCGCAAATGTTCGATTAATGTTGTTCTCCAGTTGGGCAAGAGTTGTTGGTTTATTGTCGTAGACCAACGACTTAACGTTGTCCCAAAGAAAAAAGTCTAATGGCGTTAGATCGCACAATCTTGGTGGCCACTCGACGTGAGATCTTTTCGCGCCCTGGAAACTTCTCTTGCAATAACTGTGAAATAATTCTTAAAATACCCGCTGTGTGGCACGTGGCACCATCTTTTTTTTCTCATCCCAATATGGGTTCAGGAACCTACATCTCTTGAAAATACTGAGCCTTATATATTGGTCTTACAATAGGCCTTATAGGCATATTGTATTCTCCCACACTGTTTCATCCATATGTCCTGATGCCCATCTTCTGCAGATGTCTTCTCAGTACGCAGTGTCCCTTTAGAGACCTGTTAACATACAGTTGCTGGAAGCAATCTGCTTCCTTGACAGTTGCATGAGTTCAGATGTTAGGGTGTTATGGGACCTATCATCCGTTTGCTGTGTTGCTGGTCACTTGTTTGGACCCATTGTAATTGGTGACTTGTATTGGTCCACTCTGTTATTATTTTACGGGCCATGGTTTTGGTGACATAGGATCTCTCCCTTGCAATCGGAAGCGCTTCAGCAGCGCCCTCTTTTGCAAGTGAGTCCGCATTTTCGTGTCCCTCCTTGTTGTTTTGCTGTGGTAGATGTTTTAAATTCTGAAGTCACCCCTAAACTGTCCAAGATTTTATTCTATGACAAAGGCGTTTAGGGCGTTTATCGTATTATGTCTGTCCGTAAAAATATAGATGTTTCTACTTCTCTAGTTCATTCTTTAATTTTTTCGGACTCGGAATTTCCGAATTTGAAGACCGTAGTGTGTCTCTCTAGTGGCACAGTTATGCCGCAGATAGGAGGCAGACAACTTAACTCAAGCACCAGTTCCACCGTCTTTCTTAGAACTGTCTGAGTACCAAAATCTGCCTCCTTGGTTTTTCTTGTGGTAATTCCTTTCTGTCCACTGCAGCTGTTTTGAAGGGTATTTCCAATGAAAGCCTTTAAGGCCTTTATTACATATGTTATTGATGTATGGCCTGACCTTCCTAGGGTTTGCCATGCGATGTTGCACTTGCATCTGAAAGCTCCCATCCTAGCCTCACCTAGTGATGAAAATATCCAGGGGAGGCTTAACATTGCTCCCAGAGCTGCTGAAGGTGCGGTTCTCATCAATCCCGTGATTAGTAAGCAGGTTAGTCTCTGTACACTGGAAAGTTTGTTTATAGCCCCTTCTGTTTTAGTTTGGTACACCAAATTGTGGACCCACATGTCAAGATTGGTCTTACTACTGCCATATAAACCAATGTACCATGTTTGGTTTTAAGCTCCACGAAGTGTTCTCCTGGCCATCGTCAATCTCATTTCTCATTTGTTGCTCGCCCGTGTGAGGTGTTGGTTCCAGTTCAGTTTTGCATCTAGGACCAAGTCTAAATACTTGACCTCGTCACTTGCCTTTAATTGCTTGTTGTAGAAAATTGAGAGTTTTAGGCCCCTCCTATTTTCTCATTTCCGAGGTTTAAAGCAAGGGGCGGGCTGACGCCAACGCTATTCAACGTGATAATAGAGTTCGTAATCAGGAAGTTACCAGTGGACGCAAAGAGCACACTACTAAACAAATCGAAGCATTTAGTACGATACGCAGACGACATAATCATAATGGCCAAAGACCTCCGGACGGCTAAAATCATGGTACAATCACGCAGAACACAGAACGTCCATAACATCGAACCCAACAGTGGGAAAATTCAAGTACCTAGGTGCAACACTAACAAAAACTCTAGATGAGACAGACGAAGCAAAAGAACTCATAAGGAAAGCTAACCAAACATATTTCTCACTTTCAACATACTTCAGAGATAAAAACATCCTCAGGAGCACAAAGGTAATAACTTACAAAACCCTAATACGCCCAATACTAGCATTTGGAGCAGAGACTTGAACATTCTCTAAAAAAGTGAAGGGTTTGGTAAACATTTTCGAATGGAAAATCTTTAGAAAGATCGATGGGTCTATAAGGGAGGAAGGAGACTGGAGAAAGCGTTCTAATGATGAAATATACCAACTCTATTACAACGCCGACATAGCAATGATAATTAAGTTGAGGAAACTGAAATGGGCGGGACACGAACACAGAATACATGATGGCAAAATTCCAAATAAAGCGCTGAATAACAAAAACGGAAGGCAAAAGACCTGTTGGGAGGCTGATGAACAGGGGGGGGAGGACTTCAACCGAAACATTTGCCGAGAGATGCTAGGATACGCGAACTGGAAGCAGAGGTCGGATTATTGCGGCGATTGGAGACCAAGGACCGCACACGGTCCGTCGCGCCATTATGAATCAATGTATGACTTCAGAAAATGAAACAGAATTACTCTGAAAACTGCTCTTCTTACCTTTTGCTCCAAACAAAGGTGATTGCGTATCCCTTCTCCCTTCGTCTTGATTGGTTAAAACTCCACTTCCAGTCTTCCTATTGGTCGAAGTTAATGATGGGGATCCAGTTTGTTCTGCGTTATTGGGAGACAAACTACGCCTCCTTCCTTCATCATCTGAAACTTAGTCAAATAACACAGTCAAATTTGAAAACGTGTTGGTTTCTTGTACTAGTACACTGCGGGAAACGAGAATTAAGATAGGCGGACGAGATCCTATTGTAACCAAAGAACCTGGATAATTTAACAGATGCGGATAAATCTATAAAAATAAATAAATTATGTTCGCAAGCTAATTTATTGGAGTAAGCTTTGTAGACTATGTTAGATGAAGCTACGAATAAGTCTACTAGGTTAGGTGAAATGCTAAGAACTAGAACGGCGGAGGCACAAGTGGGAAAAGAAACCATCAAGATCTCCACAACTCGAGGCTGCACACAGGGAGGTGTGTTATCACCATTGATGTGGAGCCTGGAAGTTGGATGAATTACTGGCTGGGCTAAACGACCTAGGTAAGGTTACGCCGATGATACAGTCATCCTAGCCAGAAGGAAGTTTAGGGAACGCTTTGCGAAATCGTACATATAGCCTTTATAGTAACTAATAAATGGTGTCAAATAGTGGAACTAAAACTCAACCCGAGCAAAAGCACAGATACCTTTTACTAGGAAGAGAAGGCTAAACTACCTACAGGAAATACTGTTAGAAGGGGATAGTGAATACTGTAGAATATAAATACAAAATAAAGTATCTGCGTATAAAATTAAATAGCAAATTCCTATGGAACAGGCACGCTATGGAAGTGGTAGGAAATGCCAAAATCGCTCTAATGGCGCGCATAAATCTTGCAGAGAAAACGCGATGGATATACACCATGATTGTAAAATCTGCGATCACTTACAGGGCAGTTGCGTGAAAAATCTCTCTGAATGAGATGAAATTCTCTCTTTTTACCTTTTGCTCCAACTAAAGGTAATTGGCTAGCCCTGCTACTTTTATCTTCATTGGTTAATACTCCAATTCCAGTCTTCCTATTGTTCGAAATTAACGATGGGGATCTAGTTTGTTCTGAGTGATTGGTTGGAGACAAACTACGTCTACTTCCTACATCATCTGAAACTTGGTCAAATATCTCAGTCAAATTTGCTTTTCGTGTTTTAAGACCAGAATTAAGATAGGAGAACGAGAGAAACAACCTGGATGATTTTACAGATGCGGATGAATCTACAAAAATAAATAAGTGAACAAACTAATATGTTAGGTTAAAGCGTTGTATGCCATGTTAGATGTAGCTTCTAATAAGTCTAATAAGACTTTTTGCGTAAAATCAATAAGTGAGTATGACAATGATGGAAGTGTTGATACTAGGATATGTCTAATCAAATGGGAAACATGAAAATTTCCGGAAGTTTTTATGTTAGAGTAAGCATTGTATGCTATGTTAAATGAAGCTTCAAATAAGTCTAATAAGTCAGAGATTGTAACAATCAAAGTTATTGCAGACCATCAAGCTTAAATATTGGAATTAATTTGTAACTGAATAGTCAGTATGACAATGATGTGTTGGTATTTGCGGCACTATACAACCGGCATTATTTACCGTGCTTCCCACCACAGTCGCAAGCCGGTGATTATGCAAGACCCCAGCGATGCATTGTGTCTGCGCATCTTCCACAGCTTGAGCGCATGCGGTTCAGCTTTAACCACAGTTTACGCGGGAGATAAGCCAGTTGGGCACGATGTTGCGTTGTCAACAGTTATTACTCTCACAGGATGGTGAGCTGTCCACTCAGCAGTCCAGTCAGCATTAGAATCAAATGATCTTCCACCAACCGTGCTGCTGTACGTACTGTTGATTTTAGTCTCTGTGCTTCAGCTAGTGTCTGTCTTGATGAACAGGATGCATTGCATTCTTGTGATTTTTTCCAGTTTCACGGGTAAAAGCTTCTGAACGACGAAAGGTAGGGGTGCTATATTACTTAGACCCGGTAGCCACAGGACGGGCGTCGCTCGTATTGTCCAAGTGATTATGCGAATCGTGTTGTTTAATTGGACATCAACTTTACTGACATGAGCGCTATTCATCCACACAGGTGCACAGTATTGGGCTACCGAGTAGACCAAGCCAAGCGCCGCTGTTCGGAGTGGAGAAGCACACGCGCCCCAGGAAGATCCGGAGAGTTCCTGAATAATGTTATTTCGCGTTTTTAGATATCCAGCGGTTTTATTCATATGCATTTTATATGTTAGTGACCTGTCTGGATTAAGCCCCAGATACTTAGGGTTTGGGTTATGAGCAATGTGTCCTTGAACCTCACCGAGAGTTTCGTATTCACTAAGCTGGAGCACAGGTGGAAGCAGCATACTTCTGGCGTAGGCGCCATTGCTTGAAGTAGGTCCACACTGTTCCAAGGTCAGTATTGAGTGCGTGATCGATTTCTTTACCTTGCAATTGCAAGATGCAATTTCTTTAACTTGCACTGCAATCGCCATATTGTCTGAGTATGCGAATTTTCTGGACACCATCGGTGGTAGATCGTGTATATAAAGGTTAAATACGAGCGGTGAGAGAACTGAGCCTTGCGGAAAACCATTGGTTAATTTTCTCCTAGTGCTGATGTCATTCAGATGTAGGTACTTGAAATAGTCGATTGGAAGGTATGTTTACGAGGTGTGTTATCTTGCGACAAATGATCACCTTAATAAGGTTATACAGAAGTCCCTCTCCAAACCGTATCATAGGCAGCAGGTAAGTCGATGAATGCAACTGATGTCTTCATCATCATAATCCAGCTATACTTGTCCACTGCTGGACATAAGCCTCCCGTAACAACTTCCATCCCCCTCTGTCCCGTGCTGCTCTCGTCCATTTGGATAGGATACGCTTAAGGTCGTCTGACCAGCGAGTGGGCGGTCTTTCTCTATTTCGGAATGCATCCTTACGCGGTATCCACTCCGCCACCACATCAGTCATCAATGACTCTGCCCAGGTGTCCAGTCCAATTTTATTTAAGGTTTGCCAACCTTGAATGGAATTGGGAATTCTCTCGATGGCGTAGGTTACTCTACTTCTTCCGCTCACATTTGTGTTGAGAACCTTGTCTCTCAGAGACAGACCCAGTATTGCTCTCGCCATTGCTCTCTGGGGTTAATGGATCAATGTTTCGGACCCATCTTAGGATTAACGTTTCGGCGCCATATGTTAGTATAGATAAGACGCAATGATTGAAGACTCTCCTTTTAAGGCAGATGGGAATGTCGGATGATAAAGCCTAGCTTTCCGAAGGCCGCCCAAGCTAGTCCAATTCTTCTAGACAACTCACAAGTTTGGTTGTCTTATGCATTCTTATGCACAACTACGGCCCACACGAAAGCCAGTTTGTTCAATTGGAACACTTGCAAACTTGGAACACTTGCGTCGACAGTGCCGCTGATTTGATTATAGTTGAGACGTTCCAGCAGTTTATAGCAGACAGTAAGTAAGATTGGGCGGTAGCTCTCGGGTTTATCAAGCTGCTTAGCCAAAGCGTGAGTCTTGGTAATTTTTGAGAAGAGAGCAGCAAGCTAACGCTTTGTGTTAGGTCCGCAGTGCGTTAGAAATTTGGGATAGATGCCATCATACCCTGCAGCTTAACCATTTTTGGTTTTTTTAATCGCAGCATCTACTTCACCGGTTAAGAAAGCTTCAGAGAACTGGATTGTGCAGGGTATTGTGGGATCCCATTCACCCATCCCCATGGGACAATGGGATGGGATAAGTGGTATGACCGTCGCATGGGGTGGGATGGGACGACAATTTTTGGGCCGTCTTGTATGAGACGAGTTTTGATAATCTAGTAAATCTAGTTCGTGCATAATTAATTGCTTTCATATAAGAAGCTCTTTATTTTCATTTGTTTGTGGACATAGGTAGGCTCACTCTAGACACTAGAAAAATACAAATTACTATATTTTTTGTAGCTATGTCTAGCTATGCTTTTCTGCAGCGCATATCTTTTTTATATAGGGTTTAGTTAAGCTTTTTCACGAAGCGCCGCCGTAGTCTGTCGGTTACCGAATCGCGCTTGCGCAGTTCAGCTAGTATTTTTCTTTTGTGAAAAAGTCCTATTTTATCCTTGAAAATTGTGCCGCTTTGTTTTTAACGATTACATTAAAAATATACAATAATCAAAAATTATCATTTTTCGTGCCAATACACAAATTTTCAGTAATATGTCTAGCCCAAAAAATTTAATTTCTGGGATAACTATGTCTTCATTCTTCTTCAGCCTTTCAAAGTTCACTGCTGGACATAGTCCTCCCCTAATTTATTCCACTTTTTTCTGTCTTGGGCTTCTTGGTGCAATATTTTGTCGACTAGTATTTTTTCATCATCCTGCCATTTTTCTGAGGTCTCCCTGCGCTTCTCTTAGTTCTGCGTGGTCTCCACTGTGTAACTCTATTTGTGCAACAGTCGGAGTCTTGCCTTGCGACGTTCCTTAGCCAGCTCCACTTGAGATTTGCCACTCGGTGCATTACAGCTGTTGCGCCTGTTCTAGTGCGTAACACTTTTGCGTACCACATTTTTAACTTTGTCCCTCAAGCATATACCAAGCATTGCACGTTCCATAGCTCGTAGGGCTGTTTTTCATTTCTCGGCGCTCTTTTCTGTTAAGGTGGTATTTTCTAGCCCGTAGGTCATTACAGGCAGTATACATGCATTGAACACCTTAGTTTTTAAGCTCAACATTCCTGTTTTTTTTTTAATGTGTCCTAGTTATCCGAAAGCAGCACAACTTAATCTTACTCGCCTGAAAATCTCAGTGGTTTGATTTTTTTGCCTAGTTTAATTTGATGGCCTAAGTATTTGAATTGGTCGACAGTTCCTATGATATTACATCAATAGATATCTGTAAATCTGTAAAGGTAGTGTTGCTCATTACCTTTGTTTTGTTCAGGTTAATATTTAATCCGACTTTTTTGGAAGCTTGATTAAGTTCTTGTAGCATGATATGTATTTCTCCAATACTATTACCCATAAGGACAATCATCTCACAACGTAGGTATGTCAAGTTTCTGCCACCCATGTTTAAACCCCCAATTTAGTTCCTTGAAGATATTTTTAAGTGCCAGAGTGAAACGTGTCTCCCTGCCAGACACCACTTTTAATCTTTATTAGGTTAGTCTTAATATCTCCATCTAACGATGCAGTTCCTGAAAAATCTTCCGATCCGCTTGCGACGAACAATAAAACTCATTGTCATATAAAGAATTTATGGAAAAATTAAATTCGAACGAAATATCGTTAGAAGAACCGGAAAGAAAGTCTGCTGTATAGGAAAAGTTTGTTGAGTGGGACGGCTGTGCGACCGGGTTGGGAAGGGATAAATGGGACAAAAATGTGATGGGATGGGACAGTGGCAGGGATCCGTCCCACTGGATAGCATCTGGATCATGCTGATCATCTGATCATGAACATCTGATCATGAACTCGCCATGCTCATCTCTAATGCGCAGAAATCTTGCAGAGAAAACGTGGCGTTGTACCCCACAATCTTGCGCTGGATGTACACCATGATAGTGAGACCTGCGATCACTTACAGGGCAGTACATGGGGAAGTAGAACCAATCTGGCCTCTATGGAGAAGCAGCTTGAGAGCAGCTTGAGAGTGGCATGTGTCTGCATCACGCTGGCGGTAGTCATGCCGGACAGCTAGACCTGCTGCTGGATCTGACTCCGTTGCACCTAGTAGTGGAGCCAGGGACCGCCAGGTTCGGCGTTTGTGAGGCTCAGCAAGAAAGGAATAGGCAGAAGTAAAATAATCGGGAGCAGTGACCGTAACAATCTCGCTATCAAGATCCCCTGCCACTTCCTGGCAGGGCATCTTGGCAAAAAACCAAAAGACGAAATGGTACGAGAATACTATTTCGAGAAAAACTACACAGCAATGTGTCGCAATAAAGCCGATTGGGGGGACGAATCCTCCGCATACCATATTGAGCAGTCAAATGGTATACAGATGGTTCGAAGACAAAAGAAGTTACTGGTGCTGGTGTTTGGAACTCGTACCCACCTTGCATCTTCCAAACAGATATTCATGCAATCGGAAGTATCGTAAAAACTGAATTGCTATTCTGTCAGATAGGCAAGCAGCCTTCAAGGCTATTAGCTTATACACCATCAGATCCAAACTGGTATGGGACTGTGTGGAACATTGAAATTTCCGGAAGATATTATGTTAGAGTAAGCGTTGTATGCTATGTTAGATTAAGCTTCAAATAAGTGTAGTAAGGTGCAGCGTATCACAATCAAACTATTTGCATATCAAGATTCAACTTTTGGATTAAATGGGAAATGAATTCAAAGATATGTCTAACCCAATGAAAAACATGCAAATTTACTGTCACAATCGGCATTGGAAATGTTTAAGGAATCTGATTTTTCATATTCTTCTCCAAAAGAAAGACAAGTCAAGAAAACAATTACAACAAATGTCAAAAACCTCACCAATCAATAGTGACAAGCTACCAGCTTTGATTTCTTCAGAACCAACCACGCCCCCAACATCTGACTTGGTTATTTTGACAGTTTGCCTAGAATATATACTTTCATTATCACTTTCCACCTTAACCCCAATAATTGGCGTTAATTTATCTAAAAAACAAGGTTTTAAAATACCCTTTTTTATTACGATTAATGCTTACCTTCTAGTTGTGGCAAAACCTGCTCCACACCCGATTGGTGCACGCTGGAAATGTCGTCGTTCGTGAGGGTGTCGTGGGAATCCGGCTTCAGCACGCTCAAGCCTCTCAGCTTTCGCTTCCGCACCTCACGCGGAGTAGGCTTCGCCTTCTCCGCATCGTTGTTCCTCACAATCCACTTCAAGTCCTGACGGAATTCTTTAGTGGTGGAGTAAAGCTGCTTAATGCGCTCGTCGATCACACCGATCTTTTGGTGCAGCATCTCCTTGCTGGTGTTAAAACACTGCTGATCTTTCAATAATTCGATGGTCTGCTTCAAGAAGTAGACGTAGCGCTTGATACTGTTGGTTATTTGGACGGTCGTCTTGACCCAGTTGAAGCGCAGGGCTGGCTGTGCTGATAGGGGTGCATGATTGTCGCCTGGCATTTTAGACAGGCTTCCTAAACACACGTAATTGCAGCGATTCCTTATGTAGGTCCTTGTGTCTACCAAATATCTGGAAAGAAATTATTTAATTAATTTATTTTGTATTAAGAAGGGAATAGGACGAAAGAAAAGATCCTGGCTCCGTGATATAAGCGAGTGGACAGGAATGAATGTTGAAGAACTGTTCCATGTGGCAAAAGACAGAGACGCATTCAGAAAGGTGATCGCCAACCTTCAATGCGAAGACGGCATCAGAATAAGAAGAAGATTTTAAATTACAAGAATAATTTCTGTGTAATTCTAGATTTTCAAGGCAAATTTGTGGAACTAGTTTTAGTAGATACAGCAAATACAAAAAGTATAAACTGGATAAACAACTTGCTTGTACTTTAACTACTTTTTTAAACTATTTATTCGTAACAGGTGTTAAATATATAAAGCCACTATGTGAGCTTCTGGAAAGCAAAGCAAGCAAAGAATATGTAATGAAAGTACTAAGCGAGGATGAAGTAAAAATCCAGCCTGTAACTAGATACTTAAAGTACAGATACAAAGTACAGTACTTTTTTTTGAGAGGGAGGGGAAATGCATTATTGCACGCACATCTCTGTGTTGTGTTGAGGCTCTCTGTCCAAGTCCTTAGTGGCCAGCATACTCACTAAAAACACTCGAGCCTCCCCCAAGACGCCGTTGGGTTGTCGCAACTTACTTGCTGCCGTCCGGCTATTGCTTGATGTTTAGGTTGTTTAGGTTAGTTTTCTGTCTACTCGTCCTTCTCTTTGGAGTTGATAATGTCGTATATATCTTTGTTGATGATATTCCAATTGCTTTCTGATTTTAGCATGAACTCTATTGTGTTCCGTGCCTCTATATCGTTTGGCAAATCCCTTCTTATAGCGTCCCAACTGTTATAGCCGTAAATGGTGTGCGCCACGCTGTCCTCTTCGCCGCAACATTCACACAAGCTGCTGGGAGCTCGGCCAATCTTGTGGAGGTAATCTCGGAAACAGCCATGTCCGCTGAGGACTTGAGTTAGCTGATAACTCAGCTCTCCGTATTTCCTCTCTACCCATTCTTCCACGTCCTTTATAAGCAACTTTGTCCATTGGCTCTTTTCACCGACTTCCCACTCATTTTGCCACGCCCGGAATAGTTCCTACCGTCCTGTCTTCTTTATTTCATCTTTGTTTTTCTGGATTTCACTGCGTCTTGCTGTGTATATGTTTGATCTCTCCTGTACTAACAGCTCTATTGGTGCTGTCAGTTGTGACTAGGGCCGCTTCTCTGGAGACAGCTCGATAGACACTGCTTGTTGATTGCCAGGATTCTTTGGATCGCTCCAAGCTTGCGTTTGTTTACATCTACGCTCATTGTCCTCGCTCATACGGGGGACGCGTAGAGAATTGCAGAGTCTGCCACTGAGCATAGCAGTTTTCTCTTGCTGTTTCGTGGTCTTTCTACATTATGTATAAGCCGTTCCAGCGCAGACAGGGATTTTTGGGCTTTTCCAGCAGCTTCTATGACGTGCTCTCTAAATACCATATTCTTATCAATCAGTACGCCTAGATAATTAATTGAAATCTTTGGTATAATGGAAGAGTCTCTGAGCTAGAATATAACCTCCCCAATTTTTCTCTTACCTATTAAAAGAACTGCCTCCGTCTTTTCAGGTGCCAGCTTAAGTTGTTTCTCCGTCAATCTGCTGTATGGCTTCATTTGCCCCCTGCTTCAACCCTTGCTACGTTCAGCCATATACGACCAGAGCGAGATCATCTGCAAAGCTGATAATGTCTACCCGTTCTGACAGGTCAAGTTTTAGCACCCATCGTAAACTATGTTCCACAGCATTGAGCCCATAACTGAGCCCTGTGGCACACCGCCATGTACTTTCTTAATAGCGCAGCTTGAGACGTTAAGACATTAAGACAATTTCCTATTGGGATAGGTCATATCTATCATAGATAACAGGTACGGTGGGATGTTCGCCACGTGACTTCGTTCGTAATGCCCTGCCAGCAGGTCGAATTAAACGCATTGCGCACATCGAGAGTAATTAATGCGCCTATCTTTCTGGTTCTCCAGATACCCCTCCTGGCAGCATCTGCGATGGCAACATCTTTTTGACCGCATCGATTGTGGATCGCCCTTCCCTAAAACCATACTCGTTATCTGAGGGTTTTTCCCCATTTTTTCAGTTCTTCCTTTGTCCTTATTAGCAGCAGCTGTTTCAATAGTTTGACTGCAGTGTCCAGTAGACAGAGGGGCCTGTAGTTCGTTAATTGGCTTGTCGCCTTTTCGTAGCAGTATTAGTCTAGCCTTTCCTTGGCGTGCTATTCTTAATATTTAGAACGTAGTAGAGTACAGCGCTGCATACGGTTTGATGATTTCCGATGGGATCATATCCGGATATGATCCCATCGGAAATCATCGAAACCTGGTGCTCGGCCTTTTTTGAGCCGATTGCTGGCCACTGTTAGTTCCTTTGTAGTGAATTGCAGTAACCCAATGAAAAACATGCAAATTTACCATCAACATCGGCATTGGAAATGTTTAAGGAATCTGATTTTTCATATTCTTCTTCAAAAGAAAGACAAATCAAGAAAACAATTGCAACAAATGTCAAAAACCTCAATAATGAATAGTGACAAGCTACCAGCTTTGATTTCTTCAGAACCAGTCACGCCCCCAACATCTGACTTGGTTATTTTGACAGTTTGCCTCAAATATATACTTTCATTATCACTTTCCACCTTAATCTCAATAATTACCTCATCCAGGTATGTTTTTTCGAAGTTCGAAAGTACAGTACAGTACCTAAAAAAGATCAAGATAACTATCGAAGCACTACGAGTCAAAAGGAAAATTGGAAACCACAGGTATGGACACACAAAGGGCTTCTGCCACTACAACCCACCTTGTGTCAAATGTACTCTGTGGGCTCTGTGAAGGAAACCATCCTGCCAACTGCAAGGGGTGCGAAGTCTACAAAAAACTACAATAGAAGATTCCCACAACTAAGAAAAAAGGAAACACAAAATACAAACATACAAACATATCGCGGAGGCACATAAGGAATGACTACCGCTGGCATGACCTAGGCTCAAATAGCCAAACAAACACCAAAATGAGCAATCCACAAGTCGAAACATACATACTGCCAAATGATATGGCTTAGCTAAAAAACATGATGAAAGGTATCATGGAGCAGATGGGAACCTACTAACTTCACTCTTGACAAAAATTAAGTAGTGGCGAAATTCCTCAAAATTGTAGTGTGGAATGCCAATGGACTGAACACACCAGGAAAAGCCATATGAACATCCCTAACTATTGCATTTACTATACTAGACATCCAGATGGAAATGCTCATGGAGGATCGGCCTTTAATATCTAATGCAAAATTTAACCACCAAGAGGAAAGTGTGCTTGTATAGAGTACCACACTTCGTATTTCAGGGAGCTGTTGTTTCAGTAGAACAGCATTAAAGTGACGATTTCTTAATAATGTTGACAAAATAAAGCGGTCATCCCAAGCCGATGTTAATCTCCTTCTTCCTGTACCAGGTCGTCTATGGATCCAGTCTCCCCATAACGTTGGAACACTCTTCCAACCGTGGCGCGTGTCATTGAATTGTCGTGCAACAACTCGCTGACTCCATTTTTGACTAGAACAAAAACTTGGGCAGCTCTTTGCGGTGTAGTATGCATTAAACACTATTGACAACTAATGAAATTACGAAAAACGAATAATGTGCAAATTTCAATTGCAAAAGGCAATAATTACAATCTTTCACAAGTTTGTTATTCTCGTTATAACCAACACATAAATACGTGCGTTTTTGTTTACTAGTTGCTACACCTATAAACGATAAGCGTTTTTGATCTCATATTGAAGCATTACACGAAAAGGTGTGAGACAAGGACATCCCTCTTACCAAAGCTGTTTACTGCGGTTCTAGAAAAAGTCATGAGTCATGGATTGGGTTGACCTAGGAATTAATATAAATGGATAAAGACTCTCCACCTCAGGTTTTCTGATGACTTGGTACTAATTACTGACAGCGCCGAAACATTACAATGAATGCTACCAGACTTTGCCACAAAAAGCAGAGAGGTGAGGCTGATCAAAAAAACAAAGCCTTGATAAACATATTGAAGACATGTCTTTGTAAGTGAGGAAAAAATAGATTATGCAACATCTTATCTCATTAAACCCTCGTTCAACCTAGGAGAACTTACATCATTTCAAGACTAAATCACACAAGAAATTGACAGAAGGATTACAAATGCATGGATGAGATACTGGTCTTTAAAACCGGAAATAATCCTAATTGGACTCGCTGATGACGGTGGCAACCGATGATGGTAACCGCAAAAGAAGAATCCATCCTAATGGATGCAGCTAATGAGGGACTACAAAAAGTAGATAGTAAACTGGATGGATCAGCAATTGGCGCCAGAGAAGACGGAGGCAATACTTTTAATATCTCAATGAACGATATCCCCGATCACTTTTAATGTCAAAGGTTTTACGGTAACCCCTACTACAGCACTAGGAGCTAGTAAACATTACTTTTGACCTACCTACAACTCCCCATATCGCCCCCTGCCAACCTGACGACTCTCAAAACGACGTCATCGCCTACTGGGGGGCGAAATCGCCCACTTTGAGAATCGCTGATGTAAATGAACTGCATCGATGATCAAAAAATCGATTGTTTTGGTTCCTATTTAATGGTATTTTTTCTAGATTTAAACATTATGAAGAGCTGCGATGTAAGCTTCTAATATCCAAGTAGCTTCTGAGTAATTTGACATTTCAGTTTGTAAAACTTTAAATGCCTCGTGTGTAATCATCTAAGTGATTTTGAAAGGGGTCGCATGATTGGTATGCGAGAAACGGGTTTTTCGGTTCAAGGGTAGGCCGTAGTGTATCGGTGATAGTAGGCTGCTGGTCTAGCTGGTCCGAAGCTGGAGAGAATCTACGTAGACTTGGATCAGGACGTCCAAGAAGCACTATTGAGCGTGAAGATCGAGCTCTAAGTCTTACAATTTTAATAGACAGATTTACAACGTCGTGGGCATTGGGAAAACACTGGTTAGCTCTAAATGACCAAAGAGTATCCATGGCTACTGTTTACAGAATAATCCGCAGTTTTGGTATTAGATCCCACCGTCCACAATTATGTCTACCTCTTATTCTTATTGCAGAGCAAGACTTGATTGGTGCAGGGAAAGACAACATTGGATCCATGACTGGAATAACATTATCTTCAGCGATGAGTCTCGGTTCTGTTTATGCGCTCATGATGGTCGCAGAAGAGTGAGACGTCGACGCGGTGAACTCAGAATTTTACAATTTTCTGTAAAGACATACGGCCCTTACACAGGGAGTTATGATTTGGGAGGCGATAGCGTATAGTAGTCGGTCTCCTCTAGTTTTTTTAGAAGCAAGTCTTAACGCGATTCGGTATATTGACAACATTTTACAGCCAATGTTAGTGCCCTATGTAAATGCTTTGCAGAACCCCATTTTTCAGCAATGGCCGCTCACACAGCGGCCATTACAAGACAGTTTTTTGATAGTGCCGAAATGAATTTGTTACCTTGACCATCTCGTTCTCCAGATCTGTCGCCGATAGAGCATATTTGGGATATGATTGGTGTTAGAATAAGTAACTTACAGCGCCCCGCTATCACTGTAATTGAATTTAGAGGCCACATTAACGAAGTTAGGAATGAAATATTCCAAGTAGATTTTGATTTCTAGCCTGATTTCTAGCATGTCTCAATGTGTTAATGAGTGCTTGGGAAATCGTGAAGGCCCAACACATTATTAATTTTTATTCATTGGTTTTTTGTTTTTCAAGTTGATTTTTTGATCATCGATGCAGTTCATTTACATGATCAAATTCTGTAAATTTCATTAAACTCGTCTCATAAATACCAAGTGTTTTTTTTTTTAAGGCGGTATATATGGTTGTCAAACTTGGACCATAACACAAGCACTACAAAACAAACTAAAAACTTGTCAGAGAAGCATCCTAGGGTACCGCATGAAAGACAAGAAGAAGGTCACTGATATTAGGAAAGTCACAAAGTTTGAGGATGTAGTACTGAAAATTAAACATAAAATGGCAGTGAGTAGGTCACAGGGAAATGAGAAAGAAATGGACAAGGAAGGCCACAGAATGGAGCCCCAGGTTCAGCACTAAAAGAAAACGTGGAAGAGCACTCAAAATGTGGTCGGATGACATAAGGACGACAGCTGGAATCCTCTGGGTCTGGGTGGCAAGGGACAGGTTCGAGTGGGAGAAGCTGGAGGAGGCATATGTGTGAGCAGGATACACTGATGCAGTTACTGATAACTTTTAAGTATTTCACATATATATCACCAATAAATTTTTTTAAATTTTGATTAAGGCATATTACATTGTGTTTTGCTTTATTATTTTATTTTTTATACTTAATTTGCTTCAAGAAAAGGAATAATTAATATTACTTCCCACTAGTTTCAGCTTTAATTAAATTAAAAAATTAGCCATGTTCAGGGAATGTACAATATGAACGGATAATATTAAAAATAAAAAACTAAAACTATAATTTTTGTTATAAATTTCAAGATGGTCAAATAGACAAAAACTATTATATTGTCTTTCAAACAGCATATTCCATTATTTCATCTCATAGTTTCTTAAAAAAATAGTTAAAGTCGTTAAACGTTTACACTGGGCCGACTACTTCTATGCATGCAAGTTCAGATAAATGGACTTTATAAAAACAGACAAGATTATTGAGTTTTGTCGGATTCTGCGATAATTTCTTTACCTTGTCATGAGGCCAGCGTCGAACATATCGTTGACCTGTCGTTGTTGGCTTTTCCCGGAGAGGAAAACGTCTGCGTTTTGGTCCATTTTTCAAGTTCGTGTTCATTAGTTTTTGGGATCTCTTTCTAGCTTTATGAATCACATGTTTATCATATATAAAGAAAGGAAGTGATTGCCTCAGAAAATAATTTAACGCATGCGCGTTAGAATTTTAAAGCAGTGGTAAAACTGGTTTTTTAAATTCTGTCCAATTTTTTGCACTCATTAGCATGAAATATAAATAATTATATTTCACGATTCGGGTAAGTTAAATCAGATGTTTGGACAATTCTTGGAAGTAGTTTTATTAAAATTACGCCAAAGTTTGGACCCACATTGGGTCTTTGGTCAAGGCTACAAATTACAAAAATAACATTTTATAATTTACAATAATATTTTTGTTATGATTGGATAACACATTTTGTGATGAAATAAATTAAAACTATTTGGTCTTATTCTACTAATTTCTTAAAAAATAATTTGATTTTGACATTTTTTTTTTAATTGAAAACTATATTAAATTTTGTTAATATTTAATTTAGTTGGTTTCCCAAGCATTACTATAATGGCAAATAAAAAGAAACAAAAATAAAAATAAATTGAAGTTAAAAATAGATCTCGTCACATATCAAAAGGCTAATTTGTGGTTGTATCGCAAAAGTAAAAAAAAATGACGTAAAAAACTCAAACTCCTTGTCGCAGTGCGTATACATTGTTTGAAGGGGAATTAATATTTGAATTTATTTTATGGTGGGAAATTGTTTGATTAAACAATTTAAAAAAAATTTAAACGGAAAACCATATTGCATAATTTAATAGGTTTGCAGGCATTATTATTTGTTGACTAATTTATACTAGCATTACAAAGAATAAAGTGAAATTATTGAATTAAAATTAATTTTGTCATATAATAAAGTAGAAAACAGTTTAAACTTTTTTGATTAAATTGCAATTAATATTACTTAGGCCACTGACATCTTCTCTATAATTTACTGTATTGTGTTTTTTTATGAATATTATTTCGCTAATGTTGCGTGTGTAGTAATGTTTTCAATGTCCAGTATTGAGATGTTATGAAAATCAAAATGATGGCCAGATTGAAAAATATGTGTTTTTAAAGCGGTTTTATCGGTATGCATATTATTACAATCTTACTTAAGTTGCTGGGTTCTGTCTTTTAAATGTTGTTTCGTCTGGCCTATGTAAGATTTATTGCAATTCGAGCAATCGATCTTGTAAACCAGGGGTGGCCAACCTTTTTGGAAGCAAGGGCGCATTACAAATTTTCATGAACGTTGCGGGCGCAACAATATGTTGATATCATATATGTTTATTGTTAAAGTTATTATTTTTTTTTTAATTCTTAATTATTCTTTCTTAATACATTTTTTCATTTAATTGTGTTTTATACCTAATTATAGGTTAAAATAATTTAAAAAAATGTAATAACAATTTTATCGAAGGACATTTATTACATAATAAATGAAAAATTATTATTCGTTAATGAGAAGGTTGAGACTGTATTTCTTGAAATAATTTTTAAAAATCAGGACAGTAATTTAATACTGCTACTCTTAAACTGTCATTCAAATTTACATCGATAAGACGTGATCTAAACTTATTTTTGATAAATTGCTTTGAAGAAAACGTGGCTTCATTTAAATAAGTCGATCCAAAAAGAGATTTTAACTTAGGTGCACATTTTTTTAATATTTCATATTTAAGTACTTCAACTAATTTCCAAAATTCCTTGTCCATGTTAATAACTTTTAAAGCGACGTCATTTTGTAATTCTACAATTTCCAGTTCCAAATTTTCTAAATTTGTTGCATAAAATCCATTTATTTCTGTACTTAAAGTAGTAATGTCAACATTAATCATTGGATTTTGAAAGAAAAATAAAATCGATTCTAAGTCGTCAAATTGGGTAAATCTTTCATTAAACTCATTATTTAATTTTGTTAAATAATTAACATACGTTGGATAACCTAAATGATTTTCTGGAAATATTTTTGACATGTGTGGAAAATGGGTCAAAAATTTTGTTTGTAAGTGGGAACTCCAAAGGGTTAATTTACCCTTAAATGCTTTAATAGCACTTACCATATCTACAAGATCTTTATTTTTACCTTGTAGTTCCAGATTTAACTGATTTAATTTTTGACAAATATCAGCTAAAAAAGCTAAGTCACCCAGCCAATTAGGATCTTCTAGTTTGTTATAAATTTCCCCTTTTTGTTCAAGAAATTCCTTTATTTCATTAATCAAATTAAGAAACCGATCTAATACTTTGCCTTTGCTAAGCCACCTCACTTCGGTGTAAGTTATTAAATCTGAGAACTCAGCACCATCATCTTCCAATAGCTTTTTAAAAAGTCTGTGCTGTAATGGTGCAGCTCTTATAGAATTTATAATTTTTGTTCTTCTTCTTATTGTGCCATATCCTCAGTGGACGTTGGCGATCAATATGGCCCATCGGATTCGATCCACAGCCGATCTGAACAAGTCAACCGATGTTCTTCCGGTCCATTGTCGCAGATTCTTCAACCAGGAGATCCGTCGTCTTCCCTGTGACCTCTTCCCCTCGATTTTTCCCTGCATGATGAGTTGAAGTAGCCTATATCTGTTGCTGTTTCTCATGATATGGCCAAAGTATGACAGTTTTCTGTGTTTGACTGTTGTGAGCAGTTCTCTGTCCTTCTGCATGCGTAGGAGTATGGTTTCGTTGCTAACATGGTGGGTCCAGGAAACGCGAAGCATTCGGCGATAGCACCATGCTTCGAAGGCCTCCAGTCGCTTACTAGTTGCCTCGGAGAGTGTCCATGCCTCCACTCCATACAAAAGCTTAGAGAAGACGTAGCATCTAAGTATGCGTGTTCGAAGATGGATGTTCAAGCGCATGTTACACAAAACATTCTTCATTTGGTTAAATGTAGAACGTGCCTTCTCTATGTTGATCTTTACTTCACGACTATGATCCCATTGGTCATTGAGGTTTACACCCAAGTACGATATTGATGGTACTCTTTGTAGTTGGGCCCCATTTACCAGGAATTGGGCATTAGACGCATTTTTGCTGACGATTAGAATTTTTGTCTTTGCCACATTCAATCGCATATTAAGTGGTTCGCATGCCTCTACTACTTTATCAATCAGTCTCTGTAGTCCTTCGGCACTGTCGGCAATTAGTACAGAGTCGTCTGCATACCTTAAGTTATTAATTATTTCCCCGTTTATCTTTATCCCAATCTGTTCTTCTTCGAGTGCATTCTTAAAAAGGTTTTCTGCGTATCGGTTAAACAGTAGCGTGGATAGTACGCAGCCCTGTCTGACCACCTTGTTCTACTGGAAATTCCTTTGACATTATATTTTCCACACGAACACATGCTGTTTGTTGTCTGTACAGATTTTTGATTATTCGTGCATCTCTGTAATCTATTCCTGATTGCTTTATGGTTTCTGTTAGCAAATCATGGTTAACCCTATCGAATGCCTTTTCGAAGTCGATAAAACACGTGAAAACATCGCAATTCACGTCTCTTGCTCTCTGAATCAGAACACTCAGACCAAAAAGGGCATCTCTAGTCCCCAATCCACTCCTAAACCCAAATTGCGTCTCGCTAATGTCTTCTTCTAGTTTTTGATATATTCGTTCGTAAATAATCTTAAGAAAGACCTTCATGAAGTGACTTGTGAGACAGATAGTTCTATAGTCTTCGCATTGTTTAGCTGTGGTTTTTTTAGGAATCGGTATAAACGTAGAGACTAGCCATTTCTCGGGTATATCTCCCGATTCATATATGTTGTTAAATAAGTCCGTGATTAGGTCTAGGTATTCTTCCTCAATGAGCTTTAACATATCGCCAAGAACTTCATCTGGGCCCGGGGACTTGTTGTTTTTGAGTCTTCCAATTGCCTTAAGAACTTCTTGATGAGTTATAGAAGGTCCTGTTTGTGCTGGGCTATTTGTGTTAGAAACTGTTCGGCTATCGTCAGCATAAAGAGTCTGTATGTATTGTTGCCATCTTGCTACTTTGTCATTCACGTTCAGTAGTGCAGTCCCGTTTTTGTCGGTAATTATGTTATTCTGTCGTGGTTTGTTTATTCCAGCTGCATCCTTTATTTTTTTATGTGTAATTAAAACGTCATGTTTTCTGTCTAGTTCTTCTATTTCAGAGCATTGTTCTTTCCACCAGTTTTCTTTGGCTTCTTTGATCTTTTTTTTAATGTTGTTGTGGATTTGCTTATATGACTTTAAGTCTTTGCTCTTTGTTTTTCTTCGTTCTTCCATCAAACCTAAGATCTCATCTGTAATCCACTTGCTTTTCTTTTTTCTATGATTTGTGTAAAGGTTTTTATCTGCAACAGTTTTCATTACATTGGTGATGGCTTCGACTTGTTGTTCTATGTTGCGGCTGGCAAGGCTTCTGATCTTGTTCATACCTTCTTTAATCTGGTCTTTAACTTGTTGCATCACGTTGGGGTCTTTCAGTCTCTGTATGTCATGTCTCTTCAATTGGGGCTTCTTCTCTGTTCTCTTAAAGCGTACTACTTTAAGTGTTGACAGCAGTAGGTTATGGTCGGTATATACGTCTGCTCCAGGGTAAGTTTTAGTGGATGTGATGGAGTTTCTAAACCTTTTATTTATTGTAATAAAGTCTATATGGTTTCTAATTACACACTGTTCGCGGTCGGCCGGCCATTTCCACGTATATAACCTTCTTGGAGGTAACTTAAAGAAGGTGTTCATTATTGAGTGCTCAATTTCTTTGCAAAACTGGATCAGCAGGTCTCCTCTCTCGTTTTTAGTTCCCAAACCATATCTTCCTACTATATCTTCTTGTTCTCCTTTACCCACTTTCGCATTGAAGTCACCCATTAGTATTGTGATTTCCGTCCTTTTGGTCTGTTTTCGTGCTGTTCTTATATCTTCGTAGAATTGTTCGATGTCCTCGTCGCTTCCTTCGCTTGTGGGTGCATAAACCTGTATTATATTAATTATGCAAGGGCTGGAATTTAGTTTCATTATTGCCACTCTGTTTGATATTGGTACAAATCCTAGAACTGCTTTATGTACCTCCTCCGTGACTATAATTGCAACGCCGTTCTTATTCTGTGTTTTATCGTCGCCTGAGTAGTAGATGTGATAGTTATCTACGTCAGATCTTCCAGTACCCGGCCACCTCGTTTCACTGCATCCGAGTATGTCGATCTTCATTCGTTCTAGTTCTTTTATGACGTTTTCCGTTTTTCCTGCCTGGAACATACTTCGCAGGTTCCATGTTCCTATTCTATAGTTTTTATCTTTGGTTGGGGTCTTTGGGATTCGCAATAGAGTTTTTTTGTTTGTAGCAATATTCAAAACAGTCCCCCCCGGAGATCCGATTGGGAGACTTGATGCTCCGGTACAATATTTTGTTTTGAACATGGCCATTGATTGTACTAGGGATATCTGTGACGATCTTTAATGTAGTGGTTTCCCGTTGCCTTCTACATCCTATGCCGTTGACCGTATTGTTCGGTTCATCCGCCTTCGGGGGTTATTTCTAACCCCTGGACCAAAGAGAGCCCAGCTTTTTCCTAAGAATAAGTTTGCTGCTTATCCCGGCAACGGTTCGGTCCCCCTCTGCATTTGCCATCATCATGATGTTACCATACTCTACCACGTGGAGGTTGTAGATAGGGGTTTTCCCTTCATCGGACAGAAGACCCGAAGGCATTCCTTCTGCCCTCCAGTACTTTAGAGTACTAGATATTAGAGTACTACTAATTTTTGTTATGAGATCCAAAACGTGACTAAATGAAAGAACTTTAGTACACAGAGCTTGCTGATGTATTATGCAGTGGTTAGCAAAAAAAAATGGAAATGTTCCATATTTTCTACATAAAGTTATAAATCCTTTATTTTTACCGATCATTGCTGGAGCTCCGTCAGTTGTAATTGAAGATAATTTATGTAAGGGAAGTTGTTAATAGCCGGAAAAACTAATTTTTAAATATTTGATAAATATCTTCACCTCTCGTTCTTTCCTTCATTGTCAAAAGGCATAGAATTTCTTCTTTCACAGAGTAGTCCTCGAAAACCATTCTTATTATTACTACTAATTGAGATGTGCCCGTTATATAAAGATTCGTCCATTTGAAATGAATACCAAGAGCACCTATTCATATCAGATTCAAGTTGATCTTTAATATGGCTAGATATAGCCGCAGTTCTTCTTTTTATTGTATTGCGTGATAACTGTAAATCGTTTATTGCCCTAATTATTTCTGGCTTATTAGAAAAAGTATCAAAGAGAGAATCGGCACCAATAATTAAAGCTTGTTTAAATAATTCCCCATTTCAATATGATTTCTTGTTCTTCGCAAAAAAATGTGCAATTTTAAACGATGCCATAGTTACATTTTTTGATTTATCTGTTACCTTTTTGAACAATAATTGTTGGCTGAACAATCCCTTCTTTAAACTATTTATTTTCTCAATTCGAATAGTACTATGAGGCATATAATTTTTATCGAAGTTCTCATGTTCTAATTTAAAATGTCTTTCAATATTATATTTTTTAGTAGTAACGGTACGATTGCACAGAAGACAAACACTATTTCCTTTTACTTCCACAAAACAATATTCTTCTTCCCAATCTTTTTGGAAAATGTAAGAACGTGGTCGTTTACTAGGACCTACTAGGACCATACTGAGTATTTTTTATTATTAAATTAATAAGATAAAGTAATAATAAAAGCAATTTTTGTTGAGATCTATAACCGACGTCCCTAGACTACTGCGCCATGGAACACGTTTAATGCTAATAATATGCGTAATTGTTTGCAACCATCGCGTCGGTGCTAACAACCCGACTGGCGCGACCTCTCAGATGAATTTGAAACTTTATTTCAAAATGAATAGACGATCAGTCGAACGAACAATTTTAGTGCGCACCTCTTTGTAAGAGATAACGCATTCATGTTTTAAAAACTGTTTTCTTACTACTGTTTTTGCAATTTTACTGCGCATGCGCCAATGTTCTTTCTAAGATGGCACCCAGGGACGTTTAACATTTGGTAAAGTCCTCCAGTACCAGTCCTCTTAACTTTGAATCTACTGTTATTTTCATCCACATGGCTCGGTACAATCTTGCTCCTTCATTTCTTTATGTCCTCCAGTACCTGAACATCCAATCTGATTTTCGGTCTTCCTCTTCCACTGCTTATCTGTGGTCTCCACGTTGTAATCATCTTTGCCACTCTAGTGTTTTCCATTCTGCTTATGTGGCCGTACTAGCGAAGTCTTTGTACTATTTTATTGACTTTCGTCTTCTCCTTATAGTATTTTAGTAGCCTGTGTTCCCCTTCAGTAATTATTTTTAATCCATTCATTCTTCTAGTACTCTTCAGTTCGACGATTCTAAGCTTCTCCTGTTCCACGGTTGTTAGGTTCATCATCTCTGGCCACCACTACATGGAACTGCAGACTTAGAAAATCTTGAATCCCACCCATATCCTGAAATTCCTAAAGGAATCAGGACTAGAGGAGGCGCTCTAAATGGGTAAGTATACCAATGTTTAGAGGAAGAGGGTGGGGTACAATAAATCTACGAAGGTCGCAGTACAAGTCGTCACCACCAAACTACAATCTAGGCCTAGAGGAAGATGACAGTCGCAGGTTCTGCAGCTCAGCAAAGCAATCCCTCATACATCTGCTCAAGGACTGGGAAGCACTGCTCCATAAGAGGCAGATGTACCTTGGGGCCCACCGCTTGAACGATGAGAAGTCCTTCTTTTTCTGTCCTTCTCCTATCAAAGGCTGGCTATCATAGATAGATGTGCTAGAACAATCAAACCATTCCCTTATATTCCTCAACCATGATATTCTAGATCTGCCAACATTCCTTGTTCCCTTGAATTATGAGCTGGAGCCTGGGGTAAGTTTTGGCCATTAGAAGGAAAATCCTGGGGCTGAAAATGAATCTTCAGAAAACTAAAATCTTGAGTCCTAGCGATATAATGATCACCAGTAGATTGAGAAGGTAGATGAGTATGTATGAGTCTGGGACACAACATCAAGTTAAGAAAGGAAAATCAGACATTCGAAATTTTGTATCACTCGCAAGCCAGTCAAGCTCTGCATGAGCGTTCGAGTTCCATGGAATCCTTTAGCAGGGAGACATGGTTTGGAACGCGAAGAACACCGCAGTTGCGGCGGTGTCCAGATTTTCCCATCGGGCCTTGAAAATCTCCTGCCGGTTCGTACCGTCTATTCAGCGTCTTCTCCACAGAATCCTTGTCAAAAGGATATCTCTACAGCCAGCAACATGAACCGGAGGGGTTTTATCTCGAACGACGGAACTCTGACAAATACAATAGTCTTGGATCACTACATGTTTTTTTCGGAAGGCCCAAGGGAAATCCTACAACGCCGTAGCGCCTGACGTTCGAAAAGCGTTCGATACAGTGTAGTACCACTCGACCAAGATGGCACTTCTTCGCCACAAGATCGACGAACAAATGATTCCTTGAGCAGCGCAACGTCTACAATTAAAGTTGGAGACCAACACACCCGCTCCATTCGGATCCGCCGAGCGGACCCTTTGAGCCACATTCTATTCAACCTTGTCGTCGATGAGCTGCTCCAGAAACTCGAGGATACCCAAGCAAAAGGAACCATCACATCATCATCAGTCTTTATGTCCCACTGCTTATATGGTTGCACATATCCAACCTCAGCACTAAGATTTGAATATGTGGGACCTATAGTTTAACGTCGAATCCGAACGACAAATTTCCAGAAGGGCTTAGCCAGTTGATACCCCACAGTTGCCTAAGCCGGATTGGGGAATTGAGTGTGATGGGTTGCAGCCATTATTTTTTAATTTTGGCTGCTTTGGTTCTGTGAGGATTGGAGATTTGGTTCTGTGAGAACCCCAACTGTCTGACTGAAAGGCCAAGTGCTTATCTATCTGTACCACCACCATACTATCCTTCACACCATCCTTCAAATGCCCAGCAATGGGTTTTGCGGATGATATTATCCTGATGGAGGATAACGACCGAGATATGCCCTGGTCGCTGGCAATTTCTTTAAACAACGGGGAATGAGTATTCACCCCCAAAAAACTGCATCCGTCTCGGTCGCAACATTCCAGAAGAAGAGTATTCCCCGTTCCAGGCTCTGCTTTAAGCTGAAGAACTTTGCCATTCCTATAAAGAGTGATTTGGACACGTTTAAATATTTGGGACATCAATTTTCCACTTCTTACTTCTAAAACCGTCACTCTTCAACCTCTCCCGTTCTCTGAGCAATTTATTACGCACTTCCTTGAAGCCCTTCCGAAAGTATAAGATCCTAAAATCCTACGTAATTCCAAGCCTATTTTGTACGGACTCCAGACTCCGAAGATTATAAGAAAAACGCGGAGGGAAGCCGACAAGATGATGAAGAGAATAGCCAAAATAATTCTCCATCTTATCATTCATACTGACGACTGTTTGCTACATGCAAAAGTTCGAGACGGTGGGCTGGACATTACCTGCCTACGGACCTCAATACCCGACATACTAGTTAGAAGAATGGAGAATATTATGATGGACGGCTCTCTAGGGCTGCTGTCTTCTTTCGGTTCTGATCCCAGATTCTTAAAGAATCTGGAAAGACTTCGTCGACTGGTACCTAAAGTGAGCCCAGACCAATAAACCAGGCATGTGATATCGGAAATGCCCATCCATAGAAGCCTAGAGCACTCGGTAGACGACAGATCCATCAGGTCTTGGATGGATCTGCCTCCTCCAGAATGATCAGGCAGGGACTTTGTCCGCGCTGTACTGTTGAGAACCAACAACCTACCAACGATGGACGTGATGTCCAATCCACCCGAACTCCGTAAATGCTGAAGTGGTTGCCAGCGATTGGAAACTCTATCGCACGTTCTGTTGGGATGCTCCACTACCCATAACGAACGAATCAAGAGGCAGCTGAAGAACTTCGCCATTCCTATAAAGAGTGATTTGGACACGTTTAAATATTTGCGACATCAATTTTCCACTTCTTACTTCTAAAACCGGCTCTCTTCAACATCTCCCGTTCTCTGAGCAATTTATTACGCACTTCCTTGAAGCCCATCCGAAAGTATAAGATCCTAAAATCCTACTTAATTCCAAGCCTATTTTGTACGGACTCCAGACTCCGTAGATTATAAGAAAAACGCGGAGGGAAGCCGACAAGATGATGAAGAGAATAGCCAAAATAATTCTCCATCTTATCATTCATACTCACGACTGTTTGCTACATGCAAAAGTTCGAGACGGTGGGCTGGACATTACCTGCCTACGGACCTCAATACCCGACATACTAGTTAGAAGAATGGAGAATATTATGATGGACGGCTCTCCAGGGCTGCTGTCTTCTTTCGGTTCTGATCCCAGATTCTTAAAGAATCTGGAAAGACTTCGTCGACTGGTACCTAAAGTGAGCCCAGACCAATAAACCAGGCATGAGATATCGGAAATCCCCATCCATAGAAGCCCAGAGCACTCGGTAGACGACAGATCCATCAGGTCTTGGATGGATCTGCCTCCTCCAGAATGATCAGGCAGGGACTTTGTCCGCGCTGTACTGTTGAGAACCAACAACCTACCAACGATGGACGTGATGTCCAATCCACCCGAACTCCGTAAATGCTGAAGTGGTTGCCAGCGATTGGAAACTCTATCGCACGTTCTGTTGGGATGCTCCACTACCCATAACGAACGAATCAAGAGGCACACACAAGAGGCGTTTTTTTTTTTAAATGATCTTTACCAAAATCTTTAGTTTCACTCTTTCAACACTAACTGTCACTGAACAATTATTAAAATTTATCGGGAATTTTTCTGTGGGCGCATAATACATCGCTTACGGGCGCGCTTGCACCCGCGGGCGCGGGGTTGGCCACCCCTGTTGTAAACCAAGCCTGATTTCATTATCTTAGGTAGTGGATCCTTAAGTTTGGTGTAATATTGTGCAATTATTTTTGTATTATAATATGCAAATTTGCAATTGTAAGGTCTAAGAATTCTTTCTATGTTCTTTGTAAGGGATGCTATGTATGGAAAACGTGTGGGTGTTATTTTCAATATCTGTCCATATGGTCAAGTTGTTTGTATGTTCGTAATTGTTGTTAGTATTATCTTTACTGGGTTGTAGTCTTTTTTCATGTATTTATTTACACACTGGTTGACAATATAACTCGGATAAATATTCTTGATTATTATTTTTTATTTTAGCTAAATTATTGACAGATGCGACCATTTGTTTCCAAAGGCTACTTGTATCAATCGTGATGATTACGACTTTGTATTATTGTTTGTTACAGGCCAACTAAGGACCACATCAAGATAACTATTTATTTCTTTTTTCCTTCCTCTTCCTCCAACGCTCTTTCATTTTCTCAGAATGAGCTTTTTTTCCTCTCATCTAACATTTGACACCATTTGTTTTTATGTTTGTTTTAGCTTCCTGAAAACCTCTGAATTTCTTGACTTCTTGTCTCAATTTGTCTCTGATGAGCAAGGTCTCCTGTTTAATCTGCATTTCTTCTAAGTCCTTTTTTGTCTTGCTTCCCCATCCAATATCTGTGTCTGTTTTCCTGTTCTGGAAGAACGTATGGTTTTTCTTTGTCAATCTACCCCCCTTCATTCTCTCTAGATGTCCATAGAGTGTACACACGTCTTTTCCTGATCTTGTCTGTTATTTTAGGGAAGAATGAGTACACTTCCTTATTTGGTCTCAAACCCCACTTGCCATCTTTGGTTTTGATTGGATCTAATATTTTTCGAAGAATTCTTCTTTCCATCTTTTCCAAATCTTCCAATGCCATTTTGCATCCGGTTAAAAGTAGTGTTTGCGACCCATAGAGGACTTCTGGCTTTACAACTGAATTATAATGCCTTAATTTAGCATCTTTGTGGTCATCAAAAACACTTTTTATTGTACAGATTTCTCACTTTCATGTATGCTCTTTTCATTTTTTCAGTTCAGATTTTAACTGCTTCTTTTTTACTTTTTATGTTTATATCTATTTTCACCCAAATATTTAAAGTTGTCACATTTCTTGATGTTGCCATATTTTGTTTTTAAATTTGTTGGTGGATTACTTTTATTGGTCATGTATTCCGTCTTTTCGAAAGATACTTGTAGACCTGTATTCTCAGCTGTTTCCTTCAGAAGTTTTAGTCTTTTCTTTGCATTCTCCAAAGCTTCATCTATTATTACAAGATTATCTGCAAAGGCCAAACAATTTATTGCTTCTTTCGATCTACCCAACTTTATGTAGTTATTAACTTTTTGTTTTTCTTCTTCTATTTTCCATTCTCTTATAACTTTTGCCAGCACACAGTTGAATAATAATGGTGACCAACCGTCTCCTTGTCGGACTCCTGATACAATTTGGAAGGGCCTAGAGGTTGTTCCAAGGAATTTAACAGTAGATATTGTGTTTGTAAGAGTTTGTTTATTTATGTCCAGAGTTTTCCTATCTACTGCAAATTCCTTCAGTGTTTTGAAAAGAGAGTCTCTGACTTTTGAATCATAGGCTTTTTTAAAATCGACAAATATTAGCACTATCTTTTAATTTGATATTTTCATGTACTTAATTATTTGTTTAAGGTTTACAATTTGCTCTGGGAAGGATCTGTTACTCTTAAATCCAGCTTGATATTCTTCAATTTGGTTGTCTAATTGAAAATTTAGTATATCCAGAAGAGCTTTCGATTATATTTTGCATTCCAAGGGTATTAATCAAATTCCTCTATAATTATTTATATCTGTTTTGTCCCCTTTTTTATGAAGTGAGTGGTGAATTAATGCAACCTTTCAGTTTTCTGGAATTGATTCAGTGTCCCAGACCTTATCTAGTTTTTCTTTTATAATTATGGGACCTAGATCTCCACTATCTTTTAGAATTTCTGCTGTGAGGCCGTCCTCACCTGGGCCTTTGTTGTGTTTTAATTGTTTGATATAACTTTTTTTTTACTAATTTGCTTATATATCATATCGATGCTTCGCTGTTTAGACTTTTCATTTGGAGTATTATCATGGAATTACAGTTGTTTGGTCCGTTTTTAACAATTCAATAGTTTTTCAAAGTATGCTGCCATTAACTTATAGTTTTCTTCATTGTTAAGTGCAAGTTTTCCAATATCTTTCCTGAAGCATAGCGACTGCGGAATGTATCCAGACATACAGTTCTTGAATGTCTTGTAGTAGTCTCTTATATTCATCATCATCAACATTCAGCTCTCTGTGTCCACTGCTGGACATAAGCCTCCTCCATTTCTGCCCATTCCTTCCTGTCTTGAGTTCGCTGTATGCAGTTGCCTGCACATCTTTTTAGATCGTCTTCCCTTACTTCTTTTATCCAAGCGCGGTCTCCACTCGAGCAGCTTTTCGCCCATCATCCGTCCGTCATTCGCGCCACATGTCCAGCCCACTTCCACTTGAGTTAGAGAATTTGGATAACTACATCTGTGACGCCGGTTCTTCTTCGTAAATCTTCATTTCTTATATGATCCCGCAGTGACACACTCCGAGCATAGACCTTTACATCTTGCGCTGTGTTACCACAAGTTTCTGAACACTTGGTTAGTGTTAAGGTTTCAGCTCTATAGGTCATGACGGGCAACACACACTGATCAAACACCTTCCTCTTTAAACATTGTGGTATGTCGCTTTTAAACACTTTAAACACCGCAATTTTTCCATAGGCTGCCCAAGATAGTGTAACTCTTCACAATTTGTTGTCTCGTGAGATTTGGATTTTATGACCAAGATAATTGTACTTATCCACCAGAGCCTCTTGTATTATACTTTTTCTAATGCTCTTCTACATTTTTAAGTTGCTCCTTTTCAAAGCACCTCTTTTGTGCCCTAATAATTTTATTTGCTCCTTCCTTCTCAAATTGATAGATTTTCCAATGAGTGCTTGTTTTCCTGCTATACCAGTTGTTCCAGGGTTTCTTTTTTAGTGTAAGTGCTTCTTCACATTTATTATTCCACCATCTGTGCTTCCTCTGTTTGATCTCTGGAGCTATTTCAAATGCAATATGTTTAATTGTTTCTGTAAAGTTGTCGGCATCAATATTCACTTCCTTCAGGCTCTCTGAAAATAACATTCTTTGAAGGAAAGTTTCGTTATTCATTCTCTTAATTGTACTGGTTTGTTTCGTGACTTTATGTTTTGGAATGAATCTCATGTGGATTTCAAATGGATAGTGATCTGAGTCAACTTCCATTCCCCTTTTGACTCTAATGTTTTTGATTTCTTGAAAAAAATATCTGGAGATAGCGGCATGATCAATTTAAAACTCTCGTAAGATGGGTTTTGGAAATATCCATGTTTTTGCTTTCTAGGTAGTTTTCTGAAGTGCGTTGACATAATTCTAAGATTAAATGACTTGCATATATCTACTGATCTTGAGCCATTGGTGTTGGTTCTGTTGTGAGCTGGATAATTTCCAATAAATTTTCTAAATGATTTCTCATTACCCAATTGGGCATTGAAGTCCCCTATTATCATTATTGTGTTGTTCTGGTGAACTTTTGACATCCTGTTTTCCAGATCTTCCTAGAAGTCTTCTATATTGTCTCGGTTCCTTTGTTATCTTGGTTTGTTGGTGCATGACAATTGAATATTGAATAATATGTATTCTTGCATTTATTTGGTTCTGCTATACCGTCTTTCAATGAAGAATTCAAAATCAACAACATTTCTAATTATACTTTTGTGAACTTCTTTAATTACTTTATACTTTATTTATTTTTTACTAATTTGCTTATATTTTTTTAAAGGAAAAATATAGCAAATTTTTTTCTTTACAAAATTTGTTCAGAAAAATTAGCTGTTTTCAAATATGCAAAATTATAGGTATAGTTCTGGGAAAACTAAATTTCATGACGTCATTACTCCAGTTTCAAAATGTGGAAGAATATGTAAATTTAGATTAAAATGGTCCTTACTCAATCCTATTTAAGAACCTCTTTTCAGATTCAGATCGTTTTTCGTTTTCTTATAATAGAGCTAAGACATCGAGTTTTGCTCAAGTTGTACTTTATGTACTTTTCTTCAACACATAAGGCTATGTGAAAAAATGACATTGTCAACTAAAACAGTTGAGCGTCGTGTTGAAGATTGAAAAGTATTGATGAACTGGTCAAAAATGATTTGTTATCTAGTGACGTAATTAGCATTGCAGCTGATGAAAGTACCGATAAAAAGAGTATGGGTAGGCTTGGAATTGTTATTAGATTTGCATCAATAAATAGTTCGAATGTCATTGAATAACTGCGCGTTCTTCCTTCAATGAATAACACGACAAATAGCACTGATAGTGCAAGAGTTTACAATTAAAAAAAATGGGCAAGTATTGGATTTCAAAAGTAATTTATTTTCAATAATAACTGCTGGTGGTTCAAGTATGGGAGAAAAAACTGTTGCATTTGTAAATCTAATGAAAAATGAACTTGGGCGCTCAATTTTGTCGTTTTATTCGATCATACATAAATAAAATATATTTACATAGGTAAAAACTTTAGGATGCCATGGAAAACGTTGTTATAAACATAATAATAGCGCGATCAGCATTAATAAACAGGCGATTGAAAGCTTTTTTGGAGGAAATTGAAATCTGGAGATTTTCTGTTACATTCTGAAATATGGTGGTTAAGTTGAGGCAAAGTTCTTAATAGATTACTTGGAATAAACTGTTTTGATGATTTCTTCGCGAAATCGGTGAAAATGATCTTGAATTCAATGATAAACAGTGTTTTTGAAGACTTTTTTTGTTCTTAACAGACATAATGAAGGATTATAATGATTTCTACGTACTAATCCAAGGAAATAACTACACAATTTTAAAAATGTATGAGGAATGGAAGAAAGAGTTTTACTTCGAAATTGACATTATTTGAAACTGACATAAAAACTAAAAAAAACATTTGTTTCCCTTGTTACAATGCATCATCAACGTCGGTTCAATTTATAAATGTGCGCAAATATTTTTACAAATGAAATATATTTTAAGCAACAACGGGAACAGGTTATTAGTTTTAAAACTATAATAAACTACAAACCAGGCAGACTAAATTGACGTTCAGTTCATCAGGTGAGCCAATGATATCGAAGAGAACGTTTAAAAGTAAAGTTTTTTCATTCAAGTATTAGTATTAGAATTATAATTTTAGAATTATAATTTAGAATTTCTGTTAAAAATCACTGAAATGAAATAAATGTATTTATAAAATGTAATTTATATAATAATAATGTAATAAAGATGTATCACAAAAATAAGACTGTTTTGAAATTAAATTATCACTGACCCAAACGCCTCCATAACACTCACAGTTTGACCCGCAGCTCAAAAAGGTTGCCGACACTTGCATTATAGTAATGCCTGGGAAACCAATTACAAACAAAAATTAACATAGGTTTCAATTTTAAAAAATGTCAAAATCAAATTATTTTTAGCGAAACTAGTACATGCGCATCGTATTCCTTTGGACGGAGTTGTTTGGAAGAGTTGTTCTGGAGTGAATAGTTGAATAGGGTGGTAAAGTTGATGAAAGTAAATCGATTGTTGTAGATGGAATAGTTGTAATAGTGGAATAGTATGTAGAATCTTGAGGTGCCTGTCACATGATTTTTCATGAGAATGTGGTTTAAGCAGATTTGAAGGATGTGCGACTCTTGTGGCGCTTTTAGTGCCACCTGGATTGTGTATGTGTGAAATTAAGGGAAATTGCAAATTGGATGACTTCTGATGTACGCAAATATTTTTCTAAACAACAAAATCAGTTTTTAAATGAATTTATTCATACAATGTTACTAACTGTCTGGAAACAAAGTTATTATATTTAAAGAAGTGATATTAGAAATGAAAAGCTGCCAGCATTGATAAGAAAAAGTTTCTGTGAATAACGATGGAGAACGTGGTTGGAGGTTTTAAAAAAAAAATCCTTTTGTAAGTTGAAAATGACAGACCATTTAGAAAAAAAACGAAAATTCGAATCATCTTGCGACGGGACTAGCAGGTGAAAGTGCGGAAATGCGATACCACCGATTGGTGTAATTCGTTGCAGCGTAAATGTCGTGGTAAGAAAATTTCCGATTTTGACGTACCCGAAATTTGAGGAATTTTGGAAAATTCGCCCTCACCGAACCGCAGCCGGCGAGGAAGCAAAATTTACAACCCTTGAAGAAAAGAGTTGAAATTTGTGAATTGCCGCGGTAAAAGTTGCTGAAGTTGAAAGACGGATGCAATATGACGCGCGAAAACCAGGTCTCTGGGGCGCACCGTGCAAGCGAAACGTCCAAACTTAGTTTGATAATGTCGGCAATTTCCAGCGGAAGGACACCGTTTAAAAATTTCTGAAAAATTCGCATGCGCCTCTCAGCTAGGACACAAAATGCGAATTTAGTTTTTTGCAATTACTTTGCCAGTTGCGGACTTTTAGCAACTTTTAATAGCCTATGGCACGGTCCAGTCTGTTCTCGATCTGCCACTGTAGGGCAGGAAGTTGTGCCATTTGTACTTTTGTAGATCTCGATTGCAGATTGACTTCCTACCGGTTTCCTAGTATCGGCCGTGGCGACCTCGTGGTTTCTGAGAATCGGCAAATCGGCACATCGTACGCAAGTTACCGTCGTCCTCCATCGAACGGTGTAGAAGAAATTGCAAAATTCCACCCACTTCCGGTTCGGCAGCCGATAACGTCCGGTTTTGCAAAAACGTCTACCGCAAGGCCATTTTTGCAAAAAATGGCCTCTTCGAAGACCTAGAGAGGAAGAACCTATGAAACAGGACTTTACTCGGCTCGCAATAGAACGTCAAAGAAGATCGTTTTTCGCGATTTTTTTTTCTGTTTTTCGCAATTTTCTCCAAATTTTCCGCAAAGACTCGAAAATTTGAGATGACAGTTTTGTGCGGAAAAATCGGCGCTCCCGATAGCACCACTCGCGTCGCGATCGGTCCAAATTCGCCCGTTCGGCGGCCGAGAAACGGAAATTTCGTTTTCGTGCCGCACCCCCGCCGCTTCCGGCGGCACCACAATATCTCAAAGATTATTTAATTGTCTAGAGTTTTTCTGAACATTTTAGCACTTTCGCCCGGTAAAATTTCTTTCTAAAATCACTCAAAACATCTGTTTTCATTCTCCAAACCCGATATGACGCATTTCTCCCTCCCCCTTCCAGAAAGGCATTCCAAACTATTTTAGTATATGTAATAATAAGTAATAAATTTGAAACAAACAAAAAACAAAACAGTTTTGTCTGTCCATTTTTATTATTAAGTTGCTCGTAGAGTTCTTCAAATATCGCATTGTCTTTATCGGATGTAGGCGTATATACTTGTGTGATGTTTATGTTTACGGGGTTTGCTGTAATTTGTACCATCATAACCCTTTCGAAGTGTTATAGCAAGTTTTTCACATAACAAGTAATTTCATTTGCTACAATTATGCCTACTCCATTTTTGTGATAGTCGTTATTGCCAGAGTAATATACAGTGTGTTCTTATTTTGTGCTTTGGCCTTTTACTTTCCATTTAATTTCGCTAATTCACATGATTTTTGCTTCCAGTCTTTTCATTTCCTGTATAATGTTTTGCCGTCTACCGTATTTACCGTCTTCGGTCATGCTTCGTACATTCCATGTACCTTTTATGTACTTTTGTACCATGTGCTTTTAGTATATGTAATTACGTAAGACCAAATAGTTTTAATTTATCTCATTACAAAATGTTTTATCCAATCATAAAAAAAAATATTATTGTAATTTATATATAATTTGTTGTATTTTTCATATACGTATTGTACATTTTTATAATTATGTTCGTACGAGTTCGTGTATTTGGGCTCACAAGTTTCAAGAATTTCGGCAAAACCGCCATTGCCAAAGTTTCACGTATTTGGAAGCATCACAGCATTTCTAAAGGAACCAAGATGGCAATGACTGCCATCTTATATTGGCATTATAAGACAGTTTTATTTCCTATAGTCACATACGCTGCGGAATCCTGGATACTGAAAATGGCTGACAGAAGACGAATTGATGCGTTTGAAATGTACACCTGGAGACGCATGCTCAGGATATCATGGACGGAAAAACGTACTAATGAGTCCATTCTACGAGAACTTAACATCGTTGATCGACTGAGCAAAACTATCCAAAACTCCATCCTAAGATACTTCGGTCACATAATGCGAATAAAGGGCGACTCACTTGAGAAATTGATAGTCCAAGGAAAGATAGAGGGCAAGAGACCACGACGAAGATCACCATCGCGCTATGTGGATCAAATATCCACAGCCATAGGCGCAACTGTGCACGATTGCACAAAAGCTGCTGAAAACATGGGAAAAATGGAGACAACAAGTACAACAAATATGATTCCTAGGTCATACCATTGGCCACGATGCTCGAAGACGAGCGACACGACATTATTATTTTTTTTTTTATTGAATAAACTAATGTATAATTCTATTAAGTTTTGTCTTGCTTATTCTCCTGTAAACTTGATTTGCTGTATTTCTGGATATGACCATCTTGAAGGTTATTAATTGCGTCATGCTTTGGTTTATAAGGTTTATTACCCAACTAGTTTCGGCTATATTAAATTTAAGTAAGGCCATGCCGGGCATATTGTAACTCCTAAACGATTTGAATTACCCAGGCTCTTGCTGCCAATATAACAAAACAACGATCGCCTGCTAGGAACATTCTGCTATAATTTTTTTATGAATCTCTTAAAATTTTGCCATTTTAATCTGGAAACATCGCCCAACACTTGCAAGTTTGTTTTTCTCACATCACTGTTAACATTTAATTGATTAAAGGCTTATTTTAACTAAATAATTTTTATACTAATGACCAGTTGCCCCCGGGAAAGTTGATTTTGGGGTTACCGGGCCATGTTCGTGAGGTAACTAGGCTAGGTCAGTTGCAAAAATTGCTCGATTGCTTTTGTTACACTCTTTTTCCCTGTCTCCAATATTATTGACAGTATATATTGAAATCTATCTTCAGAAATGGTAAGAAAATACAAACCAAAAAGTGACAGAGGCAGGAGTTACACAACTGAAGACTTTAAAAAGGCAGTCAAAGAAGTTCACAATAGGATAAAATCATGTCTATCTGCTGCAGTCGAAGCAGGCATTCCTAGATCGATACTGCTACATTATTTGGAAGGATCCAGTCGGAAAGGAAAAGCAGGAGGCGTGGAGTCGTGTTTATGTCAGGAAGATGAAAAGGAAATAGCTCATTGTATTAGAATCATGGAAAAACATGCATTCGGCCTATACAAGAGGAATTGCTGGACATCGTGGAATGCTACCTGACTCAAAAAGAAATAAAGACGAGATTCCCGAAGTCGCGGCCCGGGCGCTAGCCAATATACCGCATAATATCCAAAATACAGCAAGCAATAGAACACTTTCGTTGCAACCAAACCAACGTATTTGGTGTTTAAAACTTTTTCGACGTGCTCGAAAAAATTTTTCAAGAAAATGGTTTGACAGGCAAACCTGGTCAAATATATAATGAATGCATGAAATTGCATTTATATGTATGAAACTTAAATTTGGTTCAAATATTTTTTTTCAGAATCTTTATTGACCGGCCATTTGAATCAAACCATTATTTCAGTATATTTTAAATTACTTAAAATTAATAAATAAAAGTGCAAATTAAGCGAGGGAAATACAAGTTTGTAAAACGCAACACCATTGGTTAAAGCGAAAATGACGTAACAAACCATATAAACAAGTTTAAGGCCACCAGGTGTGGACGGACTAGTTCCTGCCTTCCTACAAAAGGGAGGGGGAGAACTAATGCCGTATCTTCCAAATATCTTTAGAAGTAGGTTAGCACTCGGATATATTCCGGAGCTATGGAGAAGGGCTAAGGTGGTATTCATACCGAAGGTGGGGAAGAAACATACCACTCAACCGAAGTCATTTAGACCCATTAGTCTAAGATTTTTATGTTAAAGACAATGGAGAAGGTGATTGATAATTACCTTAGGACAATAGTGCTGGTAGGTACACCACTACACAGCTGTCAGCTTGCATACTGAGCAGCCTGCTTGCAAATCCACAGAAACCGCCCTGTATCAGCTGACAAATGAAATAGAAGTAGCACTAGAGACAAATGAAGTAGCGATATGTGCCTTCTTGGATATAGAGGGAGCTTTTGACAACACCTCACACGAGGCTGTCAACGCGGCCCTCGAAAGAAGGATTATCGACAGCACTATCTCAAAGTGTGTGGGAGAAATGCTGAGAACCAGAACCGCGGAGACACAAGTGGGAAGAGACACCATTAAGATCTCAGGGAGGTGTACTATCACCACTAGTGTGGAGCCTGGTAGATGAATTACTGACTAGACTGCAAGACCTATACATCAAATGTCAAGGTTACGCCGATGACATAGTTATTATGGCCAGAGGGAAGTTTGAGGGAATGCTCTGTGAAATTATTCAGAGAGGCCTCAAAGTAACTAGTAGATGGTGTCAAACAGTGGTACTGAGACTCAACCCGAGCAAAACCACCATTGATGATTCCATTGATACCATTTTCTAGAAGTCGAAAACTAAACTGCTTACAGCCCATACTGTTAGATGAGAGGGCAGTATAATACAAACAGGAGAAAAGGTATCACACTATATAGCAAACTCTATACTAAGTAAAAAACTATTGTGGGTAAAGCCAAACGCGCCCTAATGGTGTGCAGAAATCTGGCAGGAAAAACGTGGGGTTGTAACCCTACAATGCTGCGATGGATGTACACCATGATAGTGAGATCTGCAATCACTTATGGGACAATTGCGTGGGGAAGTAGAACCAAGCTGGCCTCTATGAGGAAACAGCTTGAGAAGATTCAAAGACTGGCGTGTGTCTGCATCACGGAGGCGATGGGGTCGTGTCCGACAGCAGAAATGGAACTGCTCCTGGATCTAAGTCAGCTGCAGCTTGTGGTGGAAAGGGCCGCCAAATCGGCGATTGTAAGGTTCAGCAAATAAGGAATAGGCAGGAATAGGAAGTAAAACAATCGGGAGCAGAGACCGAAACAGCCTGGCTGCCAAGATCCCCTGGCTAGAAGCACCAAAAGACGAAAAAGTATGCAAATACCACTTCGAGAAAAACTACACAGCAATGTGTAGTAGTAAAGCCGATTGGAGCGACGAATCCTCAGCATACCACATAGAGCAAAATACTATCAAGTTTTATACAGATGGTTCGAAAACAAAGGAAGGTACTGCTGTAGGAGTGTTTGGACCTCGTACCAAATACTTCGAATCCATGGGAACATTCCCAAGTATCTTCAAAGCAGAGGTACACGCAATCGAAAGATGTGCACAGTTTAACCTCGACAGAAATTATCGCAAAAAACGAAGTGCTATCCTGTCAGACAGCAGCCATTAAAGACATTATATCATACACCATCCTATCCAAACTTGTATGGGACTGTGTGGGGAAACTAAACAAGCTTGGTAAATATAATAAAGTAACGCTATACTGGGTATCAGGACACACTGGTATAGACGGAAATGAAGAAGCCGATCACCTAGCAAACAAGGGATCCATTGGCCCCTTTATATGTCCGGAACCCTTTTGCGGCATGAGTCTGAATACCATCCACAAAAGTTTAGATGAAAAAACATGAGAACAATGGATGAAAACCTGGAAAGAACTTCCAGGGCTAAAGCAGTCCAAAGTGATGCTGGGATCTTTTAACCAGAAAAGAAAAAAGTTTGCCTGAAATTAAGCAGGAACAAGCTTAGAATTCTGACATGAGTCCTGACGCGACACTGCAGACTTAGGAAACATCTCAAGGCCCTAGGCCTAGAGGAGGATGACGAATGCAGATTCTGCGGTTCAGCAGAGGTATCCCCCTTACATCTGCTCAAAGACTGCGGAGCACTACTCCGCAAGAGACAGATGTACCTCGGGGCTCACTGCTTGAACACAGAGGAGCTGCAGGACTTGAATCTCACCCAGATCCTGAAATTCCTAAAGGAATCAGGATTATAGAAGGCGCTCTAAATGGATAAGTACATCAGCGCATGGAGGAGGGTGGGGTACAATAGATCTATAAAGGTCGCAGTACAAGTCGTTAACACCATATCTACAATCTACAATATAAACAATTATTGTATACATACATTTAGTGTATACATTTGTATGTCATTGTTAGTGTTTTGGTTAAAATACAAACGTGTGTGTTGCAAAGTGTAGTTTAAGTGTGTTTGAGTGTAAGTTTCGCATCATAGTGAGATTAGAAGCCATTTAAGACAATGGCTGAAAGTGGTTTTGTAAAAGGACAATCTGATAATCTACCGAGAATAGATCCATTCGTGATGTCTTCTTATTTTCTCTCAAATACTGATAATCAGTTGATGAAATTTTATACTGAACCAACTAATGTAGAAAAATTGTCCACTCATAATTTGACCACGACAAGCCAGGCAAAAAAATGCAGAAGATTTAATACAGTATTGCAAGCTTCTGATGTCCACAAGTGCATGCGAAGAAGCTGCGCTAGCAACTATTCATCAAAATGATTCTCCCGTATGGCATGAATTTCAATTTTCGAGAATCACAGCATCAAGAGCATATGATGCTGCACATTGCAAAGTTTTGGAAGGAAGTTTGACCGAGAACATAATGGGAGCATGCAAACTGGGGGATACTGAGGCAATGAGAAGGGAAGATTACTAGAAAATGAAGTTTTGGAAGATGTGGAAAAACAAATCCAAATCCAAAAATCCAAATTCCCAATTATGGGTGCTCAAAGTGACATATTTAGCATCAAAATGAAATTACCTCCATTGGACAAAGCCACGAGTTGATACATTTGTTCAGGAAATAGAGTGTCCTCAAAATTTATGGCACAACTGCAACTGCAAATGGATTTTTCTAAAAAAGGCCCTTTTTGCCACTCCACGACAAGGTGCAATGGAGTCAGTTCCAGCAGCAGTACCATTGCAGCTGTCGGGCACGACCCCATCGCCCCCGTGATGCAGACACACGCCAGTCTTTGAATCTTTTCAAGCTGCTTCCTCATAGAGGACGGCTTGATTCTACTTAGCCACGCAACTGCCCCGTAAGTGATCGCAGGTCTCACTATCACAGTGTACATCCATCGCAGGATTGTGGGGTTACAACACCGCGTTTTCCCTGCCGGATTTCTGTACACCATTAGAACGCGTTTGTCTTTTCCTACCACTGCTTTAGCGTGTCTAATCCATAGGAGTTTGCTGTTTAGTGTTATACCCAGATACTCCTATTTGTATTCTACTGCCCTCCCATCTAACAGTATGGGCTGTAGGCAGTTTAGTTTTCTCTTTCTAGAAGGTGGCTTCGTGGTTTTGCTCGGGTTGAGTCTCAGTCCTTCTGTTTGACACCACCTACTAGTTACTTTGAGGCCTCTCTGTACGATTTCACAGAGCGTTCCCTCAAGCTTCCCTTTGACTTTGGTGACTATGTCATCGGCGTAACCTTGACATTTGATGTCTAGGTCGTTCAGCCTAGCCAGCATTTTTTCAACTGCCAGGCTCCACATCAGTGGTGATAGCACACCTCACTGTGGGCATCCCAAGCGGTAACGAAATGATTTTAAGACGAAGGAAGAGTCATCAAGATTTTTTTTAATACCATCTAAGAAGGAATTTTCACACCAAGATTTTCCAAACGACACGTAAGATCTTGTAGTCGAACAACGTGGGTAACGATATCATCTCCAGGAATTTTGTTGAAACAGTACCAGTGCTGTAGTAACATATGGACATTGGTTTCCGATTTCTGCTCATACATTGATTTTAATTTATCCTACATACTCTTTAACGTCTCACAGTTGATGACGTGCAGCAGAGGTTTATCCTCGACGAATGTGGCAATCACTTTTTGCGCCAAACTGTCCCGTTTTATCCAGGCTGCAACTTGCTTGTTGTGGTCTGCCAAATCTGTGTTTTCTTCTCAAACTGGAAACAAGAATATCCCGCCAACATTTTCCCAGGCGCCACTGGTTTGGAGAGTTACACGAACTTGAAATTTCCACGTGGTCCAATTTTCGATCCCTTTCAGTTTCGTAATACGGGAAATTTCATTATCCATCGCGATCGCTTATTAACATTTTTCTTATTTTGCACTTAGACTGAGATCTTGGATTCTGACAGTTTTACCCATGACCAGGAGGTAAAGTTTCGGCTATCCTTTTCCAGCCCAGGGGAAGAGATTCCTTAGCTTTCCATAATTCTAACCTGACTTTTTTGCATGTAGTCTTCAATTCTTTGGATGTTCTTAGGAAACTCTTTTTAGACTTCAGCCTCTGAGCATGTAGTTCTTGCCCATGTAGAGGATGAGTTCCTTCCTGATCAGCTTTCTTCCTTTCCTTGTTTGCAGCTATTTCTCGTCGAATAGAGCTGGTAAAGGCACTCAGTGCCACAAGCAAACTTCGGCAATAAGAGATTTGTAAAAGCAATTTTCAGTGCTTTATTCTTCATCATATGTTGTCCACGGCTGAGGTCAAAGCCAGACCGTCAGTGTTATACTCCTACAAGAAAGAATTAGATTTCAGCAGTCACCCGAAGACACAACACAAATTACAGGTAGGTAAACTTTCCGTCAACGAATATGATCCTTTTTAACTGCTTTTAAGCAGCACGAAAATAAGATACTGCTACTACTCAGAAACACATAAAATTCTTAGCAACACTTAAGGTAACTTAAATGGAAATAACTTCGTCTAACAATAAAGCATTAATTCAAAATTTTATTCAAAATTTGCTAGCAAGGACAATAGAGACGGTTGAAGGTAAAGGTTTGGTGGGTTTATTGCTTCGTACAATGGACTCATTAAAGCTAGAACAGGAAGAGAAATGGATTAGACTCAAAGGTATGAGTTAAAGGAATTATAATTGGTCTAGTCTACTACAACAGCGCAATTCGATCTTTAAAAAGGAACTAAATCTAGACTAGTGTTATCTAATTTGTTTATTTTTATCTGCAGGGAAAGCTATGGCACCGAAGGAAAAGATGGAGATTACCATCAACTTGGTGACGATTTGCAGGTATCATGTCGCTGCTTCAATAACTGCTCCAACAACTTGATAAGTAACAATTTTAGCATGTGTCAAAAGTCAAATATTAACGTCACAGTGACAGTTTAAAAAAATTAATTGTAGATTATTTGTAAATTTGTTTTCGCGAATGTTAAGGAACTGTCAAACTGATGTAGCAATATTTGACATTTCTAAAAACTAAGTGTCACACTGAGTAATGTGATAAGTGATATGTGTCAAAATTTCAAATATTAATGTCACAGCGACAGTTTTAAAAAATTAATCAATTTTTTTTATATGTTATTATTTTACTGATGTTACTGATTGTTACTGATGATAATATTTATCAGTTCTATAAACTAGATGTCACACTGAGTAACATAATATGCGACATGTGTTAAAATGTTTAACATCACAGTGACAGTCTCAAAAAATGAACCCTAAAAATTCTTTTTGAATTTGCTTTTTCGCAAATGTCAAGAAACTGTCAAGCTGATGTTAAAATATTTGTCATATTTGTAAACTAGATGTTACACTGAGTAATGTGAGATTTAGAACCAGTTTTACGAGCGATATTATCAAACGTCAACTGTTACTACATAGACATATTACATATCATTTTAAAGCTAATTTAATCTACTTTATGGATTTTATTAACTTATTACAAAATAGCAAACGCAAACCATTTCATAAATTCGATATATCTCCCAAAATATTACTGTCGTTATTGTCTTTTATTGTCGTAAATATTGCCATTTTTCTGTGACGCTTAATATTTTGCAAACAAATTAGTTTTGCTTGTATCTCAGTTAATTCAAACGCGATTTTTTTGTGTAACATCTCATTTTGTAGGTACTTTAATTTACTTTAAGAAAACTGTTGTCTCATTTAAATATTGTTAATATTTTAACAGATATAAGGAATTTACGAAATTATTTGTATGCGTCATTTTCAATTTTCAAACGTCGATTGTTATCTAAGTGTTAATTCGACATAGACGTGTTGTATATTACTTTAAAGGTAATTTAATCTAGTTTATGGATTTTGTAAACTCATTCCGAAATTCCTTGTACTTTCGAAAATATCACCTTTTTTCTGAGACGATTGCTATATTGAAACATTAGTTTTGCTTGGCTCATATCTCGGTTAATTCCAGCGCAATTTCATTATGTAATACTTCAATTTGCAGATAATTTAATCTAGTTTAAGCACACTGTTAACTCATATAAATGTTGGTAATATTTTGGGAGATATATCGAATTTATGAAATGGTTTGCGTTTGCGTCAAAATCAATTTTGCAACGTCGATTGTTACCTGAATATTAATACGACATAGACGTGTTTTATATCATTTTAAAGGTAATTTATTCTAGTTTCAAAAGTTCTAGTTTTCAAAAATCCTTGTATTTTCCAAAATATAGCCATTTTTCTGAGACGTTTGCTATTTTGAAACATTAATTTTGCTTAGCTCATATCTCGGTTAATGCCAACGCAATTTCATTATGTAATACTTCATTTTGTAGATAATTTAATGTAGTTTAAGCACATTGTTGTCTCATTTAAATATTGTTAATATTTTCGAAGTTATAAGGAATTTTTGAAATTGTTGCGCTCACGCCCTAGTAAATTTTCAAACGACGAGAATGAACCTTTTGATACGCGTTTTAATTCATGGATGCGCTAGATGGCTTTGTCGGCTAAACCAACCGATAGATGGCACTTAGCAAACAAAGTTTTAACACTACGTAGACATATTATATATCATTTTAAAGCTAATTCATAAGAATTTATAGGCCAATGATAGTTATTTAATTATTAACATACTTTTATTACTATTATTAACGTACGTTACTTATTTACATTTAAGGTGCCATCTATCGGCGATTAGTTTAGGCGATAAAGCCATCTTAAGCGCATCCACGAATTAAAACTCGTATCACAAGGTTCATTCTCTTTCGAGCTAAGCGAGAATTAAGTGCTAGAATACGTTTAAACTTTTTTTGTGCCTTACCAAAAAAGAAGGAAGCCGCCTCCAAAGTAAGTGAATAATTTACATTTTAACCTGTGTATTTAGAACAAATACTAATTACATTTAATTCTCATAACTAAATAATTATTTCTTGTCAGTTTATTTTTTAATTTAAATTAATTATATAATTTAATTGGAATTGAATCGAATTGAGCATCTCTAAGAATCATTTTTGTACATATTTTAAAGCTTTCTAATAATTTTATTGTATCCTTTGGTAAAGAATTAAACTAATTTTCGTTTCTCGACTCGCACGTGGTCCTTTTGTTGCACGACTTTCTGTAAAAAAACTACGATCATAGAACAAAAAATCTTGAATATCTCCTTATAAGATAAAATGCGCAGGGTCACAGCCAGAATTGAAGCCAATTGAGCACCTCTAACAATCAGAATCATTTTTGTAAATATTTTAAATCCTATTATCTCTAATAATTTTATTGTATCCTTTCGTTAATAATTAAACTAATTTTCGTTTCTCGACCTGACCTTTTCTTGAGGTCGTCGTGGAAATTCTCTTATAACACGGAAAATTACAACGAACTTTTCATGATAATTTATGGGGAAATTCAAAAGCGAAAAAGGAAATTTCTTTATTCCGAGTAATAAGAGAATTTCCACGACGACCTCAAGAAAAATCTTAAAATTACACGTGTTTTTGTATGTATAAAATTACACGTGTTAATTCAAATATTTGATAGAAATAAATTCAATATTAAATTTGGAATGAAAATCTGAAAGAAAATTCGTAATTTCCCGGCTGGTTCTTCCATAAGCTCTTCCAAACTTTGCCCTTAATTTCTTGAAAAACAAATACAGGAAATTCTACAAATTTTCCAAATTAATTTTCCTACTTCCCTTGTGAATTTCCCCATAAATTTTCATGAAAATTTCGTTGTGACTTTCCGAGGTATAAGAGAATTTCCACGACGACCTCAAGAAAAAACTTAAAATTACATGTTAGTCTTACTAATTTTTCATTCTAACTTTCCAAAAAAAATTCAAAAATTCAAATATTTGATAGAAGTAAATTCAGTATTAAATTTGCAATAAAAATCTGAAAGAAAATTCAAGAAAAATCTTAAAATTACATGTTAGTCTTACAAATTTTTCTTTCTAAATTTCCACAAATTTTTCCAAAATTTAAATATTTTATAGAAGCAAATTTAGTATTAAATTTGAAACCAAAATCTGAAAGAAAACTCGCAATTTCCCTGCTGGTTCTTCCATAAACTCTTCCAAACTTTGACCTTAATTACTTGAAAAATAAATACAGGAAATTCCACAAATTTCCCAAATTAATTTTCCTACTTTGCTTTTGAATTTTTCTTTGATTTTGAATTTTTAAATAAATTTACAAGAAAATTTCGTTGTGATTTTCCAAGTTATAAGACAATTTCCACGACGACCTCAAGAAAAATCTTAAAATTACACGTTAGTCTTACAAATGATTCTTTCTAACTTTCCAAAAAAAAATCCAAAATTCAAATATTTCATCATCATCATCATCAATGGCGCTACAGCCCGAGTCGGGCCTTGGCCTCCTGAATGCTCCGTCTCCAGTTTTCTCGGTCCAATGACCGCGTCCTCCACGTTGCAAATTTCAGAAGCGATCTGCTGTCTTCGTCAATGGAATCCTCCCAGCGTTTTCTTGGTTTTCCGACTGGTCTTTTTCCTTCCGCTTTTCCTTTTTGTACTCGCTTGGGTATTGTTCCGTCTTCCATTCGCTGTACATGACCAGCCCACTGTAGCTTTCGGAGTCTGATGAGAGTGGAGACTTCTGGGTCCTCAAAAATAGCATACAATTCCTTATTGTACCGAATTCGCCATGCGCCTTGTTCTCTCACCGGTCCGAGGATTCGTCGCAATACCTTTCTTTCAAAAGCATTGACCATTTTTTCTGATGCCTGTATAAAGGTCCACGTTTCACTGCCATAGCAGAGTACAGGTCTTATTATTGTTTTGTAGATTCGCAGCTTCGTTTTTCTGTGCACGTCTTTACATTTGATTATAGGAAGTACCGAATAATATGTCTTGTTTGCTATCATTATGCGTATTTTTATTTCGTTGATTTCATTGCCGTCTTTGGAGAGATTGGCTCCCAGATATATGAAATTGTCCACATTTTCTATGTTATAGTTTGCTATCGTTAGATTTTGTCTGATTGGCGTGTTTCTTCGTGATTGTACCATAACTTTCGTTTTGTTTTCATTTATGCGTAACCCTACTTCTAGTGCTGACGTGTCAAGATTAACGAATACTTCCTTGGCGTCTAGTTTTGAGCGCGCCATTATGTTTATGTCATCTGCGTAAGCTACTATTTGGGTTGATTTAAATAATAGCGTCCCTCTGGTGTCAACAGGGAGTTTTCGTACGACATATTCCAAAGCCAGATTAAACAGTGTGGGTGCAAGGCCATCTCCTTGCTTCAGCCCTGAGAGCGTTAGGAAGCTTGTTGTCAGCTCGTTCTGGATTCTTACTTGGCATGTTGAGTTGGTCATTGTAAGCCTTGTCAGTCGAACGAGTTTCGCTGGTATTCCCAGTTCCAGCATTATCGTGTACAGTACACTTCTGTCGATACTGTCATAAGCTTGTTTAAAATCTACGAATATTTGGTGCACATCGATGTTATATTCCCAGCATTTCTCTAGCACCTGCTTTACTGAGAAAATTTGATCCGTAGTTGATCGTCCGGCTCTGAATCCTCCTTGGTATTCTCCAATTATATTTTCGGCATAGGGTTTAATTCGAGACTCAATGATCTTCGTCAAGATTTTATAGCATGTGCACAGCAATGAAATCCCTCTATAGTTTTCGCAGCACAGTTTGTCACCCTTTTTGTATATCGGACATATAATGCTTTTTCGCCAATCGTCAGGTAGTGTTTCCTGTGTCCATATTTGTAGCAGCAAGGTGTGAATTTTTGTAGCTACGCATTCACCACCGCTCTTCAGGAGTTCGGCTGGAATGTCGTCTATGCCCGTCGCCTTGTTGTTTTTTAATTTGTTGAGGGCATCTTTTACTTCTTCTACTGTAGGAAGGCTCACTATATTTTCGTCAGTAGCTGCCTCGGTCAAGTTGTCAGTTACGGTAGTGGACGGTGGTGAATTCGGGTTAAGCAACTGTTGGAAATATTGCCCACATCTCGTCTTTATCTCCTCTGTGCTGCTAATAATGCCTCCTGCAGCGTCCTTGCATAGGCTCGTACTTGGTTGAAACCCTCGTTTTTGGTTTCTAACTATTGCATATGCCGCTTTTGTGTTATTTGACTTAAAATGTTCGGTTTGCATAGCTCGTCATTCAGGTACTTTCTTTTCTTCTTTCTACAAATTTTGTTTGCAGATCGTCTGAGTTCGTCAAATATGTCTCTCTTGGCTCTTGTCGGTCGTTCGGTGAATTGTTTGTAAGCTACATTCTTTTTGTCTATTGCATCTCGGCATTCATCATCGAACCAATCGTTTTTCTTTCGCCGGGACTGGTGGCCTATAACCTCCTCTGCGACAGACTTAATGCCATTTTTGATGGAGAGCCATAACTGCTCTATTGGCATTTCGTGATGGTTGGATATTTGGTCAAAATGTCTGTTTAAAGCTGATGCGTATGCGCCTGCGGTTGACTCGTCTTTCAGCTTCTCGATGTCGAATTTGAGTGTCGGTTGGAATTTTGCAGGTCTTCTGTTTGCGATTTGACACCGGAATGAGGCTTTGACCAAATAGTGGTCAGAGTCGCAGTTAGCCCCTCTGTAGGTTCTTACATCTAAGAGGCTGGAGGCTGCCCTTTTATCAATAAGAACGTGGTCTATCTGGTTATACGTCCTTCCATCAGGTGACGCCCAGGTTCTTTTGTGAATGCTTCGATGCGGGAAGCACGTTGAGCTTACTATTACGTTTCTACTGCAGGCGAAATCAACTAGACGTTGGCCGTTGTCATTGTTAATGTCGTGGAGACTGTGCCCTCCGGTTGTTCCTCTTTGTGTCTCCTCCTTCCCAACCTTCGCGTTGAAGTCACCTAGTATGATCTTGATGTCATTTGAGGGCAATGAGTCATAAATTGATTCAAGATGACTATAGAACTCGTCCTTAGTGGCCTCGTCCTTATCCTCCGTTGGGGCGTGAACATTAATGAGCCAGATGTTGAAAAATGTTGTCTTTATGCGAAGTGCACACAATCTTTCGTTAATGGGTTTGAAGTTGGTAATATGCTGTTTAAAAGCTTTGCTGACGACAAAAGCTACTCCAAACTCACGGCTTCCCGATAGTTTTCCACTTTTAAATATTGTGTGCGACCTCATGTCGGTTATCTCGCTGCCAAGCCATTTAGTTTCCTGGAGTGCAATAACATCAATGTTAAATTTATCAACTTGTTCTAGGAGTGATTTTAGAGCTCCAGGTTTGAACAAGGATCGTACATTCCAGGTTCCGAAAGAGTGATCAAATTTCCGTTTGCCAGGTCGTTTCCGTTGAATCTGTCCAATCCGAGGCGAAGCATCAGGTTCCTTAACAAGTTTTTTTTTTCCGGGAATGGGTTGTTAGCCCATCGCCCAACCCCCAATCTCGAGGCTCAGGTCTGTGTACTCAACCGCACAGACACGGCTTGACAATTTTCAGCTGGATGGGATATGTTGGAGTTCTCACAGCTATGCCGCGAGTCCAACTCTATCCGTCCTTAGCCTACTTCCTGAGACGCACTGGTGTTTCTGGCCATTCAGGGTGTCTACCCTCCTCCTTTCGCAAACCGGGCTTGGGACCGTCTATGGCGGAGTTAAACAAAATAAATATTTAATCTAATTCTTTGTTCTAGAATCAGGTACTAATCATCAGGTACTAGTCAAACGTAAACCTGGGCGCCCCAGAAAAGTGGCGGCGGCGGAGATTCCAAAAAGTATAACAAATGATTATTAAATTAACAAAATAAATATTTAATCTAATTCTTTGTTCTATAATCAGGTAGTATATCAGGAAATAGTAGTTAAACGTAAACCGGGGCGCCCCAGAAAAGTGGCGGCGGCGGAGATTCCAAAAAGTATAACAAATGATTATTAAATTAACAAAATAAATATTTAATCTAATTCTTTGTTCTATAATCAGGTACTAATCAGGAAATAGTAGTTAAACGTAAACCGGGGCGCCCCAGAAAAGTGGCGGCGGCGGAGATTCCAAAAAGTATAACAAATGATTATTAAATTAACAAAATAAATATTTAATCTAATTCTTTGTTCTATAATCAGGTACTAATCAGGAAATAGTAGTTAAACGTAAACCGGGGCGCCCCAGAAAAGTGGCGGCGGCGGAGATTCCAAAAAGTATAACAAATGATTATTAAATTAACAAAATAAATATTTAATCTAATTCTTTGTTCTATAATCAGGTACTAATCAGGAAATAGTAGTTAAACGTAAACCGGGGCGCCCCAGAAAAGTGGCGGCGGCGGAGATTCCAAAAAGTATAACAAATGATTATTAAATTAACAAAATATATATTTAATCTAATTCTTTGTTCTAGAATCAGGTAGTATATCAGGAGAAGAAATTTCTTCTACGGATTCAACCCCAGAAAGGGCGGTTGCCCCAAAAAAAAGAGAGATCACAGAACCGGCTGATCCAAAAATCGCCAATAGGAAACCTGGTCGTCCTAAGAAGGAGGTGAAACGACTGGAAAGTATAACAAATGATTATTAAATTAACAAAATAAATCATCATCATCATCAATGGCGCTACAGCCCGAGTCGGGCCTTGGCCTCCTGAATGCTCCGTCTCCAGTCTTCTCGGTCCAATGACCGCGTCCTCCACGTTGCAAATTTCAGAAGCGATCTGCTGTCTTCGTCAATGGAATCCTCCCAGCGTTTTCTTGGTTTTCCGACTGGTCTTTTTCCTTCCGCTTTTCCTTTTTGTACTCGCTTGGGTATTCTTCCGTCTTCCATTCGCTGTACATGACCAGCCCACTGTAGCTTTCGGAGTTTGATGAGAGTGGAGACTTCTGGGTCCTCAAAAATAGCATACAATTCCTTATTGTACCGAATTCGCCATGCGCCTTGTTCTCTCACCGGTCCGAGGATTCGTCGCAATACCTTTCTTTCAAAAGCATTGACCATTTTTTCTGATGCCTGTATAAAGGTCCACGTTTCACTGCCATAGCAGAGTACAGGTCTTATTATTGTTTTGTAGATTCGCAGCTTCGTTTTTCTGTGCACGTCTTTACATTTGATTATAGGAAGTACCGAATAATATGTCTTGTTTGCTATCATTATGCGTCTTTTTATTTCGTTGATTTCATTGCCGTCTTTGGAGAGATTGGCTCCCAGATATATGAAATTGTCCACATTTTCTATGTTATAGTTTGCTATCGTTAGATTTTGTCTGATTGGCGTGTTTCTTCGTGATTGTACCATAACTTTCGTTTTGTTTTCATTCATGCGTAACCCTACTTCTAGTGCTGCCGTGTCAAGATTAACGAATACTTCCTTGGCGTCTAGTTTTGAGCGCGCCATTATGTTTATGTCATCTGCGTAAGCTACTATTTGGGTTGATTTAAATAATAGCTTCCCTCTGGTGTCAACAGGGAGTTTTCGTACGACATATTCCAAAGCCAGATTAAACAGTGTGGGTGTCAAATTCAAATATTTGATAGAAGTAAATTCAGTATTAAATTTGAATTGAAAATCTTAAAGAAAATTCGCAATTTCCCGGCCGGTTTTTCCATAAATTCTTCTAAACTTTGACCTTAATTTCTTGGAAAACAATTAAAGGAAATTCCACAAATTTCCCAAATTAATTTTCCTACTTCGCTTTTGAATTTCCCCATAAATTTTCATGAAAATTTCTTTGTGATTTTCCGAGTTATAAGAGAATTTCCACGACGACCTCAAGAAAAATCTTAAAATAACACGTTAGTCTTACAAATTTTTCTTTCTAACTTTCCAAATTTTTTTCCAAAATTCAAATATTTGTTAGAATTACATTCAGTATTAAATTTGGAATGCAAATCTGAAAGAAAATTCGCAATTTCCCGGCTGGTTTTTCCATAAACTATTCCAAATTTTGGCCTTTATTTCTTGAAAAACAAATCAAGGAAATCATAAATTCTTCTAAACTTTGACCTTAATTTCTTGGAAAACAAATAAAGGAAATTCCACAAATTTCCAAAATTAATTTTCCTACTTCGCTTTTGAATTCCCCCATAAATTTTCATGAATTTTTTTTATGATTTTCCGAGTTATAACAGAATTTCCACGACAGACAAGGTTATTCTGGACTAGATAGACAAGACTAGACAAACAAGACTAGACAAACAAGACTTGACAGACAAGACTAGACAAACAAGACTAAGACAAAAAAAAAACTTCGTTAAGTCTAGGACTAGAATGGACTAGACAAGATTAATTCAAGTAGATTTAAATATTAAAGGTTTTATTTTTTTTTCCAGAGGGCCAGGTTGTTGTGCAACATAAGAACTCTTGTTGTATTTGCCAGAGGAAGATAATGGAAGGGCTAACCATTGTGTGATCAGCTAATGAAGGGATAAATGGCACAACTTTTGATGATATCGGAATATTTTCGTGCTATTTAGGATATATTTAAACTCGTCTCAGATTGCTCAGATAGAATATTCAGTTCTTTCTTTGTTCTTTCATTGAGATATATCTCAGATAAGAATAAGAATAATAACGCCCCAACCGAAGAAGAAACGAAGAAGTCCGAAAATTTGGAAGACAAACTCCATCTTCAAATTCCTCTGGACCGGCTGATCAGCAGCGACTCCATGACCTCCTTGGACTCCGCCGTCACCGTGGTCCTGGCCAAGACCGAGAAGACCCGAAGAAGGTTCCACAACCAAGCGGGAAGCAAAAAGATGCCAGGTCTGACTTGAGGAAAATTATCGACTTCACAGAATCTCGAAAGAAATTCCGCAAGGAAGACGAAGGCAACCTGTTGATATCTTCGTTGAGTAACAACAACATTGAAGATTTGAAGTTCTTCACGAACGTGATTTTGCCCTCGACGAAGATCCAGATTGCTCACATAGAATATTCTGTGTGAAAGAGAAGTTCAGGGGCTCCTAGGCGAGAAGAAGAAAGTGATGATGAGAGACGTCACCGAGATCGAAGAGCACGAATGAAAGAAGAAGAACGAGATCATCAGCGAAGTCATCTCGAAGAACGAAGCGGAACCAAACGAGGAGCTACAGAAGATCATGAAGATCGAAGAGGATCGAGAAATTTTGATGAAAGAGTTTGGAAAAAGAAGAAATTTTGACGGCAGTTGATGGAGCTCTGAAGAAACTTGAAGTGGATCATTCAGATGCTGTAGAAGATCAAGGTGCAACGCCTGATGGGTTGAAGAAAACTTTAGCAGATTTGAAGAAATCATAAGGAAATGAAGTGAAAATTGCAGAAACTCATTCTGTTGCTGATAAAGATAAGGCTATGAATCACCTGGAAATCGTTGAAGATTATGCCGCAGTGTTAACTGATGGATTGAAGAAAACTGGAGCAGATTTGAAGAAATCATAAGGAGAGAAAGTGGAAATTCCAGAAAACCATTCTATTGCCGATGACCAGAAGCCTGTCGACCACCTGGAAACCATTGAGGATCATGGCGCAGTGTTAAATGATGCAGCAGATTTGAAGAAATCACCGGAAGGCGAGGTGAAAATTGCGGAAGAACAATCGGATGTTGATGAAGTCAAGGCTATGGATCATTCGAAGGCAGTCGAAGATCAAGGTGCATCGTTAATAAATGGCTTGAAGAAATCTTGAGAAGATATGAAGGAATCGCAAGGAGAAGTGATGAAAATTGAAGCAAATCATTCGGTTGCTGATGAAGATAAGGCTATCAACCATCAGAAAACCTTGGAGGATCAAGGTGCAATGGTAACTGATGGATTGAAGAAAAGATGAATGGTTCAGGAAGAGTCGTTCAAACAAGAGCAATTGGCACAAGGCTCAAAGATGGAGGAATTAACAACAGGTAATTAAACATTTACCAATCCACTTATATAAAAATTAACACATATTTCTTTTTAATTTAGATCATTAGACATAGTCAGCGAGGACAAACCACCATTTAGGATCATGGCGCAGTCTTAACGGATAGATTGAGGAAAACTGGAGCAGATTCGAAAAAATCACAAGTAGATGAAGCGAAAATTGGAGAAACTCATTCTGTTAATTAAGTTCTGTTAAAAATTAAGGCTATCGGCCACCTGGAAACCATTGAGGATCATGCCGCAGTGTTAGCTGATGTATTGAAGAAAACTGCAGAAGAAGAAGAGCGATGTGAAACTTGCGGAAGAACTATCGGATGTTGATGAAGACAAAGCTATCGATCATTCGAAGACAGTCGAAGATCAAGGTGCATCGCTAATTGATGACTTGAAGAAATCTGGAGAAGATGTGAAGGAATCGCAAGGAGAAGTGGTGAAAATTGAAGCAAATCATTCGGTTGGTGATGAAGATAAGGCTATCGACCAACTGGAAACTATAGAGGATCATGGCGCAGCGTTAACTGATGCATTAAAGAAAACTGGAGAAGAAGATTTCAACGAATCACCGGAAGGCGAGGTGAAAATTGCGGAAGAACGATGAAGTCAAGGCTATCGATCATTAGAAGACAGACGAAGATCAAGGTGCATCGCTAATTGATGAGTTCTGATGAAATCTGGAGAAGATTTGAAGGAATCGCAAGGAGAAGCAATCGTTTGTGTGCGCTGGTAGGAAATGCAAGATTCGACGGGCAGACCGGTTTTGCACACTCTGGCGCTAATAACGACACGTTAATTGGTTAGCTAAAATTAGTTAACATTATATATATCATGGTGTTCAATGCATTTTGTCTTTTCTTTAATTGTATTTTTATTGCATTTATTGTGTTATTATGCTATTGTATTTAACGTATTCAGATATTTATTGTGTTCATGTAATTATTCTATCCATGTATTTATTTTGACCATCACATCCATAAATGATGGAAAGTGATGAAACGAAACTGATCCTTTCGCACCAGAAACATCAACCGACTCCTTTTCAGAGCCACAGTTAACAATTATCTCTGCAATTATAGAGGGCATATCATCCGCCAAAGAAGAACTACTGCAAAATCTTTGTATCCAGCATACAGGAGACACATAGAAGCTATAAAATGCACAGACCAAAATTAAAGGGGACCATTCCCTTGCAATAGAAAGACCTCATGATAAGCATGGAAGCCCCATCTTTGTCCATCCAGATGTTCAAGTCCTCTCCACGGCACTCACGGAGGAAAAGGACATTGAAATTCTCAGCCAACTGTACGATTGCATCTCTGTATAAACCACCTGGCGCTGATTTCATCATTTATAACCCATCCAATTTCCAAAATAAACGCACACAGATTGTGATTGGCGACTTCAACAGCCAAAGCTGCATTTGTAGATATGATCATGAAGATAAGAATGGAAGAGCAGTGCAAGAAATAAATACCCTGATCCACTATACAAAACAGCCTGCATCATTCAACAGTGGGAGATGGAAACGAGGTTACAACCCTGACCTCATTTTCAGCAGTAACAGAATCAGCGAACTATGTTCTCCAATACCTAATACTGTGCCAATGTGCCAAATATTTGGTGCCGTTATACCTCAGAAGGTACCATTCCACAGGAGGTACAACTTCAAGAAAGCTGAATGGTCGATATTTGCAGATATGTTGGACATCGAAGTGAACCCACACCAGAATCCTATGATATCTTCACCACAACTGTAAAGAAGTGCTCCAGAAGGTCTATACCTCGCAGTTGCTGGACTTCATTTATACCTGATCTCACCTCAGATGAAGCTGCCGTACTCACAGAATACAGGAAGTTATTTGAAGAAAACCCTTTCAGTGAATCAATAGTAGAAGCTGGGAACAGACTCATCTCCGTCATTAGACAACCAAAACGGGATCAATGGGCTAGAACTATAGAAGACCTGGATCTGAGAAGAGACAGCCATAAGGCATGGAGACGTCTAAACAATGATCCGACAAAGAGCTCTGTACATTACATCACCGCCAACCAAATAGCACGTCAGGTTTTCATGATCATCCATTGCATTGATGATCATCCAAGCATTGGACAAGCCCATCCACAAGCACAAAGTGCCTAGACATTTAAGAGGAAAGTAACTATCTCACAGTACTATTCAGAATGGCAGAACTGGAGAAGGCCATCAAACAGACCACAGAATCTTATGACATTTTCACCACCATTGTAAAGAAGTGCTCCAGAAGGTCTATACCTCGCGGCTGCAAGATTTTATACCTGGTCTCACGTCAGATGAAGCTGCCTTACAGAATTCTTCTTCTTAGGACGTCGTCTCCCTCCCTAAGGTTGGCGATTAACTGGCTATAATGTTGTGTGAAACCGCACCTCTAAAAATCTCTATAGATGTCCGTCCGCCCCATCGACGCAGATACTTTAGCCATGAGTTCTGCCGTCTGCCCACAGATCGTTTCCTCTCGATCTTTCCTTCGATGAGCAACTCGTACCGCTCCCCTCTCATAATGTCATGATTCTCAATAGTTTCCAGGCGGTCGATAGCCTTATCTTTATCAGGAACAGAATGAGTTTCCCCAATTCTCACTTCATCTACTTGTGATTTCTTCGAATCTGCTCCAGTTTTCTTCAATCCATCAGTTAACACTGCGCCATAATCTTCAATGGTTTCCAGGTGGTCGATAGCCTTATCTTCATCAGCAACAGAATGAGTTTCTCCAATTCTCACTTTCTCTCCTTGTGATTTCTTATAACGTGTCCGATGTATTGGACCTTTCGTTATTTGGTGGTTGTCAGCAGTTCTTTATCTTTACCTATTCTCCTTAACACTTCTAAGCGGCTATACAAGTACATCAATGCGGCTCTCCATTGATTGGTAGAACATCTAGCTCTCGGCGCCATAGAGTAGCACTTGGAAGATATAACAGATATAACAGCGTATGCGAAGCTGTAGGTTTAGATCTCTACTGCTGAAAAGGTTCTTCAAGGAGACTCACAGAATACAGGAAACCCTTTGAAGAACCCAAACAAAAGGGGATCAATGGACTAGAACTATAGAAGACCTGGATCTGAGAAGAGACAGCCATAAGGCATGGAGACTTTTAGGACGTCTAAGCAATGATCCGACAAAGACATTACAACATCACCGCCAACCAAATAGCACGTCAGCTTTTGATGAACTGGAAGCCCATCCACAAGCACAAAGTGGCCTGACATTCAGGAGGAAAGTAACGATCTTACAATATCACTCAGAATGGCAGAACTGAAGGCCATCAAAACAACCATCTTAGATGACATTCGGACAGAACAAAGTATTTCGGCTTAAAAACAAAGGAATGGATACCCCACCTCTTCAATAACTGCATGAAGAATTATCAACTCCCAGAGATATAGCGTCGTGTGATGGCTCTGTTGAAACCTGGCAAAGAAGGGAACAACCCGAAGAGCTTCAGACCAGTTACACTCCTGTGTCACCTCTACAAACTAATAGAAAGAATGATTCTGAATCGCCTTATACCCGAAATTGATCCTCTGCTGATACCCGAATAAGCCGGATTTCGTCCCGGCAAAAGCTATACTGGACACTTGCTGAAACGTACACAGTTCGTATAAGATGGTCTCGAAGCAGCTAAGGTAACTGGAGTGGCATTTGTTGATTTATCGGCAGCCTACGACACTGCTAACCATCAGCTCTTACTTTCTCAAGTTTTACACGTTGACTAAGAACTCCAGGTTCATTGCCATTCTCTTGCAGAATTGGGGTATATTTTGGATTTTCAAGGCCATGTAGCCGATGGAGACTACAGAATAATGTCCTACCCTTCAATTCAATATAGTCTGAAATCATAAATTCTGCGACTACAGTCTGAAGTCATAAAGTCTGTGACGACAGTCTGAAGTCATAAAGTCTGCGATTACAGTCTGAAGTCATAAAGTCTGTGACTACAATATGAATTGTTGTCCTTTCTCTTGGATATATTAAACTTTGATCACAAATAGAACATGTGAATGTTACATGAGTTACATGGGAACAATATCCTTTGCGGAGTGGAAAATTTGTTTCCAATTAACAGTTGAAAGAAGCCTTCAAAAATTGACATTTTTTGTTTAATCGCCAAATTATCGGTCATTTTATTTTCGTGTGTAAGAACAAAAAATTTTTCTTTCATCAAAACTAAAGAAGATCTTAAAGATATGTATAAGGATTCCAACTGCAGATTGATTATCAATTTACGTTTCTGTAAATAATTTGTGGTGCAAATGGGGTGTGGTAGTGTCTTCTGCGTATGCAGTTACAGTCGGGCTATCACACTCAATTCCTACTCCTACGTCCTCGTCCTCGAGATACGGTAACCAACCCGTGTGGAGCTCAGGATCACGGCTAACGGAGAGGGAGATTTAGTTGGGCCCACTAGGACCCACTAAATTATTCAGCGTCTATTCACCAGCGAATGCGGCTGTAAGCTGTCTGCCTTAGCGCAAGCGGCGCGCTAATATAAATATAATATATAAAAATCTTCCCTAGAACTGGGTTGTGTTCAATATTTAAAGTTAAAATGCCTAAATATAAGGATTCTTCATCAATCGAAATTTTCAATTCAGTATTCTCTGAAATACATAATTGTTAAACAATATTTAATATTTAAAAAATTGTCTCTTTGTCGAGACCTTGGACCAGGTCTGATTTGTGCTTTTATACACAGAAAAATTTACAAGCTTGATATATAAAATGTTATGCTTGTATATAAAAGAAACTATCACCAAAAAAATATTAACAAAGGGGTTAGTAAAATGGTATAGAAAAGATGCTAGTAATGTAAACCTAAAGCATTTTCCGGCATAATTTTATAAATCTTTTCTTTTGATTCTTCTTATGCAACTTACCAGGACGTGGCAACGTATTTTGTTTCGTCAATTTTCCACGAGTACTACCTGCAATTGTTGCAGGTTTAGAATACAAAAGATATACGGTGTGGTGTTAAAGTTTGGAATCACACCAATAATTTCTTTATTTACTGCTTTTGGGATAATCGCTCTATTTTTTTATATTTAGTCTATTTATCCCTCAAGCAAAGTTATGAGAAAACTGCTGATTTCTTTCAGATCATATTCCTTTAATATAGTTTTTGAAATTGTAAACACGAAGTCATAAAGTCTGTAACTACAGCCTGAATTATTATTCTTTCTCTGGGGTTTCTTCTTGGATATATTAAACTTTGATCACAAATAGAAATTGAGTTTTTTATTTACGGTTTGGAATTTACATTTCTGTGGTTAATAAATGTTGGAACATTAGGAACAGCCGCAAGATTAAATCGTTGTTGAAGACGCTTCGTCTTTCTGTTACATGAGTTACATGAAAAAAATATCTTCTGGCGAATTGGAATATATTTGTACATTTCCTTTGCACATTTAGAAAGAAAAATTCATTCTTATCGATTGAATGCGGTAATTCATTATATAACTCCGTGAATATCGCCTGAAAGGTCCGTAGATGGAATCAACGTTTTCAGTTAACGACTTTATAATCGAATCAAACTGATGAACTGGTGTAAATCCATAACTCCATTTGATAACGAGATGATTTTGCATCAATTATTTCGCTAGCTCTCTTATATTTTCAATTGTTGCTGGTTTAGAATACGAATTCAAATTTCTATATAATTTCTATATAATTTATCAGGCAAGGACATAAATGCTGAAGTTGTTTCTCGGTCCAAAATTATTTTATTACCTTTTCTTGGCCGCCCTGGCTTTCGGCGGGGGCTCAATTCCTGCGGACTCACTGACATATACTTCAACAAAGCTTCCAACATACAACGATCCACACTTTCCAAATGAATGGTATGGTGTGGACTTTTACTCAATGTCAGAAGCTCTGTAAAGTACGGACTAGAAGCACATAGCATTATTTGATGCACTTGGATAAATTTTCCACCGCAGGACAATGTTACGTCACATAACTCCTGACGGTGGAGAAAACCAGCCAACGCTTCTGTCAGCATTCTATGCCGATCCAATGTTTGATCCAATCTTTGATTCATGATACCTGTTAAATAAAATATTTTTAGTGGAATGATAAGATTTTATTTCATAATTTTGATGCAATGAAGACCAGTCTCTGAAGTCCAATGATCCTAGTTGTATTACATAAAAAATTACTTTGATACATATTTTACTTAATAGTGGTATATTTAGACCACTAACTAGCGGTTAGATATGATATGAAATTATCGTTTAAATTCCTCTTTGTGCATACTTACTTCAACGCTTCTTGTTCTTATTTTACACGTTTATGTTTATAATTATTAATTATTGTCTTGACCAATTTGTGGATAGTGTTCCGTGCTTCCTGCGATTTAAGGAGGTGCGCCATCATATTTTGTGTATCAAGTTTGTTGTTCACAAACATTTCCCTCTCGTTTTCCCATCTCGAACACTCGAATGTGGTATGGCTTACATTATCGGCCAAACCACAGTATACACAATCTTCAATGGTGTGTAGGTAATCTCGGAAACATCCGTGAGGACCTGGGTGAGATAATATGACACTTCCTCGTATCGTCGAGTAATCCATGATTAATATTTGTAAAATGGTTCGCCTATTTTACTCTCGGGATCCCATATTTTTTTCAGTTCCATGTGAATTTGTTCGCTGATATCTCCAATTTCGACCTCTTGGTTCGTCAGTGCTAAGCATCCTGGATGCTGATGCGCGTGCAAGAAAGCGGGCTTAAAAGCCCTCCTCTCCTCAACTACAATAGCATCCAGAATGGGTTTCTGGACCGCTTTAATTTAGTCCTCCGTCATAAGGCTTTCAGGGTAGCCTTTGCAGGTAATTCCTACCTTTATGCAGTTGACCAGTTGGCTGTAGGTAGCCGTACCGACGCTTACTATAGGCACCTTGCGCCTTTCAGTTGTGTTCTCTACCTCCGATTGCTGAGCCATAGGCACCTGCCTTTTGGCCCGCTTGCTTTGGCACTTTTCAGAAGTGCTCCTATCAGACCGCTGACGCTTATTGGGTTCTGAGGGTTTGGGATTGATAGGCACTAATGCCTCATCCCTAGCCTCTTCCCCCGTTAAGCCTGATCTGATTAGGAATTTCATCCTTTTCCTGGCAGCGCCGCTCATCCGCTGCTTCCTTGGGTCTTTTGTTTTTAGACCCTTAAGATTGACAGCGAGTTCCTCGTCGCTGCTCAATAGGAGTTCTGTCTCCTTTGTATGTACCCCCGTGTTTTCCATAGGCATTTCTGCACTTTTGGCGAGGTCTTTAGCCTCTGGTTTGGGTGAGCTTGAGGAGTCACCCTATCCTTTATTTTTTTTCTGTTGTATCCATTTTTGGTTCCACTAGAAGCTAGGGAAATAAACAGTTACTTGCAGCAGCAAAGCCATGCATTACTACAAGAAGGCTGGTTTAAACGGGAGTTCGCCATTTTTCTGAGTTCGACCTACTAACGACCACCGCTTTCCCGTGGCCACGCAGCTATCGGCATAGGCTGTTCCACCATTAGCTTGGAGAAAAAGATTATTGTGGGTATCATACCACTTGACCCGGGCGGTTAAGCCAAGGTCCCCAGACTCAATGCAGGCAGGACAAAGTCAGCTGACAGGAGAGAGCCCGTTATATCGGAACAGATATCACCAAAAGATAAACTGCTCCGGCGTCGTTAACCCTTGTGCAGACCCTTGGCCACGACACTACAGCCGGGTAGGGCTCTCTCTTAGTCTGATCTTTCACCTTTCACCTGTTCGGCATGGGAATCCCCACCAGTCGCTGTGCTACCGCCGACTTAGCTCTTAGAGTCATTAAGATACTCAAGCTCCTTTACCACGGCAAGGTGGAGATACCTCGAAAGGAGACTCTTCATATTATTTCACATTATTTTTTTTGTCTAAACTGAGAAGGTCCTTTATCTTATCAAGATGTATCTCTATTAAAGACTGGTGATTACAAACTATATGGTGTCTTTGTTATAAATCTATATTACATGAATACTGATATCCCTAATGTCTGACGGCGGGTGATACCCGAGAATCCCAGACATGCGTTCGGAGATTTGTTCGAAAGGATAAAGTAATTGCAGAGTTAAGTTTATTAGTTCAGACAATTATTAACATAATCAGGTTTGGACAGTATATGGTGTCCGGGTTATAAATCTATATTACATGAATACTTTAATTATTCCATATTTTATTTTTTTCTCTGAACTGAGAAGATCCTTCATCTTATCAAGATATCTAGTCGTATAAGAGGATGGTCCAGGCTTAGCGTCCATTTATGGTGCCGCGTCCTTTCTTGGGTCTCTATGTAGCCTGGGGGTCCGATTCGGAGCCGCTGCAGCTTCCCTCGAAGGGAGATGGGGTTCTCTTTCTCGCCGTTATGTTCTTGTATAGACGGCCGACACCGCCCTCGCTGGCCCTATGTCCCAGAGTATCTTTGAGCCACAGCACATCGTCCTGCGATATGTTGGACACCCCACAGGATATCTTTCAGGAGAGCTTTAACAACCTTCTGGTCAGAGGCGTGATCAATTATGGCCTGGGTGCTCTGGAAGTTGCCTTGGAATCTCTTGGTGATCTTCAGCTACTCCAGGGTCGCAGCGGTAACCTGCGTCACCTACCTCGGCAGTAACTCTGCAACAACATTTAGGTTGCAAATGAAGCAGTATGTTTTTTCGTTAAATGTTGGCGGTTTTGTGCTTTTTCCTCCTCGCCCTTTCCTTATTGTTATGTTTTGCAATATATTAACTTTTTGGGTTGCTGCTGAAATAATAATTTATACTATTACTATTTGTTCCTATTTAATTGAAATTCACAAAGGAGTTGATAAATAGAGCTGCACTTTAGACCTGTTTATTTAAACACACAAATATGTTTTTTAAATATAGTTTTCAGTATCTCCCTCTCCCTTCGTGGCGCTACAGTCCCATTTGGTCTACACTTGTGCTCGGTGTTTTGATATTATACTAGTGTAGGGAGCTCTTACAGTTTTTAACGTGGCCGGCGAGCCACTATTGGGGGAGGAGGTTTCAAGGCAGATTTTTTACTCTGATGACTTTGCCAGATCCATCTACAGGAAAACGGTGGCTTATTTTTACCACGTTCAGGATTTGAACCCGGGACTTGCGGCTCCGTCTGACACCTTGACTACTAGGCCACCACCGAAATCAATTCAAGATACCTTCAAGGTGCCTTTATGGTACGAAGTTAGTAGCTTTATTTATTCCCTGCGGGATTTTGAATGTATTCATTTTATATATTAAACCGTTGTGCCATATCTTGTCGAAAGCCTTTGAGACGTCCAGGAGTACCGCTCCCATGACGTCCTCTGTTCAATGCGTCTATTATCGCTTCAGTTATTCTGGTACGTTGTAGAATGTTGTTGTCTCAATCCGTACTGTTCGTCGGGGATTATTTGGTTCTCGTTAACTATGTCTGTCAGCCGTTAAATAACTATAGTTTGTTCTAAATTGATAACTGTGATTATGCTTACTTTGGCAGCTGCTTGCAGTTTTAAAAAACTTTAAAAAGAACTGCGGTAATCACTAATCACCAGGTATTCACTCGAAAATTCACTCGAAAAGAATAAGAATCAAATATGTGCAACGCACTTTTATATGATACAATTTGTGTTTAATTCATACATAACACTAAAGATGGCTTGGTCGTTTGAATGAACCAATAGTTGGCACTTAGCACTATTATTGTTATTTAATTCAGTAATACCCCGAACTTACGCGATAGGTTCGACTGAGCGCTAACCGGGTAACTCGAATTCGCCTTAGTCGGGTTATAATTTCGCAAATAAATACCTATAAATTATTTTTAATTGGGGCCGGAAGCGAAAGAAAATAATAATTTAGACAAAAAATGTTTAATAAAATCTTAGATTATAGAAGTTCGCGTAAGTCGGGGTAGCGTAGGTCGATTGACATATCATATATTTTTGGGAGTTGTTTTCTTGTTTTGTCCTCTTTTGGTAGGTGGTCTTTGGCAGGGAGTCGGCAGGGAGTCGGCGTCGCTGGCCATATTTGTGCATCACCTATTGAATAATATAACAATAATTAAAATTAGCATAAAATAAATCATAACATTGATAATGTGGATCCTTGCATTTTTAATCTTCTATATTTTATAATACTATACGTTCAATTATAGATTCTAGGCATTATAATTCCTATTATTAATTATCACTAAAAAATACACACATGATTTATGAGTGGAAGATATTGTAGCTGTTATGAATGCCAATGACAAAAATGACCGTATACAGTACAACCCTGATTATTTAGTTGCAATACAAAAAGTACTGGTGCTAACCAAAGATGCAAGAGCAATGTTTTGACATTTCACACATCACATCACCAACTCGACACATCACCAACTCGATGACGCAATGTTCAATTAATTTTTAGAGAAAAGAGTTTAATGAGTTATGATATCAGGACAAAGGTCCTGTGTCGAGTTGGTGATGTGATGTGTGAAATGTCAAAACATTGCTCTTGCACCTTTGATTTGCACCAGTACTTTTTGCATTGCAACTAAATAATCAGGGTTGTACTGTATACGGTAATTTTTGTCATTGGTATTCATAACAGCTACAATATCTTCCACTCATAAATCATGTGTGTATTTTTTAGTGATAATTAATAATAGGAGTTAAAATGCCTAGAATCTATAATTGAACATATAGTATCATAAAATATATCAGTTTAAAAATGTAAGGATATGTTGGACACCCCACAGGATATCTTTCAGCAGAGCTTTAACAACCTTCTGGTCAGAGGCGTGGTCAATAATGGCCTGAGTGCCCAGGAAGTTGTCTTGGACCCTCTTGGTGATCTTCAGCCACTCCAGGGTCGCAGCGGTAACCTGCGTCACCTACCTCGGCAGTAACTCTGCAACAAAATGCTTACTTTCTCCATTTCCTAGGCATTTTAGAATTTTCCTAGCCATTTGCTAGGTGGAAGTCGCTCATCTGTGATGAGCACGAGTGATCCTTTCTTGATTATGTTGGTAGGGTGGTGCCATTTCGAAATTGATTGTTGTCGTTGTAGATATTGAGTAGACCATTGAGTCCAAAAATACTGCAACTTCTGCTGGATAAGTCGCCACCTTGACAGATGACTCAGTTTCTGTTCGTTCAGAGATGGTTCTGGCAGAGTGGAGAGTGCGCTACCTGTGAGGAAATGGCCCGCCGTGAGTGCTGAGACGTCATCGGGATCGTCACTGAGTGGTTCCAGTGGCCTTGAGTTTAGTATCGCTTCTATCTGAGCGAGCATTGTAGATAACTCCTCATAAGTAAGCACTATGTCTCCCACCGTGCGTCTGAGGTGGAAATTTATTGATTTCACCGCCGCTTCCCACTTACCGCCCATGTGCGGTGCAGTAGGTGGAATGAACTGCCACTGGGTGTTGTCTTTTGACAGAGTTAAGGCAATTGAGTGATGTTCCTTTGAACATTGAGTAAACATTCGACGTAGCATGACGTCTGCTCCTACGCAATTCGTTCCGCAGTCTGAATGGAGCGTGCTTGGTATTTCTCGTCTTGAGGTAAATCTTCTGTAAGTTGCTATAAATGCTTCCGATGTGTATTCGCTGACTGCCTCTAGATGAATTGCTGAAGTGGCTAGACAGACAAAAACACAAATCCATCCTTTGGATGTTTTGGAACCACGGCCTTTCCAGGTTCTGATTGTAAGGAGTCCAGCGTAGTCAACTCCCATGTGAGTTAACGCGCGTGACGGCATGACACGATCTACTGGTAGTTGACCCATCAATTGTTGTGCACGTATTCCACGTTGACGTGCACATGTAACACATCGTAAAATATGAGTTTTGACTGGAGTTCTGCCTCCTAGAATCCAGTACAACTGTCGCATATCAGCGAGGGTGAGTTGGGTGCCTCCATGAAATGTTTTTCTGTGGGCACAATCAATGATGAGAGAAGATAGTTATGAGTGGCGAGGTAAAATGATGGGATGTTTACTTTCCTGTGCCAATGCTGAGAGGTTAAGTCGGCCTCCAACTCGAATAATTCTTTTGTGATCAAGGAAAGCGGTTAGACGAGTGAAGACGTGATTTTTTGGCAATGTTGAGTGTGAATGAAGTGATTTTATCTCTGCTGAGAAATGTGCTTTTTGAGTGGCTTTGACCCGGAATAATCTGGCTGCATCCATATCAGCTAATGTGATATAATCCTTGCAGGTGATGCGTCATACTTCTTCCTGAATCTTTCTATAACATTAAAACAGATTGCGGTAATTCATAACAGCCTGTTGAGGGAAGAGTACTCGAAGATAAGATCCCAGTGAATGCCTATCTTGGGTGACGCTGCGAAGAGTGTGATTTCTGAACGGGCTTCTAGTGCACTAAAAACGTCAGGTAGCGTAGGTTGGCTTGGCCATGAGTCTATTGGTTGAATAAGCCATGGTGGTCCCGTCCACCATAGTAGATTGTCCTTTAATTGTTGAGTTGTTATGCCTCTTGATGGGCTGTCGGCTGGGTTTTATGTGCCAGAAACATGTCTCCAATGTGCATGCGAAGTGAGTTCTTGGATTTGAGAGACACGGTCATCTTGACACGGTCTTTCCATCTTGAAGCGGGTGCTTTGATCCACGAGAGTGTTACTTGTGAGTCCGTCCACAAATGAGTAGATGCGACTTGTAGCTTGAGTGATGTATTGACTTGTTTCATATGTCGTGATAGTAGCAGCGCTGCTGTGAGTTCCAACTTCGGGAATGTGAGTTGTTTGTAAGTGGTGCGACTTTTGTCTTTGCGCAAACTAGAGTTGATTTGGCGCCTGCGGACGGTGATTTTGGGACAATGTAGATTGAAGCTGACATTGCCAATTGTGAGGCATCAGAAAAGCCATGAAGTTCTACTGTTGAGTTGCTCCAGGTGGAGAACCATCTGGGGATTGTAATCCTGGCCAAGTTGATAAGATCTTCTCTGATGTTTAACCATTTAGAGGTAATGTGGCATGGGAGAGGGTCATCCCAATTTATTTTATGTAACCAGAGTTCTTGCAATAACATCTTCGCTCTGATCACAACTGGTGAAATGAAACCAAGTGGATCATATATATCTGTGCTACTTCAGATAAGATGAGTCGCTTTGTGATTCGTTCTGAATGACCTGTAAATTTTGATGAGTAAGTAAAAGTGTCCGAGCCCGAGAATTTTGGTTGTGCAATCGTCAAATGAAATGGTTGATTAAACGGTTTCTGCTGATGAAACTGTCTAGAGTGCATCTGGATGTGTTGATTGCCACTTAGCAAGTGGAAATCCTCCCACGTGGCATAGGTTTTTTAGCTCTTGTGCAATTATTGCAAGTTGTTCGACTGTGTCAGCACCACCAAATATGTCATCAACATATCTGCCGTGCATGAGTGATGGTACAGCCAGTGGAAAACGATGACCTTCGTCCTTGTAGCAGTGTTCGCACTGCCAGAAATGGGGCTACTCTGGTGCCATATGTCACAGTAATGAGTTGGTAAGGAACTTCGTTGAGCTCTTCGTCGAGTCACAGGATTCGTTGAGTGTCACAGTCATCCTTGTGTACTTTGATTTGTCGATACATCTTGGTGATATCAGTGGCAAAGATATGACGATGATGTCCGATCCAGATAAGTACGTATAAGATATCCAGTAGAAGGTTTGGTCCAGTATGCATCAGGCTATTAATTGAGTGTCCTGATGTGGTTGGGCTTGCACCGTTGAATACCACACGTAACTTGGTCGTTGTGCTCTCAGGCTTAAGTACACCATGATATGCTAGGTAATACATAGGTTGAGTGATGATTTTTGTTGGGTGACTTACAGCACGTCTCATATGTCTTAATTCTTCATATTCTTTCATAAAGGTCGTGTAGAGTTGCATCAGTGAGTTATCACGTCGTAACCTTTTGATTGTTTGTTGAAGACAATGATGAGCTGCGACGTACAAAGATCCCAAATGATTGAGGGGTAACTGGAATGGATTTCTTACTATGTATCTTCCTGTTGAATCACGTGAGTGAGTTGATGAGAAGTGATCTTCACATTCTTGTTCTTCTGGTGTATATGGACCTGCTACATCTGAAGGTAGTTCTGCTTAAACCCATAATCTTGTAAGTAACTACTGTACGTTAATTTCTTCACATTCTTGTGATCTCACATGATGATTTGTACCAAATGATGCATGTAAATGTGGTACTGGACCGAGCACAAGCCCACCAAATATTGATAGTTGGGCTATAGGCAAAGATGGTGATCGTTTGATGATATTGGTCTTGATAATATGTCCATACGAGTCTGCACCGATAATGGTGTCAATGGCACGTGGATTATGGAAATCTGGATCAGCTAATTTTAATTTGGATATGTGTGGCCATGTTGGTTTAGCAGGTGAATGGAATGGTGGGAGTATAGAGGATACGCTTTTTAGGATGTGGGCATGTATGGTAACTACATCATCTGTGTAGTTTGAGTTTAAAGTGACTGAGGCGATGCCACGGGTTTGAATTGTTTTGTGCCCTCCAACGCCTATGATGTTAACTACAGAGTGCTGGCGTTGTATTTTAAGTTGAAAAATCAGTCGTTTTGAGATTAAGTTGAGCTCAAAACCTAGATCAATAAGTCGACGGGCTTGATGATTGGTTATAGATGATTTGATTGTGACAAGTGCTGTGGCAAGCAGTGTTGAATGATGAATGTGATTGGACGACGAATTGACCATTGCACCTACTTCTCATTGAGGTGCAATAGTACAATTATTTCATTTGTTGCAATGTTACTAAGCCTTTCTGTAATTTTTGTAACATGAATTGTAATTTAGAACATTCTTTAATTTCTGTAACATGAATAATTGTAATATATTTTAGGCCATGGTTATAAGAAAATAAGGAAATCTTTAAGTATATCCTGCCTGCCACAAGAAAAACCAATAACAAAATCTTGTGTTTTAAAACTAAAAAAAAGAACCGAATATGTCAACAGACAGACTAAACATTCTTGCTCAACCTAAATATGGGTCAAGTCAAAACTTAAAACGGGGGAAATTTGTTTAATAAGATCATTTCTTATGGGAAAAAAGCTAATTGTTCATGCCAATAAAAGTAAGTCTAGCTGCAGAAATATAAATATGAGTGTGCCTCAAGGACCTGTTTTGGGACCACTTTTGTTTCTTTTGTTTGTCAACGATTTGCCAAATTATGTAAGTGCGGAAACCATACTATTCGCAGACGATATGAATTTGGCAGTCTCGGGAATCAGTTTAGAAGAGCTGGAAGCCAAAGTTGCAATGGTTGTTGGCCAAGTAACTACATGGTGTAGAGCTAACAATCTGATTTTTAATTCGAAAAAGACGATTTGCCTATACTTTGCAAAGCTTAGGAAAATTCCAACAGATTTCCGACTCACAGTTAATCAAAAACAACTTAACTTTTCAACATCAACCAATTTTCTGGGGCTTGGGGATAGACTCCACATTTACTTGGTCACTCCATATCGATTATGTGTGTAAAAAACCGGTGAGTGCATACTTTGAAATTCTTCAATTAAAATAGACAATGGACAAGACATCAATCATAAGGGTGTATTATGCGTTAGCCCACTCACACCTATCGCTTCACATTTTGCTCTGGGGTCAAGCTTCTATGGTCAACAGATGTTTTGTGGTGCAAAAAAAGTCATTCGACTTATATTTGGACTGGCAAAGTTGTAGAGCGTGTTTCACAGAGAACTTACATTGCCATAAAATTACATTCTAAAAGCTCTATGTTATATAAAATTTAATGTAAAAGATTTCGAAAAATTAGAGGATTCGCACAATCACTGCACAAGATTATCCTATCATAAACATAATACTACTTTATATGAAAAGTCCTTCATCTACTCAGGCATAAAATTGTTTAATAAGTTGGATAATACAATAAAATCAGAGGACTATAACCATTTTAAACGGCATGTCAAGCGAATCCTATTGCAAGGAGCTTACTATTCCGTTTCGGAGTTTTTAGAGTAGTAGCATGTATTGTATGTAAACTATAAGGTAGCAAACTTATTTTTGGTGTTTTTTTATATTTTTTTAAATTTATTTATATTTCGTACTTCTATGTTTAAGCATTTTTATATTTATTGTATTTTTATCCTAATGTTTTCCTTTCTCCCATTTATTTTATTACTGTATTTTTATTGTCTTATATAAAATATGTACAAGAAACCATCACATCCACAACGTGGTCTATATATTATTATTATTATGATTATTAGACGAGACTAGACGAGACTAGACGAGACTAGACAAGACTTGACATAAACAAATTTAAAAAATAAATATGTGGCTATCCGAAAAGTTTACAATAAGTTTTTGAGATCTTTTGAAATATTAATTTTTCTAACGTTAAGGCCCTAGGTGCAGGGGTGAGTCCCGAATCTTTCAGCTAGGGTGACACAACGCTCCAATGAGAATGTATATATTTATTAGTCTCTTTGTTATGTTTAAAAATAAATGAATTCATGAAGTCGGTGTACTGCTATAGCAGGCCATAGCATCTGGCCGCCAAATCATTTGGACTACTATAACAATCCATAGCTCCTAGGCGTCAAATCAATTGAACTGCTATAGCAGTTCATAGCAGCGAAGGGGTTAAGCAAGAGTTACATAATATTTTTTGTAAAGATTCAGAAAAAAATCTTTTGTTCCAATTGTGTTTCATAGTGAAAATTGTATTTTATTTTTATTCCCATTAATTTTTGATGTTATTGGTATTAGATGAGGACAGTGACTATAGTGGGAGTTGTTTGGCTTTCAATTGGCAAGAAGTTGATACATCTAAAAGTCCTAAACTACAAGAAGTAGAAGATATTGCCATTAGCGATGACTTCCGAGAAGAAGAAGGTTATTTAAATAAAAATGGTATTTCCCTTTTATTTATTTTATTATTATTTTAAGAAAATTGTTGTAATAGTACAATTATTTCATTTGTTGCAATCTTACTAAGCCTTTCTGTAATTTTTGTAACATGAATTGTAATTTAGAACATTTTGTAATTTCTGTAACTGCAAATGAATAATTGTAATATATTTTAGGCCATGGTTATAAGAAAATAAGGAAATCTTTAAGTATGTCCTGCCTGCCACATGATAAACCAATAACAAAATCTTGTGTTTTAAAACTAAAAAAAGAACCGAATATGTCAACAGAAAGACTAAACATTCTTTCTCAACCTAAATATGGGTCAAGTCAAAACTTAAAACGGGGGAAATTTGTTTCTATGGGGGAGACTTCTATGAATTTTCAAAATCAAATTCCAACTAGATTTAGATCCACGAAAACTACAGTTTCGAGCCATAAAGTTAATGGAACTACTAAATCTACTATTGCAAACTCACCTATGTTATTAAGTAGGCTAAGGCGAAGACCAGTAACTTTTAAGTCAACGGAAGAAAAAAGTTATTGGAGTATGAAGAAATTAGAAATCCTCGTCGATGATGTCAATTTTTTCCATTGTTTTAAGGCAGGGCCTGCGCCCTGCCTTAGGGATGAATATCACCTTGGCCTCTTTCCATTCCAGCGGTATGTACGCCAGTCGAAAGCTGGCCTTAAATATCTCAGCAATGCAGGGGGCTATGGTCTCTATCCCCTTCTGCAGCATTGCCGGAAAAATGCCGTCAGGTCCGGCAGCCTTAAATGGCTTGAAACTGTTGAAACAGCCCATGCGACTTAATAATCGTAAACTTAATAATCGTAAACTTAATAATCGTAAACTATACATAGAGTTACATTTGCATATACCAAAATATACAAAATAAACTCTAAGACTATAGAGGTAATCAAATACCTGTACATAGTTCCGGAATTCTTAAATCTAATTAAGATAGGTTTTAAAGTAAACCTATCATTAAGAACACTTTATCCCATTTATCACCCATAATTGATTTAAATGTGTATATGTAATTAACAAAAAAACAATCTTAGAATTTTATATTCATAACACGAAATTATATAAATATATATATATATATATATATATATATATATATATATATATATATATATATGTTGTATTTGAGGTTTTCGCGGATAGATACCTGTGTTGTATTGTTTTCTCGGGGATTCCGCGTTGATGCTGAGGGTTGGCTCTCAAAAGAACCGGATTCTCGACGTTTCGGCGAACTAACATTCGCCATTCTCCAGAGATATATGCGTCCGTACGGGTCAACCGTTAGACGCATACTGAGAGCTCGTTCGTGCGATGCGACTACTTATAGCTGTCTGGCTTCGGGTCATGCGTGTTGTGTGCGGTGCTTCGGTTCGGTTGTTTGTTTGTTTTGTTGGTCGTACATGAGTCTGGGGTGTCTGGGATTGCATTTTGAGGGTGGATATGATCGGTCGCCATGCTGGGGGCAGTCTCAAGGAATCGTCTCTCGTGTTCATGCAGTAGTCTCGTTTTTCTATCTCTATGGCTTCTCTGTATACTCGTGACATTTCGTGGCTAATCTGTGCAACAGTCCTTGAATTTCTAAAGTCCATCCAGTGACCGGTGTTTGTGTGTTGGACAAGTGCCGATGAAACTTTCTCTCTGTGTCTGGTTGAAACTACATGTTCTTGAATCCTAGCCGATATTTTTCTATTGGTACGTCCAATGTAGGTTCGTTCACATGTTCCGCAAGGTATTTCGTAAATTCCATGGGATTCTAACGGGATGGTGTCTTTAACGCTGCGTAGCATGGAGGATATTTTCTGGTTAGGATTGAAAATGGTGTAGATGTTGTGTCTTTTAAGTATTCTGGCGATTTTGTCAGTTGATCCATGAACATATGGTAGGTATGCTGTGCTAACGGGTTTCTGGCGTTCTTCAGTTCTTTGGCTACTGTTCTCTGTACGACGGAAAGCTCTGGATATTAAGCTGTTTGGATATCCATTTGAAGAAAGAGCTTCTCGTAAGTTCCTCAATTCTTTCGGTAAGTTAAGCTGGTCGGCTAGTCTTTTGGATCGGGTGGTAAGAGTGTTGACTACAGATGCTAGTTGTTTGGGATGATGGTGCGAAGAAGCGTTCAGATATCTGTATGTGTGGGTTGGTTTCCGATACACAGTGTGGCTCAAAGTGCCGTCAGGTTTCTTCTGTACCAAAACATCCAAGAAAGGAAGTTGTTGATGCTTTTCTATCTCCATTGTGAATTTAATTTGGTCGTGTTGGGAGTTAAGATGGTTAAGGAATTTGTCCAGTTCTGGTCTGCCGTGGGGCCAGATTACAAATGTGTCGTCAACATATCTTAACCAGAGTATAGTTTTAAGTATGGCTGATGAGATTGCCTTTTCCTCAAAATCTGTAAGAAATATGTTGGCTATTACTGGGGATAGAGGTGAACCCATTGGTGCTCCTAGGACTTGTTTGTATATTTGACCATAGTACCTAAAGTATGTATTCTTTAAACAATGTTCTGCCAGATCTGATACATACTTTTCTGGTTTTAATTTTTGATCTTATGATGTTTAAGGCCTCAGGGACCGGTACTTTTGTGAATAAAGATACAATGTCAAAGCTCACAAGGAGGTGGCCGGGCTGGAGTTGGTGATTTTTCAGTATGTCTATGAAGTGTTCAGCATTGCGGACATAGGAATCACAATCTTCTGCGTATGGTTGTAAACATTTTGCTAAATGTTTCGCAAGAAGTTGGACCGGTGAACCAATGGAGCTTACTATTGGTCGTAGTGGGGCTCCATCTTTGTGGATCTTTGGTAAACCATATATCTTGGGACACCGTGAAGATTTCTCCCTTGGTATAAGATAATTCATTGATTCCTTGTCAATGCTAGAGCTTAGGATCTTTTGTCTAATAGTTTTCTCAAGATAGGTTGTGGGGTCCGTTGTACTGGGTAGATAAGCTGGATCATCTAAGATTGTGGTCATTTTTTGTTTATAGTCAGCACTGTTCATGACTACAGAGCAATTTCCCTTGTCAGCTGGTAGGACCACAATGCTGTTGTTTTCTCTTAGTGCCTTGAGGGCTTTGAATTCCTCGTATGAGATGTTTCTTGTCGGTGGTTTGGCAGATCTTAAAATGTGGCATGTTTCCTGTCTTATTGTCTCGGCTAATGTGGCAGGGAATTGTGAAATAGCAGTCTCGACACCAGTGATTATGTCTTCTTTGGGAAGGCGAGTTGGTGCTATTGCAAAGTTAAAACCCTTGGCCAGTACGGTTTTGGTAGGTTCGTCTAGGGGCTGGTCTGAAAGATTGTAAACCACTTTGTCGATGTTGAGTGGTTTTGGTGCAGGTTTTTGTCTCCGTCTGAGAAGGTTGTATTTTTCTTTCTGTCTATTGGTAATTAATAATCTATTCTGTTCGGCTCTGTTGTTAGATATTAAGCCTATCTGTTGCCAGAGGAGAGGGTGTAGCGTAGTGGTTAGAGCTATGTGCGTTGTCAGGATATTCTGGCTGATGCTGTCAAGTTTCTGTCGTTTGGTTTGGATTTCGTCCCGAAGCAAAGCTTGGCTTGCGTTGTGTAGTATTTTGTTTGACCTGGCTGTCGGATTTTGGTGTGACAGCCTCATACAGACGGGTGTTATGTCTGTATCTCTACAGCGACGTAAAAATGCTAAATCGCATAATAATTGAGAGCGCTTTGTCCGTAGTTTCTCGAAACTACGGGTGAGGTGGTAAATTTCCTCCCCGTGGAGGTTTATAATGTTGTATTTGAGGTTTTCGCGGATAGATACCTGTGTTGTATTGTTTTCTCGGGGATTCCGCGTTGATGCTGAGGGTTGGCTCTGAAAAGAACCGGATTCTCGACGAATGAGAATGAGAATGAGAATCCGGTTCTTTTCAGAGCCAACCCTCAGCATCAACGCGGAATCCCCGAGAAAACAATACAACACATATATATATATATATATATATATATATATATATATATATATATATATATATATATATATATATGTTCTTTGTTTATCACTTTGTTCTTAATGGATTTCATAGATAAGTTGATGTTCTTCAATTCAAGAGGCAGTTGGTTCAAATATTTCACAGCAGCAAGGTCTTGTAGATTCTTGGAAGCATTATGATTTTATTTCTTGTTTTACTGTTCGATTGTAGAAATTTAGTTTTCAAGTCATTGTAATTGTGTATAACTGACTCAATAATGAAACATTCTGTAATGTTTAAAGGCACTGATGTGCTTTGTTTATTGTTTTTGAGAATAAGTTTAAACATTCTCTTCTGTAACTTTTGACTGGCGTACATACCGCTGGAATGGAAAGAGGCCAAGGTGATATTCATCCCTAAGGCAGGGCGCAGGCCCTGCCTTAAAACAATGGAAAAAATTGACATCATCGACGAGGATTTCTAATTTCTTCATACTCCAATAACTTTTTTTCTTCCGTTGACTTAAAAGTTACTGGTCTTCGCCTTAGCCTACTTAATAACATAGGTGAGTTTGCAATAGTAGATTTAGTAGTTCCATTAACTGTATGACTCGAAACTGTAGTTTTCGTGGATCTAAATCTAGTTCGAATTTGATTTTGAAAATTCATAGAAGTCTCCGCCATAGAAACAAATTTTTCACCCCGCTTTAAGTTTTGACTTGACCCATATTTAGGTTGAGAAGGGATGTTTAGTCTGTCTGTTGACATATTCGGTTCTTTTTTTAGTTTTAAAACACAAGATTTTGTTATTGGTTTATCTTGTGGCAGGCAGGACATACTTAAAGATTTCCTTATTTTCTTATAACCATGGCCTAAAATATATTACAATTATTCATGTTACAGAAATTAAAAAATGTTCTAAATTACAATTCATGTTACAAAAATTACAGAAAGGCTTAGTAACATTGCAACAAATGAAATAATTGTACTACAACAACAATTTTCTTAAAATAATAATAAAATAAATAAAAGAGAAATACCATTTTTATTTAAATAACCTTCTTCTTCTCGGAAGTCATCACTAATGGCAATATCTTCTACTTCTTCTACTTTAGGACTTTTATATGTATCAACTTCTTGCAAATTGAAAGCCAAACAACTCCCACTATAGTCACTGTCCTCATTTAATACCAATAACATCAAAAATTAATGGGAATAAAAATAAAATACAATTTTCATTTGGAACAAAAGATTTTTTTCTGAATCTTTACAAAAAATATTATGTAACTCTTGCTTAACTCCTTCGCTGCTATGAACTGCTATAGCAGTTCAATTGATTTGACGCCTAGGAGCTATGGATTGTTATAGTAGTCCAAATGATTTGGCGGCCAGATGCTGTGGACTGCTATAGCAGTACACCGACTTCATGAATTCATTTATTTTTAAACATAACAAAGAGACTAATAAATATATACATTCTCATTGGAGCGTTGTGTCACCCTAGCTGAAAGATTCGGGACTCACCCCTGCACCTAGGGCCTTAACGTTAGAAAAATTAATATTTCAAAAGATCTCAAAAAATTATTGTAAACTTTTCGGATAGCTACATATTTATTTTTTAAATTTGTTTATGTCAAGTCTTGTCTAGTCTCGTCTAGTCTCGTCTAATAATCATAATAATAATAATATATAGACCACGTTGTGGATGTGATGGTTTCTTGTACATATTTTAGATATTATAAGACAATAAAAATACAGTAATAAAATAAATGGGAGAAAGGAAAACATTAGGATAAAAATAGAATAAATATAAAAATGTTTAAACATAGAAGTACGAAATATAAATAAATTAAAAAAAATATAAAAAACACCAAAAATAAGTTTGCTACCTTATAGTTTACATACAATACATGCTACTACTCTAAAAACTCAGAAACGGAATAGTAAGCTCCTTGCAATAGGATTCGCTTGACATGCCGTTTAAAATGGTTATAGTCCTCTGATTTTATTGTATTATCCAACTTATTAAACAATTTTATGCCTGAGTAGATGAAGGACTTTTCATATAAAGTAGTATTATGTTTATGATAGGATAATAAAGTGCCGTATCTTGTGCAGTGATTGTGCGAATCCTCTAATTTTTCGAAATCTTTTACATTCAATTTTATATAACATAGAGTTTTTAGAATATCATTTGATGGCAATGTAAGTATACTGTTCTCTGTGAAACACGCTCTACAACTTTGCCCGGATTTAAGTCCAAATATAAGTGGAATGACTTTTTTTTGCATCACAAAACATCTGTTGACCGTAGAAGCTTGACCCCAGAGCAAAACGTGAAGCGATAGGTGTGAGTGGGCTAACGCATAATACACCCTTATGATTGACGTCTTGTCCATTGTCTATTTTAATTGAAGAATTCCAAAGTATGCACTCACCGGTTTTTTACACACATAATCTATATGGAGTGACCAAGTAAGTGTGGAGTCTATCCGCAAGCCCCAGAAAATTGGTTGATGTTGAAAAGTTAAGTTGTTTTTGATTAACTGTGAGTCGGAAATCTGTTGGAATTTTCCTAAGCTTTGCAAAGTATAGGCAAATCGTCTTATCCGAATTAAAAATCAGATTTTTAGCTCTACACCGTGTAGTTGCTTGGCCAACAACCATTGCAACTTTGGCTTCCAGCTCTTCTAAACTGATTCCCGAGACTGCCAAATTCATATCGTCTGCGAATAGTATGGTTTCCGCACTTACATAATGTGGCAAATCGTTGACAAACAAAAGAAACAAAAGTGGTCCCAAAACAGGTCCTTGAGGCACACTCATATTTATATCTCTGCAGCTAGACTTACTTTTATTGGCATGAACAATTAGCTTTTTTCCCATAAGAAATGATCTTATTAAACAAATTTCCCCCGTTTTAAGTTTTGACTTGACCCATATTTAGGTTGAGAAAGAATGTTTAGTCTGTCTGTTGACATATTCGGTTCTTTTTTTAGTTTTAAAACTCAAGATTTTGTTATTGGTTTTTCTTGTGGCAGGCAGGACATACTTAAAGATTTCCTTATTTTCTTATAACCATGGCCTAAAATATATTACAATTATTCATGTAACAGAAATTACAGAATGTTCTAAATTACAATTCATGTTACAAAAATTACAGAAAGGCTTAGTGACATTGCAACAAATGAAATAATTGTACTATTGCACCTCAATGAGAAGTGGGTGCAATCGTCAATTCGTCGTCCAATCACATTCATCACTCAACACTGCTTACCACAGCACTTGTCACAATCAAATCATCTATAACCAATCATCAAGCCCGTCGACTTATTGATCTAGGTTCTGAGCTCAGCTTAATCTCAGAACGACTGATTTTTCAACGTAAAATACAACGCCAGCACTCTGTAGTTAACATCATAGGCGTTGGAGGGCACAAAACAATTGAAACCCGGCATCGCCTTAGTCACTTTAAACTCAAACTACACAGATGATGTAGTCACCATACATGCCCACATCCTAAAACCATCATTCCATTCACCTGCTGAACCAACATGGCCACACATATCCAAATTAAAATTAGCTGATCCAGATTTCCTTAATCCACGTGCCATTGACACCATTATCGGTGCAGACTCGTATGGACAGATTATCAAGACCAATATCATCAAACGATCACCCATCTTTGCGTATAGCCATCACACATCATTACATGCATCATTTGGTACAAATCAACATGTGAGATAACAAGAATGTTAAGAAATCAACGTACAGGAGTTACTTACAAGATTATGGGTTCAAGAAGAACTACCTCCAGATGTAGCAGGTCCATATACACCAGAAGAACAAGAATGTGAAGATCACTTCTCATAAACTCACTCACGTGATTCAACAGGAAGATACATAGTAAGAAATCCATTCCAGTTACCCCTCAATCATTTGGGATCTTTGTACGTCGCAGCTCATTATTGCCTTCAACAAACAATCAAAAGGTTACGACGTGATAACTCACTGATGCAACTCTACACGACCTTTATGAAAGAATATAAAGAATTAAGACATATGAGACGTGCTGTAAGTCACCCAACAAAAATCATCAGTCAACCTATGTATTACCTACCACATCATGGTGTACTTAAGCCTGAGAGCACAACGACCAAGTTACGTGTTGTATTCAACGGTGCAAGCCCAGCCACATCAGGACACTCAATTAATAGTCTGATGCATACTGGACCAAACCTTCTACTGGATATCTCATACGTACTTATCTGGATCCGACATCATCGTCATATCTTTGCCACTGATATCACCGAGATGTATCGACAAATCAAAGTACACAAGGATGACTGGGACTCTCAACGAATCCTGTGGCTCGACGAAGAGCTCAACGAAGTTCCTAACCAACTCACTACTGTGACATATGGCACCAAAGCAGCCCCATTTCTGACAGTGCGAACACTGCTACAATTAGTGAAGGACGAAGGTCATCGTTTTCCACTGGCTGTACCATCACTCATGCACGGCAGATATGTTGATGACATATTTGGTGGTGCTGACACAGTCGAACAACTTGCAACAATTGCACAAGAGCTAAAAAACCTATGCCACGTGGGAGGATTTCGACATTTCCACGTGGCAATCAACACATCCAGATGCACTCTAGACAGTTTCATCAGCAGAAACCGTTTAATCAACCATTTCATTTGACGATTGCACAACCAAAATTCTCGCGCTCGGACACTTTTTCTTACTCATCAAAATTTACAAGTCATTCAGAACGAATCACAAAGCGACTTATCTTATTTGAAGTAGCACAGATATATATGATCCACTTGGTTTCATTTCACCAGTTGTGATCAGAGCGAAGATGTTATTGCAAGAACTCTGGTTACATAAAATAAATTGGGATGACCCTTTCCCATGCCACATTACCTCTAAATGGTTAAACATCAGAGAAGATCTTATCAACTTGGCCAGGATAACAATCCCCAGATGGTTCTCCACCTGGAGCAACTCAACAGTAGAACTTCATGGCTTTTCTGATGCCTCACAATTGGCAATGTCAGCTTCAATCTACATTGTCACAAAATCACCGTTCGCAGGCGCCAAATCAACTCTAGTTTGCGCAAAGACAAAAGTCGCACCACTTACAAACAACTCACAATCCCGAAGTTGGAACTCACAGCAGCGCTGCTACTATCAGGACATATGAAACAAGTCAATACATCACTCAAGCTACAAGTCGCATCTACTCATTTGTGGACGGACTCACAAGTAACACTCTCGTGGATCAAAGCACCCGCTTCAAGATGGAAAGACCGTGTCAAGATGACCGTGTCTCTCAAATCCAAGAACTCACTTCGCATGCACATTGGAGACATGTTCCTGGCACATAAAACCCAGCCGACAGCCCATCAAGAGGCATAACAACTCAACAATTAAAGGACAATCTACTATGGTGGACGGGACCACCATGGCTTATTCAACCAATAGACTCATGGCCAAGCCAACCTACGCTACCTGACGTTTTTAGTGCACTAGAAGCCCGTTCAGAAATCACACTCTTCGCAGCGTCACCCGTGATAGGCATTCACTGGGATCTTATCTTCGAGTACTCTTCCCTCAACAGGCTGTTATGAATTACCGCAATCTGTTTTAAAGTTATAGAAAGATTCAGGAAGAAGTATGACGCATCACCTGCAAGGATTATATCACATTAGCTGATATGGATGCAGCCAGATTATTCCGGGTCAAAGCCACTCAAAAAGCACATTTCTCAGCAGAGATAAAATCACTCCAATCACACCCAACATTACGTCTTCACTCGTCTAACCGCCTTCCTTGATCACGAAGAAATTATTCGAGTTGGAGGCCGACTTAACCTCTCAGCATTGGCACAGGAAAGTAAACATCCCATCATTTTACCTCGCCACTCACAACTATCTTCTCTCATCATTGATTGTGCCCACAGAAAAACATTTCATGAAGGCACCCAACTCACCCTCGCTGATATGCGACAGTTGTACTGGATTCTTGGAGGCAGAACTCCAGTCAAAACTCATATTTTACGATGTGTTACATGTGCACGTCAACGTGGAATACGTGCACAACAATTGATGGGTCAACTACCAGTAGCTCGTGTCATGCCGTCACGCGCGTTAACTCACATGGGAGTTGACTACGCTGGACTCCTTACAATCAGAACCTGGAAAGGCCGTGGTGCCAAAACATCCAAAGGATGGATTTGTGTTTTTGTCTGTCTAGCCCCTTCAGCAATTCATCTAGAGGCAGTCAGCGAATACACATCGGAAGCATTTATAGCAGCTTACAGAAGATTTACCTCAAGACGAGAAATACCAAGCACGCTCCATTCAGACTGCGGAACGAATTTCGTAGGAGCAGACGTCATGCTACGTCGAATGTTTACTCAATGTTCAAAGGAACATCACTCAATTGCCTTAACTCTGTCAAAAGACAACACCCAGTGGCAGTTCATTCCACCTACTGCACCGCACATGGGCGGTAAGTGGGAAGCGGCGGTGAAATCAATAAAATTCCACCTCAGACGCACGGTGGGAGACATAGTGCTCACTTATGAGGAGTTATCTACAATGCTCGCTCAGATAGAAGCGATACTAAACTCAAGGCCACTGGAACCACTCAGTGACGATCCCGATGACGTCTCAGCACTCACGCCGGGCCATTTCCTCACAGGTACCGCACTCTCCACTCTGCCCGAACCATCTCTGAACGAACAGAAACTGAGTCATTTGTCAAGGTGGCGACTTATCCAGCAGAAGTTGCAGTATTTTTGGACTCAATGGTCTAGTGAATATCTACAACGACAACAATCAATTTCGAAATGGTACCACCCTAGTAACATTATCAAGAAAGGATCACTCGTGCTCATCACAGCAAATGGCCACTATTCTTTTAATTGTATTATTGGACACAGGATTTTTTTTAAAGGGTTCGGCTACTTCTAAACTATGAACTGTTTCACAAATTCTTATGGCTGCTGGTAAAACAAGATCTGCACCAATTGTATGAGTTAATTTGTCATTAAGTTTTGTGTTTGAAAAAAAGTTAGTTTGATGTTGTTGGATTATGTAGAGTTTGGTAATTTAACCATTCTGTTGAATAACAAGTTGCCTGTCTAGTTTTTTGGTGCTCTTGTCGGTTGGTAGCGTATGTAGTGAGAACGATCTTTTAAAGAGTGCTGTACGTGTGTGTCTGTTTTGAAGTTAAATACGTATATGCTCTTTATATTATATGCGTTGTTGTAATAAAGACTGTTTTCTAAAGATATTTTATTTGAGCAGAACTAAAACCTTAAGAGACGTTTTAAATCTCTAGCTTTCCTTTCAAAGAAGTCTCACTATGCATGGTATTTAAATGGTATTTAATTGTCACTATGCATGGTATTTAAAAGTTTTCCTAGTCTCAAAGGGTGACTGCGCCTTATTTCAGCCATGCCCAGTAGTCAGCCAGTCTATCAGAATAACTAAAGGGAAAATAATTTTGTCCGAACTTGAACGTCCCAGTAGTCAGCCGTATGTTTAGAACACATGGTTAAAAATTAAAGAACATAACGTTAATATTGTGCTCACAGTTGAGAGGTACGTAAAAGTCGACAAAGTGGTTGAACACTGGTAAGTAAAATGTTAATTTGCAACTAGTTAGCATTGCTCACATTAATAACATTTTTCTAATATCATTGTGGAACTTCAAGGGTAGTTTATTTTTACTTATATATATATATATATATATATATATATATATATATATATATATATATATATATATATATATATATATATATATGTATATATATATATATATATATTAGATATATATACATCATTAGATCGTGCTCTTTGATATTAATCCTATGATTAAATATGTTCAACGGTAATATTACAAATAATATTACAGAGGATAATTTTTTTGCTATGGCTGAGCATTGGATACAGAATATTTTATCAAAATCTAGTAACCAGCCAGGTGGCTGACTACTGGAAATAAGTATCTTAATACGAATTTAGACCGTTTGTCTCTTAAAAATAAGGTATCATATGGACTTTTACCTCCAAGTCCTCAAATACGTATATCATATATAAATTCAAGTAGTCAGCCACTAGGAACTTAAGAGGCTGAACACTGGTTACAAGAAATTCTCACTACCCCAATTAGTCAGCCACATACTGCTATTATTATTATATAATATTTAATGTTTAACAACATTATTATTATCATGTTTCTTACTTAAACTTTAATATTCCTCATAGATTACAAACATGTTGAAAAAAGCCATTCATCAATACACCGAGGAGGCTCTGCAAAACGCTCTTCATGCAATTCGAAATGAAAATGTCGGAATTAGGGAGGCCAGTAGAAGATTTGGAGTACCCCGCGGTACGATACAAGATCGAATTCATGGTCGTGTAAAAGAAGGTCCACGTAGAATGGGTCCAAGTACCATCCTTACTATCGAGGAAGAAGCTCATCTTGTAAATTGGATAACCGAGCTAGCGAAATGTGGTTTTCCATGTGTGAATATTATCGTTAAAAGAACACTGTTGTATGTATTTATCACTTGTCCTTTTATTTTCAAGTCTATACATTCGGTTATTGATTTTTCTTGATTGTATTTTGTTTTTACACTGCTTATACGATATATGAATTTAAACTCCTCGTGCGTTTGCGCACATTAGAATGTTGGCGTGAGCCCATCGGCTCGCACGGGGCCTGCGTTCTAGACCTACAGGGACGTATTCGCCCCATTTTCAACATCCTCCCCCGGCAGAATATCATCCACTTCCAGTGGATAAAGAAGTTGGATTGGTCTTCGTAGTTTCGTCCCGTTACTCGTATGTACTTCGCAGGCTCTCGTTATGCCGTCTCTACCCTGAAATAAATCCGTTACCCTTACAAGTTTCCATTGGAGTCTCGACAAATTCTTATCGTGTAACAACGCCACATCTCCTTTCTTTGTTTCTTTAGCCTTTACTTTGGGTGTGTGGTGTACAGATCGCAATTGTTATCTGTATGCCATCGCTTCCAAAACTTTGATGTATTCGATTAACGATCCTTCCATTACTGGAGAATACTGTTTCTTCTTATTTCAGGATTTGTTAAGTCCATACTAAATCCCCCTTTATTTGTTCCAATGAGGAAGTGCGCAGGCGTTAATATTTGTAAATTTGATGGGTCGTCATCGATGAAAGTCAAAGGCCTTGAATTGACTGTAGCCCCAACTTCATTCAAAATTGTCTGTAATTCATCATAGTTGATATCCAAGTGTTAGTTTTAGAGCATCTTTCACTGTCTTCACTAGGCGCTCCCAGAAACCGCCCCACCAAGCTGCTCGTTCCACTATGAAGCGTCATTCTATTCGATGTTCCTTCGATAAATCTTGTACCTTTTCCGTTGTTAAAATATGGAATAGCTTTTGAATCTCTTGGGACGTTCTTCGGAATGTCTTCGCATTGTCCGAATAAATTACATTCGGGACTCCTCTTCTCTCAATAAACTTGCGTAATGCCCTGATACAACTCTCGGTCGTTAAATCCGGTACCATTTCCAAATGGATAGATCTAACTACTGCACAGGTTAGCAGCATCACGTAGACCTTTACTTGTTTATCAGCATTTGTTTCATACAAGGGTCCTGCGAAGTCTACTCAGGTAAACTTGAATGGATTTGCCATTGTTAATCTGTTCTTGGGCAATGGTGCGAATGGTTCATTTCCTGACTTATTTTTCAGTCGTTTACATTTTCTGCATTTGGAAATTATGGATTTTACTCTTTGTCTGCCACGTATAACCCAAAAACCTTTTCTTAATTCATTTAAGGTTGCATTTACTCCAGAATGCATTACTCTTTCATGGCATCTGTTGATAACTCTTGTTGTGTACGGTGATTTCTGTGGCAAAATGACTGGTTGCCTTGTTTCATATAGTAAGCAAGCTTCCTGTAACCTACCACCTAATCTCATAATTTCATCATCATCTAAGAATGGATTAAGTGTCAGGATTGCTGACCGATGAGTTATTTCTTCCGATTTAGATAGTGCTTCCATTTCCTTGTCAAATTCACTACGTTGTGCGTATTTTAACCAATAGATTTCAGCCTTCTTTACTTCATTGACTTGCAATGGACCTGCTGTTTTCTTCTTAGTTTTACATAGTTGAATAAATCTTAGGATATACGCTGTAACATCCAACATTCTTTCTAGTATTTCAAACTTCTCCAAATTAAACAGAGGTTCAATCTTGACATTGCAATAGTCTTTTATGTCATTTAGGTTAAACAAGGCGTTAACCTGTTTTTCTTCTTTGTTATCAATGCCATTTAGTGGCCACTTTTGTTGATCTTCTTGTAACCAAGTTGGTCCACTCAGCCATATTTCTGCTGCAAGTAAAACTTTTGTAGACATACCTCTAGTTAACAAATCAGCCGCGTTGTCTTTGCTAGGACAATATCTCCATTTTCCCTTTGCCAAGCTTCTTATTTCGTGACTCTATTGGTTATGTATACTTCCTTTCTCTTCGTATTTCTTTTAATCCAGTAAATGGTGATATTTGAGTCCGATCACATAAATATTCCTTTAATATTTAACATTGAACTTTTCAAAATATTATTCTGAAGTCTAACTGCACACAATGCGGCAGTTAACTCGAGTTTAGGCAATGTTAACTGTTTGTCCCCCCTATTATTTAAAGGAGCAACTCGATTTTTCGCGATCACAAATTTACAGGTATTTGTTTTCAGACATTTTAAATATGCTACAGTTCCATAAGCTTGCGAGCTCGCGTCAGCGAATACATGTAATTCTACTTCCTCTGTTCTTCAAAGCTATGCGTGGTATTTAAAGCTATGCGTGGAAAATGTAAATTTGCCAATTCTGCTAATTCTGCATAACATTTTTTCCATTCGGACTTCAAATTTTCGGGCAAGGGCATCCCATTCAAGACCTTGTTTCCATATACATTGCGGTATAATTTTTATTCTCACAGTGTAAGGTCCAAGCACACCTAACGGGTCGAAAATTCTCGCAATAGTTTGAAGTACACTTCTTTTTGAAGGACATTCAACAAAATTCACGTTACGTATAAAATGTGATATATCAACAGACATTTCATCAGTCGTAGTATACCATAAAACTCCTAATATCCTTTTTGGTTCACTCTTAACAACGGATTCTTCCTTTTCGTTAAAGTGTTCATTTCATTTCACAGTGTTAGGTTTTTTCATAGATTCATGTTTGCTGCTTTAAGTACTTCCTTGGACTCACTATTGATATTAATAGCTTCCTCGAAAGTATTTACTGCAAGTACTAGATCATCTATTTTTATTTTATTTTTATTTATTTATTTCTGGTATTACATTTCTATAGAGGTGTTAAACACCTGTACATAGAACCAGTACAAAATATATATAATTAAATTAAAATTCTTAGTCTAAAATTAAAATTATAGATAAATACAAATTACAAAAATACAAAATTTACGAAAATATTAGTCTAAGATTAAGATTAAAAATAAATACATATTACAAAAATACAAAATTTACCAAATTACAAAAAATTACAAAGTAATATGGTACAGTGCCATGCAAATAAAGTAGTCGTCATAATAGAAGTTTCATTACTTATACAGTTACCATATGGCAGGTTCTTATCCAACTAGTTAACTTTTTTTTAACAGTTTAGCAGAACAATTTAAAATTTTCAAGGTATTCGCTAATTTATTGAAGTATTTTATTGCTACGTAGTAGGCATTTTTAGTACTTATAGTTTTGTTAATTTTTGGAAGTAATAACAACTTTGATCTCGTAATAGCAGACCGATCTAAATAAAGATATTTACAGTCTTGATAGTAGTAAGTCAATGCATTGACAATAAAAGCATCTCTTATTTCCAAAGGCAATTCATTTTCCTTGTTTAAACTCATTTTTTTAATTATTTTGTTCTGCATGGTAATTACATGTTTAATAGAATTGTTATAAGCACCACCACAAGCAGCAATGCCATAATTAATTACACTTTCAAAAAGACCATGATATATCACGTTTAAAACTGAATTATCAAGTGATTGACTAAGTTTATAAAATAAGAAAGTAAAAAATTTGACAATTTTTTTGACAATTCAGTTGCATGTTTATCCCATTTCATGTGCCTATCAAAAAACAAACCTAGGTATTTACAGTTATCAACCCTTGTCAAAGGTTTGTGATACAGGCTGCAATCTATTGGAAGACTATCAGCGTAACTACCAAAAGTAATGAAACTTGATTTATCTATATTAAGTGACAGTTGATTTCCCCTGAGCCATATATCAATATTATTAAGCCATACAGATAGTCGAGTTCTAACTTCATTCCAGTTCCTTCCAGAACTCAAAATAACCATATCATCAGCATATGAAACTATAGCATTATTCGGTAAAACATTGAAAACATCATTTAAGTAGAGGATAAAGAGTAGCGGACCCAATACAGTACCTTGTGGAACGACAACTCTAACCGTTCTAGTTTCACTTACACAATTGTTCACTTTGACACTCTGAGTTCTATTGGACAAATAATTTTCCAGAAGTTGGTGAGGAATACCCCTAATTCCACATCTCCAGAGTTTGTCCAACAATATTTGGTGATTAACAGTGTCAAAAGCTTTAGCAAGATCTAAGAAAGCTAAGACTGTTGGCAAATTCTTATCAATCTTATCATACATAAAATTTGATGTAAAAACTAGAGCATCATTCGTTCCTTTACCTTTCATAAACCCATATTGATTGATTGAGATTAATTTATTTCGTTCACAAAAATCATAAAGTCTGGTATAAATGATTTTTTCAAAGATTTTAGCTAAGTTTGAAATTAGAGAGATTGGTCTATAGTTAGTGGTTAGGTGCTTGTCACCAGATTTATGAATCGGTATAATTTCAGCTTTTTTGAGTGAATTGGGGCAAATAGCTTTATTAATGCATATATTAAAAATGTGTTCTAAAAGTTTACTAATATCCTTAGATATATGTTTAAGTGTTTTACTACTAATACCATCAACACCTCCAGCTTTATCTTTCATGTCATGTATAATTTTTTCGATTTCTGTTTCATTGGTTGGCAATAAAAATATACTATTACAATTATATTTAACATTTTTTTGCAATATTATTAGCAGGAGCATTAATTTTATTTGCTAAGTTTACACCAATATCCGTGAAAAAAGTTACAAAACTATCTGCAATGGCATTATTACCAGTTATAATTTCTTCATCACATACAATAAAATCAATTTCTTTATTGACACCTTTTTACCCAATTTGCTATTAACAAAACGCCATAATTTTTTGCTATCATTGCAACAGTTTTTAGCACAAGTACTTTCATAACTATTTTTAGCAGATTTAATTAATTTATTTAAGATTTTACAGAAATTATTATATTTATTTTTCAAACCAATGTTACTTTTATCACGCTTCCAAATATTATATAACCGTTCTTTAGTTTTACATGACTTCATAATACCTTTGGTAATCCAATTGGAGCGGGGTTTATTATTGCAACTTTTCTTTTTGGTTATAAAAGTTGAATCCTTAATCAATAATTTGATTTTATCAATAAAAATATCAAAAAAATCATCAGGATCTTGGATGGCTTGCAGAGATGACCAGTTAGTCTGCGAGCTCAGATTTGCTAAAAGCGTACAGTCTAACACAGAAACCTCCTTGTTTTTGTGAATATTATCAGTAGTAACGCCGAGAGATACAAAAATTGGGTAGTGATCGGTGAAGACGTTGTTGAGAGTAAAGGATTTAATATCATTAAATTTTGATTTAATAAAAATGTTATCAATACAAGAGCCTCCCGTTTCACTAGGTCTGGTAATTCCATTAAAATATGGTAGGTAACCAACGTCAAGAAAACTTGACAGGAATTGATTTACTATAGTTTCAGAATTTTGAAGATCGAAGTTAAAATCACCAGCTATTATGTGATTTTTACCGTGATTTTTATTATGTAAGTATTCAGAAATTTGTTTGATGAAGGCTTCTTTATTAACATCATGACATCTAGAAACACCTGATATTTTAATGGATTTATTATTTTTTAATTTTAAAGTAGTAGAAACAATTTTTAGGTTACCAATTGCCTCAATTACTGTATTAGACTGTACAGATTTTTTCACGTACAATATAACGCCATTAGCTTTATTTATGGAGCTGTTGTTGTAATAGCAAAGTAGAGTACCTATGAGAGTTCTAGGCCAAAATCCCATAAGGATTTACATAGGGGTCTAAATTCACATTTTGTAACCAGATTTCACATTTTGTAACCAGATAATCAAGGGTCCGTTTTGGTTGGTATTACCCCTTAATCACACTTGATATCAGACAAGACTAGACAGACAAGACTAGACGGACAAAACTAGATGGACAAGACTAGACGGACTAGACTAAACCATTTGATGAGAAAAATCAAATCTGGTGTCAGAACGGCTCTAGCATGTGCCCTAAGGGAGATACCGCCCGACCCCCTCTCCCTCAGTAGATGACGTCATCCGCGCGGCAGATATTGCTTAAATAATTATCGCGATGCTGATTGATTGATTAACGAATAAATAATTACAGTTGGCCTTGTGCCTCGATTTATATGTAATGGACAAGACTAGACAGACAAGACTAGATAGACAAGACTAAGCAACTAAGAATAGAGAGACGAGACTAGACGGATTAGATTAGACAGACAAGCAGGGAAAATTCAAAATGAGTTGCGGGTAGGTAGCGAGGAAACGGGTATACAAAATTGATTGTAAACATATTACGGTTTGATTCAATTGAGATTATAGGATTTAGACCAGACAGGACTAAATAGACAAGACTAGACAGACTAGATATTTCCTGTGATATTTAACCGAATAATTTCCTATGTGTAAGTGAGATTTCTTAAACTTATCTGTGATCTAGTTCGTATTAATTTTTTAAATATTTAATATAAATAAAAAAGTATTTCGGCAATTAGGTTTAATTTTGTATGGGAAATGGTATTGTTTCTTTCTCAGTTTATGTCATCAGTTTAGTATTTGAACTTGAAGATTTTAAATGTATGACAAGGAAATAAAATTATTTTAACAACTACGACAGTGAATGTGTATGTAACCGCACGCTTAGGACCCGGCGCTTGATAAATAAACAATCGTGTCCAGTTTAAAAATTACAACCGCTGCATTACAAACTACCGCAATAAGAAATGCGGTCTAATTAATTTAGTATTTGATCTTGTAAATGCATGCGAGTATGACATATCTAAATCATGAGATAGGAAACGCTATCAGTTTCATGTTTCAACTTATCTGGATGTGAGTTTGAACTTATTCGATATATTCTGAGAAAATTGGATGAGTCATACATGCATAGAATCGTGGGGAGGCTAAAACCGTTGTTGAAAACCACCGAGTCAGCATTTTCCTATTTCAACCTGTCTGGATGAGTCATTGAACACGTGATACATCCGGCGCATTTTGATTGGCTTATTGAGTCTTCTTTTTAGGGTGCCATACTAGTGTTCTAGCGTAGGCAACCTCTCGCGCATACTTGTGGAACGCATCGTCACACTCATATGCGGGACCTTCAGTTTATCGCCGGTTCCGAACGGCACTATTTGAGAGGTTCTCTTGGCAGAATTACTCGTGGTAGTTTGCCATTGCTTTCCACGAGGTGGCCACAGTATAGTTCCGTGAAAAATTTCACGGTTTGTCCGGGGATCGAACCCGGGATCTCGGTGTAGCGAGCGGATGCGTTCACCACTACACCACTGTGACATTTATTGAGTCTACATACTGAATATTCACCCTAAACCTCCAAGAAAATAAAGTTGGAGCCGTAGAAAGTCAACAATACCCAACAAGGTTAAAGTTTGCGGGAGATCCTTCGATTACAGAAATACCTTCAAGCAACAGTGGTCTAGCAGTCTAGCAGAACATCATCCAAGCTTGTGTCAGCTATAGAATTTATAATTCAAAGATTGTTGTAGATAGCTTTATTAGTTTATTGCACAGCCGTTGTACGAGAAGCCCCATTCTATCCATCCACTTTCCGTCCACTTTCCATCCACTTTCCGTCCACCGTCAACTTTTTCCGTCCACCGTCCACTTTTTCCGTCCACCGTCCACTTTTCGTCCTTTTTAATCAGCTATTAAATAGATTTTAAACAGCTTTTTATTCAGCTTTTAAACAGCTTTTTAATCAGCTTTCAAACAGCTTTTTAATCAGCTTTTAAACAGCTTTTTAATGGGCTTTTTAAACAGATTTTAATCAGATTTTAAACAGCTTTTTAATCAGCTTTAAACAATCAGCTTCTTCTCTTCAGCTTTAATCTAATTGGATTAGGTTAGGTTAGCATTAGGTTAGGTTACGGGGTGTTTGGAATGATGCGCCCTTCATTCCTAACACCCCGTAACCTAACCTAATGCTAACCTAATCCAATTAAATTAAAGCTTAAGAGAAGAAGCTGTTTAAAGCTGATTAAAATGCTGATTAAAAAGCGGTGGTTTTCAACAACGGTTTTAACCTCTCCACGATTCTATGCATGTATGACTCATCCAATTTTCTCAGAATATATCGAATAAGTTCAAACTCACATCCAGATAAGTTGAAACATGAAACTGATAGCGTTTCCTATATCACGATTTAGATATGTCATACTCGCATGCATTTACAAGATCAAATACTAAACTGATGACATAAACTGAGAAAGAAACAATACCATTTCCCATTCAAAATTAAACCTAATTGCCGAAATACTTTTTTATTTATATTAAATATTTAAAAATTAATACGAACTAGATCACAGATAAGTTTAAGAAATCTCACTTACACATAGGAAATTATTCGGTTAAATATCACAGAAAATATCTAGTCTGTCTAGTCTTGTCTATTTAGTCCTGTCTGGTCTAAATCCTATAATCTCAATTGAATCAAACCGTAATATGTTTACAATCAATTTTGTATACCCGTTTCCCCGCTACCTACCCGCAACTCATTTTGAATTTTCCCTGCTTGTCTGTCTAATCTAATCCGTCTAGTCTCGTCTCTCTATTCTTAGTTGCTTAGTCTTGTCTATCTAGTCTTGTCTGTCTAGTCTTGTCCATTACATATAAATCGAGGCACAAGGCCAACTGTAATTATTTATTCGTTAATCAATCAATCAGCATCGCGATAATTAGTTAAGCAATATCTGCCGCGCCGATGACGTCATCTACTGAGGGAGAGGGGGTCGGGCGGTATCTCCCTTAGGGCACATGCTAGAGCCGTTCTGACACCAGATTTGATTTTTCTCATCAAATGGTTTAGTCTAGTCCGTCTAGTCTTGTCCATCTAATTTTGTCCGTCTAGTCTTGTCTGTCTAGTCTTGTCTGATATCAAGTGTGATTAAGGGGTAATACCAACCAAAACGGACCCTTGATTATCTGGTTACAAAAAGTGGAATCTGGTTACAAAATGTGAAATCTGGTTACAAAATGTGAATTTAGACCCCTATGTAAATCCTTATGGGATTTTGGCCTAGAACTCTCATAGCTACTCTACTTAGCAATGATAGTTATTAAGTGCAAAGTAGGAGAAGCATGTTAAAGACCAAGTTTCAGAACAGATAATAACATCGGGCTTCACAGACAAGTTTTCAATAAATACTTCAAAGTTACCAAAATTAGCATTTATGCCTCTTACATTTAAATGTAGAATTAATAAATTTTACAGTTTGATATAGTTATTTAAATTTTCCAAATCATCAAAATTATCTTCAATTTGGAGATCATAATTATCGTCCATCGTTAATTCAATCCTAAGAACTCTACCATATGATATGAACTGAAGTAAAAACAATAAACTTTAGAAACAGAAAAATGGACCTACAATTAACACAATTTAGGTACCGAAAAAAAAAATAGTATGTGTATACAAAAGAAAATTATTTGTTGCAGGTGAGTTTTATAAGATATAAAACCAAATTTATGTCAAATGTTTCGAATTCGTGTCTCCACCTATTTTTAAACAATTCTTGGACGTACATCCCAGATAAAATAATTATGCAGATGTTATAAACAGTATAAACATCATACCCTAAGCTGTATTGTTGAAATAGTGATCCCGTCTTTAAGATATTTTAGATGAAAGCATCACCCTTCCCGCCTATGTCACCGGGGACATCCGCATCGGGTGTCGAAGCAGAAGACTCCATGATGGATGCAGAGTCAACAGGATGGATTCCATGGTCCGTGCGGCGAAGAATTCTTCCTTCACGGACCCACACGTTCCTTAAACCAAACTTATTTTGGGCCAACTTTAAAAGCTCCATCCTCCCTTTTGTGAGGTCTTCGCGGATTACAATGCTGGTACCTTTCAATTTATTTCTGGACGCCACTATCTCCCGTTTCTTTTTAGCGCACGTTAGCGCGATTAGTATTGGTCTGGGTTTAGAGGTCTGTTTACCAAGCCGTTTACATTCCTTGAAGGAAGAGGACGTTACGTCTACCCCTAATTTGGAAATTATTATCTTGATAACCAAGTCCTCAAGATGTTTTTCATCCTGACCGGCCTCTTCTTGTACTCCAAAGATAAGGAGATTCTGGGTCCGTTGTTTCTGCTCTAGTGCGTCAAGGCGTAGTTGCGTGTTGGCTAGTTTAGTCCTCAGGCTTATGATTTCCTTCTCTTGTTGAGCAAATTTCTCCTTAAATTTATCCAAAACAATTTTATGAAGTCCATAAATAAATTTGTCATCAGTAAGTAGTGAGGTCAGAACATTGCTTTCTTCGAGGCAAGTTTTCCACTCATTATTTCAAATACAGAGACAGATATATTGGTTTTGATTATGATACTTGTTTTTCTTTTCTTTTTTATCTGTATGTTCTCAAAAACACAATTTGAGGAGACAAACGAAAACACTATTTACTCGTCAGCCATTTTTCTCGTCAAATTGAAATAAATATTTAAATGAAACTAAAATAATTTTTTTGACAATTTTAATTTTTTGGCACTGAATGTCTATGTAGAAACATTTATTTAAAGTATCTGCAGTTTTTCTGAATGCTGCAGGCTGTTCACCAAAATGCTTTTTCAACGTGGCTGCTAACAGGAACGGACTAGTTGTAATTCCAAATGTTACTCCCTTCATAGAATACGTGGTTAATTCTGGTAAATCTGACGTTGATTCGATGTTTTTACCAATAGGATTTTTGTACCATAAAAATCTATGTGAATCGCGATCTCGTTAATCAGCGATATTTGTAGAAACGCTTTTTCAATGTCCGCCATTAAGCTGATTGCGCCGATTCTAAATTTTAGTAAAATTTCTACCAAGTTCTTAACTAAATTCGCACCCACTGACAATTGTTCGTTTAACGACTCAAATGAAGGTCCGTTCGCTGAAGCATCATAAACCACACGTAACTTGGTCGTATCCTTGTCTCCTCGGTATACTGGTCTGTGAGGCATATAATAAGTTTTAGCGTCACCCAAACTATTTAACATGATTTCCGCACAATCGTTATTTATGTATTCGCGGATCGCGCAATGATATTCGTGCAGCTTACCGTTTCGAAATAGTTTATTGGTTAAATTTTTCACACGCGGTAATGCTCCCGAATAGTTCGAGTCCAATATTTGTTCACTTCTCCACGGTAACGATACTTCGTAACAAGCGTCTTTAAATTCAATTTTTTCTTTTAAGTCTTCTGTAAATCCGTTATTCACTTTATCACTTGAATTTATACCGATAATCTCTAGAGTCCAAAATTTCTTTATATTAAATTCTTCACCAAAGGTTTGTACGTTTAAAACATTCACTAGGTTCAGATTTGTCATAAACTCGTAAGTATTATTACTACAAACGGAACCGAGTAACGTCCATCCAAATTTTGAATTTACCGCTATTAAATCTTCAGTTAATTGGTACGTTTCGCCCGTGATTATTTTCCAGCAGTTATCGGCTCCAATCAATAATGATATTCCGTTTATTACTCGCTGTTTCTGATTAATGTCTGCTATCTGATTGCTTCTAGTAAATTCTCTAATTACAGGGTGCTTCAAACAAGCCGTCTCTAAAGAATCGAAACAGATGTCAGGGACCTCTATTGCTTCCATCTCGCTAAGTCCATCACTGTATTGTCCTTTTAACACTATTTTGACTCTGTTACATAATTTAGCCGGTGATCGTATTTTATTTCCAAAAGCTTGTTTGGCTATTTTATGTGTCCCTGCAATAGGTAAATTCAACTTACGCGATAAATTTTCTTTTATGAATGTGAGTTGGCTACCACAATCTATAACCATTCGAGCTAATGTTTCTTCTTGCGATTTATTCGTTATTTATTAGTATTTTTGCGTTAGGCAGTTTTCAAGTAAACATTGTCTAATTGGCCGTTTGTTAATAGACTTGAAGAACTTTCATTATTAGTTGTACTAGGTTTAACATCAGCTCTTTTTTGTTCTAGGTAACTCGGAACACACATGGAATTTACATGTCTGTTTTAACATTTTGCACAACTTAAATCTCTAGTTTTACCATGTTTTGAAATGTGATTCGGCTTTGTGCATCGAAAACAAAGCCTTTTTTGCTTTAAAATGTTCTTTTCTTTTCGTTCAAATTTAAAGAATTTTTTATAATAATAATTAAATATTTTATTTAATTTCGTCTCAAATTGTATGGCAATGTTTTTAATATAATCGATTTTACTAGAAGTCCATATTGGTTTGGAGAAATACCAAGGGTCGTTAGTGATTTAGTTACGGTTGTAGCCGTATTATGCAATTTTCTCAAGCCATTTATGGCCCTTATATTATATTCCTTCTCATATTTTACGTGTGTTATTGCTAGTAACTTCTGAATATAAATATCCACAATACGCTCTTGGTTTCCGTACTCGTCTTCGAGCAATCCGATTGCATCATGGTAAGACGATTGACTTGAAGTCAATCCGTTAATTGTTTTTAATGCTTTGACAGTCAAGTAACATTTTAAAATCATCATTCAGAATCATCTAAATTTTTGTTCTCGTGAATTGCTAGACTGTACTGCTAGCAAAAGGCCGCCCAACTTGAAATATTACCGTCAAATCTAATTAAATCAAGCCTGGGTAATCTTACCATAGTCTGGCGCTGACTAATTTGTACATGCGCCGTATCTTCTTGTTGCTGCACTGTTAATGGCGACGAAGCCGCATCAGCACCGATTTTGGTTGAGGCGATATCTACTTGCGTCTGCCGATACATTCTTTGTTCTAATCTTGCGATTACCTTCACTGCATTGCCGTTATACTCCACAATTTCTTCGCACTCATTCTCTAGTTGATCATCATCGAATACTGGCGCTAATTTTTCATTGACAGCTCCAAGCTGATCACGAATAGCCTTTACCCTTGCAATAACTACTGGAATATTGTCCACATCAATATCTTCTTCCTTCATCAGCTCCTCTGCTTCTTTAATTATTAGCGTTAAGGTCTCTGCCCACTACAACGTATCATACTATGACCGTACTAGGAACGTGTTGGGTAAAAAAATATTCTTTGTATTGAAAAGTATGAGACTATGCCCACTAGACTGTTCCGTCACCGACCAGTGCCGTCGCATACTATGCACGGAGCGTTAATTAATTGTCGGCGAGAAGTCCCAAAAATATTTACCCCTAAAGCCAAAGTCAAAAACCCCTAAAATTGCCATAATTACTTGAAAATCCCCATAAAAAAATAATAAATAATGTAATAAATAATAAATTAATAATAATTAATATTCTGTAATATTTTTTAATATTCTTTATTTATAAATTACTTAATACTTCAAATATAATTTCGTTTTCGTCTGGTTCTGGCTTTTTGAAATCATAAATGTTGACATTAAATAAACTTAACATGTTAGGGGATGGATTAAATGTTGTGCAAGATCGGAATTTATAAAGAATATAGGAATTTTAATTTTTTTGGGGTTGGCGGATTTTTACCTTGAATAACTGTTACTAATCGTCCTCCGTAGTGTATTTGCAAACTTAGAGAGCCAAAACGAAGCTTCTACGTCGATGTATTAAAAAAATATACGGGTTTTTATAAAAAAATTGACATTTTTTTGACGTAACAGTTAATATTTTCCTTCACTGCCTAACTTCTCTCTAATTAGTTGTCAAACAAAAAGTGCAGGAGAAGCCCAACCGACGTTGCCAATTTTATCTTTTTATTTTACCTTGTTCTGGTAAACACTATTTATTTAAACAAAATATTTTGTTTAACCTTCTAGATAAATAAACAGACAAATAACACGCGTAAAATAACGCACGAGCACTACAGTAACTTGAAATAAACATAAGCGTAGTAAAAATAAATTTTCTGACGTATTTTCTGAGTATATTAAATTAAGCTGTAAATATAATTAAAAATAATAGTTTAAGTATTTCAATATTTCTCAGATAATTAATTTTCAGTACGCCTATGTTTTTTATTTCAATTATTTTACAAAATTTACACTGCCACATTTTCGCTACCGTGCGTATATGGATTGATCGAGAGTTCGCACTGCCGCGCTGTATGCGGTCTTGATCTATTCTCTCTCAGACAACCTAACCTAACCAACTCTCAATTAAACCACATGCGTGCGGCAGCGCAAACTCTCGATCAAACCACATGTGATCGAGAGTTCGCGCTGCCGCGCTGTATGCGGTCTTGATCTATTCTCTCTCGGACAACCTAACCTAACCAACTCTCAATTAAACCACATGCGTGCGGCAGCGGGAGCTGTCGATAAGACCACATGCGCGCAGCATTATACTTCCCAAGAGAACCACATGATGACGACATTCAAGTCATTATCGTGGTCGCAAACATTCATTAGTGAATATGCACAGGAAGAAGAAGAATACATAGAAGATTAACATGACCCCTGCGCAAGAATTAAAATAAAATTAAATATATTTTATACATATAATACTTAAATTGTAGCGACACAGAAAAAAAGTATAATCCCTGCAAAAGAATTGAACTTGGCAACGGCGGATCTGCTGCATAAACACATTTTCTGTCAATTAACTGGACAGAAGTTGTATATAGTTGTTGTTGTATTAAAAAATGTCAGTTTTTTGGATCACAAAAGCCCGGATATTTCTTGAACCAGCCGACGTAGAAGATTCATTTTTACTTTCCACGTTTAGAAATATACTTTGGAAGACGATTAGCAACAGTTAGTGAAGGTAACTCCACAATTCCCATATTCTTAATAATAGCGGTAAGATCCACCATTTCGTTGCAATGTAAATCGGACCATCATCATACTCTGTAACATTTTAATAGATAGTCTATTCCGCAACTTATTTTTTACAATATTGTAGATGGAGAATGTGCGTTCGACACTTGCGTTTGAAATTGGCACCGTGACAAATTCTAGTCCGAATTTTGAGACATTTTCAAAACGTTTACAACCAGCTGCGTCACAATCATTATGTTTTTCATTTAATTCCGAAATCTTAGTAACGAGAAACTGTACCAGATGTCGCTAAGTCGCCAGGTCAACAATTATATAATTATGATTGGCTAGCTTGAGTTATCCCAGGGCATATCTTTTTTTCTACTGATATATGTGAAAATGGCAATTTTTCCACGGCTTACCCTACATGAAAGTGACATTTTTTCATTCTAGAGATGAAAATATATTCACATCTAGATATGAAAATGAGCATCTTAAATTTATAATTTTCTCTATTAAAAAACTAAACTAACCAAATTGGCATGGACTTTCTTATTAACTACTTCAATTTCAATGGAATCTTTTATGTACAAACCTAAAACGAGCCTGAAACTATTTAAAAAAAACAAAATAAAATTAGGACATTTGACTTCGAAAAGTATCACCTTCTACGAGAATGCAATATGTTACCAATGTAACGAGCAAACCAACAATTAAATTTGTAATGACACTTTTGACAGTTCGCTTCGAATTAAATATAAAAAATATAAAACCCCTAAAAAAAATCCCATGCCACTTATTTACCCCCTAAATTTGGGGGGAAATCCCCTAAGTTGGGAACCCTGGCGAGAATATCTTGCCGGTGCCGAAACGCTCCGCGCATGACATGCAATGTTGCCAAACCGATGCGCGCAGGCGGCGGGCAACGGTGAGCATACGGGTTATAACCGCGTATGATGACCGTTGGTTGTAAACGCCTTTACTTATTAGTCATCTGTTACCAGTTCAACAAGCCTCGCGTGCACGTAGACGGTGTAAAATGGAGGATGAAAAATTAATAGAATGTGTACGTAAATATGAGTTTTTATATAATCTACAACGCCCGAAATATCGAAATTTCGTAACAACTAAAATAACCAGGTACGTTTATAAAATTATTGTGTTTATTTGAATAAGTAATTTAATTACATGGGTATCCAGTCCAATTGGCCTTGTGTCGTTTGAAAGAAATCCGCAAATTGATGGCGTACTTAAAAATCGGTAGAAACTGCATTACCTCCTTGGTGTCTTAAGTTGTTAAACTGTACAGGAGTATTTGTTTCCGCAAAAACGCCCGGTTGTATGAAATTATATAAAATGCACGTTGTTAGTACAATTTTTCGCAAATTCTGGCTTCAAATGCAAACGTCTATTATAAATACGAAATGTTTGGCTTAAAATACCAAAAGCATTTTCCACTACACGTCGTGCTCGGCAAAGGCGATAGTTAAAGTGGCGTTTCTTATCATCGTTTAAATTGTAGCGACACAGAAAAAAAGTATAATCCCTACAAAAGAATAGAAACTGCATTACCCCCTTGGTGTCTTAAGTTGTTAAACTGTACAGGAGTATTTGTTTCCGCAAAAACGCCCGGTTGTATGAAATTATATAAAATGCACGTTGTTAGTACAATTTTTCGCAAATTCTGGCTTCAAATGCAAACGTCTATTATAAATACGAAATTTTTGGCTTAAAATACGAAAAGCATTTTCCACTACACGTCGTGCTCGGCAAAGGCGATAGTTAAAGTGGCGTTTCTTATCATCGTTAATCGACTCTTGTGATGGATAGGGTCTTAGGAGATTATTTTTTAAAGGAAAAGCTTCAACTCCTAATATAACACACGGTGCACTTACATTACTCCCCAGAAAAAAATGGTACTTGGAATATTAAATCTATTCTCGAATATAGCTTTGCCCATTTTTGATTTTGAAAAAATACCACCATCACTATCTTTGCCGAAAGCACCGACCTTTACAAAAGTACAATAGAAAATGTTGTTTTATAACTAAAATACAAAGAACCACTGTTTGAATGTGCTACAATAATGACATGCTTTCCGTCTATAGCACCTACACAATTAGGAAAATTCCATTTATTCCAGAATTCTTCTATATTTTTTTTCCCATTCTTCTGTGCCAGGCGTGGGAATACTTTCTCGCAATATATTTTTTATTATCGCATCACAAACTTCCAACACGGCACGCCTTACAGAACTGACTCCCATATAATAGCTAAAAGCAATGGTTGTGAACCAATCACCAGTTGCTAAGTACCTGGAAACAAAATATTTATTAATTAATTATTATTTAGTAATGTTTCATGTATTTATGATTATGTATTTTTTTGCTGTATCATAGGCTGGTATGTATTTATTAATAGTGTGTTTTGAGTGCGTAATATACGTATTATGTATGTATTAGTTATTAATACTTATTGTTTTTTTTACAGTTGCAGTTTGTAAACAAAGATGGCAAGGGCTAAGGAATGCATACAGAAGAGCATTAAATAAGAAAAAAGGCAAAAGTGGACAGGCAGCCAAGAAAATGGAAATACGAGGATGAAATATCGTTTGCTATTCCTTTTTTTTATCGAACACTTTAGAGTCCGTTGAGCTGACAAGCGACGATAAGGAGTTTCAGAAGGAAGATGCAGTGACTGAAGTCGAGAACCCTACCGACAATGAGATCAACAGTACCGATGCTGTGGATGTGGCTGCTTCTCACGACCCTGAAATTTGCAACGTAGATGACACTAAATTCTCACAACCACAACACAGTCAAGCAAAAAGGCAAAGGCAAGAAAGAGGGCTAAAGTTCTACCAGTAGTCAGCATCCACCACTAGTCAGATTATTAGACGAGCAAAGTATTATTCCACTACAACGTGAACACGATGAACTATATCGTTTCTTTTTGAATATATCAGAAACAGTAAAAAAGTTTTCACCTTACCTACAAGCAATGGCAAAAAATAAAATATTCACTTTAGTTTCCGAAATGGAATTACAGCAGCTCGCACCACCTAGCTTTATAACAACTACACCTCAATATGCACACACTCCATCTCCAGCATCGACTTCTTCATGCGTTCAACAAAGTGATACACCCATGCCTACGTATCCTGAAACTTGGGAAACGTCTACTAACGTTTGGAATACGTTGAAGTGGGCAGAGTCATACAATATTTTTGAATAGGTACATACAAGTACCAATTTGATAGTTGATTCTGAATATTTAAAAGATATAAAATAAAATAAAAGTTTGATTTAAAATATATTAAAAGTTGTTTTACTTACCGTAAACACACAGCAAGCATTTCTTTAGATGACAGACTTTCTCTAAAGTTAGTGTTTCTTCTGGCAATGTGATTTTTTTTTTTTTTTCAGTAATACATTAAATTGGAATATAGCCATTCAGAAAAACTGGAAGAACTTTTCTTCATCATCAACTAAGTGCCTGAATAACGTCCAATATTCTCCTGCAGTTTTTCGTTTTTTTATAGAATCGTGAATCCAGTCGAACAATTTCGTCGAGTGTTTTTTTGGTTCTCTTCTTCTTCATCCAATATTACGGCAATTATTGCCAGTTGTCTAACAGTTAATTTTTTAATAGGCATACCTATTTTAATATTTAAAAACTTGATAGCACTCCCAAGACGTCCTGCAACATAGATACGCATGCGAGAATGAAACGGTTTCCTATCGATTTTGGTGGATTTAGATCTGTATGATGATACAGTATGATGTTTCAGTAGGCATAGCAGGATGTATCGTGTTGCTTTTCATGTCTGATACGTACCTAGTACGGTCATAGTATGATACGTTGTAATGGGCAGAGACCTGTAGTTGTTTACGGTACGTTTTTCTCAATGACAAATCCATTTTCTTCGTTATGGTTCTGATTATAACACACACACTTTATATGTTATATTCCCTGGTTTCGGAACCAAAAGTGAATACTATCGTTAAAAGAACACTGTTGTATGTATTTATTATCAATCCTTTCAGAATATCAGTCCTTTTATTTTCAACTCTATACATTCGGTTATTGATTTTTCTTGATTGTATTTTGTTTTTACACTGCTTATACGATATATGAATTTTAACATCTCGTGCGTTTGCGCGATCGTAGAATGTTGGCGTGGGCCCAAATGGTTCGCACAGGGCCTGCGTTCTAGACCTACAGGGACGTATTCTCCCCATTTTCAATACCATGCAAAAAAGATGATCTGCTAAATACCGTTTAGGATATTATTAAAAAAGAAAACAGGAATACTCCATTTAAAGATTCTCGTCCAGGTGACAAATGGTATAGGGCTTTTAGGGGAAGGCACCCAGAAATTTCATTTAGAAAAGCTGAATCTCTAACAAAAGCAAGAGAGATAATAACAGAGGAATACATTAGAAAATGCTTTAGAGAGTTACATGATTTTTTGAATAAAAGTAAGGGAGATATTAGAAGATCCGCGTAGGATCCTAAATGGAGACGAAACCAGCTTTTCTATGTGCCCAAAAACTGGCAAAGTGCTTGCACCGAAAGATTGCAAAAATCTGTATGAAATAAAAAAGGGTAGTTAGAAGGAGACTGTCACAGTTTTATTAATACTTTCTGCCAATGGGCAAACTTTACCGCGAATGGTTCTTTTTCCGTATGTTCGACCTCCAAAAGCAGTAGTAGACAGTATGCCCGCCAATTGGTTTTTGAGCAAATCGGAAAGTGGATGGATGAGGAGTGATGTTTTTTTTAAATACATTGCAAATTGTGTTAATAAATGGGTCATAGAGGAAAATATACCTCGACCCATTTTACTTTTTATAGATGGCCATAAATATCTTAGCTTAGAACTTAGTAAATTTTGTAGTGAGAATGAAATAATTCTCTACGTACTTCCGCCAAACACAACTCACATCAAGCAACCTGAAAATTTGAGTATGTTTAAGCCTATGAAAACGGAGTGGAAAAAGACCATCAGATCTTGGCAAATGAAGCCAGAAAATGCCAATTGCGTTTTAACAAAAACGATTTTTTCTCCTCTGTCAAAGGAAGTATTCAATAACATGACACTGACAAGCACTATTAGGAAAGGATTCAGAAAATGTGGTCTATATCCTTTCGACCCAAAATGCTGTGGACTATTTAAAGTGTGTGCAAAACAGACTAGAAACAAATGTTGTGCCACAGAGAGAAGAGTTACTGACAGAAGAATGTTTAAAAATAACAGTACAAACACTGAAACAATTAAAAGAAAAACTTCAGTTAAAAGGTATAAACAATATAGATATAATCAACAAAAAATTGAAGGGATTGGTAAAGAGATGTATCCCAATAATGAAGTAGCCCAAACATATCAAGTTCGTGAAGATGGGATCTTACACTTAATTCAAGATCAAAATGAAATGGATGAAATTGCAAGTGCTTCATTTAATAATAACGAAGGTTAAAGTACTGTACTTTAATTAAACTGGCTGTTAAAATGCTAGAAAATGAAGACTATGTCATTGGAAGTGAAGTAGAAAAACATCTTCAAATTGAAAAACAAATCAACGAAAATATAACTTCCAGTGTGATTAATACAGATAAAGAACCAGAAAAGAAAATAGAGAGATTGTAGCTCTTCACTGACCTGCTCTTTTCAGAAGCACTTGTTTTGGCCCACTCCACTTCAGTCATCAGAAAATACAAGAAGAAAAAGTGAAAAAACTCCTGCAGCTATTTCCTCAGATGAGTTCTGAAAATTTATGAACAACAAATTTGTAAACAAACAAAGGGAGACAGATGAATAAGATTGAATGAAATAAGATAAATGAATAAGATGAATGAGATTGAAAAGAAGAAAGGTCAAAACGAGCTGCTGAACAAAAGTTACTAAAATCCAAGAAAAAGACAAAACTTAATAATGAAAATACTCAAAATGAGTTTCGAAAAGAGCAATGTGGTAACTGCAGAGTAGAGCTTGACAGTGACGCTGATGAAGAGGAAAATGAAGCACGTCGGCTGTAATAAGTGTCCTAAATGGCTTCACCTAAAATGCACTGCATTTTCAGGACAGACTTATCTAGAAGTAGTCGATAAAGAATTTATTTGTTTATTTTGTGAATAGATGCTTCTTTGTACAATTTACATTTGAAGGGTACAGGAAAAAAACGATCAGAGTCCATTTTTTTCGATTTTGAGTTATTCAATAAAACAGGGTAATTAATCCAAATTCTCCATAACAGCAGTTAAATTTAAAATTGTGATATATACATTTTCTTATGAAAGTAATTTGAATATCAATAGTATTGAATTTATCTAGACAACTTTTGATTTGCTCAAATTATGATCAATTAATCCATGTAAGGGAGAAACGTTCAATGGAAGAATGATCAGGGTCCAGGACCCTGATCGTTCTTCCATTGAATATTAATAACAAGATGTATCTAAACATGCCATGATGAATCCCAGAAAGTATAAAAATTTAATAAATTAAAAACAAAAAATTATTTTTATTTTTATCAAATAGTTTGAAAAAATAATATGATATATAAAAATAATTTTAGGTAAAAGTCAAGCTTTACATTAAAAAATAGCCAGAAAATTTGCTACTCATGTACACGTATACCTCTTAAATACTATAATGTAAAATTTTAATATTATACCTACCTACTAAAAACCAGTAAGTATAATAATACAAATTCAAATATAATGTAAAATATTGTAGAAGTACTAAAAACAATGGAATAGGTTTAGTTATTTTCGTATAATTTTTTTTTTCAATAATAAAAAAAAAATATTAAAGTGGTAACTCATTTATCGGGATACAATCTTCATCATCGCTCTCGTTGTCTTTATAATATGATTGCGTATTATTAACCAAACTTCTAAAAAAGTCTTGTGCATGAGGGTCGCAAAACTTTGACAAGTGTAGTACATCTGATATTTTTTAATTTCAAGGGTCCTGTATACATGTTTTGCAGTTCAGACGTTCCATTATTCTTTAGTTTACTCAAATTTAGAATTTTGTTTCTTTCGTATAGTCCATTATAAGAGCTTTTGTATTGTAAAAATTCTTGCAGCTCTTTACTTATTTGCATATCCAAAATAGGCCTAGTAGGCATGGGACAGACTTTTTTGTACATTGGACCAAGAAACTCCAGACCAGATTTAAAAAACACTGACCAGTTTTAAAAAAATGTTTATCACAGTCGACAACATTAAACGGACTAGGCTTCGCACTAGCATTTCTTATTATATCACGCCATTCATCCGGTGTCTGTGCTCGAGCTTTTTGGTTTATTTTTCCCATGTTACGAGCACATTGGAGATAAGAATGTCCTCGTATAGGAAAGATTATTCGAATGCTGTCCAGTCCTTTTGTTTTATATACTAAATAATGTAAAAATCGAAACACTAAATAAATTTTATTTTATCCTGCGCATGAGTCACAGAATACTAACAGCTTACGCACTGATGAATTTAAAATATTGTGTATGTAGTGAAACAGCATGGAATACACGTTATCAGCTCATTTTCTACCAACTGATTCGTCATACGTGTAAAATATTGAGCTTTCATCTGAAAGAACGTGAATATTGAAACTGTAAAAGGACAATTGCCTAAGATAATAAACATCATGTGTTCTAATATTAGGCATAGGCAAGTTTTTTGGAAGTCCATTGTTATGGCTTCTGTGTCGTCATTAGTTTTTGCTATTTTTTTTTGCTTTTCTTTTCGATTGTAAAAAGTTTCAGCCTTCGTCTTATGCAACTGTAGCTCAAGTTCAGTATTTCGTAATTCGTTTAAAGCTTTTTGTTGGTCATCATTCAGATTCAGATTAACTTTTTTGTTCCGTAATTCTAGTAAAGATTCTCGTTGACCATTATTTATGATTTTTTTTTTCTAGACCATCTATTTTCGATAACAGCTCATCACATTTACTGCACGCATCCCTTCTTGGATATCCGAATGAGATATTAAAGTTGTTTAAAAAAATTCCTCTGAAAGTTTCATATGAAACTTTGTGGTTTGGATTAGAATCATTGTACATATCGGATAGTTTATGTTTATTTAAATCGTCAGGCAAACAATTTTTTTTTTGATTCATGTAAGCTGTAATGAGATTTCCGCCCTTTCAGAGATCCAATAAATGTCAAAATACATAACTTTCTTTCTTGGGATATTTTATGGGGTCGGTTTGAATGAAGACCACGTTTGTCTTTTGGCGAGATACAATCTTTTAATAAAGATAATTTAACAGTCTGTACCCTTCGATTGGTTATTCCAAATAGTGATATAAACGCTTTAAAACAAACTGGTATTTCTGTAGCTATTTCATTTCTGAGGACTCTTACTCGATATTTATAAGAAGACTCATTAAAAACAGCCTCTTCAGTTGGTTTTCGGTTCCTTTTTCTTTGAATTGGCACTACTGAAATTAACGACGAAATATGAGAATTCTGTTCATTCACAGAAGAGACTAAATTAAACTCTTTAATTAAACGATCCCTGTCTTCTAAAGTTACTTTTTTTAAACAATGAAGTCTGGTGCACTTACAGTCTGGGCCAGTTTCATGAGTCGAAAGTCTTGTTGATGTGAAAGTGAATGTCTGGTTGATGAATCTGATGTTTATTTTGTCACTTCATCCTCAGAATCTAACAATAATTCATCTTCCATTTTAAAAATTTTATTAAAAACGAAAAAGCAAAACCAAACTTTACAACAATACTAAAACCAAATTAAAACAAACCTAACCTACTCTTTGAAACCTTCCGCCGTGACAGTTTCTGCGCATCTCTCAGGACTGTGATCTTTCTTCCCCTGTAAAGTTGGGACTCTGATCGTTTTTCCCCAGTATGGCATACTAGTTTCTATGTGTTTTGTAGGACCCTGTTTATTTTATCAGAACTCTGAATAGCCCTGCTTAAAGCTTTCATTAACTCTCAACATATGGCACTTCAAACTCAAAATCGAAAAAAATAGACTCTGATCGTTTTCCTCTGTACCCTTCATTTGTTTTCTTATAGAATTAACTATTTTTTCTGTATTATTTATGTTAGTAACCATAAGTTTTTTTTTACGTTTGCTAATAAAATTTATTATATATTATATAATTTTGTTAAAAAAAAATGATTATATATTATATTGATTTTGTATCATCCTCAATTGACAAAGGTAAGTGCTTATTTACTAAGTGTAAGTTTTAAAATTAAGCGGCTGAACACTAACACAAAGGTAGCGGAATATAGATTTTTAGTGGCTGACTTTGGCACCCATTTTGCATTTGACAATGTCCACCCTAGAAACTTCTTTGTCCACTCTAGAAAAATCGAGAGTATTGGAGAATTACTTGTTTTGAGAATGTTTAGTCGATTTTTTATTTAAGATTCACTACCAATCCTCTTATAATTAATTTATCTAAAATCTATATTATCAAAATCGTTTCTCGTCTCTGTCACAGTTTGCAAGTAAGCATGCTAGACTTACGACCATTGTTTTTCAACAGGTGGCGCAGAACGCACCAGGCGTTTTAAATTATACTCGTGCTTCGTCCTCAAGATTAGTTCCTGAAAAGTTTAAACTACCTGTAGTAACACGCAGTAAAACATAAAAGAACTCCCGGTATACTCCCTGACGCCCTCTATTTCCGCCCCGGGCCCTTCATTCACGTTTCAGTGCTTAACCACTTAACACGTTTTAGCGACTAATCACAAAGAATAAAAAAGGAAAAGAAATGCCAAGAAGACGCCGTTCAAGATCAAGTGATTCCTCGAGTCCAAGACACAACAGGAACAAACATGATCGAGAATATTTATGCAAAAAGATCCGCAAATTAGAAAAGAGTCTGGAATAGGAGACAAGGAGAGACAAAGAGCGGGAGCGACGCCCATCAAGGTCTAAATATGTAAACAAAGGTACCCATTACACTTTATAAGCACGATCACATATCCATTGTTTAAGGGATAAACAAATTATATACAGAACATTTTGTGGGTCTGTCTCAATATATATATTCTATAAATGCGCAGAGTAGTTTATAGGACTGCCTCATGCATTTTGCAAATACGGTCACATATCCATTGTTTCTGTGAAAAACAAATTATATACAGAGCAGATTGTGGGACTGTCTCAATATATATTCTATATTTGCGCAGAACAGTTTATGGGACTGTCTCATGCATTTTGCATATACGATCACATATCCATTGTTTGGGTAAAAAACAAATTATATATAGAGCAGATTGTGGAATTGCTTTAATATATATATAGGGTTACCAACTCGGCCCAGGGCGAAAAGAGTACATTTCAAATCAAAATTCCTAACATATGAGATACGTGTATTTTAATATCAACATCAACAATTTAAACAAAAATAAACAATGTATTTTTTTTTACCAAACATATTAACCGACGAACACAACGTATTTTAAAAACGAAAAGTTCGTAAGATACGAAATACTTAAAATTAAAATAAATAATATTAGCAAAAATAAACAATATACTTTTTACAAAACATATTATACGACGAACAAAACGTACAATAGGGAAGAAAAGTACCTAAGGTACGTAATACGTGTAAATTAAAAATCAGAATAAACAATATTAACAAAATAAACAATAAACTTATTACAAAAATAGTATACGACGATCAAATGTAATTTACTCACGATCAGCAAAATCATACTTTACTTTACTTCTCACTTCATTTAACAAATTTTTATTGCCCACACAATATTTAAAAAATTGTTCACAACTAAAGTTTTTAAAATTAAACTGTACCATTAGTAAGTTTTTTACTGATTCTGGCAAAAGTCTATTTCTTTCATCAGTCCAAATACTCTTCATTATGCTAAAAATCCTCTCCGCATTTGCGTTGTGGGCTGGATTCGCGAAAAAAAATGAACATATCTTTAGGAATTCTGAAGATTGACAGTCTTGAAAATTCTTCATTGTCTTTTATTTTATCAATAAAATTGTTTAAATTAATAGCCTGGTCGAAAATCAGCTATGCATAAATCATTTATGCATAACCCTTTTTCTGAAAGATATATTATACATTTTTCGATGTTTGCCCAGGAAGGTTTGTCCTCTAGCAGCATCCAATCAAAAATTTCATATTCTTTAAACGAAGTTGTCCACGTATTTAAATATAATATACTCCTTTCATAAACATGTATCAGTTCTTTGTAGCTTTCTCGTCTGGCGCAGTAGCAAGCTGTACAAGTTTATGCGTAATACCACTATTCTTATCAAAAAACTGAATTAGAATTGGAAACAATTTTATTGCGCCATGGTTAGATCGATCAGTAGAAATTCCAATATAATCAACGTCCGCTAATGACTCTATTGTTCTCTGTAATTAATTAGGCGCTAACTCGTTATCTACAATGGCTTGTGTTTTCGTTCGAGCGCATGAAATTTTATTCGCAATTTGGGAATCAGAAAACATGCATTTATATAATTTTGAGGAACAGTCAGTTGATAGATAACTTTGATGATGTTTCACAGTATGAAAAGCATGTGTAGCTTCTGCAGCTAATATCTGTGCTTCTAGTGGAGTGTGATACCACACAAAATGTGTCAATCTTTTGATAACTTCCTGCAGCCTGTATTCTATTTGTATGCCTTACAGTAGCAAGGTGTTGGTCGAAATCCGCCTTTCCCATATTTCCTATTAAACCTGTGATATTACATGACTCACAAATGGCTTCGTGAACCGTCCGTGCTTTTTTGAATATAGAATATTTTGCTTGTAATTCTTCTGTAAATTTACATTTTCGACGAGACATCTTAATGCTAGCCCTAATCGTAAAAAAAATCATTAATTGGTGTGGAATAGTGGAAAGAAAACATTCGAAATTAATGATTTTTTTACATTCGTTTATTTTTACGGTTTTTATGTGCGACAAAACTATAACACAAATATTTAGAGACACTATTGCTCTTGCTTAAATCGATTTTAATTTTATTTGATTTTTATCTGTCTATTTCTGAGCATATTAGAAGTAACACCATCCAACAATTTGAAAAGTTTTGAAAGTACAATGCACCAGGGAAAAATTAAATATCACAGAAATTAATATAATAGAAAAATTAATTACAAACGGAAAAAATATTAGTAAAATTCTAAACAAGCTTAGAAAAGTAATTAATAATTAGTTAAAAAATCAAGAATATTATTTCAAAAATAACCTCATTTTGTAAATTATTATAGGTAGTGCAAGAGTTTTGTCGCACATAATATTTTGATTTAGTGTTAAATGGTAGTTGTTTTGCGTATAATAAATTAATATTTGTAAATTTAATTCAGTGTAAATTATATTTTGTTATTGACCTAATTAATTACCATAAACATTTTTTGATATATATAAACAAGAGTGCATATTATTATTAAATCAAACAATCAACATAGTGTGCAAAATTTTTGTCGCGGACAAAATTGTTAAACTGGTATAATTTCATATGTACTGGTTGTGGAAAAAAGTATTTTCTCTCAATTTTATATAACAATAAATTTTATAAAACAATACACTAATACAATATATTAACAGTTGCCTGCTACACACACGGTGCCTTGTTCACAGTTGATCCTCTACTACTAATTCATAAACATAAAACATAACCTATTATAGGAAATTCCCCACTTCACGTAACGCTGGTTGAAATGGAAGACCTGTGGAAAATAATATGCGTACTCTTGCATTTACTATCAAAGTAAGAGCTTTTGAGCCCTGAAACTATGAATATTTACAACTTCTTCACATTTTTTTTTCCCAGTATTTTAGCATCAGTATATATTTTTGAAAAAGAGTACATTTACAGTAATTTTTGAAAAAGTAAGAGTACATAACTTTACTTGTTCAAAAAGAGTACTAGTACTCTTAAAGGAGTACGGTTGGTAACCCTAAATATATATATTCTATAAATGCGCAGAGCAGTTTATAGCACAGTCTCATGCATTTTGCAAGTACGATCACATATCCATTGTTTAAGGGAAAAACAAACTATATGGAACTGACTCGATATATAATATAGAGAAACAAGCCTAGAGGCACACAGATCTCTAATTAAGGGTGCTGAGCGGTTTGTGGGACCGGCTCGCAACATCCAAAAGTCTTTCCAAAATGTACGCATATTAATTTTATTTGACCGCCATTTTTTGTTCTTTTTAGCTCAGAAGAATAATAGGGTTTGACCTGTTTGAACGGTCCCATTCTTCGCGCGCTTTAGATGACGTCACAGCTCTCGTTGTCATTCAGTGTTGTTTACTATTTGCAATGTTGTTTACTTTTGACAGTTAAGGATTTTTAGTTAAAATCGCTATTTCGATAATGGAAAAAGCTAAAAAAACATGTTATATATATATTGTTTTGTACTGGAATGCAAAAGCACTATTATAAGTACACCAGATAAGGTGCTTTATTTGTTCCAAGAAATGCGTAAATAATGGTGTAAGGTTTTCCAATAAAATTTCCGTCACCAATAAAATCAGCTAGGAAGTTATTTGCAGATAACCCAGTTGATAGTACATCTATTTCTTCTGATTATTCAGTAATATCCAATGATTATGCATCATGTAGCTCATCTGAATTAAGTTGGACGCAAGATGCTTTAGAGGATGAAAAACATAAAAAAATGTAATGCGAATTGGTACAATAACTGCTATAGGAAAAGAGCCTATAATGTTGATAGGATTACCCAATCATTGCATTTAATAAAACTTTTAAGTGAAAGCATCCCACTTCCAACTATAGACATATTAATTACATTAAAGAAATTAAAATTAAATGAATCATTTAACATATTAGCAATGCAGTTTGGTTATTCTCAGAGCACATCATAAATACATCTATTTTTGGTAAATTGTCCGATTGTGCTTTAACAAAACCACTTTCCACCATTGTTCTTGATAATTTATAATGTCACTACAGACGAAAATCGCACTGGGTACTAATACACTAGTAAAACAATACAGTAATATTGCACAGCAAAACAGCACAGTGAATATTGACTCCGATAAAAGTCATAACATGTGCGTCACAGTCCCTAGTTTCGGTTCGACCAATGGTGATGCGTTTCATAAATTTGAATTTCGCTCGCATATTTTGGACTTTCTGATTTTAATTTTTGGAATTAAATACAAAGTAAATAAGAAAATAATGGTATAGTTGTAATGTCAAGATCATAAAGTATCGGGGGTAAAAAAATCAAGGAAATCTAAATCTCTTGCATATTACTTATTATGATGTAAGAGAAAGGGACGATATCCGGAGAAAAACGCCATCTGTCTTATCGACGTTCGATCACTCCCCAGAACATGAGAAGACACCTAAAAAAACCTAGAAATGTCAGTGAAGAGGAAGCGATTGAACTTGATGAAGAAAACAAGGTGAAAGTTTCCATAAGAAAGTAGCAAGTAGGTTTGAACATGTAGCAATTTCTGGACTATCTGAAGAAGTTCGTATAGAGTTAGTGGAAAAATACCCAATACCAGAAAATTGCAAACGCATCGGAGCACCACAACTGAACCCGGAAATTATGGCAGCAATTTCAGAGTTAACCTTAAAGAGGAATAAGGGTATAGAGTCAAAACAGAGAAAACTAGCTAAGGCAATCTCCTGCATAGGCAAAACTATCTCTCTACAATTAAGAGCAGAGAGCAAGGACAATCAACTGCTAGGACTGCTTATGAACACAAGTCGTATCTTGTGCGACATCCAGCATTCTGAATCTATTACTAGACGTAACTTCACTCGGTATACGCTGAAAAAAGAAATCATGGACCAACTAGTAGAGACCAAGATTGATACATACCTATACGGAGAGGATTTACCTGAAACCCTGAGAGCACCGAAATTAAGGTTTAAACTCTAACCCTAACCCGAAGGTGATTAAGAGATCTACCAAACCATTAACGTCCAGGAATTTAAACTGGAAGGCTCTGGTTCTGGCACGCAGACAACAGGAACCACAGATGAGCCGACAACCTGCACATTAGCGCAACAGCTCATCAAAAAAGTCCTGGAATCAAATGAGAAGCTCCTACCGTCGTTAAGCTCGGGGTACAAGATAAATTTCTCCAGACATGTAGCACAAAAATATGTACCACACTCCAGAAACTTTTCAGACTCGGAGAAGGCGTACATTGATGAGTTCTTCAAGACCTTCTAGGGGTGGGAGCAATATAAGGGGCACACGATGTGAAGGGCAATTCATTTCTAATATATTCGTAGTACCAAAACCCAGCGGGGAGATGCGTTTTATTTTAAACCTTAAAGGTCATTTCACACACATCGGTCACGTCACGTTTCAGTCAACGCTCCGAACTAGAGCCGTCGCCGTCCAGTCTCAGTCAAAATAGCGACTGTATTCACAACTATCCGTCATTTTTCTATTTTAATCGAACAGTAAAGATGTAGCAACAAGGTATGATATGGACTTATTTGTTGTTATTAAAAGTTTTCTGATATTTTCCCTATTGTATTAGAAAAAATTGAAAGCCGATATAAACGAAACCAAATAGTATTAAAATAAGTTAAAAAAAATAGAATATATTTATTCTATATAACAATCATAGGAACAATAATCATTGTAAAAATATATACATATGGGTTATTCTCTGTAAAGAAATTTTCGGCCCGGACAAAGTTGTCCGGTCATATTAATTTTCTTTTTTAGAAAAAATAAACCTAACAATGATTATAAAAATAACAGTTATTGATAAGGAATAGAAAGCCCATTGGATTTGTAGCAACTTTTTGAGATATGAGCATTTTTCTTAAGAGTAGTTGCAGGGGACTGTTCGGTATGACAAGGGACTATACCTAATACATCAAAACCACATAATACACAATTTTAATCATTTATTTAGTATGTTCAGTTAGTATGTTCTGCGTTAGTAGCTTCAGCTGAATGAAGATCGTCTTCCGATTCAGTAAATACTTCATCCACACTCCATTTGGGTTTTGAGTCAAATGCAATACTGCCTATTTTAAAATGGTCACAAGAGTTGCTGCTGCAAAAGCAACGGAGACTTCTCATCGTTAAAGTCGCGCAGCTGGTTGGACTAAGGCTAGATTTCGATAATACACCTACGACTTGTTGGACTTTCAAGCGACCTTTAAAACCCTTCTGTTTCGTCGCTTCCATTTCAATATTATTGATCATTTTCTGAATGACTTGGCTATCAATTACGATATATGTAATGCTAGGGCATCGTTCTTGGATGGACTGTACAAATTGTTCGATATCATTAATATCACCACCAGCGTTTACAACAAAGTCTGCCATTCTTTTGCATGTTGCTCCGATACCGTGTGGTGCACCCTTTCCATGTCCACTCTCTGTATAATTCCATGTAAAAGCCTCTACTCCTGGAATTTCTTCAGAGATTTTAGTTGCCATTATAAAAAAAAAAATTGTTACGATACTGCGTAACGGGGCCATCGCTCAAGAAGTGTACGCGCTTAATGTTATCTGGAAGATCTTTAAAAATTGGTTGTAAATGAGCCCAAATGGCAGCAGGTGAATGAGCTATGTTCTTTGAAACTGTACAATACGAACGTATTGATCCCTTTAGATAAATCACTACTGTATGTAGACTTCGCTGAGCCCGCGATCCACCGAAATGAATTGCTTGTATCTCTTCTGCATACTTTGTGCAGTAATTTTCGCTGAAATCCATGTGAATAAGAACATCATCATCTTGAAGGTTAATTTTGAGAGACTTCATCGCATTAAACTTGTGAACAATGTTCCTTTCATGGGCAATGAATTTTTCCAAGTCTTCATGCAATTGTATTATTAATTGACGTGGATGGACATCAAAATAATTCTTTAAATACTTTGTAACTGTTCGTGACTTTTTGGTTTTTAGATCTTGAATCTCTTGCCTCTCAAAAATCCACATTTTATACTTAGTTACAGTATTTTAACATGCTTCGTCGATAAAATATTATATGAGACGTGTGTGAACTCAGCTTTTGTGCACTCATAAACTTCGCAACTCATACATAAAAGCCCGTCTTCACACACTTGTATCATAAATTACTATTTTTTAATAATACGTGGTTTGCAATGTAATAGGCGGCTTGCAATGGAAAAACAGGGTTAAGACCTTTCAGATAACATTTTCTTTTATTTAGATTTGCAACGAATTTCCGAAAGCAGAAACCCAATCGACGAACACAAAGCCGGTCTTTCATGGCGATTTTAATAAACAAGCACAGACAAAACGTTGGCGGAGTGGTCGGGCGACTGCAGTTCTAGCGATAAGTGGAATGAAAAGGGGAAATAAATGAATTGTATTTGTTCTTACGGCGATTGAGGAGCCATTTTTTCCGCAGCCTCCCCTAAATATAGACCTCAAGAACACCAAGTAGGGTAACCACCCAATCGTTGGCACTCCTCCAATTATTGGCAGTTTAGAGTTTAATTCGAAAAAACAAGGAAACCATAGATTATTCAAGTTTGGTATGCATTAAGGTGCATTTTCATGCTGACGCTCGATTCTAGCGTCAAATTCGGTCACGTGGTGAGAATTTAAAATACGCGCCATCTAGCAGGAATTTTAGCGAAAAATTCCTAGTTTTATATCACCAAACTCTTTTAAACTAGGAATCCTACTAGTGCAAATCACACAACTTCTTGACAAACATTCTATGCTATATCGATCGCAACATAAATCTTCTAGTAACTTTTGATGATTATTGTAAGGTAATATTTTTGCTTCGTACAATGCGCTCAACTTCATGTCCAGATTACTATGGACTATACATAGACATGTATCACGATTTTTACCATTAGGCTTGACTACTCAGAAAAAACGTAATCGACAGAATGTTTGATAACTAATGTGAAAGTTATGGGCAAAAAATGTTTTGTATAGGTTGAGCATTGTATCAATACCTTTAATAATCAATACCATTGTATCAATAAATACCTTTTTTGTTTCTTAAGCTTGTCTTTGGTAATAAATTCCTTTTTTCCTGCTCCCATACGACTGTTACTATCGTCTTCATAAAACTCGTGAATCATCTGTTCTACACGTTTCGGGTATCTCTCTCGTCGTAATTTAGGTACGGATAGAGAATTGTACGGTACTGATTTCTTAATACCACTATAAATAGCAGCACTATCTTCAGGTATCCAATGTTTATACTTTTGAATCATCTGCCCAGACACAGCTTTTTCAAATATTTGCTTAACTTCGATACGGCTTAGTCTAGAATAATTTTCTTTCAGCTCTTTATTAAGAACTTCACCGAATAATGCCTTCTTGACAACTTCTTCTCGACCATCAGGTTGAGTTAACATTTTTTGCATTTTAGTTTTAGGTGTATCTTCAATACCTTTTCTTCTCTTGCTTTCAAGTCTAGCTAATCTTTTCTTGTACTTCTCAAGTTTTTTTTTCCGTATTCTAATCTTTTCATTTTTCTCTATGTTTTCTTTCTCCCTTTGCCATTTTTCTTCGCTGCATATTTGCACTCGTGACTGTGAGACTTGGAGCTAAAAGATGCTGTTTTGAAACTGGTGTACTGCATCCTGAAGTTGGTGTGACGTGCCCTGAAGCTGGTGTGAAGCGTCCTGAAGCTGGTGTGAGGCGTTCAGAATCTGAAAATGGTATGTTTGCACGTGTAATGTTAGTGTTAACACTATTTAATTGTTTTTTTTTGTTCCGGTAAACAGTACAGTCTTTTTTCCAATTCTTGAGGGCAGCTCTGTGCTCACGTGGAGTCATATGTTTGACAAGTTTTCGCTGACCTTTTTCTCTGGTATTTTAGCCTCTCCTTTTCTTTCATTTCTTCCCTCTTTTGAGGATCGTTTTTTCTTCGTTGATATCTCAAATGTTCTGCATATCTTTTTTTTGTAATAATTCCTCTTTGGATAACTTTTTCAATTTAGGAAGCATGCCTATTTGACGATAACTAACTTGTAATAAATTATTCTGATTATGAGGATATATCAATAGCAATTACAAAAGAGAGACTGCTGTCAATTCTACACAGTCCCCTGGAATAAACAGCAGTCCCCTGTCAGAATAAAAAGCAGGGGACTGTTGCCAGGGGACTGTTGGCAGGGGACTGTGTATTTTGGTTAAATCGTGAAATATCAAGTCAACTATTGTAATGTATTGAACTTTGTGAGTTCTTAAGAAATATGTACATCAATCCTTATCTAATTACATAAAATATTTTAAATTCTACAAATAAATTATTAAAAAAATAATTAGCAGAGAACTGTGCGTCGTAATGACCCCGATGCACGCTCTCGCAACAAACGATGAACTTACATTGAATAAAATGATCACACAGTGCTACTAGCACCACCAAAACGAACTTCAAACTAATTAGATTAATAACTACATAAGATAACATGAAGAGGCACAGTGGATAATTTTATTTTTCATATTGAACTTATGGCAGGGGACTGTACTTAAAAATCCTGGACAAAGTTTGATCAAATGATGGGAAGGGAATAAATTGATCTTAGGTATTATTTATTTCGGAATCAAGTAAGTTAATTAATTATCTTTTTAAACATTACGCGTAACATTTTATATCATAAATAAATATCTTGAAATAAAATCGCAAAGTGTTAATTCTGGGAATGGGACAGCACAGGGGACTGTTTTTTTGGTGGCCTGAGATTTTTTTACTAAAAAACTATAATTAATACTATTCTAACTGTAACTGCTCTAAAAAGAAATATTCCTAAGCTTGCGTTTTGTGATATTTTAATTTATATTATATCAATATTAACTGATAAAATGATCCGGACAGCCATTTAAGAGTTTACAGAGAATCACCCATATACTTACACAACAAATCTTACTTGACATAAAAAATATCAATAACCAGTTTTATGCTAACGAACAATAAAGGTATTCGCTTTGCAAACCAAGCTACATAGGTGTCCTTTGACATTTTAAAACAACAGTAGCTGTCAAATTTCCGATAATTTGTATAAAATAATACAACAGACTGTAATATACTAACATAAAACAAAACATGGGTACTATATTGTTCAAGTTCTTTCAAAATATTTAATTTTGAAAATTCCCCAAACAAATATAAACTCTGAAATATATAAGAAAAACATTACTACTACTATTCACTCAACTACTAAATATTCTCAAGAAGTATATTTCTATATTGCACCAGATATAACTATTATATATGGGACTGTTATTCCGTTATTGAAAACAGTATCCATATATACTATTTGATAAGTTGTAGAGTACAGGGTATGGTATTTTCGAACACATGCAATTAACTTGTCATCACCCATTTTAACTTTTCAAAAAATTATAAAACGCCGTCAGTCAAACAAAAAATATCGTTGAGAAGAAATCTGCTAATGACGGTTCGGTGACTGCAGTACGACGGCCGGTTCTGATTCGTGACTGCGCCGGCTCAGAGTAGACAGAGTAGTGTAGAAAGTCATTTGACTACCATGCAAACATATTTTTTGTAACTGATACTTCTCGGACCTGACGGAACGGAGACGTGACTTGACTGATGTGTGTGAAAGGACCTTAAGTCTCTGAATTAATTCATCGATACACATCATTTTAAAATTGAAGACATGCGCACAGTTATTAAGATCATTTCAAGGGATTATTATAATAGCTACATTAGACCTTAAGGATGCCTACCTGTTAATTAAAATTCATTCAGCAAGCCATAAATATTTACGTCTCTTTTGGAAGAGTAAATTATATGAATTTAATGTTTTACCCTTTGGCTTAAACGTAGCGCCTTACGTTTTTACTAAAGTAATGAAACCAGTAAAGTTATTGCGCTCAGCGGGCTACATTTCTTCCTCTCCTCCTCCTAGTTCTTTTTAGGACATTGTCCTGTTTCTTTACGCATATCTCGTCTCTTGCGACCTTGAGCTCTATGACTCGTTCCATCGCTTCGGTGGTCTTCCCATGGGTCTTTTTGTGTTGGGTTTTGCTACTTTGGCCCATTTTGCCAGTCGTTCTGGGCCCATCCGGTCGACGTGTCTGTCCCACTCTCTTCGTCTGGCTCTGGTCCATCGCACCACGTCCTGTACGTTCAGATTTTCCCTGATTTCTTTACTTCTTTTTCGATGAATAAGAGTCACGCCTGATATTGCACGTAGTGTCTTCATTTCGGTGGTGCGCATTTGTTGTTTAGTTGGGTTGGTTTCTGCCCTCGTTTCGGCCGCGTATGTTAGAATGGGACGAACACATGTTTTGTAAATTCTGACTTTGCTGTGTGAGGACATATATTTGTTCTTCCAAATGATGTTATGTTTGGATGTTATGTGCGGTGCTGCTTTGGTTTTTGATCTTCTGACCTCCTCTTTAAGTCTTTTGCTGCCCGTTATTTCTACCCCAAGATACTTAAATGTGTTTACTTGTTCTATAATGTTGTTCGCGGACTACAGCTTGCATCTTATTGGTGTTTTACTGATGACCATGCATTTTGTTTTTTTGGCTGAAATCTGCAAGTTATACTTTGCAGTTGATTGGGAGAAATTATATAGTAGACGCTGGAGATCGTCCTCGTTGTCCGCTAAGAGCACTGCGTCATCAGCGTAACAGATGATGTTTGTAGTTCTGCCGCCCATGCTATAGCCGATGTTTAGTGCTTTGATGGCACTACTTTGATGGCACTCTACATTTCATCAATATACTTATATGATTTTCTATTAGTGGGACTCTCTCAGGAGGAGTGCCTAAAAAATATAGATACAGCAAGATAGTTACAAACAAGAGCATCATCACCATCGACAGCATGTAAATATTTAAGGTTTATCATTATACCAGGAGGATTTTCATTTTCGCGTCGTATATTAGTTTAATTGAGACATTGAATGGACTTTATTAACCACAGCTTTCGAGAGGAGAGTTAAATCATTTAATGAACCTAAGATTGACTTGTTTGCGACAAGACTTGAAAAGAAATGTTCTAAATATGTATCATGGTTGAGAGACCCAGATGCTTTTGCTGTAAACGCATTTACCTTAAATTGGTCCAAGATTTATTTCTATGTTTTTCCACCATGTTCTATTATAATTAAAGCAATTAGGAAGATAATTTCTGACAGGGCCAAGTGCATTATGGTTGTACGTTGTACCTTTGTGAGCCACACAACCATGGTACCCAGTTTTTTCAAAAACTTCTCGTGTCTGAACTAATTATACTTCAATCACATGATTTGGTTACACTGCACTCCCACCTTACCCTGGCTGCCGGAGTATTATCAGGACAGGACTACTAAAGAGGAGCATCATTGACAAATAGCTCCCTAAGGCAGTACGTGGTGGCGAGCAATCGATATGTATGAGGCATCAATCCCAGAGATATTAGAGTTTCTGACTGATTTGTTTAACATGGGTATGTAACACGGGTCCCTAAACATCTCAGGATCAAGAGATTATTTAGGGGCGATTTCCAAGCTTCGCCCGTCTCTACCAAAATATAATATAAGGTGGGATACATCAGTTGTCTTACACTTTTGGACTAAATGGTACCCGAATGCAGAGCTTTCACTGGAAAAGCTCTCAAGGAATTGCGTTACTCTGTAAGCCCTAGGGACGGCTCACAGAGTACAAACTTTGTCAAAAATAGATATAAGAAATGTTGAGATCTATTCATCTCAAGTTTATATAAAGATACCAGATTCAATTAAGACATCAAGAGTAGGAACTAACCAACCAATGCTATGTTTACCTTTTTTTTACCTAATTGATTACATTAATAGGACCAGGGACCTAAGTAACACGGATAATCTATTTATCAGTCATAAAAAACCGCACAAGGTGGTGTCAACCCAGACTTTAAGCCGTTGGATTAAGTGCACACTAGGGGGCAGTGGAATAGAAGTGTCCACTTTTTCAGCACATAGTACACGCCACGCGGCGGCTTCCAGGGCCTATAAGCTAGGAGTACATATAGACGAAATAAGGAGAACTACGTGCTGGGCTGACACCTCTAGTACATTCGAAAAATTCTACAACCGAGCAATTCTAGAAGGAAATTGTACTGCATTGGCGAGTGCAATAATCTTTAAATGAGTTCTTGGTATCCTTAAGCCTTTGCGGTCCTGTGTCGGGACCACTCCGACATTGAAATTTGTAGGTTCCGGTCCTATGTCGGGTTAGCTCCGCTAAAATATTGCGGGTATATTTAACTTAGATAATGAACTTCGAAGTATGTTTTCCTGTAGGTAACCATATAAAAAAATAAATACCTCAGAAGTATCAAGTTAGTGGTCTTAATGTCGAATTAGGCCTACCATTTACAGTGATCGCTCTATATAAGCAACCTCTATACAAGCAATTTTTTTTGTTCAATTGTTCTGTACAGGCAACTTATTTTTTTTAAACTAAATATTTGAGTTTAGGTCAATTCAGAAGTAAAATCAGCTGTTCACAACAACATAACCTCAAATTGTAAAAAATCTGTTATTGGAATATGTTGTGTTTTGTGCTGCCAGTATTGAAGTGAATTTTTGTTAAATAAAATAGTTACTTCAATTCTGTTAATTAATAAATTAATTAATTAATATTTTTTTGCTTTAAATTCAACCAAAAAATATGAATCAGAAGAAAAAAAGACGTTCAATTTCGTTAAAAGATAAGTATCCATTTTAAAGGACATTGAAAATGGTAAGAAAACAAAGGACATTTGTAACGAATATAAAGTTGCTAAATCTACAGTAAGTAGAATAAAAGAAAATAAAGAAAATTTAGAAGAATATGCATCCAAAACGTATGTGAATCAGAGTAAGATAAAGCGAATGAAGACAATAAAATATAGTGAAATCGACGATACAGTGCTTTCCTGGTTCTTGGAGCGGCGACAATTGAACGATTTAGTTCCAAATGAAATGATAAAATTAAAAGCACTCGAAGTAAATAGATTAAATAATGGACCGGAAACATTTGTAGCAAGTGATGGATGGTTAACGAAATTTAAAAATGCCACAATATACAGATTTTGTCTGTTTGTGGAGAGAGTGTGTCTTGCAATGTGGAGCTAGCTAATTCATTTAAAAATAAATTTAAAAATTATATTGCTGAAAAGAGCTTTTTGCCTGAACAACTTTATAATTGCGACGAAACCGGTCTCGTCTATAAAAGCTTGCCGAATAAAACTAACGTTACAAATTTTGAAAAATCCGCTGCTGAAAGAAAAGCAATGAAGGAACGAGTAGCAATTATGCCATGCGTAAACGCTACAGGTACGCATAAACTAGATTTGATGATGATAGGGAAATCGAAATCTCCTCGTTGCTTAAAAAATATGGATTTGCCAGTATATTACAAATCATCCAAAAATGCTTGGCAAACTTATACACTTTTTAGCGACTGGTATAATGACATATTCATACCTTCAGTAACTCGACACTTGGAATCTAAAAACCTTCCCGTAAAGCCCTTCTCTTTGTAGATAATGCAACTCGCCATGGGTCTGAGAATAATTTTACTGGTAACCCGAATTTCAACGTTATGTTTTTCCCCCTAATAACATACCATTATTGCAACCACTAGATCAAAATGTAATAAAATCACTAAAACAACGCTATGGTAAACATCTACTTGCATGTCTTGCAGCCTTAGGTGCAGAAGATGGAATACTTTTAGCACTGGAAGATATAAATTTGAAAGATGTTGTTTATTTATTGCTGCAGGCATGGAATGAAATTCCCGTGTCAGTTATACAAAATTCATTTCAACATCTTTTTTCGTCAAGTGATGAAATTCCTTCTGATCACTTTTCAAAAGAAGATAATATTCCCTTGGCAAGATTGTATAATTCGATATTTAATGATTGCAATTTAGCAGATACTCAAATTATGGAGTGGGCAAGTGGAACAAATGAGGAAAATCATCCATTTAACCTTAAAGAAAATCCTAAAGTAGAAAGTAAAACTACTGCTGTTGAAGAAAATCAAAAAACCTCGGATGACTCCTATAAAAACATCAATGATGTTATTAATTCTTTTAATTTGGTGATGGAATGGGCAAAAGAAAATGACTTACCCTGAAATGAGGTTCTTTTGTTACAAAGAATAAGAGAAAAAGCTATCATGAACAAATACATGTAATTGTTTTTGTTTGTTTTGGCAATTAGTGCTGTACTAAACCAAAGATTTATTAAAATTTGATGTTTATTTTTTTTTTAATATAATTATTAACTACGCTTATATGATAATAATAATAAAATGTTTTCTTTTGCAAAATAAAACTAAATTTATTTATTCTACACAGCTTAGTTAGTAAAAGAAATAAGTGAAAATATTTTCCAGACAGTAACTATTCTTATACTCCTTTTTCCCCTATAAGCAACTTTTCCCAATAAGAAACTTGTTATTGAAATTGGTTCAAATGAGTTGCTTATATAAAGCGTTCACTGTATTTATTTTAGGCTCGAGCTACTTCAAATTGAAATTTGGAACTTTTTTTGCCAAAAATGGAACATGACCAAGATTGAACTACTGCACTACTTTTGATACATTACTAAATAAAAGGAAAAACGCTAGAGTAAAAGTTTTTATCGCTCTTTCTGTTCAATAATGTAAACGGGCCGATTTATTGTGTAAAACCAGTTTATTTTATATTTTATTCTAAACAATATTATATATTATACAAAATAAATAAAGTTCGATTGTTTCCTTTGTGCGAAGTGTAATATTTGAAAATTCTTTTTCTCAGTGACATGCGCAATTTTGTTTTGAATAGTGACAAAATACCACTCAGCGTAAAGCGAAGATGTTACTTAATGCATTTGTTAGAAATAAAATGTTTTAATTTCTATGTCCATGTCAGTGACATGGCGCATGCGCAGTTCGAAAGACCTTTTTGTTTTGAATAGCGACAGTAATCAACATAGGTAGTTTTCCAATTACAGCACCAGAGCGCACAATACGAGCACAAGGAAAAGCTCTGCTCTCGGGTAAAATGCGCAAGTGGTACCTGTAAGTTAACATGATATTTTAAGTGTTTTTATCATTGAGTAGGCATAATTGATGTGTATTTCATTATTTTTGTAAACAAGAGTATAAATACTGAATTGTTGTTAATTAATATTAATAATATTTATTTTGCAACCAATATATGAATCATGTATGAAGAATCAGGTATAATAGTTACTTTCAATGTATTTTCCTTTCTGTTATTTAATTATTGTAAAACTTTATCGAATTAAAATTCTTTCTATTGTTTGGTTATTAAAAGGTAACTTTATTTTTCAGATTTTTATTTTTGCAAGCATTACGTTGATGTCATTGAGAGTACATCTGCAGCTAGCATACATAAATGTTTTCTCGATCACACAAACATTTATGCTACCGTTACATATAGTCTTGTTTTTTTTGTGTTACCAGAAGAAAATGAAGAACGTAAGTATTGTTGGAAGTTTTAAATTGATTACGAAAGTTAATATCTATAAGTCATACTCGTAAATTTATAGTTGGCTAATAACTTCGATAAAGAGCCTAGTGATCCTGAAGACTCATCATAGTCCAATAATCAACCACAAAGTTTGTACAGTACTTTCTTTTAATTAGTAGTTTTTTTCTATTACTCATTGACATTTAATTACAGGCGCTGTATGGACTACGGAAGCAACTTTGGCTATTCTAGGTTTATAAGAAGCAAAATTGCACTTAATTAAAAATCCCAGTAATAAGACAAATGTGTGGAAACAGATTTCAGAAGGTCTTAAAGATTTGAAGACACAGGTAAACTAATGTTTAAATTTTTTTTATCTTGTGATCAATTTCTCTGATCTGATTTTTTTTTATTGAGTTATACATTTACAGATGACAGAGAATCAAGTCCGCTGGAAATTTGCTCGTTTACAGTCGAAATATAAAGAATGCTTGGATAATAATCGGAAAAGTGGAAAGGCTCCCATTACGTTTGAATACTATACTCAATTCGAGGAAATTTTTCACAAAGAAAAAAACGTATCTGATTGTCATACATTGTCATCATCAATTTCACAAAGAAAAAACCTAAAAAAAGACAAAGCAATGAAGCATCTAAAACAGAAAAACCTGTATCTAAAAAAAAAACAAATTAGAAGAAGCTAGTTGCAGTGGAAAAAAGTCATGTTCATCTGAGAAGAATGTAGAGCCAGTAAAATGTAGTAACAAGAAAACAAGATCTACCATGCAAAACCGAATTGTTGAGTTGCTACAAAGTTTTCAAGAACAGCAGAAATCTCTAGATGATGAATTATCAAAATATTTAAAGGTTAAAGATAAAGAAATTGAAGTTAAAAAAAGCAGTGGAACTTCGTGAAAAAAGAATTAGCTACGGAAAAATTAAGATTCAATGAAAAAAAAAACATCCAGTAGTTATGTTATGTTAAATATTGAAAACAAAAAGTTTTATCTATTAGTTAAGCTTTTAAAAACTAATTCTGATAGTGAAGATTCAGTTTCTTAAAGTAAAATATTTTTCATTATACCTCTCCCAAAGCCCCCACTTTCCGATCTATTAAGCGCACAGAAAATGTCTCTTTTCCGCGGACACGGACGAGTCGGCACTTCCAACTCGGCACCGGATAAGTCAGCACCGGGCAAATCGGCACCGAGACATTTCAGCACTCGTATTTACAATTTTCTTTTAACCTCTTATCTATACACTTTTTTATGATATTGAAGAAAATTTAAGTATTTATTTCTCAATAAATCAGGAAACACTGAAACACTTTTCTCGAGTATATTCCTGCAGAAAGTTCATATAACAGGGACAACATGTTGGAGTACCTGAGAGGATTATCTCACAATTATGAAATGTAATTTCTAAACTTTACTAAAGTTATTTATGTTTTATTATTAGTTTTTAATTTAACGCTGTTTTCATATGAATTCTACTGTTGGCTAGAAGGTGACTAAATAAATAGTTTACAATTTCCTTCATTTTTCAAGGGGCGTTACTTTTTTTAATTATAAAAAGGTTTATTTAGTTTTTGATATTACCAAAACCTATGTTATACTAGAAAATTTATATATTGATGACTGGTGCCGATTTGCCCGGTGCCGACTTATCCGGTGCCGAGTTTTCCCGGTGCCGACTTGTCCGGTGCCGAGTTGGAAGTGCCGAGTCGTCCGGTGCCGACATATCCAGTGCCGACTTGTCATGTACCCCTTTTACGGCCTAGGCCGGAAAATATTATTTGAATAACGAGTCGCTAGGTGGCAACCATTTTTACAGCGCTTACCTTTACAACTCCACTCGATTTTCTAACCGTTTTTATCAAAAACAAATCTTACAAGATTATTTGTTATTTTTTGCTGATTCTTCTCATATGCGACATGTTGCAAGTTTTAGATTTTTTTTTGAAATTTTTCGTTGTTTTGCGAAACTTATCACCGACCTCTGGTGCTCAGTTTGTTAACTGCTAACAAATAACTACTCTCCCGGGTTGCCATCTTCTCTGTTTACAATTTCAATCTGTCAATTTTTTCAAACGTCAACAGAAACGATCACGATAATCACTGTTGATTCAATGTTTTGTTCAAAGTCTCCAGAAGAAATAATAGCAGCTGAAGCGGCAAGTGCTGGTTTACCGAAAAAATCTAGAGAAAAATATAAAAATAAATACAACATATTTTATAAGTGGCGTCAACAACGAAAAGTTGACGCAGTAAGTGATGATATTCTTCTCGTTTTTTTATCAGAAATGGCTAAATCCAAAAAATCCCCTTCAACCTTATGGTCAAAAGTTGTCTGACAGTGGAAGAAAATGTTAATGTTACTAATTTCCCAAAAACTACTGCATTTCTCAAACGAAAAAGTGTTGGTTACACACCAAAAAAATCCAAAGTGCTAACTATAGAACAACTCGCCAAATTCATACTTGAGGCACCAGATGAGAACTGGTTATTAACTTAAATAATATTAATATTTGAAATTTTTGGTGCATGTCGAAGAGATGACTTGATACGTTTAACTTTGGAAGATGTGGAAGATAATGGCCGTTTTTTGATAGTATTCCTTCGAGATGGCAAAACTCACAAATCAAGAAGTTTCACAATTACAAAGAAAGGATGTCCCTTTGATCCATATAGTATTTATAATAAATATATTAATCTAAGACCTACAAATATGAATAGTAGAAGACTATTTGTTGCGTACCGCAATGGTAGATGTTCTGCTCCACATGTAGGTTGTCATACTATAAGTGCGGTACCAAAACAGATTGCAAAATATCTAAACCTAAAAAATCCTGTCGAGTATACTGGACTCAGTTTAAGACGATCTTCAGCATCTATGTTAGTCGAAGGCGGAGGGGATTTACTTACTCTAAAAAGACATGTAGGTTGGCGTTCCTCAGCTGTAGCCGAAGGCTATATCGAAGAATCGGTAAACAGAAAAAAAAACATTTCACATAAATTGTTCAATCATGCAGAAATAAAAAATACGTCAACAACAATAAACATTGTAGATGAACCTTCAACTTCATCAACAATTCAAAACGATATAGAGGCTAAAGGATTGAATATTTATAATAATACTAATTGCAGTATAAATATTTCAATTAACAAAATTTAAAAATATATAATCATAAATAGTTTATCAGTAGTGGAAATTTTCAAATAATTTATTATTAAATTTCTATTGTTTTGTTAATAAACGTATTTCCAGGTAATTTATTTATCCTATAGGGGAGGGTTGTGTAATAACGCGCGGTTGATAATACCGCGCTCTAACGTAACTAAAAAACTGCATTTAGGACGCTATCTGTGTACACATCAAATGGTCGTAGTTGCGACTGAGAAACAGCTCCCCGCGCGTCAGTGGCCCACGATCAGTGATACCACTGGTATGTGTGCTGGAGAACTTGCGCGCATTTATTATAATTTTTCTGTGACTGTCGAATCCAGGTATGTACTTCTTTTTGTAGACTAAATTATATTGTAGTAATGTATTTTGTTGCTTAATTTGGTGTTACTTAAAGTAGATATGAGTTTTATGGCCAAAATGTTGTTTGTAAAATACTGTTGTGGCAGTAATACAAAATGGCGTAGGCTGATAAAGCTGCGCTCAGGGCGCGGTATTGTCAAACGGGGCGCGGTATTATCAATTGCATAATGTACTATTTTTTCTTTCACAGATGGCTGAAAGTGCACCAAAAAGAAAAAAGGGGTCTTGGGATCCACTTCAAATACAAGCTGCTTTAGAAGCTGTAAGTAATGGAAGAAAAATAAAGGAAGTAGCAAGATCATTTATGCTTCCAGAATCTTCAATAAGAGATAGATTAAAAAAAGGAGACCCTCGACTTGGCCGAAAGGCAACATTTTCAAAAGAAGATGAAAAGGAGTTAGCTGACCATTTTGTTCTGTTGTCTAAAACATTTTTTGGAATCTCACAGCAACAGCTACGCAAATTGGCAGGCAGGCAAATGCTGGGTGTATGCGTTCTTAAAAAGAAATGCTGGGATCGCTTTGCGACTTCCGGAGTCAACAAGCATGAATAGAGTGTTGGGTTTTAATAAAACTGAAATTGCATTGTTTTTTCGCAATTTAGAAGAAATGACAGAGAAGAATGCTTATCCAGCAAAGCAAATATTTAATGTGGATGAAACAGGAATTACGACTGTTCAAAGACCTGGAAAAATTTATGCACCTAAAGGAGTTAAGCAAGTTTTCAAAATTACAAGCGGAGAACGTGGGTAAAATGTTACAGTTGTCTGTGCCATGAATGCATCAGGAACAGCATTCATACCACCCATGTTTATAAATACACGCCAAAGAATCAAGCCAAGCCTTAAGATTGGAGGGCCCATTGGAGCAGAATACGAGTGCTCAAAATCAGGGTGGATCACCGAAGAACTTTTTGAGAAATAGCTTCGTCACTTTGTCAAACATATTAGTGCAACAACTGAAAGCCCCACTCTACTAATTCTCGACATTCATGCTAGTCACTTGTCACTGAATGCTTATCAATATTTCCGGGAAAATGGGATTCATATGCTATCTTTGCCTCCGCACACTTTCCATAGGATGCAGCCGGTATATGTTACTTTTTACGGTCCATTGAAGACAGCTTATCATAGAGAGTGCGACTTACATATGAAAAACCACCCATATGAAAAAAATACTCATAATGTTTTGGCTTCCATTTTCAACAAAGCCCATTTGAGAGTAGCTTCGATAGACAAAGCAGTAAAAAGTTTCGAAGTGACTGAAAATTCAATCAACAATGACAAAGCAACGGAAGCACTCTCCTACACATCTTACAAATGAGACCGAACCTATTGCTCGCTTTCGCGTAGAAATATTTTGGAGGTATTAAGTCCAGTGCCTCAAAAAAATCAGAAAATCAAAGTACGTTGAATGAAACAACACTCCCAAATTTTGACGGCCACACACCGAAAAACACAGCTAGAAGATAAGGAGAGAAAGAGGAGATTAAAAGAGGAAAAAAAAAGATAAACGAAAACATGCAAAAGGAAAAGCTTTAGCAAAGGGAAAATCTGGGAATAGAAGAGTGTTAATTTCTAGCAGTGAAGAAAGCATTGATGACATTCCACTAGCTCAATTATGTAATGACGGCGGTAAAGATGAGATGGGCACAGACAAAGAAAATGACAATACCAGTGATAAATGTTCAATATGTGGTGAATTCGGCCGTGACAAGGAAGTCTGGTTTCGTTACTGCGCTTGTTCAACCTGGATCCACAAGGAATGTAGTGGAAAAGATACTGCAGAAAATTATATTTGCGACTTTTGTTAAGATAAATATAAGCACTTTACCTAATAATGTAAAATGGCTGGGATTTTTACATAGTTTTTTGTCCAAATTAAATGTTGATTGACCTATATATCGCCTATTATTCATAACGCACGGTATTATCAAACCGGCGCACGCTATTCTCAAACCAGTTTAATAATGCCGCGATTTTATAAAATTTCTTTTTCTACCTATATTTTTACATATGTGCTATTAAAAGGAAATATTGTTTTTAAATTTGATTGCTAGGTAATCTGTAATAATAAAAATATAACAGTCGATCTGATCCGCACTATTAGAACATTATAGCTATATCCTCTTAAGGGCGCGGTATTACCCAACCCTCCCCTACATTCATTGTTTCTCAAATCTTTGACCGACGTTAGCATTTATTTGTTCATAAAAATAAAAGATTTTAAAAATGCATAGGTAATTTTTTTAACAAGTATTTTTGTTATCAGGGAGGTATAATGAAAAGTATCGTTCATTACTCGTCCAGAAAGGGTTTTTCCAGGCTTGCATGACTTCCCAATTTGTCACGCGCGCCCGGAAAAGCCTATTTTCTGACCTCGTGATGAAATATACTATTCCAGACGGTAAGTATTTTTATACTTCTTTTTCCTATAAGCAATTTTTCCCAATAAGAAACTTTTTTATTGAAATTGGTTCAAATGAGTTGCTTATATAAAGCGTTCACTGTATTTATTTTAGACTCCAGCTACTAAAAAATGAAATTTGGAATTTCGGTTTTTTTTGCCAAAAATGGAACATGACCAGAATTGAATTACTGTACTACTTTTGATAGATTACTAAAAAAAAAGGAAAAACGCTAGAGTAAAAGTTTTTATCGCTTTTTCTATTCAAGAATGTAAACGGGCCGATTTATTGTGTAAAACCAGTTTATTTTATATTTTATTCTAAACAATATTATATATTATATAAAATAAATAAAGTTCGATTGTTTCCTTTGTGCGAAGAGTAATATTTGAAAATTCTTTTTCTCAGTGACATGCGCAATTTTGTTTTGAATAGTGACAAAATACCACTCAGCGTAAAGCGCAGATGTTATTTGATGCATTTGTTATAAATAAAATATTTTAATTTCTATATTCATGTCAGTGACATGGCGCATTTCGAAAGTCCTTTTTGTTTTGAATAGTGACAGTAATCAACATAGGTAGTTTTCCAATTACAGCACCAGAGCGCACAATGCGGCACTGTACGCAGCATCGAGTGTTCCAACATTAGCAACGCCTCGCACCGACGAGCACAAAGCAAAGCTATGCTCTCGGGTGTAATGTGCAAGTGGTACCAATAAGTTAACATGAAATTTTAACATGAAAGTGTTTTCTTCATTGAGTTGGCATAATTGATGTGTATTTCATTATTTTTGTCAACAAGAGTATAAATACTGAATTGTTGTTAATAAATATTTATTTTGCAACCAATATATGAACCATGTATGAAGAATCAGGTATAACAGTTACTTTCAATGTATTTTCCTTTCTGTTGTTTAATTATTGTAAAACTTTAGGGAATTAAAATTCTTTCTATTGTTTAGTTATTAAAACTTAAATTTATTTTTCAGATTTTTATTTTTGCAAGCATTGCGATGATGTCATTGAGAGTAAATCTGCAGCTAGCATACATAAATGTTTTCTCGATCACATGAAACAGTTATGCTACTGATACGTATAGTCAGGTTTTATTTGTGTTACCAGAAGAAAATGAAGAACGTAAGTATTCTTGGAAGTTTTAAATTGATTACGAAAATTAATATCTATAAGTCATACTAGTAAATTTATAGTTGACTATGATAATAACTTGGATAAAGAGCCTAGTGATCCTGAAGACTCATCATCGTCCAATAATCAACCAAAAAATTTGTACAGTATTTTGTTTTAATTAGTAGTTTTTTTTTCTATTACTCATTGACATTTAATTACAGGCGCTGTATGGACTAGGAGGGAAGCAACTTTGGCTATGTTAAGTTTATACGAAGCAAAATTGCACTTAATTAAAAATCCCAGCAATAAGACAAATGTGTGGAAACAGATTTCAGAACGCCTTAAAGATTCGAAGGTACAGGTAAACTAATGTTCAATTTTTTTTATCTTTACTGATTTTTTTTTTAAATTCAGTTATACATTTACATGATGACAGAGAATCAAGTTCACTGGAAATTTGCTCGTGTACAGTCAAAATATAAAGAATGCTTGGATAATAATCGGAAAAGTGGAAGGGCTCCCATTACGTTTGAATACTATACTCAATTCGAGGAAATTTTTCACAAAGAAGAAAACATATCTGATTGTCATACATTGTCATCTTCAATTTCACAAAAAAAAACTGTGAAAAAAAAGACAAAGCAATGAAGCATCTAAAACAGAAAAACCTGTATCTAAAAAAAAAAAACGATTTAGAAGAAGCTAGTTGCAGTGGAGAAAAGTCAAGTTCATCTGAGAAGAATGTAGAGCCAGTAGAATGTAGTAACAAAAAAAAACAAGATCTACAGTTCAAAACCGATGTATTGAGTTATAACAAAGTTTTCAAAAACAGCAGAAATCTCGAGATTTTATTTTTTATAGGATTAGCTTAGATTTTTATTAGTTTTATTTATAGAATTAGCTACAGAAAAATTAAGATTCAATGAAAAAAAAAAAAAAACATAAGGACTGGTTAAACATTGAAAACAAAAAGTTATTAGCTTTACTTTTATAAAAAAAAAACTATTAGTTAAGCTTTTAAAAACTAATTCTGACTGATAGTGAAAATTCAGATTCTTAAAGTAAAATATTTTATATAAAGTTGGATGTTTGTTAAGATATTTGGAAACTTAAAAACTTTATTTTTGCATGCATACAAAATGTTTTATATTTAAATAAATTTTAGTTTAAAATTTTTCAGCACTTGCTTTTTTATTAACTTTTATACGTCAATTGAAATGAATTTTATCATTTTTCGGGTTGTTTTCTTGAGCTTTTTTATATATTTTGTACAAATTAACGATTAACATTTACAATAACAATTTTTATGTTTCCATTAAAAAAGTTACGAATTTAGAAAATTCAGAATTTTCTTTTTCAGCACAATTTCGAAAGTTGATTTTTCATCAAATTGATGACTCGACATTGTAAAATACTTCAAATAAACAAGTGAAAAAATTCGATTAACCAGTCTAGGAAAAAATGCTTTTGGAAATGATTAAAGATGTGATCAATTATGTTATGACTCAGGAAACAATTCTCGAAACAATGCCATTCTGCGATCTCTACCTAAGTTCCTATTTTCATCTTGTTCGTCATAATCTGGTTCTTCTAAATAATTACCAACATTTATGGTACCTTCTTCGATTTCATTAAGATGGTCATGATCATCAATGCAGTAGTTGTGCAAAATGCATGCAGCTGTAACAATTTCCGTTATAAAAGATATTTGTCTATATTCAGTGAAGAATTTGATTCTTCGAAAACGACTTTTTAATAGCCCTAAAGCTTTCTCAACTGCCATTCGTGTAGATTGTAGATGAATGCAAATAATTAAATTCTCTTTGTTGCGCAGTTAAATGACCATTGTTACGAAATGGTGAAACAAGCCATGGTAATAATGGATAAGCAGAATCTCCAATCAAAAAAGTATTATTTGAAAATAAATCTCCTGTATTATAACAAGAATCTTCATACAACGGTGATCTTCTTAACACATGAGCATCATCCAAAGATCTTCATATTAGAGTCAACAACAGCTTGCAGATTTATTGAAAAATATTTTCTCCGATTACAATAATCCGCTAATTTTCAGAAGGCTTCGCAATACTTATATGTGTACAATCAATGGACCCCTAAATGCTTAGTATATATTTTTTTGGAGCGCAAAACATTCACAAGTTCTCATTACATCATTATTAGTCTGTGGCCATTTTATTATATCATCCAATTTTATTAAAATCCATTTCGTTAGACGCCGTATCACACGAAATGTAGACGAAATTGAAATATCAAATATATTAGAAATTGTCCGTAATGGTTCTGTACTGGCCATAAACCATAAAAAAATCAAAAAACTAATTTCGGCACCAATAGGTTTCATTCCAAAATTATTATCAGGAATGAAATTTGATCTTTCTAATTCACCTGTAATGGAACAAGTAGTTAATATTTGATAACATGGTAATTTATTTGATATTTATTTTATATGAACAAGTACCTATTAAATGATATGCATTCCTACGTGAAAGTCGAAAATGCTCTTTAAATTCCATGTCACTCCAAGATTTTACGATTGATAGATAATCTTCTACTCGCTGTTTTCTATTGCCTGTCACTAAATACTGAATTAATGGTGCAAATAATACATCAGCTGCATCGTCGTAAAAATTTTCGATAAAAATATCACTTAATGAAGAAAGACTTGATTCATACAAAGTGTTATTATCACTTGAATCATCATCATTATCTGCTGCATCAGATGATTCCATTAAAAAATATATATTTTTTTGTCTCATTTAAACAATTATATATTTAAACAATTATATATTTTTTTTTTAAACTCATTTAAACAATTTTTAAAAATTAATAAATATGCATTATTAGTAATATTAAACAATAGGTTTGTTCCAACAGCGAAATAGAAACCGATTAGCAACTAGCTCCCAACTGCTCTGTACGTATGCGCGACTAGAGCCAATTTTGCAACCGATTTGGATTTTTTTACTGTTGGAACGGTTTGAAGACTTGGCGTTTGAAAAATAAATATGAAGCTGTTTCAATTTTATTAACCCGCTGCGCCGTTTGAATTTAATTTAATTAAAAAGGAACATTTGTTATTTGTTGTAATTTTTTTTTCTTGAAAACATTTTTGTCAATGAGTTTAGTTATAAGTTTATTTAGAAATGTTAGGACCCAACATCTCCCCTTTTTTGGTATATTTATGTCTAGACTCAATATAATTAGATTTATTTAACAATATTTATTGGTGTCGTAACTCATTTAGTTAGGGTGGTTATGTTTTATTTACCGACTACGTAGAGGGATTGGACTGTTAAGTATCAATAATAAGTGCAAGTATGTGGGAGTGGGGTGGAGAGGGTGGGTAAGGGGTGACGGCAAAAACCACCAAGTAAGTCCGACCCAAATGTCAACCTCTCCTGCACGCGGTGCCCGCTGCTAGATAACGAACGAGGCTCTGGCGACCGAGTCATGGCGGTATAACCATTCCATCGAGAAGTAAGGAAATGTATTGCTCAAACTCGCCAACACGCTTGGCAAGCGCGGCGTTTAAATGCCAAACCCCTCTAACAAATGAATGGCAACTTATGACGTAAATATACCCCAGGTGAGTAGGGCTAGCCCAAAACCTCACCCTGATAAGTCAGGCTGTCTCATGGATTCTGGGGGAGACAAAAAGATGATAAAAACACAAATAAACAAGACCAAAGGCAAAATACACAACCTAAACATTGCCACATATAACGCAAGAACACTAGCAACCGATGAGAGGCTCATTGAAATGGAAGAAGAGCTGAGGCGAATAAATTGGGATATAGTGGGAGTGAGTGAAGTAAGAAGGCGTGGAGAAGAATGGAGAACACTTAAGTCGGGAAATATATTCAATGCAATATAATCATGCCGGAGAAGCAGACAAATCCATAGGCGGCGTAGGTTTCCTCATAAACAAAAAGCATGCAAAAAACATCATATGCATAAAGAGTATATCCACAAGAGTAATATATCTAATACTCAAACTAAACTCCAAATATAGTATAAAAATTATACAAGCTTACGCACCCACCATCGAGTATGAAGACGAAATAGTAGAAAGTTTCTATGAAGACATTTCCCAGGCGAAGAGTGAATCACCTACCCACTTTACAGTGGTAGGAGGTGATTTTAATGCTAAGATAGGCAAGAAGCTGGATGCAGCGGAGATAGTGATCGGAAACCATGGAACAGGGGACCGGAATGATCGAGGAGAAATGCTTATGAACTTCCTAAAAATGCAAAACCTATACTTGATGAACAGCTTCTTTTACAAAAAAGAACATCGCAGATGGACCTGGGCGAGTCCAAATGGAAACACAAGAAATGAGATTGATTTTATAATAACTTACAAAAAGCTTATCGTCAACGACGTCACTGTATAAAATAGTTTCACAACAGGAAGCGACCATACAATGGTAAGGGCAAAAATAACTCTAAACCTAAGTAAAACCTAAGAAAGACGTAAGCTGGTAACAAAGAAAAGACAGGCAGGTTGGACCAGAACAAGTTCACAAATATGTAGAAATGATAACTACCAACTTGGAAACTACACAGTTTGAATATAGGCACAAAACAACAGACGAAATAAATAACAAAATCGTCGAAGCTATAAATGAAGCAATAAAGACATACTGTAAGCCAAATAAAGAACAAATAAGCAAAATCAGCAAACATACCAAAGAGCTTATGAAACTCAGAAGAGTGCTAAGACAAAACAGCGATAGAGACTCAAAACAACTAAGAGATTTAAGCAAGACAATTACAAAAGACATCAAAAATGACATACGTCGATACAACACAGAACAAACGAAACTAGCTATTGAGAACAACAGAAGTATGAAGGTATTAAGAAGAAATATGTCAAATGGAAGAAAAGAAATCTTCAAACTAAGAAACAGCACGGGAACACTAACCACAAATAGAGACGATATACTGAAAATAGCGGAAGAATTTTACGCCACTCTCTACATGAGTCGGCTACAAGAACAACCAGCGGAACCGACACAAACACATACCGGGAAGGTCATAAATCAGGGGTCTGAAGATATGCCAAGTATATCGATAGCCGAAATTAAGAATGCTCTTGCAGAGATGAAGAACAACAAATCCCCGGGTGAAGATGGCATACATATCGAATCCATAAAACAAGGAGGAGACGCTCTACTACATGCCATAAAAGCACTATTCAACACCTGCTTAGAAGAATGTGCTACACCTGGCGAATGGAACAACGCCTCCACAGTTATTCTACATAAAAAAGGCGATATAACACAGCTCGGAAACTATAGACCGATAAGTTTGCTACCACATCTATATAAACTTTTCACCAAAGTAATCACCAAAAGGTTAGAAAATAAACTAGACTTCTACCAACCCAAAGAACAGGCTGGGTTTAGATCGGGATACGGGACAAATGACCATCTTCAGGCTATAAAAACTCTCATTGAAAAGTGTAATGAATATAATAAGCCCCTTGTCCTGATTTTCATAGATTTCGAAGAGGCGTTCGATACAGTTGAATTACCCGCCATAAAAGCTGCTCTAGATCAAGCACGAATAGACTATCGATATACAAAGCTAATTGAACATATTTACCGAAACGCTACAGCAAGTATAAGGCTACACGACAATACCAACAAATTTAAAATTGGCAGGGGAATTCGCCACTATCTCCCCAAAACTATTTACCACGGTTCTCGAATATGCTTTTAAAATGGTATCTTGGGAACACCTAGGAATTACAGTGGATGGAGAAAAATTTAACCACCTGAGATTAGCAGACGACATCGTCCTAATAGCCGACAATATCAAAGATGCAAAAACTATGCTCAACGACCTGAAACAGTCAACGGAAAAAGTGGGCCTTAGGATGAATATGGGAAAAACAAAAGTTATGACCAACCTAGTGCTAAGGGATCAAAACAAAATAGATGATGCTAATATAGAAGAAGTAACTTCCTATATATACCTGGGGCATCAGATACGCATAGGCCGCGAAAACCAAACATGCGAAATACAGCGCCGCATAGGCTTAGGATGGGCAGCGTTTGGAAAACTAACTAACATCTTGAAGAGCGAACTACCAATGTGTCTCAAACGGAAAGTGTTCGAGCAATGTGTGATGCCGGTAATGACGTATGGGTCAGAGACTTTAACACTAACAAAGCGTTCCGCAGCAAAACTGCAGGTAACACAGAGGTCAATGGAACGGGCCATGCTAGGCATTTCCTTACGAGACAGGGTACGAAACGAGGTCATCAGGGAAAGGACGGGTGTCTGCGACATTATAACACGCATCTCCAACATGAAATGGAGATGGGCAGGCCACGTTGCCAGACTTAGGGATGGCCGATGGACTAAACGGCTTTTGGAATGGAGACCCCGTGCCGATAAACGAAGTAGAGGTAGACCACCAACTCGATGGACCGATGACATCAAGAGGGTGTCACAAAACTGGATGAACAAAGCACAACATCGTGATGCCTGGAAAGAGTTAGAAGAGGCTTATGTCCTGCAGTGGACGCAAACGGCTGGACAATGATGATGTGGGAGAGGGCATAGGGTTTTCCAGTTTTTGAAAATATTAATTTAAAATCAGTTAAAATTTAACCGTCTTGCAGTACGAAGTTACTAAAATGTATGACGACTTTTTTATTGTAAGTGTTTAAGTGGACAGACGATCAAACAAAATTATTATTAGATTTATATATATCATATAGAAATCAGGTATGAGAGTTTGTTTTTGTGTGGAGATAGAAAACAGGTGGAGGGTTTTGGAGAGGAATTGTAAATTTTTTTTAGAGAATCAGAAATCAACAGGAAGAGAGGGAAAGTCTTTTGAATACAAAGACGAAATGGACAATATATTTCATAAAAAGAAATCCATTCACCCAGATATTTTATTAGGTACTGCAAGAGAGCCCTTGACTCCCCAAAACACTGTTACAAACAATACTACCAATATGGTGAGTGGTGAAAACAACAATGTCTTGTACAACTTCAACTACCCCAACAACTAATAGAAAAAAAAAGATGAATTTCCCAAAGGTAAGTGATTGATAGGGAGAATGCCAAATATCGTCGAATAACAAAGTCGCTTGGACCATGAGCAGGAGAAGACTAAAATAATGAATACGAGAAATGACATTTTGAGAGAGAGGAATAAATTGATAAAAATTTGTATTGACAAAGAAATCAGTTTGAGTTCATTAAAAAAGTAATAAATAAATAGTAAGTAAAAAATAATAAGTAATAAAATTTTATATTAAATAAAACTTAATATTAAATAAAACTTATAATTTTAATTTTTATATATTTAAACACTTTTCTTAAGCCCTTGACCTTTAAAGTCCCCACACAGATAACACCTTATAATAAAGATGTTGCCACTGCAACTTTAATAGCATTAGCATTTCCTTCATCTTCCATATCATCATCGGGAAGTTGTTGCAAATTTAAATGTTCTTCAAGAATAATAAAGTCATCATCAATTGCAATATTATGCAAAACACAACATGCTCTAATAAAATGCACAATATTATGCATTTTTCTCAGTTTCAAATGAAAAAGTTGTCGAAATTTTTGTTTCAACATACCGAAACAATGTTCTATTACATATCTGTTTTTACATAAAATTGCATTGTAATTAATTTGACAATGATTTAAATTTCCCCTATCTTTATATGGCGTTAAAAAAATTGTTCTCATTGGATAACCACTATCTCCAAAAATGAAATAATTCCCACATTTTTTCTGAGAGTTCACTGTAAAGAGAGGAACTTCTAAATGCCCTGCTATCATGAACTGACCCAGGGTATCCCACAAAGATATTTATTATTTTTCTTTTATCATTGCAAACAGCTTGCATCTATAAAGAGGAAAAGTATTACTTATAATAATGTTACTTATATAATGTTAAACAAATGTAATTGTGTAAATAACGTTAATTACAGTAGATATATTGAATATACCTGAACAGAATAAAATCCCTTTCTGTTAATAAATGAATCTGTGTCACTCTCGGGTTTATCAATTTTTATGTGGGAACCATCTATTGCTCCAATTATTCTGGGGAATCTTTTAGTTCGAAATGTTTGTTCGCTAAGGAGTTTTTCATTATCACTGGGCCACTTTATAATATCAGCGGACATATTACTTATAAAAAAAGTTAACTTACTAATAATTCTCTGTAGAGAGCTTATGCTGATATCAAATCTATCAGCCACATCTCTAAAGCTTGAAGTCTGATGACCAGAAAACCAAAGAAAAATGAGAACCTAAAATAAATAAAAACAATATTATTATAGTACAACTATACTGATTTGAAATCTTAATATTGAGTGTGTGCATATTTGATTTTTTGCAGTTTTTTCCCAAAATTACCATGCTGGTATTTATAAGTATCACTACTTTCTTACAAATCACAAATCCTATCAAAAATGCCTCGACTAACACGTAAATCTTCCATGAATACTTCATCATCATATAGTGGAACAGTTTCTTCTAGAATACAAAGGTGGATAAACCATTACATGTAACAAATGTACATGTAACAAACTATGGAAGACAATTTTGTCTTACAACTGTTATATTATGCTATAATATAGTACCTAAATAATTTTCATTTTTTCTCCTTGGCAGCCATCCCTCATTATCACTATTATTACTTGAATCGATTTGGAAGAAAGACTCCTCATCAGATTCAAAATCGCTCCATATGATATAGGTTAAAAATAACATATAACAAGAAAAATACCTAACCTAACTAAACTTCAGTTAAATTCAAACAGTTAAATTCAGATTTTTAAATGACAAGTGACAAGTTTAAGAAACATTCATTGTGCATTCATTGTTCATTCAATGCTTCCAACTGCGCGCCGGTTCATACTACGGACAGCTAACCGTTTTGACTAATTCCTAACCCGTCAACAAAGTCATCAGACAAATTTTTATCGACCAAGTGCGGTTTGGACTTGTTGGAACGACCAAAGCCTTTTGCGCATGCGTCGGACGATTTGGTAATCGAAATGATCGCTGTTGGAATAAACCTTATGATAAGCCGGAAAATCAAATTGAAAATTTGTTATCATCTCAACGTTTGATTCAAATTCAGGATAACCAGAATCGACTAGCTTATATCTTAGACGTAATCGTAACAATTGGCCGACAGAACATTGCATTTAGAGGTCATCGAGATGACGGCTCGTTAGATGACTTTCCTAATAACCCTCTGGATATATTACGAACGAGGGCAATTTTAGCAATTTTTAAATTGTTAGCAAGATCCGGCGATACAACATTAAAGGAGAATCTACAAAATTCATCTGCGAACGCAACTTATATCCAAAACAACTCAAAATAGTTGAATTAAATTTTGCGGTGATGAAATTGTGAGTAAAATTTAATTTAATGTAAACAAAGCCGGTTTATATTCCATAATGTTTGACAAGACGACTGACGTATCCACAATATCTCAACTAAGCATCGTGATAAGATATGTGGTAGAAGATGAAATAAGAGAAGACTTTGTGGGATTTTTTGATTTGCATCAATTAAACTTTGGAAAATATTCTAATACTGAACCGGTTTTAAGTGGAAAAGTACTTGGAGATTCGGTTAAAAAAATTCTGCAGAAACATGAATTCAATTTGAAAAATTGTGTCAGCATCTGTACAGATACCTGCAATATAATGTCATCTGAGCAACATGGAGCGGTTGCAGAAATTATGAAATATACTGAATGTGCAGTCTGGGTACCATGTCATAACCATTCTCTTAATTTAACCATATCAAAATGCATAGAAGTCAAAAGTATTAGGAACTGTTTTGGAATAATTCGCCTAGTGCATTCATTTTTGAATGCGTCTGCAAAACGGTCTTTTGTACTAAAAAATTCTATGGCTAAAACATGTGACACTCGGTGGGTTGAAAGCCACACAACAATGCTAGCGTTTGACCAAGAGTTTGCGGCAATTTTAGAATCATTGAACAGTATTAGTGTATGGAACGATTCAATATCATCATCGAAAGCTAACATATTGAATACCTCATTTTACTTACTTTTTATTTCATTCAAATGTATCAATCACATCTTTGCCTTAACGTTACCATTCAGTAGAATATTTCAAAAAGAGACATTTGATATAAGTACAGCCGCTCCTGGTATAAAGGATCTTATCTTAGTACTCACTTCTGAAAAAAATAATTTGGAATATATTTTCAATAGTATTTGGAAAAATATTGAGAAATTAGCAAGTGAACAAAATATAACCATTACTCTGCCCAGAATTGCACGAAAACAAACAAATATTGACAATCAACCAGCAAGTAGAGCCGAAGAATATTTCAGAAGATGTATTTTTATTCCTTTGTTAGATTTTATTTTAAATGATGTAAGTACTAGGTTTTCTTTAGATACTACTGATGCTTTTCATTTGAGTAAATTACTACCTCAAAACATAATCAAATTGGATAATGAACACTTAAATTTAACAATTTTCAAAATTTAACTGAAGTTTTATGGAGGAAGAAATATGAGACTATATTTCAGAAAGTTCAAAATTTAAATTCGAAATCAATATTTGGAGCCGAGTTAAACTTATGGCGCGCTAAATGTTCGTTTAGTACAGGGTTTCTTAACCTGGGGTCCATGGACCCCAAAGGGGTCCGTGGCATGAGTGTTGGGGGTCCATGTCAGATATCACGAGCGGCGGTGATGTAGGTACAAGTATTCTAAAGAGAGACTTAACAACACATCTATAAATACATGGGCGGAGGCTCAAGAATAGTTATAGAAAATTCCAAATCTGTATTGCCACCCTGGGTGCATATAAAGCACTTGAAACAATTAAAAAACCTTAGTGCCCTCTATCGGTATATTTTAGTGCCCAGTGCTATCTATTAGTGCGCCAATGTTAGTAAAGCTTCTGTCACAACTTTCTCCATAAGAGAGCCACCCACACCCCTGCGGTGTTGCGAGTGAAGTGAAGCGACATGTGAGCGCGCAGTGCTATTATTGTGAATTTACCGCGAATATTGCGCTTCACGATTGTTTTCATCTTATAACGTACTTAGTAATAATATTACTGCTCAAATCAGTTTCGTACTCTAGTCAACAGCAATGTAAGTATAAAACATCATTATTTATAACTTTTTTGTATTAATTAATTGAAGTGTATTAAGTATTTTTGTAAAAAATATTGTTATTACTTGTTACAGTTTGTTAAAAATTTATTACTGAACGAGATGGAACACAAAAGCCACAGTGCTTTTTACGTGGCAAAGTGCTTGCTAATGGCAGTATGAAGCCAGCAAAATTGTCAGAACACCTTACATCTGTCCACTCAGGAAATGCATCTGATACCGTGGATGTTTTTCGTGCCAAAAAAGCACGGTTTGAGAAAGTCGGCACTTTACCTAAACTAGGTTTCACTCCAACACAAAAAACATGTCTATAAGCATCGTACAAAGTTGCATATCGCATTGCCCAGCAAAAACAGCCACACACTATCGCAGAAAGTCTTGTAAAGCCTTGTGCACTGGATATTGTGGAACTTGTATGTGGTATAGATCAAAGAAAAAAAGTTGAAGCGGTGCCTTTGTCAAATGATGTCATTCATTCTAGAATTGTTGAAATGTCTTCTAACGTTTTGCAGCAAGTCATTGAAGAACTGAACTCCTCGCCGTTTCCATTCAGCATGCAACTCGACGAGAGCACAGATGTATCACAGTGTAGCTAGCTCTTGGTGTTCGTACGTTACGTACATTACGACACGCAAAGTATAAAAGAAGAGTTTCTTTTTTGCGACTCACTTTTGGGAACTACAAAAGCGGCGGATATCTTCAATATGATAAAAAGTATTTTTGCGAGACACGGTGTAGATTGGAGGAATAAGCTTGGCAGTTTATGTACAGATGGAGCACCTGCAATGCTTGGAAACACTTCTGGTTTTGCAGCATTGGTCAAGAAAGAGGTACCTAATGTCACGATAACGCATTGTTTCTTACACCGACATGCATTGGCGTCACGAACTTTGCCTACTTTCCTGAAAGGAGTCATGTCCACGTGTATAAAAATAATTAACTTCATAAGAGCCAGAGCTTTGAATCACCGCCTTTTTAAGAAACTTTGTCACGAAATGGGATCCGCACATGAAGTACTGCTCTACTATACAGAAGTTCGCTGGTTATCAAGAGGACAAGTTTTGAAGCGCTTATTCGAGTTACGCGTGGAAGTCTCGATATTTTTGGAAGAGAAAGAAAGCGCACTGGACAAAATTCTGAAGACTGAAAACTTTTTGCAAGGACTAGCTTACTTAGCCGACATTTTTAGTTATTTGAACGATATAAATCTCTCTCTTCAGGGTTCTGCAGTCACCATCGTGGATATAACTGAACGGTTAAAAGCCTTTTTAGGCAAGCTGCCGCTTTGGAAAAGGAGAGTGAATACGGGTGTTACTGCAAATTTTTGTATGTTGGAAGAATTGCTGTCGCATAGTGAAGCGCAATCTGCAAGAAGTTTATTAAAAGAAGTACAAAAGTAAGTGTCAGAACATCTTGAAATACTATAAAACTCATTTGAAGGGTACTTTCGCCCAGAAAGGCTTAATCAGGAGACATGGGTGCGTAGTCCGTTTATGATTGATATGAATGAAATCAATGACGAAGATCTTATTAAAGATGATTTAATTGACATGAGATCCAAAGCTGTATTACGAGCTGAATTTAACGCAAAGGCTGTTTGCGATTTTTGGTGTAGTTTAGGACAAGCTTACCCTCTTCTTGTTAAACGAGCAATGTCCATATTAATTCCGTTTGCTACTACGTATCTTTGTGAGTCGGGGTTCTCAGTATTAGTGTCAATTAAAACTAAAAATCGTAACCGACTAGACGTCAAAGGTGATATACGTCTTGCGTTGTCTAAGACAATTCCTCAATTTAATGTGCTTATTGAAAGGAAGCAGCAGCAACCGTCTCATTAAATAACCGTCACGCGTTAATCTTTACTTTGTATTCATAATAATATTGATAATAAAAGTGATTTTTTTGAAATGCCTTGTTTTCTTTCCTTACAATTATGTTTGGAAGGGGTCCGTCGGTTTGTTAAAATTTAGAAAGTGGTCCGTGACTGCAAAAAGGTTAAGAAACCCTGGTTTAGTAGAACTCGGACGAAATAATTTTCTATAACCTGTTCGTGTATATTTTGAACATTGCGATCGCAAATGTTATCCGAATTGTAGCATTCTATTAAAAATTTTACTTACATTGCCAGTTAGTGTAGCTACTGCAGAACGAAGTCTTTCAGCCCTTCGTAGGTTAAAAACCTGGATTCGAAATAGGATTGCTGAGGATAGATTGACGGGATTGGCGATATTACACGTTCATCAAGATATTTCTATAGGCATTGAAAACGTTAGGTTTGCAAATTCGCAAAAGCGAAAACTTGAATTTATTATTTAAATTTTAACGCTAAACTTGATAAACATTTTTTTTTATTTCTCAATTTACTATTTGTTATCAGAATTACTTGATTCTATTTGAAGGAGATTTCCTTTTTAGTGTCATTATGAACATGGCACTACATGATAAATCATCCATAAAAGAGCATTTTTGCGAGGAATGGACAGATTGATTGATTGATTTTTAGCGAGGAATGAACGTTTTTATTAAAAAATGGTTCCTCCAAATATATTGGTCATTTCATTTGAACCCACCTCCAGAACAACCGGTAGTTCATATATCATCTCGAGGTAAAACATGTGTTATGAGTAAAACATGTCGTAGATTACATTGACAATAAATGTAGAGAATACTATATTCCTACACAAAATATTGCAGTAGATGAAAGTACTGTTGGATTCAAAGGGAGAATCATATTCAAAATGTATAATCCACAAAAGCCAACGAAGTGGGGACTTAGGGTATATACCTTAGCTTAATCAGAAACTGGGCATATAAGTGTATTTTTACCATACTACGGGTCCAGTACAACAGCTACTCTTATTCGTCCTGATCTCCTGTTCACATCAAGAATAACATTACATTTGTGTAATAAATTATTGGAAAAATCTAACGGTACCGGATTCCACTTATATACTGACAGATTTTATACAGGCACAGACTTAGCCGATGAACTACTAACCCTGGGCATTCACACAACTGGTACAATAATGCCCAATAGGAGGGGTTTGCCGGAAGAAATTAGAAAAAAAAATTAAGACTCCAAAAGTACTCGACGAAAACATATAGAAAGGGTAATAAAATGGCATTATCGTGTAAAGATAAAAGAAATGTACAAATACTTTCCACTTTTATATAACAGCGACTAACATAATACAGCGACTGGGTTGGTGACGAGAAGAATAAGGACCGGAGCAGTGGAAGAAATAAGAAAACCTGTAGCGATTATCCACTATTCGAAAAATATGGGAGCAGTTGATCGTGCCGACCAATACATAGCAAGTTATGGCTTTGCAAGAAAGTCACTAAAGTGGTGGAGTAAAATGTTTTTTTGGCTTCTGGAGGTAGCAATAGTAAACAGTTACATTTTCTTTTGTAAGCAAAGACAAGAAGATGGATTACAACGGAAAAATCCCCTCCAGTATAGAAAAGTGTTATTGCAACAACTTGTAGGAGATATTAGGAACCCCAAATCTGGCAAAACAGGTCGTCCATCAACATCGGATTTGGAAGAACGGCTATTTATTCCATCAAACGAAAAAGTAATTCTAAGGATTGTGCAGTTTGTAGTAATCGAAAGGTGCGCGGTGGAAGAAGAGAAACTGTATTTTATTGCGACACTTGCACACGTAAACCCGGCCTCCATCCTGGCGAATGTTTCAAAAAATATTATACGGAAAAGATATACAAATAATATGAATTATGTTGGACCAATAATATTCATACCAAATTGATTAGACCGATTTTGCTTCAAATAGAAATACAGTGCAATCTCGATTATGCGAACATGCGTTAAAATGAGCATCTCACTAACGTGAACATGATGATCGATGAAGAAGCAAAGAAAGCTCTTCAAGAGATTGGCTGCGTAGCGCACATCGGGCTCAACAAGGTGACGTTTACTATCCGCTCCAGGCTTAGTAAAGACGAACCTTCAAGTAGTTCAAATTAACCTACATCACAGCAAAGCGGCCACTGCAGCCCTCTGCAGAAAGCTGCTAGCTGATGACATCGATTTAGCAATGATCCAAGAGCCCTATATTGTCAAGGGGCGAATCTGTGGCTTAGGCGATGCTAAAGGTAAGCTGATATATAATGATCAGAATCCCAGAACTTGCATTCTGGTGAGGAAAAATTTGAAATTTCTTCCTCTAATGGAATTCTGTTCTAGAGATATTACAACCGTAAAAATACAATGGAGCACGAGGGAAAGAGAGAACAGAGCAATTCTTAGCTCAGTCTACCTACCCTACGACTCCATTGATCTTCCGCCCAGCAAAGAAACGGCAGACCTAGTAAGTTCCGCTCAACAGGAAAATCTAGAGCTGATCCTCTGCTGCGATGCACCACACCACATGGGGAAGCACCAACTGCAATCCAAGAGGTGAGTCTCTTTTTGAATACATTATTACTAACAATCTAATAGTTGTTAATGAAGGTAACTCTCCCACCTTTGAAAACGCTATAAGAAAAGAGGTAATTGATATAACTGCCACGACAACGGCAATATCGCGGTCAGTCAAACGATGGCAAGTCCTAAACGAACCATCGCTTTCCGACCATAAATACATTAGCTTTGAACTGTCTCAAAAGGAAGTAATACCTGAACCCTATTACAACCCGAGAAAGACGGACTGGGCTAAATACGAACAAGAACTACATAAAAAGATAGAGCATGTTCGATTCAAATCTTCTCAGGTAAAAGATCTAGATACAAATGCCCACAAGCTAAAAGAGGCAATGGTTGACTCTTATAAAAGCTGCTGTCCTCAATCAAAACCAAGTGAGCAAAGAGGTAAAAAACAACCACAATGGTGGAACAAGGATCTCGAAAAGACCAGGCGAGAAGTCAGAAGCCTTTTCAACAGATCTAGAAGAACCAAAGTCTGGGACAGCTATCATAGAGCCCTACAGACTATAGTAACAAAATCAAGACTGCCAAAACAGAAGCTTGGAAAAAATATTGCCAAGAGATAGAGACGACGCTTTCCACAGCGAGGCTCCATAAAATTCCCTCAAAGCAAGCTTCGAATCCCGTCGGCACCCTCAAAAAAGCAGACGGGAACTTCACAGCAAATGAACGTGAAACACTGCTACATCTTGTAGGCACGCATTTTCCAGGGGCTGCTGAAAACCACACTCCTTTCCACTCAAGCCATACGGCAACCAGAGATGACTGGAATGTGGCAAAAAGAATTATCACAACAGAGAGAATTAAATGGGCAATCAAACTCTTCAGCCCTTACAAATCTCCTGGAACAGATAGCATATATCCAATAATGCTTCAGAAAGGCATGAATATCATACTCCACCCTCTTAAGGACCTATTTAGAGCAAGTCTAGCACTAGGACATGTTCCATTAACCTGGAGAGAGACAAGAGTGGTTTTTATCCCAAAACCAGGCAAATCTAGCTATGCCGAAGCTAAATCCTATAGACCAATCAGCCTGACATCATTCTTTCTAAAAACCTTAGAAAGACTGATAGACAGACATTGGAGAGAAGAAGCGCTGATTAGATCTCCGCTTCATACATACCAACACGCTTACCAAACAGGAAAGTCATGCGAAACAGCGTTACACCAGTTAGTAAGTAAAATTGAGAAAACTTTGGAGAACAAAGAAGTTGCCCTAGGTGCTTTCTTAGATATAGAAGGAGCCTTCGATAACACATCTTACATCTCAATAGAAAACGCAATGGTCAATCACCACGTAGATAACACTACGACCAGATGGACCATGTCGATGCTTAACAGCAGAACTGTAAAAGTTAAACTACTGGAAGAAGAGATAACCATGTCAACAACAAGAGGTTGCCCCCAAGGCGGCGTACTGTCACCACTTTTGTGGTGCCTAACAGTCGACGAGCTACTAATCACCCTTAACAAAAGAGGGTTCTTCACTCAAGGATATGCCGATGATATCGTCATACTGATTCAAGGTAAACACCAAAGAACGGTTGAAGAAATCATGAAGGCAGCCTTGAATATTACAGAGACCTGGTGTTCGACAGGAGACCTAAGAATCAACCCTGCGAAAGCCACCCTGATCCCTTTCACAAATAGGAAGAAAATCACAAACCAAACCAATATCTCAATATTTGGGAAACCTGTTCAATCGAGCAACGAAGTCAAATACCTAGGACTTACACTAGATTCCAAACTAACATGGAATCCCCACATGAACAAGACAATCTCCAGATGCAAACAAACGCTGATGATAAGTAAACGAGCCATAGGTAGCACATGGGGTCTCAAACCGGAACTGACTCACTGGCTATACAAAACTATAGTTCGACCAATACTAACCTACAGCATAGTAACCTGGTGGCCTAAACTACAACAATCAACTGCTGTTGCAAAATTAAGCAGGATACAACATCTAGCGAATCTATGCACCACAGGAGCCTTTAGAACTACCTCTGGATTAGCATTAGACGTGATACTAGATACACCGCCATTAGACATCTTTCTAAAAGGAGAAGCAAGAATGGCGGCATACCGACTACAATGCGCGGGTCAATGGATCGCAGCCAGTAGGATCGGGGATACGAAAATCATGACGGCAGTCAGAATACCGTTGATGGAAATGAGAACCGACAGTACCAACAAGTCATTCCATTTCGAAAAATCATTCACCGTACACATAGATCCAAGCTGGAAACCGGACCAGCTTCCCACCCCTACGAACAAGAACATAATCTTTTACACGGATGGTTCAATGTTTGAAGGAAGGGCCGGATCGGGCCTGTACAGCAAAAATCCCAAAATTAGGGAATCAGCCAGCCTAGGCGAACACTGCACGATATTCCAAGCAGAAGTACACGCATTACTATTGGGTGCTACTGAATGCCACAGACAAAAATATCGGAACAGAAACATTTATTTTATATCTGATAGTCAAGCAGCGCTAAAAGCACTAGAGGCCTGCAGTACAAAATCAAGAATCATAAAAGAATGCAAAGAAATACTACATACACTAGGCCAACAGAACACAGTAAAAATCATCTGGGTTCGCGGGCATAGTGGTATAGAGGGAAACGAACATGCAGACGACCTAGCAAAACAAGGTGCCCGCAAGAAACTAGTTGGTCCCGAACCGAGCATAGGTATAGAAAAATCCTGCGCCAGAGCATCCATCAATGATTGGATGAAAAATAAACACAAACTCAGATGGAACTCCTATGATAAAGCAACCCATTGCAGGAAGCTAATAGACTCACCTAATCCCAATATAGCAAAGGACCTGTTAAAACTAAACAAAGCTCACACGAAGCAGATAGTTAGTTTACTAACAGGCACTGGCGGATTTAGAGAATTCATGCATAAAGTAAAAATCTACCGAGACGAACCTTTATGTAGACTCTGCGGAGAGGAAGATGAAACAGCAAACCACGTACTCTTCGAATGCCCTGCCCTAGAACGAATGCGACACCAGCTCGACTGGAACCAACAAACCACATGGGAATCCAAACTTGTAGGAAAACTAAGGAAACTAGTCAGTGACACAGACGTCGGACTGCAAGTTTGATATCAACCGACAGCACAATAAGCCTTAAGGTTGACGTGCGCCAAACCCTTAGAGGAAGTCGGGAATCTAATCTAATCTAATCTAACGTGAACATGATATGTAGTAACATTGGACGCCGCATAATGTGAACAGTGGTAACCCGCGATAATGTGAACTATAAGTCATAAATTCATAGACATGTAATTGCGCAGTTCTTATATTCCGACATATTCTTGTTCTCCGAGTCAGTCTATTTATAGCAGTGTCGGTTTATTTATAGAGACAGTGGTTTGTTATTATTGCAATGCCGAAAATTCATAGGAAGTGCTTGTCTTTGACTGAAAAGGCTTGGGTGCTAGAAGAACATGATAAATGTATGCCTGTCATCGCTTTATCTAAAAATTCGGGATTGCAAAATCTACTGTTTGTTCTCTTCAAAATAAACAACAAGCAATTATTTATAGTGGTCAGCAATACCCTGAAGCCATATAAGAAATGTACTCTAAAAAGTTCGGAAAATCCAGAATTAGAACCACAATTATGCAACTGGTTTCTCAAGCAAAGGCAGAATCATTTACCTGTATCAGTAGAAATGTTTAAACAGAAGGCAATGATGCTGGGCAAGAGTTTAAACATTCCTGCCTTCACTGCCAGCGATGGTTTGTTGCAACGTTTAAATGTAGACATGACATACCATTTTTGAAAATTACGGACGAGAAGTTATCATCTAATCTTAAATTGGTTGGCCCCTTCAAAGAAGGGTTTATTCGAATGTTTAAGAGCATGCTCTTTATTCTAACCAAGTTTATAACGTCGACAAAACCGGCCTATACTGGCAGTTATTGCCAGATAAAACATACGTTTCCAATAATGAAAAAACTGCTCCGGAGATGAAAACATAAAAAAAAGAGGAAAACTATTTTAGGCTGTGCAAATGCTTCCAGACTGCATAAACTAAAACCACTAATAATTGGAAAACCAAAAAGTCCAAGATGTTTCAGAAATTTCCAGATCTCTCCAATATACAGAAATACAAAAAACGCCTAGATGACAAGTCAAATTTTTTGACCATCCAAAGAATGGTTCTTTAAAAACTTTGTCCCGGAGGTTAACCAGTCATAGCAAGTCTTGATTGTTATGTACGTAATGTACATATGTATTTGTATGTATGATTTTAAATTTTAGGTGAAATCGTTTTTACAAAGCATGAATCTGCAACAGAAAGCAGTTCTACTTTTAGACAATGCGCCCTCACATCCATCAGCTGAAGAGCTCAAAACTCCAGATGGCAGAATTTTCCTAAAGTTCCTTCCATCCAATGTAACCTCTTTATTACAACCGATGGATCAGAACATACTAAGGCTCACAAAATTATACTGTAGGAATAGCCTGCTAAGTTGTATCATTGCAAGTGAGGAATCAATAGAAACAGCACTCAAAAGCGCTACATTGAGAGATGCAGTTCTTCATTTTTCATCTGCTTGGGATAAATTAACACCAGAAACCAATAAAAAATGCTGAAATATTATAATGCCTAGAACTGACATAGCTTATAATGTGTGGTCTGACAATGCAGAAGATGATCCAGATGACGATGTACCGCTGAACCTTTTGCAACAAAGATGGAGGAACGAAAAGACGAAAAAACGAAAAAACGAAATTGAGAGTCATAAGGAATACAATTTCACTGCTAGAAGCAGCATCCGTGAGTTTAGTTACAATTAAAACTGTGATTTATAAAGCAAGAATCACACAAATACATATTTTTTCATGTACCTGATTTTTAAATGTGGAATTGATTATAAGCTAAGTACAAATCTGCAGATATGGAAGAGTGGAATGAAGATGTAGATAAAAGAGGTGCAATTGAATTGCAAGAATCAGATAACAGTGAGGACGAAGAAAACGAACCACCAGTCATGAAAATAGATACTGCAATAGAGTGGTCTAAACAAAATGCAATCCATATTAGTGACCTAATGGCAATAAAAAGGATCCATGAAAAAGCTGTGATAGCGAAAATATCACAGAAAAGGCGACAAATGAAAATAACTTTTCACATATACTTTACATTTTTCACTCGAATTTTTTTTACGAAAATATGTATGTGCATAAGTGTTTTTTGTTTTTTTATTAAATATATTGCAAACAACAGTTTTATAACTTATTATGAAGACCCCCTTTACTGTGAACAATCTCGATAATGTGCGGCTGGGAAAGCGGCCGGGATTTTTGTGGTCACAGTATCGAGATTGCACTGTATCTACTTCATAGCATTTACTATTTTGTTTTGCTTCATATTGATATAATAAATAACATGGAGTACTTGTAAAGTAATCTATGGCGTAAAAACCCGAAGAGAGGCATACGATTAGTCGTTTGATCCCTGTAAGGTGGTATAGACTTTTTACTAATTACTTTTTGTTACTGCTTTTTTTATGAGTACTAATTTATTTTGAATTGTTTTGATGATTTAGACTACCATTTTTTTGTGCATTTTTAAAATTGTATTTGAAAAAATATATTTTGTTATAAATAAATTATAAATATATAGTTTATATTTGTTTTATTTTTTAAAAATAAATAGGACCTAGGGTATATGCTTATAGAAATTAAATAGGACCGCAAAGGGTTAATAGGTGCAAGTATTAGACAGCCTGGAGGGGGTTCAATGGAAGAACGTTTGAAGCTGCAGCTAAGACTCTATAGGGGAAGTGCATTATTGAGTTTATTGAAATATAAGTTTAAATGAATTGGCATGAATTAGTAGCACCCGCAATTACAAGTTAGGCAACTGAGACTGCATATGTCGAAGAAGGCTGCTGCAGCGTGCAGCGAAGGAAGGAGGCCAAGGACGACAGAGAAACTCTGGCCAATATAGATATGGCAGAATTGCTTGAAAGCAGATTGTTCTTTGCTGATCACCAATAAGCCTTAGAAGCAGCCTTACAAGCAGTCATCGTTACAATAGACAAAACTGATTCGACCGATTTGCCACGAGAGAGAGAGAGTATTCGGACTTCATCCGTTATGTTCGTTATTCCTTAGATCCGTTACGTTCACAGTTAACAAGCCCATTGTTAACTACCTCCGTACGTATTGCACGGCTTTGAATGACACCAACCCCTAACAAGGGCCATCTGCTCCCTACCATTTAACACCATCGGTCACACGACTTGGGACGGACGTGTGTTTTAGTTAATCCAAGAAGTGATAACATTCTAAGTTTAATAAGTGAAAAATATATTTTGTTTTAATAAACAATAGTGAGGAAAAAGACTCAATTAATTGTGAAGTATTATTAGTCTTATAAAAAGAAACTCAGTGAAAATACACTTTTGTTTTGCTCGCCACGTCGCGGAAACATATGGCTTGATCACACGTAACGAGTACAGTGGCGAGACAGTAAAATGTCATTCGGGCGAGAGAGTAGATTGGGCGAGTAGGTGTTCACACGCTTTAATTTTTTTGCCGGGTGAGTCAGTCAGTGGTCATGATGGATAGTAAAAGGTTGATTCAAAAATGCACTAAGATGCTTATACCTCATTTAATTGAGGAGTTAAACGAATTGTTGCCATCGAATATCCATTTCTCTAGAAATGGATACGTATGCCGCGTCTATTTTTGGCTTACTTTTGTAGTCCTGTGAACTAAAGTCCCACAGACATGGATAAACTTTATATATTCGAATAAATTTAATTATTTTTTCATTGTCCCATTTTAACGACATTTTCTTTTCTTTTTTAAAAAACGTAAAACCAAAATTAATTAATAATTAAATGAAGCGATACTTCAGCAAAAGTTTCAATTGTAGTATTTAAAATTAAAACAAACAAACTAGCCACCGTCACCGCACTGACAAAACGAGGAGAGTACTTGTTCAGACATGCCGAGTCAGTAGCGGTAGGAGTGGGGGTAGCCACTCGGCCTGCACTCGGTCTAGTAAATAGAAAGGGGTCCGACTGTCTCGCCATTTTACTAGGCCGAGCACTCAGCCGTGTACTCGGTGACATGTTTACACGTACGGAGTACTCGGCCGAGTTTACTGTCTCACCACTCTACTCGTTAGGTGTGATCAAGGCAATATTCTTGAGAGAAACGTTGGCTATGACCTTCGGACGCTTGGCGCCCTCTGGTAGCGAACTCTGCATCCGAAATGTAACAACTGCAGAATATTAAGGAGAACCGGACTCTCTAAATACGGGCAATCTTGATAACTAGGTGGCGGTTCCTAATTATCATAAAAAAAAGATGGAACGAACTGCGAAAAAGTTAATCCTTTTAAAATTAGTAAGAGTATATATAGCGAAATTCGAGAATGCAAAACATTAAAAAAAATGAAGAAGGCCTGCTAATAGAATCTAAATCGTCCAAGCAGTCACAGAGACTAATGTCCATGAATGAATTTTGCAAATTTGAAGTTGGAATAGTTCCACATCGGACACTAACCTATTGCAAAGGCATACTCTTTTGTTGGAACCTCCTCGACCTTTCTGAGGAAGAAATCCTACAAGATTTAAAAGAGAAGAACGTTTGTGAAGTTAAAAGGATTAAGAGTAAGAGAGATGGCGAACTAAAGTGTACCCCTCATTGCTTTTAACATTCAACACCCCGATTCTCCCTAAAAAGATAAAGGGGGCTCGGCTCGATGTTCAAGCAAAGCTATTTGCTTCTGTGGAAAGCCACCACACGAAGGATCTGCCTGTGAAACCCACAGGTGTGTCAGTTGCGAAAGAGAGCATTCAGAAAACTCAAGGGATTGTGCCAAATATATAGAAGAGTTCGCGATTCAGAAGCTTATAACGCAAGAGAAGTTAACTTACTCCGAAGCGAGAAGAAAGGTAGCCGTAACTGCCCCAGTAGGGAAAGTCCATACGCGAAAGCATCAGCTCTAATAAAACCTCAAATACCCGATGTTAATGAACTTGCTGCCGCACTAATTTCAGCGATCATGAGCTCCTTAGGGCCGATTTTTCAATCCTCAGATAAATCGTCGAATAACTATCTGGAGTATAATATTATCTGTCTGTTTATCCGACGAATAAATATTTTCATTTTTCAATCGTATAATATCTAGCGAATAGCTATTAGTGGTGTATACTAGCCAACTTCACACTGGTTGCGTTTGATTTGACGCTCTAAATGCACAGAGCGTTCCCCACATGCTCCGCGGTTGCAGTTGGGGCGTTGAGAGTTTTTCATGTTTGAGGTTAGGTTCAAGTTAACAAACAGACATTTTGGAATTAGTTATTTTTTTCTATTTGCAATAATGAGTGAAGAACATGGACAGCGTGGTGTATGTGGATTGATGGGACCATTAACAATCGTCCAAAAACATTTCATGGACAGTCATTTTGATAGAAATAATAATACGGATGAAGAGGAGCACCCACGTTTAAATAATAGTAAGTAAACATTTGTACCTTGAAAAATATTTTTAAATTTCTGAAAAAAATTATTTCAGGAGAACTAAGTGAATTGGAAGTGACTGATGATTTAAACGGACCTAGTGATAATAATGAGACTGATGAAGGGACTGGACTTGTACGTTGGCCAGCACAGCATGTACTGTTACTGATAAGAACAATTGAAAACTATCAAGAAATGTTCACCCAAACCTTGAAAAAAAATGTCTGGATTAAAATTGCAGCAGATATTTCCAAGAGAACTAACTACAATTACACACCTAGTCAAATAGATAACAAATGGAAAGGGTTAAAAAAAACATATAAGGAGATCAAAGATCATAATAATAAATCAGGCAATGACGCCCATCATACCTGGGAATTTTATAATGCAATGGATAGCGTTCTCGGAAAAAATCCAGAAGTTACACCACCAGCAGTTTGCAGCAGCCAAAGGCTAAAAATGGCCTAAAAATTAATGATATTGGTAAATCCCTGTGTAAAATAACTTTTAAGTTCGACTTTTTGCAGAACCCAGCACGGATTCCAATAGTGCATCCATCATCTTCAGCTAGTTCTGGGTGCAATTCCACTATTATGAAAAAAAGAAGGCAAGCAGATAATGCAATACAAAATCGGCATGATGAAAAAATTGCTCGATATGACGAATTTCTCAAATTATACATATTGTCCGTGGAACACCAACTTGGGAAACCACTTGATTAATTTTGTTTGGTCATATTCATATTAACCCTCAACTGGTATGGTGGGTCAAATCTGACCCAAATGAATTTTCTTTCAGTTATTACTATTGGTTCTTTTTCAGACAGCTGCGCGCCCCTCCCAAAATTCTCCTAACATTTAAAGTAGTTGTACATGCTACAAGCGTTAGTCACTTATCTTCCGTAGTTTTGATGTCACACTAAGGTTTGGTCATATATGACCCACCATACCATAAGTGATATTATTTAGTGTAATTAACATTTTGTTAAAATGGACACAAAACGGCCGCTTGCAGAGCAGGAGTTGGAAATATTAGCTTTAGATTCTTATATAAGTGATTATTCCGACGCTGAGGATGAAATGAGCATACACAGCACATATACTGAACAGAACACTTATTCAGAAGATGAGGAAATACTGCAAAACGAATTGTTAGACATTGAAAGACATGAAGACAATGAGACAACGGAAGAAGAAACAGAAGAAGGTGTACCACAGACAAAAGAGAGCCAGTATTTTTTCAAAAAGAATTATTATAAGTGGGCTAAAACACCCCCAACAATTGGAAAAACTCGTACAGAAAACATAATAAGAATGCGAATCCCCGCTGTAATAGGTGAAGCAAGAAGAAATGTACCAACGAAGCCTATTGATGCTTGGAATTTGTTGTTTGATGATAATATGTTGAAAATTCTAATAGAACACACAAATGAGAGAATAACGCAAATGGCGGGTAATTATGGTGATTCTGCACTAAACTGTCAATTTACAAACCATGTCGGTAAAAACGAAATGAATGCTTTCTTAGGGCTTCTATTATTATCCGGTGTCTTCAAGTCTGCTCATGAGGATGTATGCTCACTATGGGCCACTGATGGAACGGGTCGTGATATATTTCGGGCCACGATGTCTCTAAAACGGTTTTCTTTTTTATTATCCGCCTTACGTTTTGATAGCAGTACTACCAGGAGAGAAAGGATAAATAATGGCGATAAAGCTGCCCCTATATCAGAACTATTTAATTTGATGTTAGTAAATTGTCAGTCAAATTATGCTTGTGGCCAGAATATGACCATCGATGAGATGCTTGTGGCGTTTCGTGGGAGATGCGGTTTCAAAGTTTACATGCCAAATAAGCCTAACAAGTACGGTATAAAAATTTTATGTTTGACTGATGCCAGGACCCATTATCTACTAAATGCGTTTATATACACAGGAAAAGATGTCAACATAGTCAACCCCAGAAAATTATCTGTGCCAACACTAAGCGTCATACAATTAATTCCACCCATTGCAAATACAGGCCGAAACATTACAGCGGACAATTGGTTCTCTTCGGTTAAATTGATAAATCAACTAAAGAATGTCAATTTAACCTATACAGGAACACTCCGAAAAAACAAACGCGAAATACCAAAAGAATTTTTAGCCAATAAAGATCGTCCCGTATTGTCTTCAATATTTGGATTTACAAGAGACGTAACTCTCTTATCATATGTGCCTAAAAAACGTAAGGCGGTAATAATGTTGTCATCACTACATCATACAAATAACATTGAAGACAACGATAAAAAACTTCCAGAAATTATCCAGTTCTATAACACGACAAAAGGCGGAGTGGACAGCCTAGATCAAAAGTGTGCTTGCTACAATGTAGGTCGAAGAACAAGGCGATGGCCTTGTGCGATATTTTTTGCAATGCTCAATATAATAGGAGTAAATAGTCGCGTTATTTATAGTGGTGCAAAAGACACAGAAGAATCTATAATGGATCGCCGAAAATTTTTGATTTCAGTTGGTCGAGATCTAATAAATGAACACCTAAAAGACAGAGCAGAAATAAAAAATATATCAAATGAAATACGGAACATGATCAGGAAACTACTTGGAACTGAAGAACAACAAAAAACACAAAATAAACCAAAAGATATAAAAAGACGAAGGTGTTACATGTGTCATAATGACAACAAACATCCCTTTAAGTGTTCTACGTGCAATAATGGGGTATGTAAGGCCCATAGCATCTCTACTACAATTTGTCTACAATGCAGTGATTGAAAAAAGGTAAAAATAAAACACTCCAGACTTTTTTAATAGCAACAATTTTTTTTGTATTTTTTTCAGATAGTATTATGAATTATGGACTGAATCTTCAGAATTTATATAAACTTCATCCCATTTTTGAATAAAAAAAAATATTTTCAAATTTTATTATACAGTGTTCACAAAAACATATTGTTTTATATTAGCTGAAAATGTATGTGCACTTAGTATAAAATAAAGTTTATTTTGCTATTACTATTTAGTTAAAACCTCAAAAAATCAAGTAATCACCAACAAAACGTTATTCATGCCAAATTTTTTACAATAAAACAATAAAAAAATTGAGGGTCAGTACTGACCCACCATACCTTAAGTGATTGCCGAACCTACCATACCAGTTGAGGGTTAAACTAAGAGTTGGCAGCGTAAATCTCACGTCATTTTATAACAAATAAAATTACTTTAGTTGTGTTTTGGCATGCTTCTTGACTACCATTATGCCAGTCTGGCTACTGAGTGCTGTTGCGTTTGGAAGAGGGCTTGCAATTTTCAATAAATATATGAAGTAAACAATCATCTATAAGTTTTGCCAGACTATTTACTGTTTGTTAAGATAGTATCAGACTGGTATAAACTTGTTGAAGGCAACAAAAAATGTATGTCATTTTATAAAAGTAATAAAGTGTTTTGCTCTCAATTTAATAATGACATGTATATAAAATGACAATTTATAAAATGACCTAAATTTGTTGTTGCCTTGTGTAATTCTGTTTATTTTTTCCTAAATTGCAAGTCGTCTTCCTACCAAACGCAACGGCACATAGTAGCCAGACTGGCGTAATGGTAGACCAGAAGCATGCCAAAACACAACTAAAGTAATTTTATTTGTTATAAAATGACGTGAGATTTATGCTGCCAGCTCTTAGTCTATATCTATGTTCTTACTTATATATTAATATAATTTCATTTCTCATTAGAATTGCCAGAGTTTGTGTTATTTATGTTACGTTTATTTAACATTCCTTCCTTCATCAAGGCCACATTTTGTACTTTCTGTTAGCTGTGTGACTTCTGAATCAAGTCAGCATTGATTGATCTGAATATCAGCATTGATGATAAAAGAAAAAACCACTTCAGAGGATTTGGTCGGTCTCACAGACCAATGCACGGATATAGGAAGTTAAAGTATTGGTTTTAATTTAAAAATAAAACTTATTTTTTTGTTAGTTACTTTTATTCATTTCGCAAGAATAAGCAATTTGCAATATTATTTCTTTTGGCTATAGTCAAATGGTTTTTTTTATTGCCTTCATAAGCAACATTTTCGGGAATCATAAGGCGTTCCTCTTCCACCTCGGCATCCAAATTGATGTCGAAATTGTCTTGCTGATTTACACAAACGTTATGAAGAATACACGTACTTATTATAATTAGCGGTATTAAATCCAACCTTACCGCTTCCAATAATTTGAACCTACGAAAACGACCCTTTAATAGAGCAAAGGCTGCTCTATTATCACTCTAGTTTTGGAATGTATTTTGTTAAAGTTTCGTTGAATATTGGTCATATGTCCGTTATCTTTGTATGGTACTAATAGTTTGGTTGACAATGGATATGCACAATCTCCCAAAAAAAGACTATCTTGAGGAAGTTGCAAGTTACACAAATTTCTTCCTATCTCTGATCGACGAAAGAGACATGCATCATGTATCGATCCCTCCTCACCTGCATAACAGTCTAGGAATCGTTTTTTATCGTCACATACACCCTGAAGTAAAACCGAATGAAAGTTTTTCCTATTAATGTAAGAATTTCCATGTTATTTTGGGGCCAAAATGGGAATATGAGAGCTATCAATTGCCCCAGCTACTCCTATAAGTGATGAAGAATATTTTCTACATCTTTTTGACATTTGCAAAAACAGTACCTACCAGGAAACCCCGTTTTATTTCTAAACCTATTTATTATATCATTGTATCTTTGATTGTTGGGCAAGCTTATAATTCCATATCTACTTTTTATGAACAAAAGCAATTTACAAATTTTGTAGAGTGCAATCCAAGCAGTTGATTTTCTAACTCCAATACGGTCAGCAACTCCACTAAAAAGATTACAAAATTTGGTAAAAGTATAAAGCAAGGTTACACAATTTTTTTACCGAAAACTTTCAATATTTGCCAGGTACCATAAAGCAATTAACAACTGTTTTTCCAATGAAGTTTCCTTGTTTGGTGAGGGTCTATTCCTTCTATTTTCTTGCTCAGCAATGTGAAGCAGGCTCAAAATATATTCGAAAGTGTTTGGAAGCAGCCGAAAATGAGATTGGAATTGCCGATCTGAAAATTTAGGCACAACTTCTTCTGCGTAATTGGTGTTTTTACTCAAGATTTTTCGTTGATTCATTTCATCATCACTATCATCATCGTTAAAAAATAAATCAACAACAAAACGTAACACCATGTTATTAGACATCATATTGGCGCAGAGGATATTGACAACGTAAACGTGTTACTATTATATTGTTTTTCTGATTTTTAGGTTATAGAGTGTTCTTGTGCGTTCGAGTAACCGCCGTCGCACTGTAGAGCTCTGTCAATGACGTCATCAAACTCTGCTTGCTCCATGCCCGTTCGGTTGGGCGTGAAATCAAACGCACTCACTATATCTCTGTGCAAGCGAGATGCACAGATACTCTATTCAAAGTGTTAGACAAGAATAGCAACAAAACGTCTATTTAATATAGTTATATTTTGAACCGCCAAATTGCATTCATTAACCTATTGTCGTTTACTTGTTTACTGTTCATTGTGCTGATACCACTTGTTATTGTTTTATTCGATTTTACTTGTTTACTGTTCATTGTGCTCATACCACGTGTTATTGTTTTATTCGATTTTACTTGTTTACTGTTCATTGTGCTCATACCACGTGTTATTGTTTTATTCGATTTTACTTGTTTACTGTTCATTGTGCTCATACCACGTGTTATTGTTTTATTCGATTTTACTTGTTTACTGTTCATTGTGCTCATACCACGTGTTATTGTTTTATTCGATTTTACTTGTTTACTGTTCATTGTGCTCATACCACGTGTTATTGTTTTATTCGATTTTACTTGTTTACTGTTCATTGTGCTCATACCACGTGTTATTGTTTTATTCGATTTTACTTGTTTACTGTTCATTGTGCTCATATCACGTGTAATTTTTTTATTTGATTTTCATTCTTTTGCTTAAAAAAATGAGTTTAGAAAACGTGGGCGTTCTACCAACTTCAGTAGTGCAGAAGTACGGTTATTAACAGAATTAGTGACTGAATATAGATCTGTTATCGAAAATAAGAAAACTGACGCTGTAACCAATAAAGAAAAGGATTATGCTTGTAGCAAAATTGCTAGCACTTTTAATGCTGCTTCGAATGAATCCACATTCCGCACAACCAAAACATTAAAACTAAAATACGAGGGCTTAAAGAAATTAACAAAAAAAATGACTCTCCACAGGCAGGAGTTATATAGAACAGGTGGCGGAACTTTCACTGCTCCTGATATTAATGATGTGGACGAGAAAGTGCTGGCAATATGCTCCAATATATCTGGATTAGAATCTCGTAACGACAGTGATAATATTACAGATAGGTTGTAAATGGAATGAAACTTTCTATCTCAATGCTTTTACCTTTGTATTCTTTTTACCAGAATTTAATCTCTTTTTTTTGTCTAGCTGTTCAACCAGCAGAGAGTATGTTGGAATCTATGAAGATAATAGAATTTGAAGATGGGATGGGAGGAAATGAAGAAGAAAATGAAGAAATCAGTGGTGGGAATCTAAATCAAGGAGAGCCATTAAACGAATTATTTAATTCTAATAATAATGAAAATGAAATAAAAGGTATGGTTTTAACATGTTAATTTTATTAGGGTAAATAATTACTGGGCGTTTTTAGCAAATGATTTATTTTTTGCAGGTTCGCATAACAAGTGGAGCACGTGGACCACGAAAAGTTTGAGGGTTGTCACATGCACCAAGACCCACTAAAGCCAGTGTGACAGCAAAACTTGATGAATTGAGTGCAGCACGACTGGAGCTGGTACAGCTGCAAATGGAAATTGCAAGGAAGGAGCATTTATTTGTAGAGGAGAAACACAAAAAAGAAATGGCACATCTTGATAACGAAGAAACAAGGAAAGATCAATTACATCAATTGAAGCTCCAGCAAATGCAGAAAAAAGATTAAATTATAAAAATACTTTAGTTATATGATAATATATTTTTTTTATAACCAAAAAAATAAAGATATTTTTAAATGTAATATATAAAAATATATAAAGAACTTACATTGAATTGAAAAATTCACTTTGTTTTTTACCACACTTATATTATGTAAAAATATTATATAACTTATTATTCACAGTTATATAAATTTCTACACATATCACGACTCGAGTTTCGACGTTTGACGGTCATTTTCAAGTGACTTAACAAATTGATAAAGTTGAATATATACCCTTATAGTTTTGGTGGGGTGGGGGGGCGGTGTTTGTCCGAAGATGAGGACTTATCTGTTTGAGATTGGGTGAGATTAAAAAGTTGGGAAAAGATTAGGTCAGTTTGCTCGTTTAGGAGATTAACTGAGGGATTACGGGTTTTTTTGAAAATTTCTAATGACTCTAGGAGATTTAGTTTCGGGCCTTTGTTGCAATTATGCAAGATTTTTAGATTATCTATTTCTGGGAATTTATGATTGAATTCGAGACAATGGTTTGAAAAAGAACTAGTGTCTTTTTTCAGACGAAAAGCGCGAGAATGTTCTGAAAACCGTGTTGCAAAACTTCGTCCTGTCTGCCCTATGTACACGCTATTGCATTCGGAACAATGAATTTCGTATACGCCGGATTTTTTAATGGGATCGATTTTTGTCTTTGGCATTAAACAATATGTTGGACAACTTAGAGGAGGGTTTAAATGCAACCTGAAGATTTTGCTTTCGAAGAACATTTGCGATGTGTTCGCTTGTTTTGCCAAAATATGTCAGGGAGATGAAAGTTTTGTCTGAATTTGAGGTTTTCGGATAAATTTGGGCCATTGCGAATTGGGTTCGTTTATTATTGATAATGTTTTGGATGAGTTTTGTTGGGAAACCATTCTCTGTAGCGATTGAAACGATGAAATTGACAACGATGAAATGTACCTAACAATTGTTTTCAAAATTTACTGACCTTTCTGTGTTTTTTATTTTCAATCAATGAAAGTAGGGAAAATTACTTACCTTTCTGTATTGTGTTTAATTTTATCTTCAATCAATGGAAGTAAGTAGGCAATGGAATCTTTCTTCAATCGAAATCTTCTCCAAAACTCACTACCGCTCCATGTGTTGAAATTATCAGGCCTCTCCCGTAAAACTCGGTTTTTTCTCTCGAGTGGGTTTAAATAATCAAGGAATTCACGATCTTCCTCGATTGCTAAATCGTCAATGGTTTCAAACAGATCCATCATAACAAATCTACTATTTCATTTTATCAAAATGCACAACAAGAAACGAAACTGTCAAACATAACCTAAAACATTACACTTATCGGACAGATAAAACCATAACTGGCGCTTGAAGCAGCAGATAACTTTATTCCTCCGATAGAGGGTTTGTTCGACAGTTAACGACTATCTGACTATTGAAAAACCAAGAATATTGATATTCATCGAATAAAGCTTATCTGGTTGTTTATCTGACTATTGAAAAATCGGCCCTTAAAGGAACTGGTGACGAAAACGAGGCGCGTTCCCATTTCGTTCCCCACATTCTCGGAAGAGAGCTCCGAGACCGAACCCGCAATTAAGAACTAAGATCGCGAGCGGGTGACCAGGTCGGGGTGCTTACCTATAGGGAGCTACTGAAAAAAAAACGTGTACAGTGATCAAATAGATCCAATTAAGAGACGAGAAGACGCTATAGCGTTCAATGTAATGGAGGTCATGAAAATGATCTCAAAGTACACTACCGAGTTAGGAAAGGCTATCGAAGGTACTAACAATTCAAAAAAGGAGATAAAAATACTAGCCGGGAAACTCCAAAGAAATGCGCAAGTATTCGAACGAAACTCAGTTAAAAGGTGGTGGGAGGAACATAAATGGGAGAAGGTAGTAATTACCCACTTACCATTTAGAGGTCCAAGCTACCATCAAACCACTGCTCCACCCAGACCGCAAAAGGAATGTGGACAAGAATATGCACCAACGAGTAATATCGATATTTTTTCTCGATATATCGATATTTATCGATAATATTTTTGTGCGATAATATCGACGATATCGATATAAAAAATAAAATATCGGTATCGATAGTTTTCATTTCATATAAAATAAATAACCTACTAGAGAGAGGCCTCCTGGCGCCCAGGGGCCAGAGAGTAGCGGGTCGAGGACAAAGTGGACAAACCAGTGGCGCAAACTAGAACTACAACCGATTGGGTACCCCCACCTTCCATCCCCAGCCTCATAGCCCGCGGGTAAATGATCTTGTTTCTGTCTGTTTTTCTCACGAGATTCACCAGAAACGGCGTGGTTTACTCTTACTCTGAGTTTACTCTGTTTAGTTGTTTACATTTACAGTTTGTGCTTCCCTACTTAATATATTTATATTCAGTTTTACAATGTCTGTAGTGTGGGATTATTAAAAAAAAAACCCTAAAAGTAAGGGAAAATTAGTGTCCTGTAATTTGTGCCCACAAACTATAAAATCAAGTGGCAACACAATAAATTTATTTTCCCATCTGCAAACAAAACACCCAGCAATAGCTGAAAAGGTGCTAAGAAAAAGAAAAGGTAAATGGAGAGAATCAGCTGCAAGAACGTCAACCCCTATTATGTTATAGTCCTACTACTTAGGAGTTAATATTATTGTTAGTAATTGGTAAATATAAGTCATTAACTATAATTTTGTGTTCTTGTTGCAGAACTCAACAATGGCAGCCACTGAACTCCTTGATGATGAAACTGAGCCAGTGAACGCTTTTGCCAGTCAATCCAGTCATTTTAATATTTCTGAGTCTTTTGATATGGATGTGGATGAGGTAGCAGTAGAAAGTGGAAGTGGGCATGTAAGTGGAGATGAAGACAGCAGCTTCCAACAACCCAGCATTGATGAATTTATGAAAGTAAGGTGGTACTAGACGTACTTTTAAAGAAGGTGGTACTAGACATACTGTGGTGAATAATGCTCTGTTATTTATGATCTGTAAAGATAATATGCCATTCTACTGTGTAGAAAATGAAGGGTTCAAAAAATTTGTGAAAGCGGTTTGCCCAGGATACAACCTTCCATCGAGAAGAACAGTTACCAAGATGGTGCAAGGGCGGCACGAAAGTTGCAAAAAGATGCTAGGGCGAGAATTGGAAGATCGTAAAGAGAATGGAAAGCAAATATCCCTTACTGCTGACATATTGACACTAACAAACTCAACTAGAAGTTTTTTAGCATTAACTTGTCATTTCATTAATGACGAAGGAATACAAGAAGTTTGCTTAGGTGCCAAAAGAATGTACTATAGTCACACGAGTAATTATATAGTCCAAATAATAACTGGGATATGCAATGATTTCCGACTTGATGCGACAAATATTGGTTCAATAACCATAGGAGAGAGAGATAGGAGAGTCAAAGAAAATTCCGTGCTTTGCACATATGATTAATTTTGTGGTGAACGATGTCCTGTCTGACAAAGGCAGTTCCTTTGGAAAGGTATGCAACGTAATTAAATCTATAGTTACCTACTTCAAGCAGTCTGTCAACGCGATGGATTTGCTTCGTTCAGAGCAGGGCGAAACTGAAGATAGTGAGGGCTGTGAGGTTAAAATCTCTATCCTTATACAGGAGGTGTCCACGAGGTGAAACTCCTGCCATGACATGCTGCAGAGATTCGTAGAGCTTCAAGTTCCGGTTGCCAAAGTTTTGGCTCTTATGGCAAGCCGGTCTTCATCGGCCAATGTACCCAATATGCCTAGCAGAGAGGATTTGGCAATTCTACAGGATTACGTACAGTTGCTCCAGCCCTTCAAACAAGCAACTGAGGGTATTAGTGGTAACATCTATGCTACAGGCAGCATGGTGATACCACTGGTATCACTACTAGATATGGAAATGAATGAATGTGACCCCAGTCACATCGGCGGGAAAAAAAGCTCGTGAGGGATTCTCGAAAGGAATAAAAGTTCGTTTAAAAGATCTTGAGAAGATTGAACCTTTAGCAATGGCTACGATTTTAGATCCTAGATTCAAGAAAATCCATTTTTCATCCCCTACAGCGGTGGCCGCAGCTGTCAGCACTATCATAAAAAACATCAAATTAGAAAAGATAAGATGGGGAAGCCAGTCTCCTGAAAGAGACCTTAGTTAAAAACCGTCCACCTCCACCTCTGGTTCGCTTTGGGCTCGCCACGACCGACTCAAAGAAAAGCATACGGTCTCAAGTAATGCTTCAAGCAGCACTGTTCCAACCGAGTTAAAACAATATTTTGAAGAGAATGTGGTCTCAAGTGACACGGACCCCATCAAATACTGGCAGGGACGCCATAGCTTTATCGCGGCTCTGTCTTGTGTGGCGCTCAATTGCCTTACTGCACAAGGATCCTCAGTTTCCTCTGAAAGGGTAGCTTCCGCTGTGACTATTGTTGTTCCCGATAATCGAAGCCGCCTAACTTCAGAACATATAAACCAGTGAGTTTTTCTAAAAACTTTGGAGAACAAATATTTTAATCTTTAATTATGTTTAATTTATTTGTTTCAACTTTCTTTCTATATCTATATATGTACTTAAAATATTAAAAAAAAATGTTTAATTTGCCCTTAATTTTCTTTCAAATAAATGTTTTAGCTACTTTTTTTTATTTTTGAGTATTTTTATATTTAAAAAATAAAAATTAATAATTTTATAGTTGGAAAAAATGTTTGAATCCCATTTTTAATGATTTTGACTGGGGAGCGGGGAGGCGGGATTAAAATACCGATATTTTCCGATATATCGAATATCGATATTTTTTTCTCGGTATATCGATACAAGTTTTGATAAATTTTTAGAATATCGATATAGCACTCCGATATGCCCATCCCTACCAACGAGCTGCATACACTGCCGGTAATAGGAAACCTAACAGATTGGCTGGACGTAGAGAATAAGGAATGGGACGATGGATTCTACACCCGAACCCAGATTATAATTGGAACCTGCTGGTTGCCAATGAAACCGAAGTCAAAGTAGTTCTTGAGGAACCGGAGGAAACGAAAATGGAAAGGAGTATCCAAAAGATATACCTGCTAAAATATCCAGAGTTAGACCTCACCAGGGAGGACATTGCAGTAATAGAACAAAATATAAAAAATAAGATACGATAAAGGCGTTTGATCTAAAACCAAAAATAATTATACAAATCGGACACAATGGTACGGATACGGACATGTGGGAAAAACTCCTAAAACTGACGGCGAAGAAAAACTAAAAATGCACCTCATCAAGGCCATGACAGTAATAGGCATTAGTTACTTAAAACGGTGGAAGGCATATTCCACCAAACAAACACTAAGTAGACACATATACCAGGAGCCTCCAAACTAAGGAAAAAGAGGACATTACAGACACAAAACCGACACTAAGGAATTGTCCCTGTTGTGCCCTAATTGTCGAAAATAAGTACAGCGACTACTTAAGTATACTTAAAGATGTAAAGCGAATCCTCGCTAGAAGTAAAGCAAAGGAGGCTATACGATTGATAAGGATCACCAGAGAAGGTAATGTCCTAACTGACCCAGACGAAACGACTTTAGAGGAACTGGGGAAATCCTGGGGAAATAGAAGTAACAAGGGCCAATGAAAAAAACGTAATCGAAACAATACCTGTAAGAGGCATGGATGAAACAGTAGAAAAAGAAGAGGTGCTAACCGCTATTAAAAACAAAACTGGAAACCTACAAAACAAAACGCTGAAGTTAAGCGACCTATAAGACCATATGCATCACACTCAAGCTGCTACGCTAGTAGTAAGCAAGGAGGACGCAGACAAACTGCTAGAAGAGCCCTACCTAAAAGTAGGACTAAGCTCACTAGAGAAAAGAATAAAAATCGAACGCTGCCACAAATGCTGGTCCTACGACCACCTGGCGAAAAACTGCGACGGGCATCCAGCTAAAGACTGTCCAAACGAACAATCCTGCTCAATTTGTAATAAAGAAGGACATAGTGCCAACAGCGGTAAATGTGAATTTTTCCGCAACACGTTGTCAAAAGCAGAGAGACAAATTAGACGAAAACTAAAGAAGACAGCCCAGCAAGTGGCTCCCAAAAAGCCTCATCTTCATCTTTAACCTAAAAATCATAAAAATTATATAAGTAAATTTGAATCAATCAAAAGAGCAGACAAATTCTACTTGGCGGGGACTTCAACAGTAGGTCTCGGGAGTGGGGCGCAAAAACGGAGAGCCGTAGACGGAAAGTCCTGGTGGACTGGTTGGCGCAAAACAATTTCGTTAATTTGCGTCACACACACACACACACACACACACACACACACACACATATATATATATATATATATATATATATATATATATATATATATATATATATATATATATATATATATATATATATATATATATATATATATATATATACATTTATATATATATATATATATATATATTTATTCACAGGTCCATGGAAAATACACATAGCAAGAAAAGGTTTGCTGAAACTTAACTAGCTCTGATTCGGGCAAGAATTAAGAAGAGTGTATTAAGAGTTGTTTGAAACGCAATGAAGCAGCTTTGTAATAATTTCTCAATTTAAGTTCTGCGTTGAGTGTTAAGGTAGATATTGCATTTTAGTTGCAAGGTTGCGTTTCATCAATTTGCATTCCAATTTGACCGGCGTGAGCGCTAAGAGGTTAGAAGCAAGGCGTTGGGTAAAAGTATCGTTTTCGTTTAAATTTATTTTAATTTATTGAATTTTTCGGTAAAATCAGTAAATTTAAATTAATCATAACCTACTAAGATTCAATTTGAAGTTGTAGTTATGTCTGGGTATAGGCTCCCGTATACGAAGGAGGAGGATACCAAGATTGTACAATACATCTTAAGAAACAATGCCAAATACATGTTGCGGGGCAACGTGATCTGGAAAGATATGGCGAGCTCGGCGGAGTTCGAAAGGACTAGGCAGTCACTGAAGGAGAGGTTCTGCAAGAAAATCATCTAGAACCTTAATTTGCTAGATGTGTCAAAGGAGGACAGGGAGGCTCTCCAGTTGGCTTTCCAACAAACAGCATGTCGTCCTCCCAAAAGCCTGCGAGGAAAACTATGTTTTCGCTTTCTGTTAGTGATTCCGACTAACATATGTTCATCTCTATTTATAAACAAAGTTATTTTATAATTATTTTAAATTTTATATTATATTTTATATTAAATTCTTTATATTTTTTAACTTGCCGTGTTATTTGCGATTATTCAGCAACTGCCAACTAGGAATTTAACCCTTCGTGGGGTAGGATGGGTGTAGTACACCCAGACCAGGATAAATTTGTCGATATTTTAGAGATTAAACGTTATAACCGGCTGTGAATCTGCGTAGAGAGTGGTAAGGAAGTGCCGATTGTCAGGGCACAGTCGACCGCCACCCCGCGAATTATTTAGACGAGGTCAAAGGTATCAGCGGGTGAGTTACACCCACCTTAAGCTCTGTCTCACAAATTTTGAACTATCATTTGTAACAACCACGGGCCGATGATAGTAAATCCTTACATGTATGGATTAAGGATTAAGAAAAATCCCACTAAGAATTCGGAAATTGAATAGTGGTTATTATACAATGGGGTTTGTTTTATAATCCCGCGAACGATGTATAATTTAGTAATAGATATTTTACGATCAGATTATAGAAACAATACACCACGAACGATTCCTCGTACATGGAAGAGGATAAAAATACAGTCATCCCCGAAAAAGAAACTAGTCAGGGTGAGACAATCAGGGTAATACAGCGGGACCTGTCAACATAGTTGCCCCTGTAGATTATTCTCCATCAACATCTCGAAAAGCTTGTGTCAATCCCGAACTTACAATAAATGATGGCTGTCACGAAACTGATCTTGGTCGTTATGTTGGGCTGGCTACTCAGTTAACTGTGGAAAAGAAGAAGGATTTGTTAGAAAATCCCTGGGTTCCACTAAGGAATTACGATTTTCAAACTGATGCAAGTCATTTGATATGAAAATTCAACCATACTTGGTTAGATCAATATGAACTGTGGCTAGTATATTCCAAGCGACAAAAAGGTGCTTTTTACAAGCACTGTGTACTGTTTCCTCCCGTCACTGGCATTGTTAGTGGAGTTTTAGGACCATTTGTGATCAGGCCATTCACAAAATTCAAGAATATGCACGAATACTGCGGAATTCATGTCACCACCAACCTCCACATATCTGCCACAGCTGCTGCAAACAAAGGCTTTTCTTCAAAATATACCTATGGATGTTCAACTACAAAGTGGCCACCAAAAAGCAATCGAATAAAACAAATATTGTCATCAATTATTTAATAATAATTCTTTATTGCATAGTATTTTGCGGTATACATGAGCCTCTTAGAGGAAAGGAAGCAGATGGAGGAGTTTTACTAGATTTATTGAATTTACGAATCGATTCTGGCGATAAGAAACTGAAGACTCATCTGGAAAAGTGTTGCTGTAATGCAGTTTATACGTCGCCAAAAATACAAAATTTCTTTATGTTGCAAAGTTATGTTAAAAAAACACTGGCATACGCGGTCTTAGCTGATGAAACAGTGGACATAGCTGGTAAAGAACAGCTTTCAATTGGCTTGCGGTTCTACGATGAATGCAAGTAGATAATCCGAGAAGAATATATATGTTTTGTGGAAATAAAGGCACAAGATGCCTCATCAATCGCTGAAGCAATTAACAATTTTTGAATAGCTGTAATCTATCACCCGAATATTGCTTAAGATTGGGTCTCGATGGCTGCTCTTCAATGGTAGGCAAAGAGGGCGGTGTACAAGCAATTTTAAAGAAGAAATATTATCGAGCAATATATTTTCATTGCTCAAGCTAGAAACTAAATCTTGTAGTGAACAATTCAAACGAGATATCGGAAATTAGAAATACTGTTGCCACTATAAAGGACACAATAAACTTTTTCAGAGAATCGACTGATCGTAGGAATTGCGCTCCCAATCTATCACCAATTTGTGAGACGGGATGGTCAGAAAAATATAAATCAATCCGAAAATTTTCTCAAACTTTCGCATAGCTTGTAAAAGCGCTAGAAAAATTATCCACAGAAGGAAACTATGCTACAAGAAAATCTGCATTCCAGATTCATTCAACGGTTACAAAACCAGTGTTTATCGTTGCCTTAGTTACAATAGCAAAATACTCGGCAGTGTTGGAACCAGTAGTTAACGCCTTGCAAGAAAAGAACATGGATTTGATTGATGTAGGAGAACACATTACAAGAATCCTTGAAGTTCTCAAAAGAGACCGTCAAGAAGCAGATCGAATCACTGAACAATTACTCAAAAAAGCGCAAGACATTTCAATGGAATTGTAAATAGAAATTTATGTCCCACGTTTTGCTCAAAAGCAAAAACACAGGAGCAATCCTCCATAAAAAAATTATAATGAATACTGGCGACGTACACTTATTATTACTTATCTTGATTCATTTACGTCATCGTTAAATATAGATTTTCCCAATAAAATACCTTAGCTTTTGCTTTAACAAAACTACATATTTTATACATGACGAAAACTAGTATTACAGACTTACAAAAAAACAAGAACATGTTTTAAGATTTTTATGATTTAGATGACATCACAGGAGAACTTGACCTATGCTCTAATTTGTGGACCAAGAAGGATTTACCTAAGGATAAATTAAAAGATATTGAAGTCACTGACCTGTTTAAGGAAATCAATATTTTCTTTAACTTCTTGAGAACAGCATTCTTAATTTTGAGCACTATTCCAAGCACTACGGCGACTGTCGAACGATCATTCAGTACTCTTCGAAGAGTGAAGACCTAGGTTAGAAGCACTATGGGAGAGACAAGGCTGACTAGATTATGCTTGATGAGCGTACATCGGAATTTTGTGAAAGAAAACCGTAAAATGGTGGAAACGAAAGTAATAAATGTGCAGCGAATCCGAGAAGATTATTATTAATATAAAAATTGAATTAAGTACAGTTTTTTTTTAAATACCTACTTTTTTTAATTTTTATTAAAATACTTTTTTTTTATAAAAACCGTATCAGTTGAAGCATGGCATGTCTAGTGGTTAATACAGTTTCTCGGTAGTTTTCAGTTACCTATTCTTTCCTCGAAACAAATATGAGCTGCCCGACCAATTTTGAGGGTAAAAGCACCACTTTTTTTTTAAGATTCTAACAAATTTTTAAACCACACTGAAGCAAAAGCACGATTTTTATACAAAATTCCACGCTCTACAAGATTCATTTGCAAATTTTGCACACATTTCGAGTTACAACTCATTGAAAACACCGATTTTTAAGCCTGAAAACACCCATCAATTTTCACCCCAACGTTTAAAAAACTCAATAAACCACATTCAAGCTTTCAAACAGAAAATTGAACGTTCCACAACCTTTATTTGAAACATTTTTACAAATTTTGCCGAAACTTTTTAACCTAAAAATACCCTTTACAAATTCCTCAATAACTAACTAAAAGCTTTCTACCTAGAATATTATAGTTTTCAGCCTTTTGTGCAGTATTTATTCAAGATGCTCTACACCGAGAACGGTAAAAAGCAGCGGAATCATTTTCGGCACAGAAACTACACGACAAGACGAACAAGTCGAGAAATTTCAAACAGAAATTTACCCGATTCTCGATTGGCTAAGTAGATGTGTCGGAAACGGTTGCAGATAATAAAAAACGGATTGAGGCATCGTTTCCAGAAGGTCATTTTTTTCAGGATTAGTTGTTGGTAACTTTGCGGAATTTTCTTATAAAAAAGAAATTGGAGTGACAGATGATCTTGTTCAAATCAAAAATCAAAATGAACTTGCGTACTACAAATTATTCATTGACGAACAACTTGTGGATTCCATTGTCAATCAAACAAATATTTATGCAGAACAAACAATCGTTCACGGCATTACTGAACATACCATAAGACCATCTTCACGCTTGAATAAATAGTACCCTACAGACAGAGACGAAGCGTGTAGATTTCTTGGATTTTGATGTGGATGGGATTAGATAAAAAACCATCACTTGGTCACTATTGGCGAAAATCTGATCTTTATTGGTCAAACGCAGCCAAATTTATGTCACGCAATAGATTCGAAATTATTCTTCGAATTATTCTATATTTTGCTGATAATGAGCTATGTCCAGAAGGTGTCAGATTACATAAGGTGCAATCACTTGTTGACTCGCGGAATTAAAAAAGTTCATTGTTTCTGATGAGAACATGTGCATTGATGGTTCCTTTTCGTGGGCGACTCAAAGTTCCGTCCGTATATCAAAGGCAAGCGACATAAGTTTGGAATCAAACTATTCAAATTATGTATCTGTGGAGGATATATATTGCATTCCAAGATTTATTGTGGTCTAGACAAAGTTGAAGACATGAGTGTTGCTACGAAAGTTGTTCTAGAATTGATGGAGAAAAATCTCGATGAAGGCATAACAATCTACAATGATAATTGGTACACAAGTTTGGAGTTGGCCAAAAAATTAAGAGAAAGAAACACCGAAAAGGCCTACCAAAGCAAGTGGTAAATGCCAAGTTCAAAAGAGGTGAAATAATTGCCCGGGAGAAGGATGGAGTTGTTGTCTTGAAATGGAAAGATAAAAGAGATGTAATGATGCTCTCCACAAAACACACCGCCGAAATGGTAAAAATACCCGGGAGAGATGGTACTAGATTCAAGTCGAAAGCTGTGCTTGATTATAATACAGCTAAGAGTTTTATCGATTTATCCGATCAGATGTCTTCTTATTCAACATCGGTACGAAGAAGTATCGAATGGTTCAAAAAAATTGCCATTGAACTTATAATTGGAATTAGCGTTGTCAATGCCCACCAGTTGTACAAGAAAAATGAGGACAACGCCGGCAAAAAAAGTATTACGAATTTCAAAGAAAATCTATGCTTGCAGCTTTTGAATCATGGCAATGCAAACTTCGCCGCGGCTCCAGTCAATAACCAGCATGAATACAGCTCAGCTGAAAAAAAGGGCGTTGCAAGATCTGTTACCAGAAAAACAAAGAAGCCCATGGTCGAGAATACGCAATTCGAAAAACGAAGCAAGTTTCCTCGCGATGTCAAGCATGCACAGATATAGCCATCACTTCAGTTTAGAATGTTTTTTATTCTACTTATCATATTTCATTCAAGAAATAAAATGCATTTTTTAAATTTCTTTTAGTTAGTTTACCATGAGATAATTATATTTTATAAATTTTGTTGAGATTAACACTATATATTTGTAATTTTACATCAATAACCTTTTTTTTTCGCAAAAAAAACCATTAAATTATTTATAACATTTTTTCAATTTTTTGTTTTTTTAGTTACTTTGCCATAAATTACTTATAGTTTATATTTTTTGTTGAGATTAACACTGATTATATATGTATTTTTACAACAATAAACTTTTTTCACAAAAAAATAAATTGAGTTTATATCAGCAACATATACTTATAATGACTAATAAAAATGATGATATAGCAGGCTGTAAATCGAATGAAATTCAGTAATAAACGTGCTTTAAAATATGAATAACTGTTAGAAATATTAAAAAAAAGTTTTTCTGAAGAATCAGCTGACGAGTTTGATGATGTAAGTGAAGATGGAAATGTATCTTCTGACAACGCTACGCACATTCCCTCAAATGACGATGATTTTTCGGACGACGATGTCTCTTTCGAGAATGACGTGCCAATACCTTTGCAACAACAACGTACACAGACAACATCAGCTGTTCATGACCAAGTAAACTGGGAGTTGTATGAAATATTACCATTTTACCAAAGCCAAAGATAAAAAAAAATTATACAGTTACAATTATTATTATTATTATTAAATCATTTATTGTCCTCCATACAAAGAAATATACAATCTGTTTAATTACAAATTAAAAATATTACACATTAAATACATATGTTCAAAAATGTAACTGAATGGAGAACAAAAGGACTTATTCAAGAAATTAACAAGAATTTCTCAATCTTCCATAAGCCCTTTTAGTAATCTTTAGGTAAACTCTACATCGACTAACATAGGAAAAATAAGTAGACGAATATTAACGTTCATTTTTCTAAATGCTCACTCTATTTTGGACCCCGTATTCTTTGCCTTTTAAAATAATGTTTATACCGTTCAACGCTCGCTAGTCTTAACTCCATTGGTAGATTGTTAATGATGGACGTTATTTGGTAAGTGTACGAAGATTTAAACTTTGAGGTATGGTGTATAGGTGGAGTCAGCAAGCCCTTATTACGCATATTAATTGTATGAACGTCCGTTCTGAAGGTTATTTTGTTGTACAGATACCTGGGTAATTTTCAGTATAGGATTTTTTTAAAAAGACATGTAAGATGAAATTTCCGAAGTTTTTTCATATTAATCCATTTGCATCTAATTTCCGTGAATATTTTTTGGCGAGGTCTTAGGCCATGTACAAATCTGATACACCTATTTTGTGCTCGTTGTATTCTGGCGCGGTCTGCATTATTAATGAAACTAGTATACACCGATTCAGGATAACTAAGCATTGACAAAACATAGGCAATCACTAGTTTCCTTTTTAAGTTTAAAGATAAGACACGCCTACAAGAATGCAACACTTTCAATTTTAAATAAACACGCTTTAAAAGTGTTGATACATGTGATGAAAATTTTAATCTGTCATCAATTAATAGTCCGAGATTTTTTGCTTCATTTGTTATGTTCAGGCGCTGATCATGCATAGTAATTGTCAGTTTTTCCTTAATAGCCACTTGTTTCCTTTTTGAGGCAAATACCATGATTTTAGTCTTGCTCGGGTTGATCGTGAGGGAATGTCCAGCGGAGAATTTAGCTATACTTCTCAGGTCATCATTTATTAATCGTTCAGCGAGTTCAAGCTTATCAGAAGGGAAAGTATATATTAACTGTGTGTCGTCAGCATACTGATGATGAAGACCATTCTTTATTGTTGCTCCAATATTTATAGTGTATAGAGTAAACAGTAATGGTCCCAACATAGAACCTTGTGGCACACCACCATTTACAACTATACTTTCCGAGATATCATTTTGTAAAGTAACCCTTTGACTTCTGCCCCGCAAGAAACTAGCAAAAAACTTTATAGTGTTTTTGGACATTCCTATATAGTGCAAAATACTAAGAAGCATACGATGATTGACCGTATCAAAGGCTTTGCTGAAGTCCAATAGTACTAGTACAGCTACATTGTGGCTATCAAGCGCCCTTGCTATTTCATCAACTACGTCCATTAGTACTGTAGTGGAGCTATGACCTTTTCTAAAACCGGATTGAGTCGCCGGAAAGATTAAATTTACTTCAAGAAACTTCCTAACTTGCAGGTCCACCACTTTTTCAAGGATTTAGGAAATGGTTGGCAAAATAGAAATGGGCCTTAGATCAGTATTTAAGTTAGGGCATGCGTTTTTAGCAATTGGGTGGACATATGCGTGTTTCCATGCATCCGGAAATACGCTGTCTAGTAAGCAACTGTTAACTATATGAGTAATAATTGGAAGTATCTGAGGCAAGCACATTTTTATCATGTTGATATTTATTCCATCACAGTATTTTCATCAACTTCTTGAGCGAGTTGGTTAGCAGACCATACAAAATAGTTGTTTAGGTCATTGACACTACCCAGTGATTCTGGCAGGCCTGGTTTAGTTTTTGGGCAGGTAGTGTTCATGTTTTTTAAACCTTGCCAAATAATCTTTTCATCACCTAAAGTTGTGATACTTTCCAAATACGCTCTTTTTTCTTGTCGCGTGGTAATTCTTGCAAGTTTTTGCAAATCCTTGAAACATTTTCTCACAGAAATACACGCAGTCTTATTATATTTAGAATGTGCGTCATTCTTCATCTTATAAATCTTTTTTAAATTCATTGAGGTTTTTTACAGGGAACTAGTTAATTGGTATCCCAAACATGTTAGCCACGAAGAAAAAAGATTCACGACGCCTGGAGTAGAATTGAAGCTGAAATTGGCAAACCAGTCAAAGAATTAAAAATCAAAAAAGATTCATTAATAACCACATATCGTGGATACTGTAGGAAAATAGCGGGTACTATTAAATTTGGAGCGTCGGGGATGTTTATAAACCAATATGGTTTGCTAAATAATATATTAACATAATTATAATAATTAAAAGCACAAATAGCTGCAGCAGCAGCTACTAGCTGTTCGGTGTCGGTCATGACACTGAGGTCCCCGCGAAGTAAGGCGAGAGTGTAGATGCCTCCTCCGTGTAGTTCCTCGCCTCGAACAACTTCGAAATTGAATTAGATGAAATTGTTAAATGAATCAACATGATTTGATAGCACCCGCAATTACAATTTGGGCAACTGAGGCTGCATGTGAAGAAGGCTGCTCAGCGTGCAGCGAAGGAAGGAGGCCAAGGACGACAGAAAAAAAAGAAGGCTATGGCCAATATAGATATGGCCGAATTGCTTCAAAGCAGATTGTTTAGCTTTGCTGATCACCAACAAGCCTTAGAAGCAGCCATACAAGCAGTCATCGTTACAATAGACAACTGATTCGACCAATTTGCCAAGAGAGAGAATTCGGACTTCATCCGTTATACGTTCAAAATTAACAAGCTCATTGTTAACTACCTCCGTACATATTGCACGGCTTTGAATAAGACCAACCCCAAAAAGGGCCTGCTCCCTACCAATCAACGCCATCTGTCACACTACTTGAGTCTTGTCGCACTTGAGTCGCTCCACAGAGGCAGACGTGTGTTTGACGTGTGACGTGTGAACATTCTAAGTTAAATAAGTTAAAAATATATTTTGTTTTAGTAAACTATAGTGAGGAAAAAGACTCAATTAATTGTGAAGTATTATTAGTCTCATAAAAAGAAACTCAAATAAAAAGAAAAGTGAAAATACACTTTTGTTTTCTCGCCACGTGGCGGAAACAAATTCTTGAGAGAAACGTTGGCTATGACCTCTGGCAGCTTGACGCCCCCTGGTAGCGAACTCTGAACTCGATCCATAATGGAACAACTGCAGAATAATAAGGAGAACCAGATTTTTGAAATACGGGCAATCTTGAAAACTAGGTGACGGTTCCTGATTATCAAAAAAAGAGGATGGTACGAACTTCGAAAACGTTAATCCTTTAAATCGGTTTGTATGCCATGCCAGGAGATCTTAAGAAAGATAGTCTGGCAACCAAATGCTGATGTTCAGTTCCGTAATGGAAATTTAATTCCAACTTCCTTAGCAGGGGCACCATGAACCACGAGCAGGAATCAGCTTAGCCCACACTTCAGTGCCACAAAAGAATGGGAAAGTGAATGGTGCATCAAAGTTCCTCATGAGTGGCAGCCCTTATTTAATGCAAACCATCCTCCTCCTGGCTTTGATCTTGCAAGGAAAATTTGGGTTGCTATCAACAGGGATCGAACTGGCCATGGTCGATGAGCATCATTCCTTCATAAGTGGGGCTTAAAATCTTCCCCTAGTTGTAATTGTGGTGACGTGGAACAGGCAATTCATCACATTGTTATGAAGTGTGAAAGAAGAGCGTTCTCCAGATCCATGGATGAGTGCATGAAGGCTATAGTTCAGGCTGTGCAGTGGTTGAACAATCTGCACATTAATTTATGAAATCACTTGTCTACATATTGTCGATTGTAAAAATATGACATTTCTGAGTAAGAAATCCTACAAGGGTTGAAAGAGAAGAACGTTTGTAAAGTTAAAAGAATTAAGACTAAGAGAGATGGCGAACTAAAGTCTACCCCCTCATTGATTTTAACATTCAACAACCCGATTCTCCCTAAAAAGATAATGGTGGCGTATTAAAATCTTGAAGTCGGAGAGTATATCCCGAACCCAAAAAGATGCTATCCTTGTCAAAAGGCCACAGCTCGACTCGATGTTCAAGCGAAGCTATTTGCTTCTGCGGAAAGCCACCACACGAAGGATCTCCATGTGAAACCCTCAGGTATGTCATTTGCGAACGAGAGCATCTAGAAAACTCAAGGGATTGTGCCAAATATAAAGAAGAGCTCGCGATTCAGAAGCTAATAACGCAAGGGAAGTTGATTTACTCCAAAGCGAGAAGAAAGGTAGCCGTCACTGCAACTTAGCAACTAGGGAAAATCACATACGCGTAAGCATCAGCTCTAATAAAACCTCAACTACCCGACGTTAAAGAACTTGCTGCCCCACTAATTCCAGCGACCATGAGCTCCTTAAGTGAACTAGTGACCGCTCAACTCAGACAGACAACAGCTCAAACAACTTCATACTCCGAAGCCATCAGGAGGCTGGTGCAGAAAACGACGGAACCGGAGACTTTTCCCTGGCGCTACATCAAGGCGACTGGCAGTTTTGCCAACCATAGTTCTTGCAACAACTTTTGAAGAAAGAAAACAAGACGCGCTCCCAGTTCGTTCCCAAGTAGTATAGCAATGGGGTGTTGTAATAAAAACCATACCGACCCATGTGTTTAGGAACATTCTTTTACGCTCCCTTGGTCCCACGGTTATCATGCGATAGCCAATAATTCTTATAGTTAATTACCATTACGACATCCACCCATCGTAATAAACCCCCGTCAAGCCACACGTAATTTTAGGGACATTCCAAAACTCGGTCCCACGCTTAAAAGATTTTCAGTCTTTTAGGTGATAATCACGTGCATGAATTTATATCTCCCACGGATATTTTTTATTATACGAAAATTCTCGGAGAAACACTTAAAACATAAAAACGTCCCCATCAAAATAATCATGTAGACCAGATTGTTAGTTTTTAGTTATTTGTGTAAATATATTATGTATGCGCCAAGTCGCATAGGGGAGGAGTCAAGTAAGAGGAGCATCCTAATATTTAATTAAGGGGTGTGCACAAACCCCCACGGAATACCACCGGGATGATATAAATATCTCAACCCGGTCTAGTTTAAGTTAGTTGTTAAGTTTTGTTAACTTGTCTTAGTTGTAGGCTAAATGTAATATAATATTTAGTTATAAATATACTATATTCAGTCTACTACTTTTCATTAAATAAACTTCGTGCCTTACGAATATCAGACCACAGAAGCAACAAGATCCCGAGATAGGTAAAACTATCTGTGTCCGAAGAATTGCAGGCCAGCATATCCTTCTTCACAACATTGGTGGCAGCTGAAACGGTTTTTGGAAGTCATCTACACGCTACCCTCGCCAAAAACCATCATCAACACCAGCATCAGCCCAGAAGAGTTGTCATAGAGTCATCAAGGACCAGTAGGACCCTTTTCGCTGATATCCTTTGCATCAGACGCCACTGTCATTGGTTAAGGAGATTTTTTTGTAAGTGTTTATCTTGTCTTGTTTTCTGGTATTTTTATTCTAAGGTTCTTCTAATTTACTTTTAATTTTTTTAACTTGCGTTTTTGTATATTTTTGCTTGATATATACAACAGTTATTGTCGTACGTTTTGTTAAATGTTAACGAGGTATAAGAAGAAGTTTTAAACAACTCACAATCAGCCGAAGATAATTCTGTAGAACTTTTAGAAACGAATTTTCCAAATTTAAATATGGGAACCAATAATTCTCAAGTTCGTATAGATTTAGCTCTTAGATTTATTGAAACGTATAGCGGGAGTGAAAATTTGGATGCTTTTATTAGAAATTGCAACAGGGCGTTCGAAATTACGTCTCCTAACGAACACAATGTTATTTTAAAATTTATTGAGAAAAATCTTAAAGGAAAGGCAATTTTGAAATTGTAAGGTGTCATGACTAGAGCCCTTGGCAAGAATTAAGAACTCTCTTGTTAAATACTTTTGGAGAATCAGGAAATCGTGCCTACTGGCAGGAAGTTTTGAGGAAAACATACCAGTCCTGATCAAAAGGTTTGCGATTATAAAAGTAAAATGTTTAATCTTGTTCAGAAAATCTCCGATTGCAACTCCGAGACATATAATTTAGATCAATTAACACTCGCCAGTGATATGCTCAAAGTAGATGCTTTAGACTTTTTTGTTAGAGGTTTGTCTCCTAGATTAAAATAATATATCAAATTAATAAAGCGAATTCCTTAGAACAAGCAATTTTGTTAGCGGAAACTGAAGAGAAGGCAATGCTAGATGATGCTCTTCACCGAGGCTATCCTAAACCTAATGTTAAGACTGTGAGGATTAAACAAAATTGTAGTATATCTAATATGAATAATCATACAAAGGAAAATTTTAGATTTAAAAAATATTGTGCGATTTGTAAAAAAAATTACCACAAAACAGAAAATTGTAGTTATAATAAATTAGCCAATAATGATAGAAGAAACAATGGTCATTCTTCAAATAAATATTCTCAACCTAATACTGGTAGGTAACATGAGTCCCAGAAGTCTTGGAATCCACTCTTGCCATGAATTTGAAGACGTAGGTCATTTCTTAATTCCAGACATAAAATTAAACAAATCAGGGTTCCCAACTTAGGGGGTTTTCCCCCAAATTTAGGGGGTAAATAAGTGGGATGGGATTTTTTTAGGGGTTTTATATTTTTAGGGGTATTTTTGGGGATTTTTTTGTGTTTATTAATTTTTTATTGAAAAATATATGCCCTGGGATAACTCAAGCCTGCCAATCATAATTATATAATTGTTGACATGGCGACATCTAGTGAAGTTTCTCGTTACCAAGATTTCGCAATTAAATGAAAAACATAATGATTGTGACGGAACTGGCTGTAAACGTTTTGAAAATGTGTCAAAATTCGAACTAGCATTTGTCACGGTTCGAATTTCAAACGCAAGTGTCGAACGCGCATTCTGCATCTACAAAATTGTGAAAAATAAGTTGCGGAATAGATAGTCTATTCCGCAACTTATTTTTGAAATCGCAACGAAATGGTGGATCTTGCACAACATTTAATCCATTCCCTAACATGTTAAGTTTATTTCATGTCAACATGTATGATATAAAAAAGTCACAACCAGATGAAAACGAAATTATATTTGAAGTATTAAGTAATTTATAAATAAAGAATATTAGAAAATATTACAGAATATTAATATTATACGACTTTCACGAACTTTTTCAGCATTGCTGCTGGAAATATTGACCTATCCCTGAGATATTTTTGGGATTAGGTTCGGTCGATGTGGAAAGGAAATTCACCCTGGCCCACATGTCTGTGGTGGTGTGTTTTTAATTGAGTGCGGTTTTTAAATGGTGTGATTTTACCTTTCGTACGATATGGCAAGTTTGGAGTAAAATTGCTCTTTGGCCAATCGTAAAGATGTTGGGATTTAGTTGTAGTTTCTCAATATTAAAATGGAAGGTTTTGGAGACAACTCCAATGTAGACATCACTAATGGATAAATGAGATACGTGAGTTTACGTGTAAGATACGTGGTTTAGCTTCCATATGTTTATCAGTTTGAAAGCGAGTTCCTCTTATTTATGTTTCTTCTCAATCTCGATCATATTGAGATTATGTGTGAGAGGAACTCCTATTTTGACTATTGTGGCTGTGCGTGTGTTGTTGTTTATGAGAAGAATATCCGGCTTGTTCTAATCAATGGATTTGTCGGTGAATACAGGTCTATCCCAGTAAAGGATGATGTTGGACTTCTCTACGACTGGTGCTGGGTCATATTTATAGTATGGTGGCGTGGAAATGTCATACTTAATACCAACAAGTCATACTTAATACCCAGTTGCTGATGAACTAATTTCGCAAGCTGATTATGTCTATTTAAATAGGCATTCTCAGCCAACGCAGAACATCCTCCCATTATAGGTTCGATATTTTCACCAACTATGCCGCATTTTCTACATTTGTTTTCAACGTTTGTTTTTAAGATATACTTCTCGTAATTCCTAGTTCGCAATACCCGGTCTTCGATGGCCATAATAAAGCCTTCAGTCTCCGGATAGAGATGTCCATCGCTCAGCCATCTGAAGGAAGCATCCTTATCCACGTTCTCGTCTTCGAGTAAGTTTGGAAATTTTCCGTGAAGTATTTTACCTCTCCAGGGTTCCCTTTTCTTTCTATTAATTATGAAGTTAGAGTCATTTAGATGTAAGGGAGTATAGCTTTTGTCTACTTGTGTTATGAGCTTCATAAGTTGGTCTTTAGATGTTAGAATTAGGTTTCTCATGTTTGCTTCTATTGATAGGTTGAATAGAAGCTTCTATTGATAGGAATTGCATAGGTTGAATCCTATTAATCCTCTTCTACCTTCTTTTATATATAATCTGATAGATATAATCTTGTTGTAGAAGAGTTTGGATGTAGACAACGAAATTTTGTAAGAAGTCTTTGTGTTATACCAAACGAATAAGTAAGCACAGGTACTGCTCAGGTGTTAATGGCGGTAATACCGATTTTCCTGACAGTTTCTTATTCAGAATTTTCGTTACTCTTTTTCTGTATTTTTCTTGAAACGACTTCTTAAGCTGGGTGTGGTCAAATCTGATGTTTTGATGTAGACCTAGATATTTATAGCTATCTTCAGCTGTTAATTCTTTATTGCCGTCTAAAGGTTCTCCCATGTAATTTTGTTTGCCCTTTTTGATGTTAATTATGGCACATTTATCTAGGCCGAACGACATACTAATGTCATCACTGAACTTTTTCACTGTCGTGATTAAGTTTTGTAATATTCCACAAATATTAATTATTATTAATATATTATTTTTTACAGAATATTATTTTTTTAGGGGGATTTTCAAGTAATTGTGGGAATTTTAGGGGTTTTTGACTTTCGCTTTAGGGGTAAATATTTTTGGGAGTTGGTAACACTGAAACAAATTATCAAATGTCATTTTTAAGTAGCTGTCAGTGGTCTTGAGGTTATGTCGCCTTGTTTTTAGTGTTAAATTCAACAATTTCATTAGTTATAAATAAAACGCCTTCTCATAAATTTAACACTGATTTATTTTATGGTGTTGTGAATTATAAAATTAACAAAGAAGAACAAACATTACAATAGATGTTGAATGTGGTGCGCATTTTCACGAATACACAAATTAATCCGCCGTTTTATGTTATCAACACATTTTGTAATATTGTGTTGTCTATCTCTTCACATTTTCTTATTACATTGTTTCGCAGATCTTCTACTGTATGCACGTCCAGTGCTGAATAATTTTTTAAATATTAAAAAATAAAAAAGTCCAGAGGAGTTAGATCACAAGAACGTGGTGGAAATCGGTATTTGCCTATTAGCCTGTCGAAGAATTCCTTAAGATAATTTAATGTTTCATGGGCAATATGCGATCTAGCAGAATGTTGTTGGAAGAAGCCATTTTGGAGTTCATCATCATGAAGTTCGTTAATAAATTGTTTCAAAATAGTGGCTCTATAAGTGGCAGCGTTTAAATTACCATCAAAAAATATTGGACCAATAATTCTGCGTCTTGACATTGCTAACCACACACCAACTTTTATTGGATGCAGTGGGGTCTCTCTAAAAAAACTTGGGTTGTCAACACTCCATATTCGCATGTTTTGGAAATGAATGTATCCGTTTGAGTGGTAAAAGATCTTGGTACATTTGCAACTTATATGGTTTCATGTGAAGATCTTGACGAATAATCCTGTGAGTGGTAGCACGACTTAAATTCAACTGTTGAGCTAGTCTCCTAATTGAAGTGGTAGGTTCATCTTGGTCTGAATTTCTAATGTTGTTTATAATATTCTCATTATTAATACGAGGCCTTCCACTTCTTGATTTGTTGTTAATATTACCAGTATTTCGAAAGCAACTGATGAAAATCAACTGATCGTAATAACTGCCTTCTAAACTGATTCCTATAATTATTGAAATTGTTGAACTTAACACTAAAAACAATGCGACATAACCTCAAGACCACTGACAGCTACTTAAAAATGACATTTGATATTTGTTTATTTTTATATCTGGAATTAAGAAATGACCTACGTCTTCAAATTCATGGCAAGAGTGGATATCAAGACTTCTGGGACTCATGTTATAATCAGCAGAGGTCTGACAGTAAAAATCAGCATAGGATTAATTCAACTAATTTTAATAATTTTAATTCAACTAGTTTCAATGAAAATGACAGAAATTCTAAACAAAGTTTTCGTGCTACGGATTATAAAAATAATGTTCACAAAATAAGTGAAAATTCGGTTCTATTTTATAATACAATCCAATCCACTAAACACCAGGCAGTAAGAACAAATCTTGATATATGTATTGCAGATGAATATAAATTGCTAATAGACGCAGAGGCAGATATCTCTCTAATTAAGTTAGGTCAAATAAAAGACGAAATCGTAATATATAATAGATCAGTGCAAATAGCGGGTATCGCGAAGTCCTTCGAAACAATAGGTAATACAATAGGATTTGTGACAGTAGGGTCCCTTAAATAAAAATTAAACATAAATTCCATGTCGTACCGGACGACATAAAACTAGTTTTCGACGGTGTATTAGGAATAGATTTCGTTGAAAAGAACAATATTATTATAGATTTTAAAAAGAAAGTTTTATGGCTAAATAAATATTATTTAAAGATTATACCGCAGGAAAAGTTAATTAGCAAAATTGAAATACCGGCTAGATCTGAAATTGCTATTAATGCTTTTTTTACCCTTGAGGATGGTTCTGTTGGTATATGCGAGCCTAAGCTGTTTAAACCAAACTTATGCATTTGCGCAACCCTGACTATAGTGAAGGATAAAACATGTGTAGTTAGTGTGTTAAATGTATCAGAAGAGAATATATGTATAGAATTGCCACATATCAATTTAGTGCCAATGGAAAATTTTCATGAAGTAAATTATTATAATACGTCGAATGGTGAACGTTTGGAAAAAATAATGGAATTGGTAAATTTGAATCATTTGGATACCGATAATAAAAGTAAAATCTCTAAATTATTGAAGGATAATCAAGATATTTTTCATTTGAAAGTTGAAAAATTATCTTGTACGCAGACTGTGAAACACAAGATTCAATTAAAACCAGGAACCACTCCAATAAATACACGTCCATACCGATTAAATCATATACATAAGAATATCATTGTAGAAGAAACAAAGAAAATGTTAGAAGACGATATTATAGCAACAAGCAATAGTCCTTGGAATTCGCCACTGCTAGTTGTTCGCAAAAAGATGCAAAGGATGGAGAAAAGACTTGTCGTCGATTTTCGAAAAACTAACAAAAACTCAATCCCCGATGCTCACTCTATACCAAATATAGTTGAGATTCTGGATAATTTAGGAAAGTCCAATTTTTTTTCCACACTAGATTTGTCAAATGGATTTTATCAAATACCAATTGATGAAAAATCTAAAGAAGTAACTGCATTCAGTGCACCGCAAGGACATTATCAGTTTAAAAGACTGGTCATGGGTTTGCAAACGTCACCTGCAACCTTCCTTTCGTAGGAAATCTTATCAAAAATATGTGCAAATTATTAAAAGTAAAGAAAGTACAAACAACTGCTTTTCATCCGGAGAGTAATGAGGCATTAGAGCGTTCCCATAGAACTTTAGCCGAATATTTAAGACACTATATAAAGTCACTATATTGAGTAGCTGTCTTTCTATATATTTACTTATAATACAACACCACATACGTCAACTAATTATCAACCGTTTGAATTATTGTTTGGTAAACCAGTGATTTTGTCAACTAGTTTAACGAAAACACCGGAGCAAAATTTTGCCTACGATGTCTATTTATCCGAGTTACGACAGAATATGAGAATTTTACATGACAACACACAGAAAAGTGTCATAAAGAATTAACACACAGTTAAAACAAATTACGACAAAAGAATAAATAAAATAGATTTTAAAGTTAACGATAAAGTTGCTCGACGAATCTGTTCGTAGAGGCAGAAGCAGAAAACTAGAAAAGAAATGGGTAGGACCCTATACAATATTAGAAAAACTGTCATCAGTCAACTCCGTTATTCAGAGAGGGCGAAAAAAGCAAACAGTTCATGCTAACAGATTATGTTTTTGTTTGCTCTTTTGGGAACCTTGGACGCGGACGACTCGCAGTTTTATAATGAAAAAAATCAACGAATTCGTCAAGCGTGAAAGTGACATTGAAAGTTTAGTCTCCGAGCAAACTAAAGTAGTGAAATCAGTTCTGAATACAACACAAAAATCTCTAGTAGATTTAAGCTATAACCAGGACTTACTTTTGAATAGTACATTAAAATTATTTACCCTTATGGATAAATCTGCTCGTGTTAATAATATTACTAAATTTACGGAACAGTTAGGATTCCTCATAAATCTTCTTACCTTCTTGTTGAATCAATATCAAATTGAAATTTTAAATATAATGAAGCTAAGTGGTCAAATCCACCCATTTATTATTACACCGGGAGCTATTATAAAGCAACTTCAGAATTTGCACGAAAAACTACCGGAGGGAACCTTCCCGGTTCTTTTATCCTTAGAAAATGCTCATATTTTATTGAAGCTAGTTGAGATACAAATTTATGTTCCAAATAAACAATTAGTTTATGTAGTCAAAATTCCACTTTTAGATCAGCATAGATTTAATTTATATCAACTTTTTCCTGTTCCTCTAAATGAGAGGAACGATGATTATATATTTATACAGCCATCTATTAGATATCTGGGCATTAGTTTAAATAAACAAAACTATATTATATTTTAACGACATAGAACACTGTAAGAGTTACTCAGGCAGTAAATATATTTGTAAACAACAACAACCAACCAATATTTTCTACGAGTCACGTCGAGATTTGCGAGATGGAGCTATTTTCTAGACCTTTTTAGTTCTCAAAGAATTGTGATGTTAGAATCATCTTAATCAGATGTACGAATTTAAATTCCTGGTGTAACAAATTACTTCCCAAACTCTCCGCCAAGGGCTTTCCGTTAGAGCCACTGTCGCTACCTGATGCTAGCCCTACTCCAGACACCACCCCCTACCTTCAACGATGCGCCTTCCACCCATACCCTCGAACGACGCGCCTTCCACCCGCTAGATAAGAGCTGATATAGCTCCGTACAACCCACATTCGATCGGTGAGACCCGATCGAGCAACACCTACTGTGCCACGGACTAGTGTACCGCCGAGCCGCTAGTTAATCCCGGTGTAAACCCGGATTAATATAACCAACCACGGGATTCCCAAAGCCAACCACCACCGCCACCAGGACGACTCGCCAGTCGTCCACCGCCGCCGCCTCCGCCGCTTCGACCACCAAGCTACCCACAACCCCAAAGGGTCTTTCAATGCCGCCCCTGTCACCCATCGCCGGATCCCCAACGAAGGAACAAGTGCCCCCGCCGCTTTAATGCCCCTCAAACCCAACCCGATCTTGACGCCACGTATAGAAACTGACAACAAACGTAAATTTATTTGATGCCATAAAGATGCCATAAATTACACGACTCAAAGACACCATGCACAGAGACCCTGACCTGTGCTCTCTGCGCCGGTCCCCACCCCACCAGCCATATTTCACTCCCAAAACCAAAGCCAGCCTGAGAAACTTCACGATTGTTCGCAAGGACAGACCAACACAAGGTGGTGGAGTAGCCATCGCCCATCACAACTCAATCCCAGACCACCCTGTGACGCTCCCCCCGCATCCCCAAGACATCAAAGCCGTTGGCATAACCATAAGCTACCAACAGTCCACTATTAACATCTCCGTATATATCTCCCCAAAATCTGACATTTCAGTCGACCTGTTCGACTATTTCAACTCGCTCCCCAACTGTGTCATTTTGGGCGACCTGAACGCCCGCAATCAAGTATTTGGAGACACAGCATCCAACAGCAAAGGCCGTCAATTCGTCTCGATCCTAGACTCTCATTCCTTCTTTAGTCTTGAATGTACGGACTACACATTTTTTGGTCCCCAAGGCAATTATATTATTGACCATATCTTAATATCCGACAACGCAGCCGACCTACTGTCCCCCACAGCCTTCATCGGCCCCTCGATCACAAGCGAACATCTCCCACTAATAGCAGAGATGCTATTCGTACCGGCACCAATTCCTCCACCATCTACAATAACTCGTCTGTCTTGGAAAAATGCCGACTGGCAATCATTCGAAACGAATCTTACAGTTGCCTTTGCCAAACCCCCGGCCATAAACACCACCTTCAAGCTAGAATCCGCCATCGAAATATTTACCAGTAGACTCCAATTAGAAATACACGCTTGTGTACAAACACGCACCGTATCTACGGTGCGTCCCTCGTATCTCATATTAATTTGAAGATCAGTTAATTTATAAGGCTTACTTTTTTAATTTCAGATAAATTCAGCGCGATATGTCATCGATGTGCAATGTAATTGCGTTTACAACAAAAGCAAGAAATGTAAACACAGAGCTGCAATAATTTATTTAATTAATAATCATGAAAGTGCATCGAAAACAAGTATCGAGCAACAATGGGGCAAACCCAGTGCTAGACAATTCGCAAAAAATAAATATTCAAAAGGAGAATATTTTGAAAATTTGATTCCGCACAAATATAAACAGCACCAAGATTCGCAGAAAGTCCAGATTTCCGAGTTGGTGTCAATTTCACCATTAAAACAAATTTTGACCGCTCAATCAAACAAAAATCATTTTCACACAGTGAGAAATGTAATCATTTTTTTATTAATGCAAGTTGAACTGAATGTTGAGAAAGACTGCTGAATGTGTGAAAATATTTTTAATTTTTAGTGATGAACATTTTTGCTATAGAAGTGATTATAAACTTGAAGAAAAATGTAAGAGACTTTTACAATGAGAATATTAAACTATCTGAAGAAAACATAGTTGATTTAGCATGCAAGACGATGGGCCAATCGTCATCTAATAATTGGTTCAAAGCTAGGTGCTTAAGGATTTTTGCAAGTACAAATGTACATAGCATTAAAACACTTTGTAGACGATAACCTATTGATAGTTTGGTGTCAGATTTTTTATACCCTAAAAAAATTGACTGTGCCTCGACTCGATATGGTTTAAAATATAAGTCTCATGCAAAAGCCAACTATGAACAGCTTTGTAACTGTCCAGTTAAACGTGTTGGTGTTATTATTTGTAAAAACAGCCTTGGCTCTGTGCGGGTCTTGATGGTGTTGTCGTAGAAGATGCATGTATTTCAAAAATAGTGGAATTTAAATGTCCCAGTTCTTGTGAGAAAAAGAATGTGATAAATTTTGCTGATAAGTCATGTAATGTCAAATATTTACAGTTTCTTGATGATAAGTTAATCTTAAAAAGGACTCATCCTTATTACTCTCAAACTCAGGTTCAGATGTATGTGACTGGTATAACTGTCTGTGATCTGTTTGTTTACTCACTAGTGCCAAATGGTAGTTGAGTAATTGAAATACACCGTGATGAAGAATTCTTACAGACTGTTATATTCAAAAGTGAACAGTTTTATTTTAAAAATCATTTACCAGATCTATATAATACAGTGATTTCCAAAAAAGGCAATGAAATATTGGCTTACAGAATTTGGAAGACAGTGCAAATCTGAATATCAATGAAGACGAAGAACTGTTACAGAACAGAAGTTATACTGGAAATGATATCAGTAATATATTTCAATAATTAAGTAAGGGAAAAATTTTTATTGTTTGTTACACAAGTTTTATTAAATTATGTTTTAAAGAATGTTTTATTATGTATTAAAGAATGTTACCTTTATTTTTTTAAATATTTAACAGACTTTAAGTGTTGAGAAAATTTTATAATTATTTTTGTGAATACTAGTTGGTGATAAATTAGATCAACAGATTCAATAATTAAAATTTCTTAGTTTTAAAAAATATGTACAATTTAATAAAAAAAAATTTATCAAATAAAGTCTTCATTTTCTGCATTATTTTTCTTTGAAATTATTGGTGGCTGTAAATTCACTAAAACACAGCAGATGTGCATGATGTCATCTATGCAATGAAATAAATTTTCAGGAATTTTATTCAATATCTGATGGGTCCTCAGACGCTGTATGATCTTTCCCCGTGAATTCTTACTCTTGCTACATTGTATGTTTGTTGAGTTTCTTCCCATGAAAATTCACTTTTAAAAAGAAAACGGTGGCATAACCATCTTTACTTTTTTACCACTTCCATCTATGATGGTTTTTATTTCTGGAAAACCTTTGTCAGCCAAAACTATGTCACTAATCTTCTAATAAACCAAGCAATCCTGATTCTATTGTTAATTGAGAATCCGACTTCCGTCCTCCAGCTATTTTGGTTTTTAAACAAATAAAACCTCCTGGGGTAATACCAACAAGAACTTTGGCTGTAAATTGTTTTTATACCGAGAATATGTAAAAATACGATTGTCGACACTTGTAGGAATTTCAATCCTGAATTCTGTACAATCAATTATAACTCTGGTGTTACTGTATTCAGGATGAAAACAATCGGGCATTGTTTCCTGCACAGCGTAAACATCTGGCCAAAATACCAAATTTCTAGTCGTCCCAGCTAACTTTTGCAATATTTTGAAAAAAATTCTTGAAATTGTTGTCCTATGAACATTGAATAATACACCCAATGCTGAGAATGTTAAGCCTGTTTTCATTTTCATTAAGAATATTAACAATCTATCTTTTGTTGGCACTATATATTTTCCACAAGTACTCACATGATCCATCAACACTGCATAAGAAATTATAAAATATTACTCATATTTTTTTATAGTATATGGGCATAAAATTTTGCCTTATCTGCAATGTTGTTCAACCTACTGCTGGAGGCAGTAATCAGAGAGGTGAACGTAAGAGGCACCCTAAAAACTAGAGCAGCGCAAGTGGGAGCATACGCTGACGATATATACATCACATCAAGAGGTAGGGAGCACCTAAAAGAAATAACAGCGAGACTTGAACAAAAATCTGAACCATGCGGACTGATAATAAACGAAAATAAAACAAAGTACATGAGGTGTGGTAGGGAGCAAGTGACAGATTTAAGACCAATTCAAGTAAATGGTAGAAACTACGAGGAAGTGACCGAGTTTACCTACCTAGGGGCTAAGTTAACGAGCCAAAATTAGATAGGGAGGAAAGCATACTTTGCCAACAAGAAACTGATAGGATCCAAACTACTGAGCAGAAAAGCTAAACTAAACGTGTACAAAACACTAATCCGTCCAATAATCACTTATGCGGGGTAAACGTGGACACTATGCAAAAGTGGTGAGGAAGCTTTAAGAGTATGCGAAAGAAATATCATAAGAAAAATATATGGAGGGAGACAGGAAGAGGAAGGATGGAGAATAAGAACCAAAGCAGAAATAGATGGAATACTCGAGGGAAGAGACATAGTGAGGCATGTGAATGCACAGAGGCTAAGGTGGTTCGGGCACATCACGCGAATGAAGGACGACCGAACCCCAAAAGCTCTGACGCTATGGTTGCCTGTCGAAAAGAGATCGAGAGGCAGGCCACGAATACGATGGAGAGACGACGTTATTAAAGACTTGAAAGTACTCGAGGTACGGCAATGGCCCCACACAGTACAGGACAGAAGGATATGGAGGGACGTTGTAAAGCAGGCCAAGGCCCATAGAGGGCTGTAGCGCCAAGGAAGATATGGGCATAAAATCTTATTAAAATATTGGAATGTCGCAGATAAAAAATAATTTTTGATGTTGAACCAGGCAATTCCAAAAAAAATTGTTTTTAAAAATTTAATGCAACTCTATAAATGTTTAATTTTTAAGTACTAATTAAAAATTAAAATTTTCTGTTTATCTTAAACTTACAAATTTCAAATCTGGTATTCTCAGTGTCATTGTTATTACTAAAATAGAGGTTATGGTACTACTTACTTTTGCCTTCTCACTGCAGCAATCCACTTATTTCTCTGGTTTATTTTCCATCTTGCAGTCGGAAATTCATAAAATTTAAACTCTCTTTTTATGCTTGTAGTCTGAAATCCACAACACAGCAACTTCGGTGGCTGTTTTTACCCATATTTGCTAAATTTTAACAAACTTTAAATTCTCACGTGTATTTTCCTAACTCGCAAATTAAAAACACCGTCCTAACACTAAGTTATCCGCTGCGTATACTAGTGTCTACTTCTGCTCTCCCTACCATGACTGCGCACGGAGCGAATAGGAAATAATTTTATTCCACCTTTTAATTTATCTATAAATTTAACGGGTTCAGAATTAATAAATACCGATGTAGAAACGTAGAATTCACAAAACTTCGTTTCACCTTGATAATTTGTTTAAAGCTAGTAACAAGCTTACAGAGCTGGAAAAGTTAGCAAAACAATATACGGACCATTCAGTACATTCCGATAAGATTCGATATATAAGTTTTTTCTCAATAGCTATGGCTATAACTATCCTGGGTTCGGTAATTGTTGTATGTATTAACTCAAAAAGTCTATCAAATTTATTAAACGGTTTAACCGGAAATGGCAGAAAACTTTGACAGGGTAGTTAGATATTCACCTAGTGCACCTTGAAACGGAAAGCTGATCCACCATCAGAACCTGGATCCACCATCACCTTCGTTAGCAGAAAATGAATAAACTTTGCAAATATGTTTGTGCGAAAAAAAATCCAGTAATAGTGACTAATTAGACGAGAAAACATTTTTTTTAAGAAATAGTTTTCTCTACATTTTACCCCCCTTTCAAAGGGGGAAGTGTTGTAATAAAAACCATACCGACCCACGTGTTTAGGAACATTCCTTTACGCTCACTTGGTCCCACGGTTATTACCATTACGACATCCACCCGTCGTAATAAAACCCCTTCAAGCCACACGTAATTTTATGGACATTCCAACCCTCGGTCCCACGCTTAAAATATTTTAAGTCTTTTAGATGATAATCACGTGCATCATTACGGCAGTTCTAGTGAATCCTAGGGTAATTGTATTTTTACCTGGACGGTTTAATACCATAAATGAAAATAGTTCAAAAGAAATTAATAAAAGAACAATTTTTATGACCGTTGTGAACCATGTGGGGCAATCGGTTGAACTAATGTTTTCTGATGTATAGTGACAATAATAATTAACGCGCTGGTGAACTGAGTTCACCACTTCTAGTTTTTCTTTGTTAGTTTTATAAATATTTGATCGTGTTTCAACAAGCACAGTACCTAGGTACCTTTCATAGACATACCAACAGACTCGTAGGTTTTATCCCACTCTTCAGTTGTCTGTTTGACTCAGTCAAGACAAGTTTGAACTGTAAGCGATCAGTTTATATGAACTGAATTCACCACGCGACCAGTCATGTAAGTAATATTCTTGTATAATTATTGTTATTATTTTCTGCTAGTTTCGAAATCAGGGGGAGGTTTGGGGTTAACTCCAAACCTCCAGGGGGGTTGACAGCTCCCCCCCCCCCTTTCGGTACACTTTTTTTATAATATTTATTTTGAACTTATAGGCTTTTTTATTATTTTATAGGGCACGATTTGTAACAGATGACGAAATTATGCAAGTTTTGGACGAAATTGATGATAACGAACTTATTGACAGTGATGGGCAATTTTCTGAAGGTGATGATGAAAATATTATGCATTCAGACCACGAAAGTGGCACTGAGGAAGAAGGTTTTGATTCGGAGCCGGATTATGAATATGATGCTGATAGAGAATTTATTTTGGGAAAGGACAACGAAAGTTTTTGGTGCACAACTGATTTTTGTCCACCAACCAGTAGAGTAAGTTCGAGAAACATTATAAAGACATTTCCAGGTTCTAAAGGAACAGCGACAAATATCAATCAAATAATCAGCGATCAAATAATATGATTGATCAGATTCTATATTTCACAAATTTGTACATAACCAGAGAGGTAAACAAAAATAACTACAAAAGGGAACGGGATTGTAAGCTTACCACTCGAAGTGAAGTGTGTGCTTTGATTGGGTTGCTGTTTATTATTGGAACAAAACGTGAAAATCATTGTAACGTTGAAGAAATCTGGAGGAATGATGGCACTGAGATCATGGCAGCTCGGGCTTGCATGAGTTATAAAAGATTTTTGTTTCTTATAAGAGCAATAAGATTCGATGACAAAGTAACACGTCCATCCCGTCAAAAAGAAGATAAGCTGGCAGCAATCAGGACGTTTTTCGATTCTTTCGCCCAAAATTGTCAAAATTCTTACAATCACAGCGAATTTGTCACCATTGATGAAAAGCTAGTTACGTTTAGAGGCAGGTGTAGCTTCATACAGTATATGCCGGTAAAAACGGCAAAATATGGTTTGAAATTTTATTCGTTGGCTGACGCAAAAACATTTTATATATCTGCCATTGAACTTTATTGTGGAAAACAGCCACCAGAGCCCTATGCAAAAAGTAACTCACCGTTCGATATTGTACATAGGTTAACTTCAAATATAAAAGGCACAAACCGAAACCTCGCTACGGATAACTGGTATACCAGCTATTCCAGTCAATGTACTAAAACAAAATTACTTGTCTGGGAACTATTAGAAAGAATAAAAAGGAAATACCTGCCTCATTTTTCCACCGAAGAGTAGACCAGTCGGAGCGACTTTATTTGCATACCAACAAGAAATGATAATGTTGTCATACGTGCCGAAGAAAGACAAAGCAGTTCTATTATTATCATCTCTGCATGACAAAGGTACTATTGATTCGGTAACTGGGAAACCTGATACAACATTGGATTATAATTTAACAAGAGGAGGGGTAGATACAACTAATCAGATGGCATCTACGTACTCCGTTTCTCGAAAAACAAGAAGATGGAAAATGTGCGTTTTCTTCACAGCGCTCAACATAGCTGGGATAAACGCACAAGTAATTTTCAAAGGAAATCTAAACAACCCATTATTGCAGAGGAGAACTTTCCTCTATAATTTAGCATTTCAGCTCATGAAGCCCCATTATACTCCACGAGCAGAAAAGTATTATCTGCCGAGAGTTATACAACTGCATCTTAGTAAATTTAAAGCCCCAAAAGCTAATACTGGAGGATAATCATCATCAAAAAGAAAGAGATGTTACCTATGCGAGAGATCTAAAAACCAGGTTACTAAAAGAAGGTGTGACACATGTGATAAACACATATGTACTAGGCATTCAGTCAAAAATTGTTTGTAGTATCTATTGTGATCAACAGATGTCCGATTCTGAATAGTATTAGTAAATTAGTTATCTTTAACATACACGTAAATAAAATTGTTTCTTTTTCTAGAATATTTTTTGATACTTAGATAAAAACGTTTTTCAGTTACTTAACTTTTGTGATATCAGTTTATATATTATTTTTCTTTTCATTTAATTTTTAATACTAAATAAATGTATTATTTAGATTAGATAAATATTAGATAATTCTAATATTTATCTAATTGTAATATTTATATTAATAATTAAATTAGATAAACTAGATATAGTTTTCTTAGTAGTGTACGAAAGAATAATAAAAAAATAGAAAATAAGAAGAAAAAAAAGAAAATGTATTTATATCATAAACCATTCAGAAATAATAAGATCTAGACGGTGGTGAACTGTATTCACCACGCGACTGTTAGTGTGATTATCTAAGACGCGACCGGTTGAGGGTTAATTTTATTTTAATGTGTTCTAATTTAAAGTTAATTTATAATTCTATATTTACATTAATTTATCTTTAGTATTATACTCCAATTATAAATATATGAAATAAAATTAATTCCAATTATATATTTTTTTAAATTACTCCAATTATAAATATATAAATAATTAATTAACAGTATATTCAACAAACGTATTTTGATTTACAGTGTACTATGAGCTATTTCCTTCCTTCCCACCATTCACCACCCTCTAAATTACAGAGTTATATACAAACTGATTATGCATCGAAGATCTTTAGTAATAAGCAATCCTGGTTTACCAACTAAGTAGTTAAAACTTAATTTATTTTACAAAAAAAAAATCAAAAATAGGTACGTGTGTAATATTTATATTAAATTATTTTCATTATTATTATTAATCATACTAATTGAGTTTACTTATTATGTTACAGTATTAAAACGAAGATGTCTAATAACATTTCAGAAATTAGTGATAATGTAATTAAAACAATTTCTAAATCGATTAATTTACTTAAATTTAATAATGAAGTTAGAAATTTCATCAAACATATAAACAAAATTATTTTTTTATTGCGTAAAGCAATAATAAGTCGAAATTTTAAATCACAACAAGCAAAATTGGAGGCGAGCTTATCTACACTGAAATAATTTAAACTAAAATTACAACAAAAAGCAGGGTCAACTAAAAAATTAATCTGGCAAGATGTTGAATCTTATTTTCAGAATAGAATATGTACAGGATTTATTATTAATTTGAATGATAAAGACCCTCGCGTATTTTTAGAAAAAGCATTTAAAAGTTTCTCAATCAAAATTAAAAGTAAATTAACATCTTTGCTAAAAGTTAATACCTTCTTATGTGGAAAATTTATTTTACCATCGAAAAATAAAATTGAAAATAAAACTTTTGGTACTAGAAATAAAATCATTGATATATCCACCAATTTAAAGCAATGGTACCATGATAATGTTTTAGATAAATTATTAAATTTTATAAGTGAATTTCAAGAGAAATATTCAGGTTGGGCATTATTAGAAATTATGTTTATAAAAGTAAATATTAATAATTACAACCCAATTACGGTAGGTTCATATATCGAGTTACCCCTTCACATTAGAAATAAGAAAGCGGTAATTAATGTTCAAAACAATGATAACTTTTGTTTCCTATGGGAAGTTACATCTGCACTTAGAGTCCAATAGAATAAAATCATATCCACATTTCAATACTATTCTTAAATATAATGACATAAGTTTTCCAATCTGTCTAAAAGACATTACAAAATTTGAACAGTTAAATGACTTAAATATTAACATATATACATTAGATCAGCGATCCTCATTACGCCGCCCGCGGGCCGCATGCGGAACTCGGAGCGATTTTTTTGCGGCCCGTCGGAACGATTTTTTGCAGCCCTCGCCTGTTAGGGATATAAATAAAAACGTGAATTTTAAAACATAAGTTAGGAATGAGCATTGAATAGGCATTGTGAATGAAACACTAACTCGATTGCAAGGAGACTACAACAAAATTGTAACGAAAATGACGAGTATTGTTTTTTCACAGGAACAAAAGTTCAATATGTATGTTGAAGAACTGTCAAAGGGTCATTATTCCAGCTTTCCATCAGTTAAAACTCTGTTTGATGAAAATCCAGATGGGAAGCAAGATGTTTCTGATTTAAGAAAGCTGTTGACAAACCTAAAAGACGTTTATTATTAATTACATTATTTACATGCGGCCCACAGGACAATCTGATTAAAAAAATTAGGCTCTCTAAAAAATCCTAGTGAGAACCCCTGTATTAGATGGATCAAAACAAAGTTGAACCAATTAGATTAAGTAGTAATAAATCAAAACATTTTATTAATTTACTATTAATTACTTCAGGTGAAATAAATCCTTTTGCCTGGATAAAAAATGTATCAAAACTTGTAACACGACAAATAAAAAGACAGAATAGTAGGTATTTTTGTAGATGTCTAAATTCTTTTACCACTAGTGACATATTAAAAAATCATGTAGACAATTGTATGGAAGCTTGTAAATTAGAATTGCCATCAGAGGATAACAAATATATTAAATCTAAAAAATTTAATTATAAGGTAAAGGTTCCCTTTGTAGTATATGCAGATTTTGAATATATTTTAGTAAAAACAGGGAACTATGATAGTGAATATCAAAAACATATACCAATGAGTAGTGCATATTATTTACATTGTTCATATGATGAATCATTATCAAAATTTGAATGAATCATTATCAAAAGCTCAAGGTACGGATGGTATTGACGCCACGATGTTACAACTCTGTTCACCTAAAATATTGCCAATCATAACGCACATTCTAAATTGCTGTTTATTAAATTCCTACTTCCCAACTAGCTGGAAAAGGGCAATTTTCATGCCAGTCCCGAAAAGCTATAAGCCGAAAAGTATGTCTACGAAAAGTATATCTACGACCTATATCCATCTTATGTACCCTCTCCAAAATTCTCGAAAAGATAGCTGAGAAGCAACTTCGTGCATTTATTGAGGAAAACGACCTGCTTCCTGAAACTCAATCCGGCTTCAGAAGTGGACACAGCTGTGTAACGGTCTTGCTGGATTTAGTTGATGAAATCACCCGAGCCCTCGACGTAAACCAAGCAGCTGCGCTCGTAAAGGTGCATTTTTATGGTGATGCTCGATGCTCGTTTCTAGAGTCAAATTCGGCCAGGTGACGAGAATTTAAAATACCCGCCATCTAGCAAAAATTGTAGCGAAAAATTACAGCGTCAAATTTGGCGGTATCGATATATTTACAAAAATTTGTTTACAAAATCACAATATTAATCAAAAAAATCATGTCGGCTAAATATGATTATTAAATGTGGATTTATCAGTGTCAAAAAGTTATTCGGCAAGCGCAAATAAATAGACTTCGACGTAATAGGGTTATAATTACGCTTCGTCTTAATAAAATTAGTATTCAGCACCAAAGAAAACAATACAAAAAGAAAATATTTTGGGTGCATCCCTATATAACCTGACATATATAAACTGATACAAGAACATGGATTTTTTGAAGCTGTGTTCCTGACACTTTCTTTATATCCCGAAAAATTCTAAAATTACATTCGTATGTCTGCCTCTCAGTTTGAAGAATTGTTGTGCTTAGTTGGTCCACATATAACAAAGAAAAACATTGTGATAGAACCAATTGCAGGTACTGCTCGACTTGCTATGACTTTGCGGTAAGTTCATTTATTTATTATACAAACTGCTATTTATACAAAATAATTTTAGTTACTTGGCGACAGCTGATTGTATAACATCCGTTTCTTATCGATATCTTGTTGGCGTAGCAACAGCATCAAATATCATTGCTGAAACTTGTCAAGTCATCTGGGTTTGTCTTGAGCAGAAGGTTTTATCGTACCCTTTAACAACCTGTAATTGGTTACGTATTGCAAATGATTTTGATATGCAGTGGCAATTTCCTCATTGCATTGGAGCTATTGATGGAAAACACATAGAAATACAGGTATATTATTATTTACATATCAGTACATTTTATAATAAACTGTTTATATAATTTTTATCATTATTATTGCAGTGCCGTGACAATTCTCCGTAAACAAAATAAGAATAACACCTACATACACAAAAATATGGAGCATTCTGCACTCCACGATGCAAGAATATATGGAAATAATTTTAGTTCTCGAGCTGCTGCAGCTATTCGCGATGATTTCTTTGATTATTTTAATGCAGAAGGGGCTCTTCCTTGTCAATAAAAATTAACTTAAAAATAACTTGCTTCAATGTTAATTTTTCTAAGTAAGACCAAACAAATTCATTGTAAATAAAAACATCATAGCAAAAGTAATTGAAAATTTTGGCATTCAATGAAGTGTGAATGTATTTTTTTTTAGTATCCGCCACTAGTTTACTTATAAAAAATAAATATATTGTAATGAATACTAAACTTTTTTTATTGTACAAACTATGTTATAAAAAAATACTTGGATTTCATTGTTTTTTAGAGCATCGTAAATGATGTCTGTAATTTGTTTCAGTATATCCATTTGTGCCGACTGTGGTAAACTGTGGTAACTTGCAACAACAAACCTAAAAGAGGATAAAATTATTAATTTTCATCCAAGTGGATATCTTCGTAAACCCTTTAGGCATGGATGTTCTTGATAATCTTCACATATTTCTTCACATACCACACATGAAAAAACTATTTCTTAATTTAAGACAATAGTTAAAATAAAAATGTGTAAAGCAGGCCTATTTGATATTTACCTCAAAACTGCCGCAAATACTTCGAACAACCAAAGTAACAAATTTGTAATATTTAACAAAATTACTTTGAAACTCTCTGTCTTCAACGAACGATTATAATGGATGCGATTGTACGTTGAAAACCTGCTCAAAACAGCAGATAAGCTAAACTAAATTTAGCTTTTTCCTAGAAGAAACTGGTATTTTTCTAGATGGAGCGCATTTTAAATTTTCACCACGTGATAGAATTTTACGCTAGAAACGAGCGTCACCATGAAAATGCACCTTAATGCTTGACTGAAAATAAAGCATTCGATATAATACATCACGAAATGTTATTAAGTACCCTTCACTATTTATAAAAAGGATTTATAAAAAGCTACCTGAGTAACAGTCAAGTCAGCAGGTCAGGATTCATAATTACCTATCTGAGCCATTACAACTGCACAAAGGGGTCCCGCAGGGTTCTGTACTATCTCCGCTCCTCTTTAAAATTTACATGGTTAATATTGGTAAGCACATTAAATTTGGTAAGCAGCATCAGTATGCGGACGACACTCAGATACTTTATACCTTTCCCCCTGACCGAGTCATGCATGCCCAGGATATGATAAATGCTGACCTACAATTAATATCCGAATTTTCATCACGTCACTCCCTGAAGCTGAATCCAGAGAAAACTCATGTAATTATATTTGCTCCTAGACGGAAACGTGAGGAGGTTAAGGACAAACTAGCAATAGTACTTGAGGGAACTATCTTAAAAATCCAATCGGAAGTTAAGAACCTGGGACTATCAATGGACTAAAAACTAAAATTCCATAGTCACGTTGCTCGTACAACAAAATTAGCAATGGCCAGGCTCAAAAGAATTTATGCTTCCAGAAAAATCTTTAGCCCGTATTTAACCCTTTAACTACGGCTGTCGTAAATAAACGACGGTGCGAAACTTTCGTGAGATCCGGCTGTCGTAATTAGGGTTTATGGTTTATGGTTGTAGGGCCCATATTTACGAAAGCGCATAAGAAATACCAGACTACCAGTAACATTTAGTGTGACTAGCTGCATTTTATTTTTTTTTATCTAAAAAAATTTTTATATATATATATATATATATATATATATATATATATATATATATATATATATATATATATATTATATACATTTTTCCATCCTCTTCAAAAGCTGGTCATCGATGAATCCCTGATATTGTTCAAAGGCAGGTTGCACTTTAACCAATATATTGGTATAACCGAGACATCGTTTTGGAACCAAAACTTTTGTGTTGTGTGATTATGAGACGGGAATCGCACTACAGTTGTTAGTGTATACCGAATCAGAAACTGATATTCCTAGAAATGACCCGTTAGATGTTTCAGATGCAGTGATACAAAAACTAATGGTGAACTATGAAAAAAGGGCATCTGTGCTTATACCGATAATTGGTATACCACCCCTAAACTGGCACTTTACTTGGACCACCAGAATACCGGTATATGTGGCACTGTAAAAAAAAAGAAAACATTTTCCCAAATTTGAATTACGCAGAACGTGCGAACGCAACAAGGGCGGAAATGATATGGCTCTTAGATGGAAAGACAAACCAAATCATGACCAATATTGACCATATTTGGAAACCAGATTGTATAATAGACTATACTCAAAATATGCGCTTGATTGATAAATGTGACACACAATCCCTGATTATAAAAGGGTGGTTGTTTTATAATATATAAAAATGTGTACAACAAGCAAATAAAAATGTGTACAACAAGCAACAAGGTCTCAGAGTCTCAGCAAACGTTTTTCATGACATATAATTGACATATGACACATGTAATAATTAACCCCGCTTACCCCACACAGATTTGTGAAAATATACCAGTAGTTAAAGGGTTAAAGAAAAAGTTAGTTAACTCTTTTGTTATGTCCCTTTTCACGTATGCTGATACTGTATATGGAAACTTTCTGGATTATGAAACAGCTAGGCGATTTCAAACTATTCAGAATGTATGCATCAGGTATGCTCATGACATAATACCTAGGCATGCTGTTCCGTCGGATGTCTGTAACAAATGGAGAGATATGAAGGAGACCAGGAAGCAGCACCTAATATTTTCGGTCAAATCTATAATTGCTTCTACTAAACCCAGCTATCTCTTTAAGAAAATCCGTTTTAGAACTGATGTCCACAAGATCAATATTAGGTCCAAGGGGACGCTAACTACCCCGCAGCATAAAATAGCTCTCTTTCAGAAATGCTTCTCATATCAGATTGCGAGATTGGTCAACGGACTGTGCGAAGTACATCGTAAGTGTAATCTTCCTACTTATATGCGACTGATTATGAATTTAAGCGAGGCTGTGTGTATGAACTGTGCGTCATGGGATAACGCAAATGCAACTATAGGTAAAATATAGGGTAACTGTATGGTAAATGTAACTGTAAAGATAATGTTCGCTGCTATTAAATTTAATAGCGTAGTAAGTGAAGGGACAACTAGACAAATATATAGCTAAAGGGGTAGAAAAAAGAAAATCGACATTGTTGAACCTGCTGATGGTGATGAAAAAGTTCAAAAATCCTGACAAAGCGCAAACCTGGACGTCCAAAAAAAATTTTGCAGACTCATCAAAGTATAACAAATGATTATTAAATTAACAAAATAAATATTTAATCTAATTCTTTGTTCTAGAGTCAACAGTTTCCTATAAAGAAAGCTTTTTCCGGATGTTAAAACTTCAGAAAATTCAGAAAAAAGAGTACTTGGTAAGAGTTTAATCCATATTAAATCCATAACCATATAAACTTAGAACACAGCCTGAATATATAAATATATTCAACCTTTCCTGGGTTCTCATAACATTATTGAGTGTTTTAATACCACCAGTTAGGGATTGCAATTCGGAAAACCAGATCCGGTAATCCAGCGGATCCGGTAACCAGCGGATCCGGCATCACTAAACGTTTACGTCCGGTGATGCTAATTTTTGGTAAAATAATCGCGCTGTTGTATGAGCAGGCGTGGTGCGCATGGCGCCACATGGTTTTTTCAATACCACAATTGATTTTGTGATAAATAATGTATACTTGGTCTTAGGTCTGTGTACAGTAAACATAGTCATAGGTCTGCGTAAACATAGTCATAGGTCTGCGCTCAAAAAGTAGGTTGCATTTTAGGGTGCGCCTTATGCACCGGCAAATACGATATTTATAGTAAGTTAATTAAACTATTTTCCAACTATTTTCCTCACTGAAAAAGAAAGTTCCAAAATCGAGATAAAACGCAAGCGTGGACGTCCAAAAAAACATCAAAGTATAACAAATGATTATTAAATTAACAAAATAAATATTTAATCTAATTCTTTGTTCTATAATCAGGTAGTATATCAGGAGAAGAAATTTCTTCTACGGATTCAACCCCAGAAAGGGCGGTTGCCCCAAAAAAAAGAGAGATCACAGAACCGGCTGATCCAAAAATCGCCAATAGGAAACCTGGTCGTCCTAAGAAGGAGGTGAAACGACTGGAAAGTATAACAAATGATTATTAAATTAACAAAATAAATATTTAATCTAATTCTTTGTTCTAGAATCAGGTAGTATATCAGGAGAAGAAATTTCTTCTACGGATTCAACCCCAGAAAGGGCGGTTGCCCCAAAAAAAAGAAAGATCACAGAACCGGCTGATCCAAAAATCGCCAATAGGAAACCTGGTCGTCCTAAGAAGGAGGTGAAACGACTGGAAAGTATAACAAATGATTATTAAATTAACAAAATAAATATTTAATCTAATTCTTTGTTCTAGAATCAGGTAGTATATCAGGAGAAGAAATTTCTTCTACGGATTCAACCCCAGAAAGGGCGGTTGCCCCAAAAAAAAAGAGAGATCACAGAACCGGCTGATCCAAAAATCGCCAATAGGAAACCTGGTCGTCCTAAGAAGGAGGTGAAACGACTGGAAAGTATAACAAATGATTATTAAATTAACAAAATAAATATTTAATCTAATTCTTTGTTCTAGAATCAGGTAGTATATCAGGAGAAGAAATTTCTTCTACGGAGTCAACCCCAGAAAGGGCGGTTGCCCCAAAAAAAAGAGAGATCAGAGAACCGGCTGATCCAAAAATCGCCAATAGGAAACCTGGTCGTCCTAAGAAGGAGGTGAAACGACTGGAAAATATAACAAATCATTATTAAATTAACAAAATAAATATTTAATCTAATTCTGTGTTCTAGAATCAGGTACTAATCAACCAGTCAAACGTAAACCTGGGCGCCCCAGAAAAGTGGCGGCCCCAGAGGTTCCAAAAAGTATAACAAATGATTATTAAATTAACAAAATAAATATTTAATCTAATTCTATGTTCTATAATCAGGTACTAATGAGGAAATAACAGTTAAGCGAAAACCGGGGCGCCCCAGAAAAGTGCCGACGGAGATTACAAAAAGTATAACAATTGATTATTAAATTAACAAAATAAATATTTAATCTAATTCTTTGTTCTATAATCAGGTGGTATGTCAGGAGAAGATGGGGCAACCGCCCTTTCTGGGGTTGAATCCGTAGAAGAAATGCTGTATATTTCTTCTACGGGTTCAACCCCAGAAAGGGCGCTTGCCCCAAAAAAGATCACAGATGATCCAAAAATTTGCAAGAGGAAACCTGGTCGTCCAAAAAAACAGGTGAAACGACTGGAAAGTATAACAAATGATTATTAAATTAACAAAATAAATATTTAATCTAATTCTTTGTTCTATAATCAGGTAGTATATCAGGAGAAGAAATTTCTTCTACGGATTCAACCCCAGAAAGGGCGGTTGCCCCAAAAAAAGAGAGATCACAGAACCGGCTGATCCAAAAATCGCCAATAGGAAACCTGGTCGTCCTAAGAAGAAGGTGAAACGACTGGAAAGTATAACAAATGATTATTAAATTAGCAAAATAAATATTTAATCTAATTCTTTGCTCTAGAATCAGGTACTATAAAAATAGTTAACAAACGTAAACCTGGACGCCATAGAAAGGTAGCGGCGGATATTCTAAAAAGTATAACAAATGATTATTAAATTAACAAAATAAATATTTAATCTAATTCTATGTTCTATAATCAGGTAGTATATCAGGAGAAGAAATTTCTTCTACGGATTCAACCCCAGAAAGGGCGGTTGCCCCAAAAAAAAGAGAGATCACAGAACCGGCTGATCCAAAAATCGCCAATATGAAACCTGGTCGTCCTAAGAAGGAGGTGAAACGACTGGAAAGTATAACAAATGATTATTAAATTAACAAAATAAATATTTAATCTAATTCTTTGTTCTATAATCAGGTAGTATATCAGGAGAAGAAATTTCTTCTACGGATTCAACCCTAGAAAGGGCGGTTGACCCAAAAAAAAGAGAGATCACAGAACCGGCTGATCCAAAAATCGCCAATACGAAACCTGGTCGTCCTAAGAAGGAGGTGAAACGACTGGAAAGTATAACTAATGATTATTAAATTAACAAAATAAATATTTAATCTAATTCTTTGTTCTATAATCAGGTAGTATATCAGGAGAAGAAATTTCTTCTACGGATTCAACCCCAGAAAGGGCGGTTGCCCAAAAAAAAGAGAGATCACAGAACCGGCTGATCGCCAATAGGAAACCTGGTCGTCCTAAGAAGGAGGTGAAACGACTGGAAAGTATAACAAATGATTATTAAATTAACAAAATAAATATTTAATCTAATTCTTTGTTCTAGAATCAGGTACTAATCAATCAAATCATTTAATAGTTAAACGTAAACCTGGGCGCCCCAGAAAAGTAGCGGCGGCGGAAATTCCTAAAAGTATAACAAATGATTGTTAAATTAACAAAATAAATATTTAATCTAATTCTTTGTTCTAGAGTCAACAGTTTCCTATAAAGAAAGCTTTTTCCGGATGTTAAAACTTCAGAAAATTCAGAAAAAAGAGTAGTTGGTAAGAGTTTAATCCATATTAAATCCATAACCATATAAACTTAGAACACAGCCTGAATATATAAATATATTCAACCTTTCCTGGGCTCTCATAACATTATTGAGTGTTTTAATACCACCAGTTAGGGATTGCAATTCGGAAAACCGGATCCGGCAATCCAGCGGATCCGGTAATCCAGCGGATCCGGCATCACTAAACGTTTACGTCCGGTGATGTTAATTTTTGGTAAAATAATCGCGCTGTTGTATGAGCAGGCGTGGTGCGCATGGCGCCACATGGTTTTTTCAATACCACAATTGATTTTGTGATAAATAATGTATACTTGGTCTTAGCTCTGTATACAGTAAACATAGTCATAGGTCTGCGTAAACATAGTCATAGGTCTGCGCACAAAAAGTAGGTTGAATTTTAGGGTGCGCCTTATGCACCGGCAAATACGATATTTATAGTAAGTTAATTAAACTATTTTCCAACTATTTTCCTCACTGAAAAAGAAAGTTCCAAAATCGAGATAAAACGCAAGCGTGGACGTCCACAAAAACATCAAAGTATAACAAATGATTATTAACTTAACAAAATAAATATTTAATCTAATTCTTTGTTCTATAATCAGGTAGTATATCAGGAGAAGAAATTTCTTCTACGGATTCAACCCCAGAAAGGGCGGTTGCCCCATAAAAAAGAGAGATCACAGAACCGGCTGATCTAAAAATCGCCAATAGAAAACCTGGTCGTCCTAAGAAAGAGGTGAAACGACTGGAAAGTATAACAAATGATTATTAAATTAACAAAATAAATATTTAATCTAATTCTTTGTTCTAGAATCAGGTAGTATATCAGGAGAAGGAATTTCTTCTACGGAGTCAACCCCAGAAAGGGCGGTTGCCCCAAAAAAAAGAGAGATCAGAGAACCGGCTGATCCAAAAATCGCCAATAGGAAACCTGGTCGTCCTAAGAAGGAGGTGAAACGACTGGAAAATATAACAAATCATTATTAAATTAACAAAATAAATATTTAATCTAATTCTGTGTTCTAGAATCAGGTACTAATCAACCAGTCAAACGTAAACCTGGGCGCCCCAGAAAAGTGGCGGCCGCAGAGGTTCCAAAAAGTATAACAAATGATTATTAAATTAACAAAATAAATATTTAATCTAATTCTTTGTTCTATAATCAGGTACTAATGAGGAAATAACAGTTAAGCGAAAACCGGGGCGCCCCAGAAAAGTGCCGACGGAGATTACAAAAAGTATAACAATTGATTATTAAATTAACAAAATAAATATTTAATCTAATTCTTTGTTCTATAATCAGCTGGTATATCAGGAGAAGATGGGGCAACCGCCCTTTCTGGGGTTGAATCCGTAGAAGAAATGCTGTATATTTCTTCTACGGGTTCAACCCCAGAAAGGGCGCTTGCCCCAAAAAAGATCACAGATGATCCAAAAATTTGCAAGAGGAAACCTGGTCGTCCAAAAAAACAGGTGAAACGACTGGAAAGTATAACAAATGATTATTAAATTAACAAAATAAATATTTAATCTAATTCTTTGTTCTATAATCAGGTAGTATATCAGGAGAAGAAATTTCTTCTACGGATTCAACCCCAGAAAGGGCGGTTGCCCCAAAAAAAGAGAGATCACAGAACCGGCTGATCCAAAAATCGCCAATAGGAAACCTGGTCGTCCTAAGAAGAAGGTGAAACGACTGGAAAGTATAACAAATGATTATTAAATTAGCAAAATAAATATTTAATCTAATTCTTTGTTCTAGAATCAGGTACTATAAAAATAGTTAACAAACGTAAACCTGGACGCCATAGAAAGGTAGCGGCGGATATTCTAAAAAGTATAACAAATGATTATTAAATTAACAAAATAAATATTTAATCTAATTCTTTGTTCTATAATCAGGTAGTATATCAGGAGAAGAAATTTCTTCTACGGATTCAACCCCAGAAAGGGCGGTTGCCCCAAAAAAAAGAGAGATCACAGAACCGGCTGATCCAAAAATCGCCAATAGGAAACCTGGTCGTCCTAAGAAGGAGGTGAAACGACTGGAAAGTATAACAAATGATTATTAAATTAACAAAATAAATATTTAATCTAATTCTTTGTTCTAGAATCAGGTAGTATATCAGGAGAAGAAATTTCTTCTACGGATTCAACCCCAGAAAGGGCGGTTGCCCCAAAAAAAAAGAAAGATCACAGAACCGGCTGATCCAAAAATCGCCAATAGGAAACCTGGTCGTCCTAAGAAGGAGGTGAAACGACTGGAAAGTATAACAAATGATTATTAAATTAACAAAATAAATATTTAATCTAATTCTTTGTTCTAGAATCAGGTAGTATATCAGGAGAAGAAATTTCTTCTACGGATTCAACCCCAGAAAGGGCGGTTGCCCCAAAAAAAAAGAGAGATCACAGAACCGGCTGATCCAAAAATCGCCAATAGGAAACCTGGTCGTCCTAAGAAGGAGGTGAAACGACTGGAAAGTATAACAAATGATTATTAAATTAACAAAATAAATATTTAATCTAATTCTTTGTTCTAGAATCAGGTAGTATATCAGGAGAAGAAATTTCTTCTACGGAGTCAACCCCAGAAAGGGCGGTTGCCCCAAAAAAAAGAGAGATCAGAGAACCGACTGATCCAAAAATCGCCAATAGGAAACCTGGTCGTCCTAAGAAGGAGGTGAAACGACTGGAAAATATAACAAATCATTATTAAATTAACAAAATAAATATTTAATCTAATTCTGTGTTCTAGAATCAGGTACTAATCAACCAGTCAAACGTAAACCTGGGCGCCCCAGAAAAGTGGCGGCCCCAGAGGTTCCAAAAAGTATAACAAATGATTATTAAATTAACAAAATAAATATTTAATCTAATTCTTTGTTCTATAATCAGGTACTAATGAGGAAATAACAGTTAAGCGAAAACCGGGGCGCCCCAGAAAAGTGCCGACGGAGATTACAAAAAGTATAACAATTGATTATTAAATTAACAAAATAAATATTTAATCTAATTCTTTGTTCTATAATCAGGTGGTATATCAGGAGAAGATGGGGCAACCGCCCTTTCTGGGGTTGAATCCGTAGAAGAAATGCTGTATATTTCTTCTACGGGTTCAACCCCAGAAAGGGCGCTTGCCCCAAAAAAGATCACAGATGATCCAAAAATTTGCAAGAGGAAACCTGGTCGTCCAAAAAAACAGGTGAAACGACTGGAAAGTATAACAAATGATTATTAAATTAACAAAATAAATATTTAATCTAATTCTTTGTTCTATAATCAGGTAGTATATCAGGAGAAGAAATTTCTTCTACGGATTCAACCCCAGAAAGGGCGGTTGCCCCAAAAAAAGAGAGATCACAGAACCGGCTGATCCAAAAATCGCCAATAGGAAACCTGGTCGTCCTAAGAAGAAGGTGAAACGACTGGAAAGTATAACAAATGATTATTAAATTAGCAAAATAAATATTTAATCTAATTCTTTGTTCTAGAATCAGGTACTATAAAAATAGTTAACAAACGTAAACCTGGACGCCATAGAAAGGTAGCGGCGGATATTCTAAAAAGTATAACAAATGATTATTAAATTAACAAAATAAATATTTAATCTAATTCTTTGTTCTATAATCAGGTAGTATATCAGGAGAAGAAATTTCTTCTACGGATTCAACCCCAGAAAGGGCGGTTGCCCCAAAAAAAAGAGAGATCACAGAACCGGCTGATCCAAAAATCGCCAATAGGAAACCTGGTCGTTCTAAGAAGGAGGTGAAACGACTGGAAAGTATAACAAATGATTATTAAATTAACAAAATAAATATTTAATCTAATTCTTTGTTCTAAAATCAGGTAGTATATCAGGAGAAGAAATTTCTTCTACGGATTCAACCCCAGAAAGGGCGGTTGCCCCAAAAAAAAAGAAAGATCACAGAACCGGCTGATCCAAAAATCGCCAATAGGAAACCTGGTCGTCCTAAGAAGGAGGTGAAACGACTGGAAAGTATAACAAATGATTATTAAATTAACAAAATAAATATTTAATCTAATTCTTTGTTCTAGAATCAGGTAGTATATCAGGAGAAGAAATTTCTTCTACGGATTCAACCCCAGAAAGGGCGGTTGCCCCAAAAAAAAAGAGAGATCACAGAACCGGCTGATCCAAAAATCGCCAATAGGAAACCTGGTCGTCCTAAGAAGGAGGTGAAACGACTGGAAAGTATAACAAATGATTATTAAATTAACAAAATAAATATTTAATCTAATTCTTTGTTCTAGAATCAGGTAGTATATCAGGAGAAGAAATTTCTTCTACGGAGTCAACCCCAGAAAGGGCGGTTGCCCCAAAAAAAAGAGAGATCAGAGAACCGGCTGATCCAAAAATCGCCAATAGGAAACCTGGTCGTCCTAAGAAGGAGGTGAAACGACTGGAAAATATAACAAATCATTATTAAATTAACAAAATAAATATTTAATCTAATTCTGTGTTCTAGAATCAGGTACTAATCAACCAGTCAAACGTAAACCTGGGCGCCCCAGAAAAGTGGCGGCCCCAGAGGTTCCAAAAAGTATAACAAATGATTATTAAATTAACAAAATAAATATTTAATCTAATTCTTTGTTCTATAATCAGGTACTAATGAGGAAATAACAGTTAAGCGAAAACCGGGGCGCCCCAGAAAAGTGCCGACGGAGATTACAAAAAGTATAACAATTGATTATTAAATTAACAAAATAAATATTTAATCTAATTCTTTGTTCTATAATCAGGTGGTATATCAGGAGAAGATGGGGCAAGCGCCCTTTCTGGGGTTGAACCCGTAGAAGAAATATACAGCATTTCTTCTACGGATTCAACCCCAGAAAGGGCGCTTGCCCCAAAAAAGATCACAGATGATCCAAAAATTTGCAAGAGGAAACCTGGTCGTCCAAAAAAACAGGTGAAACGACTGGAAAGTATAACAAATGATTATTAAATTAACAAAATAAATATTTAATCTAATTCTTTGTTCTATAATCAGGTAGTATATCAGGAGAAGAAATTTCTTCTACGGATTCAACCCCAGAAAGGGCGGTTGCCCCAAAAAAAGAGAGATCACAGAACCGGCTGATCCAAAAATCGCCAATAGGAAACCTGGTCGTCCTAAGAAGAAGGTGAAACGACTGGAAAGTATAACAAATGATTATTAAATTAGCAAAATAAATATTTAATCTAATTCTTTGTTCTAGAATCAGGTACTATAAAAATAGTTAACAAACGTAAACCTGGACGCCATAGAAAGGTAGCGGCGGATATTCTAAAAAGTATAACAAATGATTATTAAATTAACAAAATAAATATTTAATCTAATTCTTTGTTCTATAATCAGGTAGTATATCAGGAGAAGAAATTTCTTCTACGGATTCAACCCCAGAAAGGGCGGTTGCCCCAAAAAAAAGAGAGATCACAGAACCGGCTGATCCAAAAATCGCCAATATGAAACCTGGTCGTCCTAAGAAGGAGGTGAAACGACTGGAAAGTATAACAAATGATTATTAAATTAACAAAATAAATATTTAATCTAATTCTTTGTTCTATAATCAGGTAGTATATCAGGAGAAGAAATTTCTTCTACGGATTCAACCCTAGAAAGGGCGGTTGACCCAAAAAAAAGAGAGATCACAGAACCGGCTGATCCAAAAATCGCCAATACGAAACCTGGTCGTCCTAAGAAGGAGGTGAAACGACTGGAAAGTATAACTAATGATTATTAAATTAACAAAATAAATATTTAATCTAATTCTTTGTTCTATAATCAGGTAGTATATCAGGAGAAGAAATTTCTTCTACGGATTCAACCCCAGAAAGGGCGGTTGCCCAAAAAAAAGAGAGATCACAGAACCGGCTGATCGCCAATAGGAAACCTGGTCGTCCTAAGAAGGAGGTGAAACGACTGGAAAGTATAACAAATGATTATTAAATTAACAAAATAAATATTTAATCTAATTCTTTGTTCTAGAATCAGGTACTAATCAATCAAATCATTTAATAGTTAAACGTAAACCTGGGCGCCCCAGAAAAGTAGCGGCGGCGGAAATTCCTAAAAGTATAACAAATGATTGTTAAATTAACAAAATAAATATTTAATCTAATTCTTTGTTCTAGAGTCAACAGTTTCCTATAAAGAAAGCTTTTTCCGGATGTTAAAACTTCAGAAAATTCAGAAAAAAGAGTAGTTGGTAAGAGTTTAATCCATATTAAATCCATAACCATATAAACTTAGAACACAGCCTGAATATATAAATATATTCAACCTTTCCTGGGCTCTCATAACATTATTGAGTGTTTTAATACCACCAGTTAGGGATTGCAATTCGGAAAACCGGATCCGGCAATCCAGCGGATCCGGTAATCCAGCGGATCCGGCATCACTAAACGTTTACGTCCGGTGATGTTAATTTTTGGTAAAATAATCGCGCTGTTGTATGAGCAGGCGTGGTGCGCATGGCGCCACATGGTTTTTTCAATACCACAATTGATTTTGTGATAAATAATGTATACTTGGTCTTAGCTCTGTATACAGTAAACATAGTCATAGGTCTGCGTAAACATAGTCATAGGTCTGCGCACAAAAAGTAGGTTGAATATTAGGGTGCGCCTTATGCACCGGCAAATACGATATTTATAGTAAGTTAATTAAACTATTTTCCAACTATTTTCCTCACTGAAAAAGAAAGTTCCAAAATCGAGATAAAACGCAAGCGTGGACGTCCACAAAAACATCAAAGTATAACAAATGATTATTAACTTAACAAAATAAATATTTAATCTAATTCTTTGTTCTATAATCAGGTAGTATATCAGGAGAAGAAATTTCTTCTACGGATTCAACCCCAGAAAGGGCGGTTGCCCCATAAAAAAGAGAGATCACAGAACCGGCTGATCTAAAAATCGCCAATAGAAAACCTGGTCGTCCTAAGAAAGAGGTGAAACGACTGGAAAGTATAACAAATGATTATTAAATTAACAAAATAAATATTTAATCTAATTCTTTGTTCTAGAATCAGGTAGTATATCAGGAGAAGGAATTTCTTCTACGGAGTCAACCCCAGAAAGGGCGGTTGCCCCAAAAAAAAGAGAGATCAGAGAACCGGCTGATCCAAAAATCGCCAATAGGAAACCTGGTCGTCCTAAGAAGGAGGTGAAACGACTGGAAAATATAACAAATCATTATTAAATTAACAAAATAAATATTTAATCTAATTCTGTGTTCTAGAATCAGGTACTAATCAACCAGTCAAACGTAAACCTGGGCGCCCCAGAAAAGTGGCGGCCGCAGAGGTTCCAAAAAGTATAACAAATGATTATTAAATTAACAAAATAAATATTTAATCTAATTCTTTGTTCTATAATCAGGTACTAATGAGGAAATAACAGTTAAGCGAAAACCGGGGCGCCCCAGAAAAGTGCCGACGGAGATTACAAAAAGTATAACAATTGATTATTAAATTAACAAAATAAATATTTAATCTAATTCTTTGTTCTATAATCAGCTGGTATATCAGGAGAAGATGGGGCAACCGCCCTTTCTGGGGTTGAATCCGTAGAAGAAATGCTGTATATTTCTTCTACGGGTTCAACCCCAGAAAGGGCGCTTGCCCCAAAAAAGATCACAGATGATCCAAAAATTTGCAAGAGGAAACCTGGTCGTCCAAAAAAACAGGTGAAACGACTGGAAAGTATAACAAATGATTATTAAATTAACAAAATAAATATTTAATCTAATTCTTTGTTCTATAATCAGGTAGTATATCAGGAGAAGAAATTTCTTCTACGGATTCAACCCCAGAAAGGGCGGTTGCCCCAAAAAAAGAGAGATCACAGAACCGGCTGATCCAAAAATCGCCAATAGGAAACCTGGTCGTCCTAAGAAGAAGGTGAAACGACTGGAAAGTATAACAAATGATTATTAAATTAGCAAAATAAATATTTAATCTAATTCTTTGTTCTAGAATCAGGTACTATAAAAATAGTTAACAAACGTAAACCTGGACGCCATAGAAAGGTAGCGGCGGATATTCTAAAAAGTATAACAAATGATTATTAAATTAACAAAATAAATATTTAATCTAATTCTTTGTTCTATAATCAGGTAGTATATCAGGAGAAGAAATTTCTTCTACGGATTCAACCCCAGAAAGGGCGGTTGCCCCAAAAAAAAGAGAGATCACAGAACCGGCTGATCCAAAAATCGCCAATATGAAACCTGGTCGTCCTAAGAAGGAGGTGAAACGACTGGAAAGTATAACAAATGATTATTAAATTAACAAAATAAATATTTCATCTAATTCTTTGTTCTAGAATCAGGTAGTATATCAGGAGAAGAAATTTCTTCTGCGGATTCAACCCCAGAAAGGGCGGTTGCCCCAAAACAAAGAAAGATCACAGAACCGGCTGATCCAAAAATCGCCAATAGGAAACCTGGTCGTCCTAAGAAGGAGGTGAAACGATTGGAAAGTATAACAAATGATTATTAAATTAACAAAATAAATATTTAATCTAATTCTTTGTTCTAGAATCAGGTACTATAAAAATAGTTAACAAACGTAAACCTGGACGCCCTAGAAAGGTAGCGGCGGATATTCTAAAAAGTATACCAAATGATTATTAAATTAACAAAATAAATATTTAATCTAATTCTTTGTTCTATAATCAGGTAGTATATCAGGAGAAGAAATTTCTTCAACGGATTCAACCCCAGAAAGGGCGGTTGCCCCAAAAAAAAGAGAGATCACAGAACCGGCTGATCCAAAAATCGCCAATAGGAAACCTGGTCGTCCTAAGAAGGAGGTGAAACGACTGGAAAGTATAACAAATGATTATTAAATTAACAAAATAAATATTTAATCTAATTCTTTGTTCTAGAATCAGGTACTATAAAAATAGTTAACAAACGTAAACCTGGACGCCCTAGAAAGGTAGCGGCGGATATTCTAAAAAGTATAACAAATCATTATCAAACTAACAAAATAAATATTTAATCTAATTCTTTGTTCTATAATCAGGTAATAAATCAGGAGAAGAAATTTCTTCTACGGATTCAACCCCAGAAAGGGCGGCTGCCCCAAAAAAAAAGAGAGATCACAGAACCGGCTGATCCAAAAATAGCCAATAGGAAACCTGGTCGTCCTAAGGAGGTGAAACGACTGGAAAGTATAACAAATGATTATTAAATTAACAAAATAAATATTTAATCTAATTCTTTGTTCTAGAATCAGGTACTATAAAAATAGTTAACAAACGTAAACCTGGACGCCCTAGAAAGGTAGCGGCGGATATTCTAAAAAGTATAACAAATGATTATTAAATTAACAATATAAATATTTAATCTAATTCTTTGTTCTATAATCAGGTAGTATATCAGGAGAAGAAATTTCTTCAAAGGATTCAACCCCAGAAAGGGCGGTTGCCCCAAAAAAAAGAGAGATCACAGAACCGGCTGATCCAAAAATCGCCAATAGGAAACCTGGTCGTCCTAAGAAGGAGGTGAAACGACTGGAAAGTATAACAAATGATTATTAAATTAACAAAATAAATATTTAATCTAATTCTTTGTTCTAGAATCAGGTACTATGAAAATAGTTAACAAACGTAAACCTGGACGCCCTAGAAAGGTAGCGGCGGATATTCTAAAAAGTATAACAAATGATTATTAAATTAACAAAATAAATATTTAATCTAATTCTTTGTTCTAGAATCAGGTACTATAAAAATAGTTAGCAAACGTAAACCTGGACGCCCTAGAAAGGTAGCGGCGGATATTCTAAAAAGTATAACAAAATCATTATTAAATTAACAAAATAAATATTTAATCTAATTCTTTGTTCTATAATCAGGTAGTATATCAGGAGAAGAAATTTCTTCTACGGATTCAACCCCAGAAAGGGCGGTTGCCCCAAAAAAAAGAGAGATCACAGAACCGGCTGATCCAAAAATGGCCAATAGGAAACCTGGTCGTCCTAAGAAGGAGGTGAAACGACTGGAAAGTATAACAAATGATTATTAAATTAACAAAATAAATATTTAATCTAATTCTTTGTTCTAGAATCAGGTAGTATATCAGGAGAAGAAATTTCTTCTGCGGATTCAACCCCAGAAAGGGCGGTTGCCCCAAAAAAAAGAAAGATCACAGAAACGGCTGATCCAAAAATCGCCAATAGGAAACCTGGTCGTCCTAAGAAGGAGGTGAAACGATTGGAAAGTATAACAAATGATTATTAAATTAACAAAATAAATATTTAATCTAATTCTTTGTTCTAGAATCAGGTACTATAAAAATAGTTAACAAACGTAAACCTGGACGCCCTAGAAAGGTAGCGGCGGATATTCTAAAAAGTATAACAAATGCTTATTAAATTAACAAAATAAATATTTAATCTAATTCTTTGTTCTATAATCAGGTAGTATATCAGGAGAAGAAATTTCTTCAACGGATTCAACCCCAGAAAGGGCGGTTGCCCCAAAAAAAAGAGAGATCACAGAACCGGCTGATCCAAAAATCGCCAATAGGAAACCTGGTCGTCCTAAGAAGGAGGTGAAACGACTGGAAAGTAGAACAAATGATTATTAAATTAACAAAATAAATATTTAATCTAATTCTTTGTTCTAGAATCAGGTAGTATATCAGGAGAAGAAATTTCTTCTGCGGATTCAACCCCAGAAAGGGCGGTTGCCCCAAAAAAAAAGAAAGATCACAGAACCGGCTGATCCAAAAATCGCCAATAGGAAACCTGGTCGTACTAAGAAGGAGGTGAAACGATTGGAAAGTATAACAAATGATTATTAAATTAACAAAATAAATATTTAATCTAATTCTTTGTTCTAGAATCAGGTACTATAAAAATAGTTAACAAACGTAAACCTGGACGCCCTAGAAAGGTAGCGGCGGATATTCTAAAAAGTATAACAAATGATTATTAAATTAACAAAATAAATATTTAATCTAATTGTTTGTTCTATAATCAGGTAGTATAGGGAACAATAGGAAACCTGGTCGTCCTAAGAAGGAGGTGAAACGACTGGAAAGTATAACAAATGATTATTAAATTAACAAAATAAATATTTAATCTAATTCTTTGTTCTAGAATCAGGTAGTATATCAGGAGAAGAAATTTCTTCTTCGGATTCAACCCCAGAAAGGGCGGTTGCCCAAAAAAAAAGAGAGATCATAGAACCGGCTGATCCAAAAATCGCCAATAGGAAACCTGGTCGTCCTAAGAAGGAGGTGAAACGACTGGAAAGTATAACAAATGATTATTAAATTAACAAAATAAATATTTAATCTAATTCTTTGTTCTAGAATCAGGTAGTATATCAGGAGAAGAAATTTCTTCTGCGGATTCAACCCCAGAAAGGGCGGTTGCCCCAAAAAAAAGAAAGATCACAGAACCGGCTGATCCAAAAATCGCCAATAGGAAACCTGGTCGTCCTAAGAAGGAGGTGAAACGACTGGAAAGTATAACAAATGATTATTAAATTAACAAAATAAATATTTAATCTAATTCTTTGTTCTAGAATCAGGTAGTATATCAGGAGAAGAAATTTCTTCTGCGGATTCAACCCCAGAAAGGGCGGTTGCCCCAAAAAAAAGAAAGATCACAGAACCGGCTGATCCAAAAATCGCCAATAGGAAACCTGGTCGTGCTAAGGAGGTGGAACGACTGGAAAGTATAACAAATGATTATTAAATTAACAAAATAAATATTTAATCTAATTCTTTGTTCTAGAATCAGGTAGTATATCAGGAGAAGAAATTTCTTCTACGGATTCAACCCCAGAAAGGGCGGTTGCCCCAAAAAAAAGAGAGATCACAGAACCGAACCGGCTGATCCAAAAATCGCCAATAGGAAACCTGGTCGTCCTAAGAAGGAGGTGAAACGACTGGAAAGTATAACAAATGATTATTAAATTAACAAAATAAATATTTAATCTAATTCTTTGTTCTAGAATCAGGTAGTATATCAGCAGAAGAAATTTCTTCTACGGATTCAACCCCAGAAAGGGCGGTTGCCCCAAAAAAAAGAGAGATCACAGAACCGGCTGATCCAAAAAACGCCAATAGGAAACCTGGTCGTCCTAAGAAGGAGGTGAAACGACTGGAAAGTATAACAAATGATTATTAAATTAACAAAATAAATATTTAATCTAATTCTTTGTTCTAGAATCAGGTACTAATCAATCAAATCATTTAATAGTTAAACGTAAACCTGGGCGCCCCAGAAAAGTAGCGGCGGCGGAAATTCCTAAAAGTATAACAAATGATTATTAAATTAACAAAATAAATATTTAATCTAATTCTTTGTTCTAGAATCAGGTATATTAAAAAATTTCTTCTACGGATTCAACCCCAGAAAGGGCGGTTGCCCCAAAAAAAAGAAAGATCACAGAACCGGCTGATCCAAAAATCGCCAATAGGAAACCTGGTCGTGCTAAGGAGGTGGAACGACTGGAAAGTATAACAAATGATTATTAAATTAACAAAATAAATATTTAATCTAATTCTTTGTTCTAGAGTCAACCGTTTCAGTTAAAAAAGTACTTGGTAAGAGTTTACGTAATTAACTAAGTATATTTTTTAATAACGGAATTATATTTTTAGACCGCCCGAAACGACCAGTTAGGCAGGCGAAACAAAACCAAATGTGTGAGTACTGATAAGTGTTTTCATTTAAATTATTGATTATTATATAGAATTGGTAAATTCATAACCATATAAACTTTCCTGGGCTCTTATAACATTATTGAGTGTTTTAATACTACCAGTTAGGGATTGCAATTCGGAAAACCGGATCCGGTAATCCAGCGGATCCGGCATCACTAAACGTTTACCGGATCCAGTACCAATATACCGGATCCGGTGATGCTAATTTTTGGTAAAATAATCGCGCTGTTGTATGAGCAGGCGTGGTGCGCATGGCGTCACATGGTTTTTTCAATACCACAATTGATTTTGTGATAAATAATGTATACTTGGTCTTAGGTCTGTATACAGTAAACATAGTCATAGGTCTGCGTAAACATAGTCATAGGTCTGCGCACAAAAAGTAGGTTGAATTTTAGGGTGCGCCTTATGCACCGGCAAATACGATATTTATAGTAAGTTAATTAAACTATTTTCCAACTATTTTCCTCACTGGGCGACTATTTGCAGGTATTTTGGAGATCTAAAAACCACCAGTTTCTCCAAAAAGTCCACATTTTGATAACCTAAAAGCGTTTTGTTAATATTTGGAAAACTTAGACAGCCACAGATGATTGAAAGTGAGGTTGAGATCTTACAAAATTAACATTTGTAGACTCTCAATAGTTTGTGTTTGTCTTTACTGTTGTTGTTCAAAATGCCGTACAAGGAATTCACTGGAATAATAAGCAGGCAAAAGTGCACCCATTTGCAATCTACTCTAGGCACGCTGACGGCGAAACTCCAATGAAAAGTTTCGTAATTATATCCGAATGTTTGTACCATGGTACAATTGCGTTTCATGTGTTTCAAAAGCATTTAATAGATTTTATAAAGAAAAACTTTAAGAAAATTAAAAAAATTACATATTTTTCTGATGGGACAAGTGCGCAGTACAAAAACCGAAAAAAAAATGTCAATCTCACTCATCACCTAAAAGATTTTCTCATTTGAACTTCTCACTGCAAGGGTGCGTGCGATGGCCTGGGTGAGACTTTGAAAAGGTTAGCTGCTAGAACTAGTCTTCAAAGAATAACCAATCCAATCCAAACGCCGAAAGAATTATTCGAATGGGCAACTGAGTCACTCCCTAACATTTCATTCAAATTTGTAGAGGATAAAGAATGTAATGAAGAACAAATATTAGAGGCAAGATTCAAAATGGCTTTAACGGTGAAAGGGACGTTAAAAAAGCAGAAGCAAAACATTTTTCTTCGCAGGAACATTCAACGGAAGTTTAAATTATGAAAAATTACTTTCTTTGTTACATATCGTTTATATATATATATATATATATATATATATATATATATATATATATTATCGTAACTTAGAACAGTGTATAAAATTAGGTTTACAATTGAAAAAAATATATAGAATTTTAAAATTTAAACAAAGTTCTTGGTTGAAACCCTAATTTATTTTAGAATAAATTAGGCCCGTTTAGAATTCAGTGTACTGTACACATTATTGCCTTTAGACGTATTTTTTTCTATTTTCGCGTAATATATTTTTGAGTGTAATGTTTTTACCTAGTATTTTTCACGTGTTATTTTTTGATTGTGTGGTAAGTAACTTTGTATTTTATATTTTTATTGTGAATATTTTGTTATTCATTTTTTACTTGGATAAAACTATAACAAAAAATAAAATTTGTTTACACTTCATTCAATCATTATGGAGAGCGATAGCGATACCAACAAAGAGTTGGATATTGAGTTCTGCATCCGAAAATGAATCAGATTCACATCAATCGGAAGATGATTTTTCCGACGAATGGACAGAAATAAATATTGAAACGGATACACCAGCACCATCGGCCTACTTTGAATTTACTGCAAATTCTCATATAAATGATAAAATTTCTTCGTTCACGAAACCGTGCCAGTTTTTTAACTATTTTTTCAATGATGAATTAAGGTAAAAAACCCAGTAGTTGGCCAGGCACCAGTAGTTGGACATATAGCCAAGAAGATAAAAAATAAGAATTCGGCGGGATATTGTGAAATGATTGCATGTACATAAACTGGTTTTGTCTTGGCACATGTGGCACAAACTGGCACATGCGCTGTATTGATGAATACATTACAATTTTTTGTTCCATTTGAGTGTTCTCGTCATTTGTTATTTGTTCTCAATTCCTTAAGAAAACTCGTAAGAAACTCCGCACAAAAAAGTATAAAAATATAGTACTTGAAAAGTACTTATAGTACTTTTTTACGGTAAGCGCATTTATTAACTATATTGTTACGAACTGATATAATTTAGAAAAAAAAAATATTAAATTTTGCTTTGATGTGCTAGTGTGGGGGTAACCAACTACTAGCTCCTATTTTTTTGTAAAAATTAGTAAATGGCCGATGTTAGAACTACTGACTATATTATTTGTCATTCATTTTTTGTCTAGAACCTTGTATCTAGGGCCGACAGGAAAAGTTAAAGGAATGACGTTAGTAAAGACGTAGAAGAGGTGTTGAAATATATAGTGGATTATTACACAGAAGCTGTTTTTCCAAATATAGATATAGCTATTGTGTTCACAGATGATACAGAATTATTGTTTGAACCTGATGACAACCCAATTCATTACATTGGATGGTGGGGAGAAAATAGATTAATGTATCTGTTAATCCCAACAAAAATTGTTTACTATATATAGAGAGGATTGCGATGTGCTTCATTATTTAATAGAAAATAAGACAGCTTATCCAAAATGTTATTATGTCAAAAGGTGTAGGTGGACCGATTAACCATAGTGTTGATGAAAGTCCGATATATTCCTTGAATGGATATAAGTGAATGATTTGATGAAGGGAGAGAATATAATAATAAATCTTAAAGGTATCAACTGATGTGTTTAAACTATCAAATTATATACATTTTATAAATATATTTTTCTTTTAATATGTTATTAATTCTACAAAACTGTAATAATATCTATATATTATTTTATTGTAATTGTTAAAATATTTTTTCCTTTTAATAAATGTCTATATAAAAATATATTTCTATTTTCATTATGTCAACCTCTTTCTACATTTTCAGAAATCCACTTTTCATCTAGTTGCATCCATTTTTAATCCACTTTTCATCTACTTGCATCTTGATTGTTTATCAGTTTAGTACTAGACGTTGGCGAGAATACATCATGTTTAAATGTAGCGAGTGTAACAAACAATATTCATTGATTGAAAATTTACGCAGACATGAAAGAGGTCACAACAAAAACTTTAAAATTATATGCGAGTATTGTGCAAAAATATTTTCTCGTCGTGATATATATATATAATCACCATTTGTCAACTAAACATTATGCAACTAAGATGAGTAAACTGGCAGATCTCGAAGAACAATCGCAAGCCACTCTTAATGGAGTCACATTTAGAAATTTGCCGGATGATGAGATAATCCAAAAAGAAAAACGTATCAAAATAATTGATAATAATGATCTAGTATTTGAAAATGATAAATCAAAAGAATTTAGAGACATAGTATTAAAGAAAGTACGAGTGAAACAATCAAATAAAAACGATGGTTGTTTGATTGAATGTAAAGTAAAGAAAGTGGAATCGAAAGTACCTGAAAATCGTGCTATAGACAATAACTTAATGAAAGAAAACAGTTTAGATAAAAGTGTAGCTAAAGACATTAAAGCCAATGTATCCAAAGATCATGATAAGTACAATGACTTAATGGTGGGAATAAAAGAAAACAGAATAAACGTCTCAATGTTAACTAACTCCTTTAACCCTTTGAGGACCAGTGGTTATTTGAGATTACCACAATTCAGATGTCGTTTATTTATTTGCCTATTGGTTTTCTGAGTGTACCGGCTTTGAAAGTTGGTTGCCTAACATGCTGAAAATATTGTGATCCAAGCAATCCACCGCCAAATGTTTTCTATCGAGCTCCACATGCAATTATCGCCGTTTGTTTGAGGTTAACGTTTTACGCCGGCATAAAATAGTGAAAATCTGTTTGTTTTTACGTGTTTTGAAAAATGGCAGGTATGTTAATTTATTGTTATGACTGTTGTGCAATTGTACAAATAAGGTTTGCATGAAAATTTTGTTTCTATATCGAAGATTTTATGTATGGTTATCTGGAAGTACCACTAGGCACATGCACTTTAGTTATTTTATTTTCAAAGTAGTTATAGAAAAATTGTTTTAGGACAAAAAAAACGAGTTTGGAGCCATGTAGATTTAGAAAATATGCACCAGGATGAAATTTATGGTATTCTTGATGAAATACCAAGTGGTAGTGAATCTGAAGAATCAGATATAGAAAGCGTTATGGGAGAAGAAGTAAATGTAGATACAAATAACATACTTGAAAATCTGGATGTTATCTTTGAAGAAGAAAACGACGTTGCTATGCAAGTAGATGGTGATAATGGTGACAATAGTTGGGAAAGCGAAGACGACATACCACTAGCACAGTTTGTAAGGAATCAGTCTGTAGTTTGGACCAATAATGAAAATTATGTCACAAAAACAAATCCTTTCTTGGAAGTAACAGGTGCTAACCTTCCTGAGGATGTAGAAACTCCGACAGACATTTTTTTATCACTTTTCCCCGAAGATCTAATCCAAGATATAGTATTCCAAACAAATTTGTACTATCTTCAAAAACATGGTGGAGGAGCTTATTTTACTCCAACTTCTGAAGAAGAAATAAAAATTTTTTTGGGTGTCAACTTATTGATGGGCATCAAAGAAATGCCCAGTTACAAAGACTGTTGGTCATCGAGAGACGATCTCCGGGATAATTATATTAGTGCTGTTATCTCACGGGATAGATTCTCGTGGTTACTAAGCTACATCCACCTCAACGACAATTCAGTGCAACCGGGAAGAAACGACCCAAATTTCGACAAGCTCTATAAAGTTCGGCCCCTGTTGTCTAAGCTTCGGGAATCATTTCTTTCCGCCCTAAATCTGCATGAATTTCAATCCATAGATGAGTCAATGATTAAATTCAAAGGACGAAGTTCTATTCGTCAATATATGCCAAACAAACCCATCAAGCGGGGTTATAAAGTCTGGGTTAGATCCGACTCAACAGGTTTCATGTGTGATTTTCAAATATACACTGGGAAGGTTGGTCAGACTACTGAAAAAAAATTAGGGCTACGGGTTGTAAAGGACCTTAGTAGAGTTTTAGTAGGAAAGCACCACAAACTTTTTTTTGATAATTATTTTAATTCCGTTGAATTACAAAGATCTTTATTATCGGATAAAATTTATGCTTGTGGTACGATTCGGAAAGGTAGAAAAAGTTTTCCTGAGCTAAACTCAGATAAAGATATGAAACGGGGCGATAAAGATTATCGCATATCTACTTGTGGACTAGTCGGAATGAAGTGGATGGATAAAAGAAGTGTGTTATTCCTCGGAAATTACCTAAATCCAGCAACAATGGGTCGTGTTCCAAGAAGAAAAAAAGATGGGGTCCTTAAAAACATAACATGCCCTCAAATGGTTATTGAATACAATGCTCATATGGGATATGTCGATAAGTTCGATATGTTAAAAAGCCTTTATGAAGTGGACCGTAAATCACATAAGTGGTGGCATAGAATCTTGTTTTACTTCGTTGACGCATGTGTAGTGAACGCTTTCATTCTGTTTCAACTACGAAGCAAGTCAAAAGGACTAGATTTGAAAACATTCCGTTTGACAGTAGCCAGAGGTCTTATTGGGGCAGTAGCTCCTTCTAAACGAGGAAGGCCATCAAACGAGAGACCCGTCAATAATTTTAAGAAGATTGTTCCATTGGAACTTCGCTATTCTAAGGCATGCCACATGCCAGAAAGGTCTACGTTGCTGAGATGTGCCAACTGTAGCACCACAAAGGAAGTAAGCCGTACGATGTGGAAGTGTTCAACATGCAATGTGGGAATGTGCATAAAACACAACAAAAACTGTTTTGGAGCTTACCATACTAAGTAGTTCCATTTTTTCATATGTTCGCCTAGTTTTAGTATTTTTTACAAAAAAAAAAAATCTGCGTTTGTTCCTAGTGGTAATTTAGGGATACCATATCCTGAAGGATAATCCTTATTGTTTTTAATTGCCAATACCATTTTAATAGCTTACATTAATATAAATAAATAAAATTACACTCTTCAATTTGTTTTTTTTTTCAAAAAAATAAATCCGTCCTCAAAGGGTTAAAGAGTTGTTAAATTACCTGGATTTGTGGAGGCGTCAATTTGGTATTAGTAATTCTCAAACACCCAAACAGAGCACACCTACTGGATTTCCAATAAATTGCATTAATAAGAGAGAAGAAGATGAGGAAAGTGTTTTCACGGACTATGATTTCGGACGGAACATACCTTATCTCAATGAAAAAATTGTAAACGGGAAGTCGTTTGATCCGTTTATTGAATGGAACGATCCCAACGAGTTGGTTGAACGATTATGGTTGTTAAAGAAGTCACAATAATTTGGAAACAAATCCAAGGATTATGAGATTCAAACTATCGAAAACGCTTTAACACGTTGACTGCCACGGCAATTTTCAGAATTCCGGTCTAAAAAGCCAATTTCATTTAATCATTTTATATTATTAAAAACTCTAATTATATTACATAGTAATCATCAAAAAGCATAGAAAATGTATTTATAAAAAAAAGGTCTTACGAATTATCTCGTAGTTGGCTTATGTAACAGAAATCTCTTTGCGGAAGCCAACTACGAGTTAATTCGTACACAGACACGTTTAGACCTGTCGCTTTGCTAAAGCTGAATCAGATATATGGGTCCATATTCGTCAAAAGTATATCGGATATTGTCGAGTGCTTCACATTTACGTCTTTCTTGAGTGTGTTGTTTTATAATTATTGTTATAATTAAATTATCAAGAAACCGATATGGATAAGAAAAGACCACTGACTGAAAATGAACTTGAGTACTACGCTAATCTAAGTGATTCAGAATTTGACGAGATTTTCGGCGAGGATGGTAACGACAGTAGCGATTATGAACCTTCTGAGAATTCAAGTGATAGTGACGATGAAGTCGTCTCCGAACCTGAAGATGAAGTTGTTCCCGATCCCGATGATAATGATCCCCAAGCAACAACATCAAATCCGAATGATAATTTGTGGATGGACATTCAACAAAGTCCTGAAATATTTATTTTCCAAGAAAATGTTGGTTTGAAATTGGATACGTCAAATTTTACCGTGCAAACGCTGGTGGACTTATTTTTTTCGGAAGAGTTTCTTGCATTAATGGTCGAACAAACTAAGCGCAAGAAATTGCAAAACGCACAGCAATAAAAAAATCTAACAGGGTATCAAAGTGGACAGACGTTAGTGCTGCAGAGATGAAAGAGTTTATTGGACTTTTGTTACAAATGGGGCCTTGTTCTTTCCCATCAATTGAACATTACTGGAGCACAAGCAAGCTATATAATGTAATGTTTTGGCGCTCAAATATGAGTCGAAATCGATTCCAGTTGTTACTTCGTTATTTTCATTTGGTTGAGAACACAATACCATCTGCCGACAGGTTATACAAGATGAGACCAATTGTAACTCATTTCAACAATATTATGAGTGAAAACTATGTACCAGATAAAAATATTTGTATTGACGAATCCATGATGCTGTGGCGTGGAAGATTGCATTTCCGCCAGTACATAAAAAATAAAAAACACAAATACGGTGTCAAACTGTACGAACTATGTGAGTGCGACGGTCTTGTAATGAAAATCAAAATTTACAGCGGAAAATCAGTGGAAACTGACCATAATTTAGGTCACACTACTGATGTGTTACATTTACTCGAGGACTATCTCGATAAGGGATACACACTTTATATGGACAATTTTTATAATTCTGTTACTCTAACTGAATTACTAAATACAAGAAAAACTTACGTGTGTGGAACTCTACGAAATAACAGAAAGGGAAACCCCAGAGATGTGGTAGATCGTAAACTCAAAAAAGAAGAGTGTATTTGGCAGCAAAATGAACCTGTTACTGTGTGCAAATGGAAGGACAAACGAGATGTCCTTACCATTTCAAACATGCATGTTGTTGAAATGGTAGAGGTGTCCAATCGCAATGGAAAACTTTCTATGAAACCGAATATAATTCGAGATTACAATAAAGGAATGTCTGGAATTGACCGATCAGATCAAATGCTGTCATACTACACATCTCTAAGAAAGACTATTAGATGGCCTAAAAAGGTTTCACTACATATTATAGATATATATATATATATATATATATATATATATATATATATATATATATATATATATATATACAATGCGCACAAAATTTTTCAAAAAGTAACTTCTTCTAAAATAAAACTGATAAAGTTTAGAGAAGAATTCGTCGTCGCGTTGATTGGAGAAGAGATTCAACCAGTTTCGAAAAAGATGAGATTGCAAGAGCTTCATTATTTAAAGAGTCTGCCACCTAACGAAAAAAAACAACGTCCGACAAAGCCATCGTATATGTACCCAAGCAAAAAAACGCCGAGAAACGCGTTATTTTTGTCCGGCCTGTGAAGAGAAGCCAGAAAAACCCCTAATATCGCCATTTTTACCACCCCACTCTATAAAAATATCTAAGATAGGCGGGGAGGTGAAGCTAAACCTAAACTATAGGCGGTGAGGGTGATGTTCACCCCTCATTAATCTCCAGTGATTTGACTAGTGTTTACGTGATTTAAAAATGGAGCAGCAAGTTTTAAGCGAATTAATGGAGTTGAATACTATTTGCCTATTTTGCGGCTATAGAAGAGACATTTTGCGGTTTCACTTGAAGAACGTTTTATTATACATGGAAACGGGGGATGAATTCCTGTTGGTGCCTAATAGGTACAGGGGTTTATTAACCCTAGATGTCGTGAACGCATACAACAATGGGGCGCTACCTACTATGCAGGTGGTTAAACACTTCGCTCCGCAGGACACCATAATAACTCACAAGTAAGGTATAATAATTCCCTATTCTCTCTCTCATTATAACTGAAAGTTGTTTTCCCTCCTCAGATTATCCTCGAGCTATCTACCTTCAACTGGTGGTTACACGCTTTAAATCTTCTTTTTAATGATTGTATTGTTTTAATTATATATTTTTCATATCATTTTTGTATTTTTTTTTTAATTATTATATATTTTGTTTTTTAATCATTGTATTTTTTATAATCGTATTTTTTAATCATTGCATTTTTTTAATATATATTTAAAATTTATGGTTGTATTAGTGCTTTTTTACCATTAGCCCTGCATATTCAAAGAGTAATTTAAATTACTAGATTTACAAATGTAGACATTACAGATTGATGTTTAATACCTATCCCTATGATTCAAATAAACTATATCACCCTTCTGATAGTATATCAAATCTTGATATTAATAAATTTACACTAAGAAATATTGTATCCCGTATTTATACCAAAACCAATAGCTGATAAGTTAAACCAGTTGGAGCGGGGAATTGCTATCAGTGTTAGACTAAACATCTGGAGCAATTCCAAGAAATTAATTACGTTGTGTTTCATAATTTATTAGTTCCACGCTTGCATGTAGCTTATAAGATAGCAGGCATTCGACGGCAGACATTCGGTCGCGTCTAACGTCTAGAGTGGCCTTACCCCTTAAGTGCATGTACATTATTTTTAAACGAATCTCAAAAAAGTAAACTGAGGTGGTGGAAAGGGGATTTTCTGAGAAATATAAAAACACATGGAGCGTATAGTATTATCGCTAACATACTAGCGAGTGAGGTAATACTGGAGGACGGGATGGGATTTAAGAATCACTGCAGAATGACCCCTACAGATTTTGAGGATCTACTGGTTAATATTTTCCTATTTATAACGAAACATGATCCATTACCTAGAAGAGAATGGTCATTATCCCATAAATTCGTGGCAACGTATTTTTAACTACCGCCTATGTAGAGCTCGTCGAGTTATTGAAAACACATTTGGTATTTAAAATTCTTAGAACCAAAATGATGTTATCCCCGAGAAAACCAGCAAATGTTACATTAACCGCCGTACACATCCACAACTATCTAAGAAACCGAAAATCCTCTTTTTATACACCAGTATGGATATGAAAAAATAATCGATTTTCATATTAATCGATTATTTTTTATAATCGATTTTGAATAGTCGATTTTTTTAATAACAATAATCGATTTTTAATAAATCGTTTATCAAAATTATAAAATACTTCCGCCAGTCGCCTTCAGTTGTTTTACAAGACATTTTTATTGTTAAACAATTATCTACACTCCTCAAAGAAAGAAAACTGTTGGAAAGAAACGAAACTGTTTTACATACATACAGATGCCGCCTTCTTTTCATCGACTTGTTCATATTAGTGAACTTACTTGCGTTTTTCATTCGTCGCACAGAAGACGCTGTTTGCAAAAATCATTTAAAACGTATAATTTTGATAAACGATTTATTAAAAATCGATTATTGTTATTAAAAAAATCGACTATTCAAATCGATTATAAAATATAATCGATTAATATGAAAATCGATTATTTTTTCATATCCATACTGGTGTATAAAAAGAGGCTTTTCGGTTTCTTAGATAGTTGTGGATGTGTACGGCGGTTAATGTAACATTTGCTGGTATGGTAAAAAAGTATCCTCTTGTCAGAACACGCACGGGAGACATCGCATAACCTCATTTTTCGATTATTTGCCGTTGGTAGTTGCTCGACGCAAGTGTTTCTGCTAACATTTTGCAAGAATTTGTGCAAAAAAATAGTGATTTGTGTTAAAAACTGTACATAAACGACATCTGTGTCCACTTTGTGTTTGGTAAGTGTGTTTTTGTATATTATTTACTGATCAAAAATATTGGAATGGGTGGATGCAGAGCCCTGGTACATATATGTACCATCCGTCTGATGCAGTGGTTCGTTTGTGTACCAGTAGTTCAGTAAGTAGAAAGATATTTTGCTTGCAGATATGGATTGGACAAGGCCACTAACGTCTTCTGAGCTGGAAGAGGCAGCCAACAATTTGTCAGACTTTCCCTCAGGATCGGATGATAGTGTTGACACCTACGAGCCTTCTGATGATAGTGATGACCTCTACGAGCCTTCTGATGAGGAATCTGATTCAAATGCTACTGATTCTGCGAAAAAATCTGATGCGAATATTGTTGAATCGGAGTCCCAAGATATCTTGCAGCCTGAATGCTCTTCGAAGGATACCCCAAAGTCTCCGTTACTTCCAGAAACTGTAGACTCTTCTTCAGATCCTTTTGTGCTGTTTAGTAAACCTGGTGAATTATTCATTCCGAAACAAAAAATATCCTCAAAGCGGAACTGCAACTTATCTCCTGAATTTAAGACGATCCTTACACATTTTCAATTGTTTCAGAAAATGTTTCCACGCTCATTGTTTATATACATTGATCAGTGTACGAACGAAAGAATAAGAATTCACAAGGAAACAAAACGCGATGCACGTTTGAAGGAAACCGATGAGGGCCAAATAAAAGTTGTTCTTGGATGCATGCTGGTTATGTGTTACAATCATGTCCCACAAATCAGCGATTATTGGTCTAGTCATCCCTCGATGGGGAATACTGCAATACAGAATGCTCTAGAGACAGATTCAATTTTTTGTCTTCAAAGATGTATTTCGCTTCACCACGCAAACCGCCTGAATTAAACTTATACCGCCCTCCGTTATTGAGTCATTCAGTTGACCTGCTGACTCGAATTTGTTCGAACTCGAATTGACCCCGTGTGACCATATTGTAGCGAAATACAAAAAAGAATTTATAACCATTGTTTACTTGTGTTAAAGGGTATTGTATTCAGTAACGTAAGTATTAATGTACCTACTGAAATATCTTTTTTCAGGCAGTTAATAATACTAAATTTGCTATATGTAATACTGTAGCTGTTCCACTTCACAATTTAAATAAGACTTAATTATTTATATCTATTTATATGCATAATAACACTACACAGACAAGACTAGACAAACAACAACTAGAGCCAATTACGCCAGGAGAACCTAATTGCAAAATTCTTAATTGGCCTTGGGCACATGGGCAATTGGGCACTATGTCAAGCATAACATCATTCTAATTGTGCAAACCATGACGAGAATAAAAATTAAACTTTTTAAAGACTTTATGAACTTTTTATGACTTCACAGACTTTATGACTTTTCATGTTGTAAATTGTTATCAATTAACAACATTTAATTGCAATATTCCAAAAAAAAATTGAATAGAAGGAGAAAATTGAAATAGAGCAAAATATTACGAAAAAAGATTGTAGCCAAAAATCCTCCCATTGGAGCCCGATGACGATATTAAATGAATTTAAAATTTTCAAAAAACTTAAGTCACAAACTTTATGACATGATCTTTTGTCTTGTAAAACTGTTCTGATGAGATTGACAACCCCAAATCCAACATTTAGAAACAAGAAAAAGAAACGTTGCAAGAACACTTTATCAACAAGCAAAAATGATAACTTCAAAACTGTATGAAATCTTATTCAAAAACTTTCTAATTGGGAACAAAAGTTCTAAATATAAATATTCTCAGACATAGTCACAGACTTTATGACTTGTCTTTTCATCTGGCAAAGCTCCTTCAGATAATATTAAACCTACAATCTTGAAACCACATCAGATTGCTAGAATCTCATGCAGTTCCATTTTCAATTAAATTTCTCCATTTTTCAGCTTAGATTCACATTGACCTTATTCAAATTTGATCCCACAAAGGAAAAATTAGATCCATCCTCAAATATTTGCTTACAATGGCCTTTACTGTATTAGAAAACTTCCATTTTAGTATCCATATTCAAAGAAATGTTGAAATTTTCCATACAAAATCCTCTGGAAGTTTCACTAACAAGGAGTTTTTCACAGCACGAAACAAGTCTGGCAGAGCAAAGTCAAATTCTCTCCAATATTTAAACTTTTATTTAATATTCAATTTCTACTTCTTAAACTTCTCATGGAAATGTGTTCCTAACTCCTGAAACAAAAGAAACAAAAATTATTTATGCACATTTATTTAAACATTTGTGAAGCATTTTTTGCGTATTAAATCAATAAATACAATTGAAGGCTTTGAATGGTCGCAATTATGTGTGAATTATAATGAACTTAACATAACAAAGGGTCTAAAAGAAAAGGGCCTGGCGTGGAATGAAGAGAAGAGGATTAATAATGACAGAAAGGAATGGGCTAAAATAGTTTATAGCTTCATAAACAATTTATATTAATTTTACACCTTAATACCTAATGGTTCATTAAGGTTTCAATTAAAAAAAAAATCTTTACATATTTCTCGGGAACATTCAAAGCAAAACAGATTATAACGCAACCATTCACAGTTTTCTTCTTTTTAGTGTCCCAAATAATAGATATTATTATTATCCTATTTATAAGTAACCATGAAATGGTTCAGGACCAAATCTTTAAAATTTGTAAGTTTAAATCTTAAATTTCTCAATTTGAGTGAAATATTTGGTTTCCATTGATCAGTGGTCTCTCGAACCATGTGCTGCAGCTGATGACAATAAACAACTACAAAGTGATAACAACAACTAGAACCTTCAGCATTCATCAAATTACTCATTAAACCTTAAATCATACAAATCTAGAAGTGCAAAACAAAACTAATAATTTTTATATAAAGATATTTTTATTCAAAGAGATATTTTATCAGTAATTAGTCTGTACAATTTAGAAGCTATAATGTTTGTAAAAAGAAGCCCAAAACTTTTTGAGGAGCATATAATAAGTCATACCTATACAACAAGAAATATATATAATAATCCTTTATTGGCATAAATGTAAATACACGACCGTTCGTACATTAGTGTTGTGACAAGTATAGAACAAAAAATAACAACAAAGAAAACAAAACAAAAACAAACAAAAAAGACATCAGAATGAAACGGAAAATAAAAATATCCAAATTAATACATCAAAAACTAAACAGTTCAAAAGTTCTTAGATCAAAATAACAAACAAAAAAACAAAAAAAGGAAGCCTTTAACCCTGTCCTTTGCACTTCAATATTTTTTTCATGTACACAAAACCGGAGCCACTCTCATCCATAACCTTCTTCCAGTTTTTCGCCACTGACTTTTCCTCTTCGCTCTATTCACATTTCTTACAGCTTAACACCCAATGTTCCCAGAGCTCCTCCCCTTCTCCACATACTCGACAAGTCCTATCTGTTGCAGCCATCCAATATCTTCTACCCCTTTCCTCACTACCGCACCTAAACCGGGCAATCGCTACCTGTGAGGCTTTACCTGTGGGAGTGGAATATGCGGAACTACCGAAACTCACTGCTATGATAAAGAAAGCACTAATTGTTAAAATATCACACCCAAAGAAAAATTGCGGAAATGCTTGGATAGACGAGGAACTAATAGGTATAAAGAAAAGAACTAGAGCCGAATTTAGAGCCTGGAGAGAAGGAAGAACAACACTCGAAAAGCTCAAAAGACAGAATAAAGAAATGAAAGAAGCAGAGACGAGAAAGAAATGAGAGTGGGAGGAATGCCAAATAAAGAAAATCAGCCAGCTGAGCAGAGAGTCGGATATTTGGAAACTGATTGCTGCAAGGAAACCAAAAAGAGAGATCTCATCAGTAATTAGCACAGAAAGGTGGAAAAATCACTTCTGTGAGTTGCTGGCCGGAGAGACAGAAATTAGGGAGCAAAGATGGAGAGATTTTAGACCAGTGGAATCGCAATCACAAGAGATTACAGAGGAAGAGGTTGAAACGGTTATGTCAGCACTCAAAAGAAAGAAAGCTCCAGGCCCAGACTCGGTGCCAAGTGAGGAGTGGTCTCTAGCCACACCAATTGTGAAGGAGAGACTTCGTGGTGAACTTAACAGCTTTTTCAAAGGTAGCAAACAAATTACGGTTACAGTTGGAGGGAAGGAATTATTGTACCAGTTTTTAAGCAAGGTAACAAGGAGGAACTAGGTAGCTATAGGGGGATAACTCTAATGGACACGTCATACAAGATCTATGCAAAGATACTGGAAAACAAGTTACAAGAAGAAGCAGAGAAAAGGAATCTAATCCCAGAGGTACAAGCTGGCTTCAGAAAAGGACGCGGAACAACTGAACAGATATACATATTGAATTATATCATACAAAGAGAAATAGCTAAACCTAAGGGAAAATTGTACGCGGTATTTGTTGACCTCAAAGCTGCATATGACTCAGTAGTGAGAGAGAAAATGTGGGAATATATGAGGGAGAAAGGTATATTGCAACAGATCAGGGAGAGCATTGAGCATCTATATGAGAGAACATGGTGTAGGGTGAAGATAGGTGAAAGGCTATCTGAAAGATTTGAGGTTAGGAAAGGGTTAAAACAAGGGTGCCCGTTAAGTCCACTACTATTTAATCTATATACTGCGGACCTCGAGAGAACGCTAAGCTTGGGTCAAGCGGGAGGGGTGATAATAGGGACGAAAAAGATTTGGAGTCTAGCTTATGCGGACGACGTCGTTGTCTTAGCAAGTTCGAAAGTGGAAATGAAAGAGGTGTTGGTACGAATGGAAAAGTTTTTTAAAAAACGAATGTTAAAGGTATATGTGCTGAAAACAAAGTGGATGCTGTTTCGGAAGAGAAAGGGATCAAGGAAAGAGAGTTTTGAATGGGAAGCGAGTGAGATAGAACAAGTTAGCAGTTTTAAATACCTAGGCTTTATGTTCCAACAAAATGGGTCGTGCGCTGCACATATCAAGTATATAGTAAAAAAAGCGTGGGTGGATGCTAACAGGCTCTGGGATACATGGAGAGTATACTTTAGGGAAAATTTTAGGGCGAAAATGATTGTATGGAAGGCGTGCGTACGTAGTATTATTATGTATGGGGCAGAAATTTGGGGTGTGAAAGAGGAAAACGACATAGAGAGAGTGCAGTTACAGTTCATAAAGAGGGCCCTGCAGCTAGAAAAGTCCACCCCCTGGTACATCGTTCAACAAGAAGCAAATTCTAACAAGATGGCAAACACCGCGGTTATGAGAGTGGCTAAATTTGAAAGGAAAGTGAATAGTGCGGGAGAAGAAAGAATAGTGAAAGACGTTCTGAAAGCGGTAAGAAAGGAGGGTAAAGGGAGTAATAAGGAAACAAAATGGGGATGTCTGCGCAAGCGTATGTATGAAAGAGGGGGATGGAACCAAGAAGAGATCGAGAGAATGATGAATGAGGGAATGTTAGTGGAAAGGATTCTGGCAGATAGACTACTGGAGATAGAGCTGCAAGAGAGACAAAGACACACAGGTGAGAGTACCTATAATAGAGACTACAGCAAAATCCAAGTTTTTGGCAGATGTCCAGAGTATCTAGTTAACAAGAAATAAAGATGATCTATGGGTGGGCAGAACAAAATGCAGTTGTTAAGGAAAATGCAAATTTTTTTAATCATAAAATATGGAATAAAATCCTATATCATTAAGGACCCTAGACTAAAGATATAAAAACAGGATGAAAACAAAGCATGTTTATAAAGCCTTTTACAGCCTCACCAAATTGTTCAATGAACATTAATTGAATTGTTTCATCAATTAGTCAAACGTTAATTGTATAGTAGTCCTCATTTTTCCTATGTTTATTATGTATATGAGATATTTTAAACATTTCAATTATTCTAATGATTTCAGTACACATTATGAAATCATCTAGGTGTGTATCACAATCGGTAGTATGTGAGTTGTTAATTTGGTTTCAGTTATAATGGTTTATAGTGGTTTACAAATTATTGTTCATGGAAACAAAGCTGTGCAGATGAGAGATAAATCTCGAAACGCGTCCACAGATGGCTATCCACTTAAGGTATCGGAAAGACATGAGCTTAAAAACAATGTTATTTTTATGGTTTTTGTTGAGTGCAACGAAGGTAGACTGAAAGCTATAAAATAACTTGCAAATTTCATGTGAGATTTGTTTTGGTAGTCTTAAAAAGACTTAAAAATTGTTATAGAGCTCCGGAAAGACTGAATATATTTATATATTCAGGCTGTGTTCCGTTTGTTTTAAGTTGTGATGTTATGTTAAGTTATGATTTTCTATAACGTAGGATGGTTTCACCAATTTTAAATTAACAGATGAATCATGGACAAGTATGTATAGAGCAACAAATATTAACGATATATGTGTACATTTTATAAATACGTTATATTATCATTTTAGTACCTGTTTTCCCATAGTGCAAGTTAATCGGGGAAACAAGACCTGGATTACTAATGATGCAAAAAGGGCAAGCAGAGAGCTAAAAGATCTGTATGTGCTCCAAAAGAAATGCCCGGTCTTGCGCCAAGCGTATTTAATTATGAAAAAACTGTACTCCTGTTCTTTAACAAATCTTAAGCGACAATTTTTCAGTACACTGCTGCAGAAGTCGGAGGACAAACAGAAAACAGCTTGGAATATAACCAACCAGCAAACTAACAAGACAAGGGTGAAAGAAGAGATCCGCTTAAATTACAATGACTCTATCATTGAAGATCCGGAAAGAGCAGCTACTCTTTTTAATGATTTCTTCAGACAAGCTCCTACCATAATAGCTCAAAATCACCCCCTCAAATATATCCAATCGTCACATGTCATTCAATGACAAAACGCTATATCTGGACGATTTTTCTGAAAATGAAATAATATGGCTCATATATGGTAAACTTAAAAATAAATCTACAAGTGGTCTAGATTCAATACCTGGCAACATCTTTAAATTATATATAGATCTTTTAGTGAAGCCTATAACTTATATTAACCCGTTATTTGAATTTTAGTCTCCAGAAATTTTGAAAAAAGCCAAAATCTGCCCAATACACAAACGAGGAGAAAAAAACACTCCTAAATAACTATAGACCAATAGCTCTGCTATCAGCTATGTCTAAAGTACTGGAATAGAGCATGCTCACAGGCGCCGATGCACCAACTTATTCCCAAAGAACAATACGGTTTTCGCAAAGTACAATCGACCTCGACGGCTATCACTGAGTTGTATAGCAAAATTCTACAAGAGATCGATAACGGCAAACATCCAGTCGGTATTTTTAAACAAATTATTAAACAATTATTAAACAAATTGTACATATTGATTGAAATGATTTCTAACAAACAGAAAGCAATGTGTGGAAATCACATCCTAGAATAAATCTTTCATTTCAAAACCAGTGAACATTAATATAGGTGTTCCGCAGGGAAGTGAACTTGCTCCCACACTATTCCTTTTATATATTGCTGACCTTGTAACATTTATGCAAGACAACAAATGCATACTATACGCAAATGATGCCAGTTTCATTATCTGAAACTCTTGGATGGAAAATGCACTTGAAGCATATAATGTTTTACTTAAAATAAGCTATTTCTAAACAAGGAGAAGACGGAATATGTAATTTTTCAAACGCAAAGAAGCCAATACGCCGATAATTTCAATTTAAAAATTGACAATTTTAACCTACATAGGGCGAAAAAAACTAAATTCCTGGAGCTTTATATAGAGGAATGCCTAACTTGGGATAAGACAACTGAAACTTTACTAAAACAGTTGGGCTATAAACCGTACTCAACTCGAACCCTACGCCAGATAATAAACCATGCTGAGCTTCTCTACTATTTTTATGCAGAACTTCAGTTCATTGTAGCATATGGAATTTTGGCTTGGGGATCCTCCAATAAACTTGAGATTATACTGAAGGCTCAAAAGAAAGTAACTCGATCATTAGTGGGTATTCTTCCAACAGCTACATGTAGACCGCACTTCCAACGACTGCAAATACTAACAGTAACAAGCCTTTATATATTAGAAGTTGCCTGCTTCATCCATAAAATGAAAATTAATCTGGACAGAAATAGGGATATCCACGACTACAACACAAGAGGACGAAACAAGCTGTACACTTACACTGTACTGTACAAATTGTAACCTAAATTGCTGTAGCAAATCACCAGAAATTTTAGGAGTGTCATATACAACAAGCTGCCAAATACCACCACAGAAGAAATGTCCAACAAAAGCTTCAAGAGCTTCAAAAAGCCAATATGTGTGGTACTGAAACCGTTGGTGATTGGAAAATCAAAAAATCGGCGATGCTTTAAAGGTAAATGTTTTTTTACCAGTGACATACAGAAGCAACAAAAAGTTTGGATGACTACATTGCACTACAGAAGAAGAATTCTGAGAAAAACTATAGTTGCCCTAGAAGACAATCAACCCGAACATATTACTTTATGGGATGCCGTTACAAACTGTACTGTACGAAGTGTACATTATCTACTTTGAAGAGCTTTGTAGATAGAGAATTTTTAATGAAAAACAATTAAAAATTACTGACTTTTTCAAAAAATAATATATTAATTATAATTATTTTTAATTAATTATAATTATATAACATCATATTAATAATGTATGCATATTTCTTTATTGTTTATAAATATTACATATGTACATATGTATTTACTTTGAATAAATTGTTTATAGTGTATTTTACTCATTTTGTAGTTATGTATTTCTATAACAGAAAATTTTCTATAACTCGAATTTTTTTTCATGAACAATGGTAAATCGACTTAGGGAACTTTGACTGTATGTATTTACCATATACATCTTACATGTAATAAAATTGATTTGATTTGAATCCTTCCAACAGAAAATCTTAAATTATTATTCCTTTGCTTTTGATGAAAGTACTGATCTGATGAATTCTGTACAGTTGTCCATTTTTAAAAGAGGCATAACTAAAAAATTTAACATAACAGAAGAGTTACCGTCTCAGACTTACTCAGTTGGAAACAACAACTACAGGTGAGGACATTTTCAATAAGGTGAAGGAAGTTATGGACGTGTATATCTTAAATTACAAAAACTTAATTGGAAAAAAATGTACTGATAGTGCGCCAGCTATAGTCGGGAAAAATAATGGTGCACTAGGTCATCATGCGAAAAGATATGGGTGCAAAATTTTTTAAGGAAAAATTCATTTGACATTGCATTATCCACTAAGAAAGTCTGTGTGCAAAAATACTAAAAATGGAAGACGTAATTAAAGTTGTATTGAAGTGTATCAATTTTATCAAGCCAAAAAATTCAGCTCTTAGTCATCGCGAATTTAAGGAACTTCTTGATGATATCGAATCTGAATATTCAGATTTAATTTTTCACTGTGAAGATCGCTGGCTTTCCAAAGGAACAATGTTGAAAAGGTTTTTTGAATTAAAAGAAGAAATTGAAATATTTATGAAACTCAAGGAAAAAACGGTGAATTAAGTGACGACGAATGGCTGTGTTTAATAAATTAGGATTCTAACAGTTAGTTGACATTACCACACATTTAAATGAATTGAATATAAAATTGAAAAAGCAAAACCAAATTGTGACTAAATTATATGGATCAGTGAGTGCTTTTAAAAACAAATTACAATTATGGCTGAACCAATTTAATAATAATGATTTAACCAACTCTCCAACGTTTGACAATTTATTCCTAGAAACACATGATAAAGAACAATTCGTCACCATTTTACAAAATCTGTGTAATTTGAAAGGAGATTCCAAGATTTTATTTCCAAGAAGATGTTTTTTGATATTTCCGTATTGTCGTTTTCTATTGCTGATATTAACCTTATTCTGCAAGAATATCAAATGGGAATACTGGAACTTCAAGAAAAATGTGATCTGAAATTGAAATTTATGGAAGTAGTAAAGAATGACTTTTACAAATCTTTAAATCCAAAAGAATTTCCTCAATTAAATAATAATGCAAAAGAAAATTAATCCATTATTTGGAAGTACTTATAGATGTGAACAGTTTTTCTTAAGAATGGCCTTCGGACTGATATAAATTTGGAAAACACTCTTCGCATTGCTACTACTGAGATTGATATTGATATGAAACGTTTATTAAAAAATAAACAATTTCAACAATCTCATTGAAGATTACTAAAGTTACTGTTTCAACATTAACCTGTTTTTTTTTTGACGTTAATTGTGTTTCTTGAAGTTTATTAATATAATAAAGTAAATAAGTAAGTCAATATTTTTTTATAAAAATATTTCCATTCTGAACTGAACCTGATCCTGTACTGATGTTCCGCGATATTCGTCCCTCGTCTTAAAAAAACCTAGAATTTATTTACGCGAGCGAAAAAAAAATTTTCTAGCCCGCGTCAGCTAGTACGAACTCTGACTGGCCAATCACCTAAAAAGGTTTCCCACCCCTGGCCTATGGTCTAATTTTGTAGAGATTATAGACAAACTTATCCAAATTTCAAACTTATCATAATGGAAAACAAAATTTTAAAGAACACTTGCAAGTTCGTTTTTGAAGTGAAAACTTCTATAGCCGCGCTGAACGAGTTTTTGGTAGAGGGTAAACTCATAGATTTCCGTCATGATCATCATTAGCTGAGATCTATAGAAAATTTCTATTACTCGAAAATGTATACACATGTATCTCAGCACTTCTAAGGAAATATCAACTCGTAGAATCAGTGTGCATTAAAAGAGTAAGTACTTTTGCCAGAAGTACTAGTAGATGTACTAGTGCCAGTTTATTAGAATGTTCAAATTACTGGATTGTATCGAAGAATTCATAATCAATTTCACCATTACAACTTTGCAAAAAACTATTTTTATATACTTAATTAGTGTTTCTAAATATCTATTTCTTATACTTCCTATATACACTATATTTCCTATATTGGTTAGATCCTTCATCCTATGTGAAAAAACTGAACATTTCTTCAAACGGTAGTACAAGAAAAAGACAGGACGATGATGAAAGAGCAGATTTCAGTGATGATGGCACAAGTCAAAATAAAATGTATGCATAAAATGAAAGAAGGAAACTCCAAAATAAAATAGTCAGCGATATAAAGATAAGAATAAGAAAAAAAAAACTGTTGCAATAGTTAGTTCAGAAAGTTCTAAACATCAAACAGTCACAGCTGAGGAGGAAAAAATTAAACGTCGTAAAGAATATTCCAAACAAAACAGTCAGCGCTAGAGAGAAAAGAAAAGAGCTACTACTAATTTGATTAATTTACATACAGATAAATCTTCAAAAGCAGTTATATAGCATGTTTCTAAATGTAAAAAATTCCATAACTCACAAATTGCAGGCCCATCAAGAAGAAATGTGCCATATATCCTACCAATTCATTCTGATAACCTATCAACACAGAATCAACCAAAGATTCCAGATTCACATTTATATTATGAAGATGATGATGACATTAACAGTCATACTCCTCCACAAGTAAATTATGTTCCTGAATTACATAAAAACCAATAATAACAAACCATGTACCAAATTTGATTAATTTACATACTGATAAATCCTAAAAAAACAGTTGTAAGGCATGTTTCTATACTTAAAAAAAACCTAACTTCCATAACTCAAAAATTTCAAGCCCATCAACAAGAAATGTGCCATATATCACACCAATTCTTTCCGCTGACCTATCAACACGAAATGAATCATAAATTCCAGATTAACAATCAGATTATGATGATGACATTCACACATACTTCTTCATAAGTTAATTATGTTCCACAATTACATGAACCAATAATAACAAACTATGTACCAAATACTCAAAATATTCTTCCACGTGATCTTCAAAATAATACTCATAAAATACATTCTCATCATAAAATTCCTTTACAAATATATTCTTCTTTTCAAAAAAATTACAGTGCACATGGACAGATTGATAAAGATTTTTTTGAATATGATTTCAGTCATGCTTGTGACATTTGCGATAGACTGTGGTTAAAAAAAAACAATTGAAATTTGAAAATACTTGAAAAAAACACATACCAAAGTTTTCACTTCGGTCGGCACTGCTTGACTGCCTATATTTTTGTTTTCACATAGTTAACTGTTTTAGCTGGTTTATGCCATTAATTACATGCTGTACATGTTCCACTACCTCAATCTACTTAGCAAGTGGAATTTATTGATGTCATAATTAATCCATAATTTGAAGCAATGAAAATGAAGTCAAATTTTATTGTATCGTCACTTAGTAGTTTCTTTGATATTTTGATTGAGTCAGCCTCTTCTTTACCAAATACATTAAACAATTACAATTTTTTTTCAAAATTAGTGGCATAGTAGACTGCGGCACCCATCCAAGTTCTACATAAATTACTTAATGATTGCGGAGGAAGTGTGAAGTCAAACTTTATTTTAATTCTAACTAAATTAAACATATGCACTAAAAATATGCAGCTATTTTGAAAAATCAGGACCAATATGTAATTTATGCTTTTATTGGTTACTGAAATAAGGCTCAAAATTCATACTTTACATACTTTAGCTGAAAAAAAAATTCTGAAAAGTGGATTCCATTATCAGCAGAATGAGAAAAAATATGCATGTTTTTTGTAGCACACATGCACAATAGCACACAATGTTGCTTACTAATTATTAAGGCAATAATTAGTAGCCAACATTCAAGCCGACTCCGTAAAAGAAACATTAAAAGTTAATTGAAAGATGCTGTTAACATTCTCTTATTTTCAATAATAACAAAAAAAGAATAATAATAATAGAGATACTAGTGGAGACTGGTATCTATATTATTTTAATTATTTATTTTCAATTTTTGTCTTAAATTGGCTAAAACAAAAATTATTTAAAGGCAACTTTTCAATTAATTTTTAACATTTGTATTACAGAATCGACTCAATTGTGTGCTATTTCATGTAAACGGTCCTCAAAGTGAAAATTAGGTACCAATGAATTAACAATTTTGGTAAGTTTGCTTAGATTAGGGTAATATATTATTATATAAATTATCGAATTAACAAATATCTGAATGAAAAAAATAGAATTAAAATAAATTTCCAATCGAACAAATTGCAAACAAACAACTTTCCTTTCAAACAAGTTACCAATCAATTAAATTTGTTCTAACAGTTTCCTTTGGAATAAATTACTTTGAAAGGGATTTGGCCTCCATATTTGATAATCACAGTCATTCTTACAATGCCAGTCGCCTAACCGGTTTTCTGTAATATCTAAATGCTTCAAATATATGCTATCTGATATAATTTTAAGTTTAATGTAAGAAATATTGATGCAATTTAACCCAAAATTATAAATGTTAATTACACTCACCATCTGTACACCAACAACACAGGACACTCTGCCATAACACAAGATGGTTACAATCAGAGACAAATATCTAAAGAGAGACTGGACACTCACTAATGAATTTCTGTGACAGATGTGCGCCATCTATATTTCCTTCATAGGAACTAATTATCAAAGGCGGGATTTATGAACGTAGTATTAAATATATACGGAAATATAATTTAATTTAAATAGGGTGAAATTGAAAAACAATTGTTTAATTTTGTTATTTACATATACTTATATAAAATATGTATTTACATTTTGACATTACATTTACTTGATGATTCAGTCCTATTTGAAATTGTATAAAACAGTTATTTCAAAATTCATTAAAACAAAAATTGTCGTTTTATATAAATTGTCATATAAAATGAAGTCTGATAATAACTATCTATACTGTTTTAATAAAACTAATTCAACAGACTAGACAGACAATTTGAATGCACATTTAAATTACATTTGCATCACATTACATTTAAAAAAAAATAGATTAGAAAGTGCTTTTGAAAAAAAAACATCAGATTTTTAAATAGGTGTCTAACTATAGTAATAAAATGTCTTAACATAACATAACTTAATGTTTTTACTATTTTTTTTAATGCTGCTAAAAGATCTATATAGAAAACAATATTATAATGTAGATGTGCATACAATATTAATAATTTTAAGACAGACATACCAGGTTCAACATTTAAAATTGTAGGGACAACTTTGCGATTCAGTTTAATCTTGGCAGGTGTTTGGAAACATGAATCTTCAAAGTGTTTTCCAGAAATGTTGAAATGCACACGGGTGGTTGCAGGTTTATGTACAACATTTAGTATATTCATATTACTTGCCCATATTTCCAATAATTCCAAATTTGTGGGTAAACAAAAGAATCATAGGTGAGGGTGAACCTTACTACCACTTTCACAACCAGGAACCGTACATTTAAAATTCATTGTCTAAAAAGTATGGTATATAGTAATGATAATATACAAAGCATTTTCTTCACTTACCTTTCAATTTAAATTATAAAATGTTGGAGAATTTTAAGGAATTAAATCACAAACAATATAACCAATGAAAATGTATGGCCATAGGAATAATATATTCCTATGCTCATGCGAATTCTGACATAATGGCGACATAAACTTTAGATATGTGTATGTATGGTAATATAAATACTAAATAATTTTCAATTTCCGTGCCCAATGCCATCTATAAATCCTTCCAATACATTACAACTTCTATCACAAGGTCACCCATAAAAGTGTCACCCCCCTGTACAATACAAACTTCATAGAAATGTAGTTAAACCAGGCTTACCAACACTTCAATAGAACTGGCTAAGATATGCGGGATAGAACAACGCGCGACTAAACAACGCATTAAATATATCATACCGGCATAACAAAGCACTACAAAAAGTGTCGAAAATTTCACATCCTAAAATATGTGATGGTAATAAGAAATAACGATTATGTTGTTATATTTCCCTAGTGTGTTATTACGTTGCTGCGAAATTTTGGACCCATTTTGTGTCTGTTATTTTTGACAGTGTTATTTTAGTACGTGATGGTTTTGCAGCACGTATTTTCGTAGTGAAGTATTATGTCGCTGCGATATTTTCGACGCGTTGTTTAGTCGCGCGTATTTATGTCGTAGTACCTAGTGAACAAACCTTGGTCTGTACAAACTTTGTTTGATTGAATTATAAAAAAGTTTTTTAATGTTTAATTCTAATTCATTGCGGATACTTGGTGAGTTTTTTAATTCATTTACGATTTTTTTAAAAGCTTGTTCAACTTGAAGTTAGCAGTATATTTATGTCCTTAGGAGTATATTAAGTCGGCTTTACATAAAAAAATATAGTCAGTCAGGCACTGCCGACTGAAAAAAAGCTTTAAAACTGATTTTGAGGATTTATCAGTATGTTAATTAATCAAATTTGGTACATAGTTTGTTAGTATTGTTTCATGTAATTCTGGAACATAACTCACTTCCGAAGGAGAATGACTGTTAATGTCATCATAACATGAATTTGAATCCGGAATGTTTGGTTGATTCTGTGTTGATAGGTCAGCAAAATGAATTGGTAGGATATACCTATGGCACATTTCTTGTTGATGGGTCTGCAATTTGTGAGTTATGGAAATGTAGACTTTTAGAAACATGCCTTATAACTGCTTTTGAAGATTTATCTGTATGTAACTTAATTTTTGTTTGGAAAAAAACTAATTTACATACTTTAATTTACAAACTCGTTCGTCAGGCGTTTTTCATCACTTGTCCATTAGAAAACTCCTCGCTACGCTCGTCGTTTTCCAAACATGGACGCGTGCTGTAAAGTCGCGCTGACTGAACTCGTCCTTCAATATACTATTTTCTATTTTGCGTCTGTAATGGACTCATTACAGCACTCATATGCGTGCGGTAATGGCTCGCCGAGTGCTGTAATATTTTTAGTTAGTAAATTTATTCAAAGTTTGCACAGAAATTCAGAGCTGTCATTGATGTCAAATTTTCGGCGAGATTGTTTTGAGGTTATGTGATGTGTGGAATCACAACAAAAATTTGCTCATTGAAATTATGTATTTTTTGAATGGTATAAAGTTTATATAGAGGGAAATTTATAGTGAAAAAACAAAAAGTTAACTAGATTGGCGTTAGTGTTAAAAATTGCGTTAAAAACGAAGTGAATTTGGTTTCAAGAAAATTATCCTTCGAAACGTCGAATTATTTTAGTGTCAAATATTCTTTTTCTTTCTTTATGGGACTTAAAAAAAAGTAATATAATAATATGTGAATATTATGTAATCGACCGAATGTGCTCCGGTTTAAGCAATTAACCAATATCAAATGATAACGGAAGGGCACTCTAAGAGGTAGGAAATCGCCCCCGAAGGCGGACGAACTATAAGAAATAGTCAACGGCATTGGCATCAGGAAAGCAATGGGGAAACTACCTGATTACATATCCCTAGTTAATCAACATGGCTAATTTCAAGGTGAAAATACCAGAGTCTCTAGTCCCCTATTCGGATCTCTGTGGGGGACAGTTTTGAATGTAGCTAAGATGAAAGTAAGATGTAGAAGACGCATTTCCTGGTTAAATAATCTAAGAAAATGGTACAGCTATAGTTCCGTTGAGTTGTTTAGAGCTACAACATCAAAAGTGAAAATAGTTATGATAGCCAACCTTCTAAGAGGAGATGGCACTTGAGGAAGATGTGTGGAAATCGTGAATGCACTAATTTAATTAATTAATGGTAATAAATGATATAACACATATTTATTTTTAATTCTTTTCAATGGTACAAGTATTAAACATATTTATAGTAACATTGGATTCTTGAGCAGTAACACTCACACCAGGGACATTATATACAGTGCTACTACTACTGTTGCTATAAAATTGCAAATGTGGGGCACTAGAAGAACATCCAGATAAGTTGATATTTGCTTGCTCAGACCCAAGCATTAAAGATATTTCAATCTTCTTTTTTAACGAAGCGTCACAACAGTACCCCTTCACAACAGTAGTAGACTTCCATACACCATGATTTTTTACTGTCAACAAATCACCACCATGGTTGGCCAAATGTGTCGCACTATTTCTTCGGATACAATGTCCAGTGTAAAGATCAGAGTTTGGTAATTTGAGAAATGTCGCAATGTCTTTTGATATTCTCTCCATATTAATACCAATTGGACTATTAATACAATGACCGTTACAAACAGTTAAGAAAAATCTCTTATGCGTAACATTATTAGGACGTAAGTTAGCCTCCAATGAGGATCTGTAATTGCAAACAAACTTGGAATGTAATTTTTTGTTTTAGATACAGACACAATGATTGAATCGGATCTGTATTCTATGGCATTGACAGACATATACGTTAATTCCTGACGCCTAAGCACACCATTATAACCCATTATCAAGACGATCTATAATTAATACTGTTACATACAAAGCTGCAATATACATACAAATTTATCCACCTTCATAGCCAGATAAGACTTATCATCACTTCCCTTATAAATTTATGAATATCTTCTTCTAAAATCTTCGACTTTTTAGGTGCGTAGCCCTTTGATATCCGTTTCAATAAGGCCTGCAATTTACAATATTTGGATTTATCTACATGCTTATGTATAGATAAACAGGACCTCAACATAGAATATATCGTACATAAACTTGATGGTATATTCGCTCCGTGCACAACCGCGCTTAGCGCCACCCGTGGCAAAAAAGACAATTTCGGGTATATTAAAATATACGATATTTGACAGCTAAAAAAATGATAGGTTATGTTATACGTCAATTCTATAATAAGATACTAGCGAGATCATAATTATAAATTAAATTCATAATGGATAAAATTATTAAAACTACAGGAACTACAATTAAATGTAAGGTTCTTCGGCAAACTTATGTAACCGAAGCTCCATATAAAGTAGGTACAGTTGCAAGTAAGTTGAGATTATTTATTAAATATTTAATGTCATAATATATTATGAAACTTTAATTAAAATCTACTATTTTGTTAGTTGAATGATAAACGACACGTTATTCAAAGATCATATAAAACTGTTTGCATAAATAATAGTATATTATGTTTATACTATTTTTTATATTTTGCGCCCTTTTATGCCATTTCTAAATAATAAAATCGCTTTAATGACTACATTATAGACACTAAATAGAAAAATTATTTTATTCTTTATACTTACTCCGATTTTTTCAAAATTTTCAACCACTGTTCACGTCTCTGCACTTCATAATTCAAAAATTCATAATTTGAGTTTCGTGTAGTATTTTTACAGTTCGTCACACAACACTTGAAAACGTGTTTTGGCCTTGAATCCATTAACATTTTATGCACTTTATTAGTTTATTAGTAAATTAATAAAACACTTTATTATTTTGCAAAATGCATGTCAATAAATACAAAACAATAATAAATAATGACATATGTATTACATTCAGTTCTTAAAAGTGTCACCTTTGGCGCTAGTGCTGTTGCGCTCGGAGCGGATACTTCTTACGTTGTAATTTGAAGTAAGCAAGTAAAACAATTTCTGAAACAACAGTAACTTTATTTAGATTAAACCACTCCCACTTTACACCCACTTAAATTTGCAGTATTATTTTTCATAACTTGCTCGCGATTTATCTGGCAACAATTTATTCACTGTATTTGCAGTTATTTCTTTCAATTCTAGTGGAGTGCAAGATATTTTTTCACCCATTTTAATTATAACCTTTAAATTAATGTGTCAATTAATAAGTAAGTGTCAATTATCAGTGTAACCAACAAACATAAAAATTTACCAACGCACGTAGGCGTTAGCGTTAGTGTAGGCGTTAGCACGTAGCGCGTACATCGAGCAGCATCGTGCGTATGAAAAATATAAAGAGCGACCACCAAATCTAGCACTACATCCAGAACCAATATTAACGCGGTGAGGAAACATGGTCGAAAGCTGTATGGTTTTATGCTTAGAATTTTGAGGCCATAAAACAATTAGTTGGTCAATTTGACAGTTCAGAAGCCATTGCAATAGACCTTTTTTCGGTTAGTTAAGCGCATGCGCATCCGCCAAGTTTAAAAGTCGGGAATATTAAAGTTTCGGGCACATATTTAGTTATAGGTCAAAAGGTTCGGACACTTTTTGACGTATAACATGGCGGAAATTGACACATGAGCACAAGAAAATTTCAACTATGAAAAGGTCTATTAATTCAAGCCAGCCGGCATTTCATGCTCCTTTAATCAAACAAAATATTGCTCTAATTGTAACACATTTCAGCAATATTCCCGACGCAATTGAGACTCTAGAAACTAAAAACCTTCCTCTGTGCAACCCCTTGGAAATATTGCAAAAAATGATTGAACAGAGCAACGAAGAAGCTCCGAGTTCACTATCAGAAAAGTTCCGTGGCAAATTAAATGCTGTTCTCTATAAAAACCCAGGCCTTGAAGGAATAAAGAAAGTAAATGCATTTGTAAAAAGCACCAGCCAAACACCTGCCTGAAGAGGTTTTTGCAGAAGAGGCGCCAAATTTCAAGATATGTAGTAACGTCAGTTGGCGTAAAGAGGTCATTTTCAGCCTACAAATTAATATTAAGTGACAAACGTCACAATTTTGCTCTAGAATATCAAATAGAATATCATATAGAATATTATATATTAAAGGACGAGTTCAGAAAGTATTTTGCGTCTGTAATGGAGCACCCATATGCGTGCGGTTATGGCTTATCGAGTGCTGCGAGTGAATATTTTTTTCTATTTTGTGTCTGTAATGGACTCATAACAGCACTCATATACGTGCGGTTATTGCTCACCGAGTGCTGTTATGAGTTAATTTTTTCAAGGTTGGCACTGAAATTCAGAGCTGTCAGTGTCAAATTTTCGGCGAGATAGTTTTGAGGTTATGTGATGTGTGGAAATCGCGAATACACAAATTTCACTAATTAATGGTAATAACAGCACTCGGCGAGCCATAACCGCACGCATATGAGTGCTGTTATGAGTCCATTACAGAAGCAAAATAGAAAAAAACAACCTCCTCGCTACGCTCGTCGTTTTCTAAACTTGGACGCGTGCTGAAAAATCGTTTAATATACTATTTTCTATTCTGCGCCAGTAATTAAATATGCACTAAAAATGGGTGAAATATGCACAAAAAATGGGCGAAATATGCATAAAATATGCACAATCAAAATATCATTTATATTTTTTTTTATATTTAAGAGGATACTTATTTTTACAATATACAGTTGTAGTTCTTGTGACAATATACAATTAAATATTTTTTTATATTTTGCGTATGTAATGGACTCATAACAGCACTCATATGCGTGCGGTTATGGCTCGCCGAGTGCTGTTATTACCATTAATTAATGAAATTTGTGTATTCGCGATTTACACATATCACATAACCTACAAAACTATCTCGCCGAAAATTTGACACTGACAGCTCTGAATTTCAGTGCCAACCTTGAAAAAATTAACTCATAACAGCACTCGGTGAGCAATAACCGCACGTATATGAGTGCTGTTATGAGTCCATTACAGACACAAAATAGAAAAAAATATTTAATTGTATATTGTCACAAGTACTACAATTGTATATTGCAAAAAATAAGTAAAAACCAATAATAAATAGTATTGCGATTGTGCATATTTTATGCATATTTCGTCCATTTTTAGCTGATATTTCACGCATATTTAGTGTATATTTGCATGCATATTTTGGCATGTTGATAGTGCATATAATCCGATGTCTAGTCATAAGTTATGCACGTTGTCTAGGAAAGGTCTGCATTTAGCTTTATATATTTTCGTAGTTTGTATGGAGATTCCGTCGTTCTTTGCACTGTCATGTAGTGTAGCGTCGGTTTTGAAGGTAAGTCAATAGTCGAGTCAGTCTTAAGTATTAAAAGCATGTATGGGCGATTTTTTTTATTTAGAAATGGCATGCCATGTTATGCATAAAAGGGTGCAAAATAGAAAAAAATATTATAAAAAACTCATTCGTCAGGCGTTTTTAATCACTTGTCCAAACTTGGACGCGTGCTGTAAAGTCGCGCTGACTGAACTCGTCCTTTAATATACTATTACGACGTTTATTTTTTCCTCCTTGTCAGCTGTGATTCTTCGATGTTTAGAAATTTCTGAATTAACTATTGCAAGAGTTTTCTTCTTATTCTTATCTCTATATCGCTGACTATTAATTTTATTTTGGAGTTTCCTTCCTTTGGAAAGCACACGAGTACATTTGGTTGCCTAAAACTTTGATGAATCTGATTCGTAATTTACCATGAATTCTTCGATACAATCCAGTAATCTGAACATTCCAAAAGTCCGGCACTAGTATATCTACTAGTACATCCGTCAAAAGTACTTACTATTGTACTGCACACTGATTATAGGGGTTGATATTTCCTTAGAGGCGCTGCGTTCTGTCAACACTGCCAAAAACTTTCCAATAATCCGGCACTAGTACATCTACTATTACATCCGGTAAAATTACTTACTCTTGTACTGCACACTAATTTTACGGGTAGATATTTCCTTATAAACTCTACGTTCTGTCAACACTGCCAAAAACTATTATGTTTGACATTCATAGCCAACTTTATACATATGCGGATAGATGCGTTCTTTTGAACACATCTTTGAGTAATAGATTTTTTTTCTATAGAACGCAGCTATTGATGATGACGCAAATGTACGATTTTACCCTCTACCCAAATGTCATTCAGCGCGGCTATAGAAGTTTTCACTTCAAAAATGAAATGATGAATCATATATTGTACTATTATTGAATCTATTATTGTACGGATAAAATTCTGAGCATACACATCAAGTTAGTGAAAATAAAGCAATTAAGAAATATAATGCTGAAATAAATCTTGAAAAGCAGATATTTTTTGAAACTCTTTATAATATTAAGCTCAAAATAGTATTTGAGTTTCTAGAAAAAAAAAAGTGCAATCATGGGCGTAGCTAGAAGGGGGCTAGGGTGAGCAATGCCCACTCTAAAAACTTCTTTGTCCATCCTAGAAAAATCGACAGTATTGAAGAATTACTTTCTGTTTAATCACTTTTCTATTAAAGATTCAATACCAATCCTCGTGTGATGAATTTACCCAAAATCTATATTATCAAAATCGTCTCTCGTTCTTCGTCTCTTTTACAGTTTGCAAGTAGGTATGCCAGACTTACCACCAGTGTTAGCAACCTAAAAGCTGGCGCAGATCGTACCAGGCGTGTGAAATTGTCGTTCATTTACAAATAATTAAAAAAAAAACGGCCAAGTGCGAGTTGTGACTCGCGCACCGAGGGTTCCGTACAAACTTGTATAGAATAGTATTATTATGTAGATTATCAACATATTATGTAGATTATAAACAAAAATTAGACGAAATATAATATATACAGGATGTTACGGGACTTGAGTATGTCGCATGTCGGTTATAAACAAGCAAAATTTAGACATAATATATACCCTGTATATATTATGTATATAAAGCGTACGTGATGAAATGCATAACGAATATAAACAAAGAAAATTCAGAATATACAGCTTGGCGCCAACACATACTTTTTAACCTTCGGACCTAACCGAATAGGACCTAACTGTATGCAACCCATATGCTTCTGGAGTCTGACAATAATACCACTACGACAACATTAGTGAATTTTCATAAGTTTCTAATTGTAAATTCGTATTTTTCCTGTAATTAAACTACATATTTACGGTTTTCACCTTTAAATGTGATTTTACATGTGCTGTAAGACACCGCTTCTTGCCAAATTTCATGATTCTAGGTCAACGGGAAGTACCCTATAGGTTTTGATTCCCTTGTGAAATCGCAAAATATGCGACATAAACGGTCATATCTTTTGATCGCGTTGACTTACAAGTTAGATTTTTTCACAGCTGAAAGAGACGGCAGACCCGAGTATTTGATACAAATTTCAACTTGTTACCTCTACGCGTTCCTGAGAAAAATGGTCTTGACAGACAGACAGACGGACAACAAAGTGATCCTATAAGGGTTCCGTTTTCGGTACGGAACCCTAAAAACGATGTTTCTTAGAATAAAATATTAAATTCATGTTATCGTGTACAGATATTGCACTTAACACTATATTTTATTAAATTTCTTCATTTAATGTTTACTCGCATATTCATATATTTCCTGGGGTAAAACGTACCTTCCCCAGAATTCTGTTAGGTGTATCTTGTCCAAACTTTATCGAAATCCATTTTTTCATTTAATCTGGATTTAGTATATCCGGATTTACAGATTTAGCTATTAGACTGTCAATTTTACTAAAGAGTTAAGACGCCACGTGGTAAAAAAGAGAGCAAATGAACTGCATTATTATTTATTACTAGGAGTCATTTATGATCTCTCATTAAACGACTATAGTCCATTTTTTTTAAGAATGTAAATTGAAACCTGATTTATACTATGATAAATGTTCAATTTAGTTACAAAATTTCCCGCTAAATTCAAATATAGTTGCTTGAATATAAAATTGGTAATTTATTAACGGTTTGATTGAATTTCTTATTATTATTGAGTAACTTATTATAAAAATTATATAAATTGAGCAACAGCTGCTACAATAAGTGCCACAGCTTGAGTTTTTGTTACACCCTGACTGTCATGGACCAATTAACTGTTGTAGGCCATTGATTTTTGTACACTTATTAAAAGTTTTCCCTTTGAATTTTTCCGTATACCTTGAAAGTACTGGACACCTCGTTATCATCCTTGATAGTATAAAATTTAAAATTACACGGCAGTGTACACTTTCTTCAATGAGATTAAAAAACAAAACTAGAAAGAACGAATACTACTATTGTTCGTATTGAGAAATACGTACTAAACACACCAAATAGCAACAATAGTAATAAATGGAGAACATACAAATAAATGGAGAAAAGCGCAAAAAATCTAAATGATACAAACTAATCAGATGACAATTTTGAATTGACACTGCAGCCATTGACAACTAACAGCTGCAAATGTATGTTAAAAGAAAAAGGTTGAGATGGACAAGTAAATATCGTCGGTGTGAACTTCTCCTCGATTTAAGCCAATCAGAAAACAAGGTCAAATAAGCCTTATCTTCCCTGTACTGCATTCTTAAAAAAGTGGACTATAGTTGGTTCAGCTGGACGGCTGCCCCCCCCCCCTAGACAAAATCCCTAGCTACGCCCATGAGTGCAATTACCAAATAAAAGACAAGTTCAAAATATTTTGGGCACGATTCGGAATGACAAATTCGGATTTGCTCCAATATCCTTAGGTGAATTCGAAAAATTGTTAATTGATAACAATATTAAGCCTGCAAATGATTAATGGAAATTTGGAACTTCATATGACACATAGCTGAAAAATGAGAAGAATAAGACCGAGGCCGCACAATGGTTTTTTCCAGCGGCGGTTAGCCGCTTTAACCGCGAAACCGCTCAAGAAGCACTCACTGCGCTATTAAAATCAGTCGCTGAAAAAAAAAACGGAGAGCGGCCTAGCTTATCTCTCACAAAATCACACGATTAAAAACCGCGGCGGTTTAGCCGTAGTGCGGCCTAGGCATTAATTCTATTCATTAATATTATCCAATATAGATTTGTTATGAGGAGCAAAACATTATAAAAAAATGCACGGAAAGTCAATCATTTACATTCGCAGATGCCATCGCATTATTATTGAGCGATTTTCATCCAAGACATAAATTGCTGATGGCGCACCAGAAATAAAAAATGCATTTAGAAATGTTTATGGCAATAAATGCTTGATTTTAATTTATTTGTTTCACATGAAAAAAATATTATTAGAAACATGGCCAATTAACTATAGATAAAATCTAAAAGTGAAGCTTTTGAAAAAGCCTCTTCATTATTTATTATGATTTTACAGCATCAATAGAACAGCTACTGGGTTTTACTTAATTCTCCAATCGTCGATCTGGCGGCCCCCTCCATGACAAGGAGCAGCATAGCCAGGCTGCACCTTGTCGTGGAGAGCAAACCCTGTTTGACGCACTCAACGCACCAATCGCGAAGAAGAGGCGGAGTCTGATAATGGCGCCAAATTCAAAAATATATTTGAAGTAATAAACCGCTTGGAACTTGCGTGCTATATATCGAGTCTGCCTTATATCAATTTGTTGATATTTAAGAAATATTTTTTAGTGTTGTAATTGTTGATTTGGGTCGAATAGTTGTTTTCAGAAGAATCAACTATTCTGAAAAGAAAAATAAATTTATATGATTTTTATATTAATATATGAAATTTATTATAATTTTCCTTGAATTGATAAATATAAATATTTTTTCTTAAACAAAATTACACGAAATTATAATTCTATAAAATATTTTACGTTCAGCGTTAGCATTACCCGGGGTAAACCACGTGGAGGTGCCGATACGATTTTTTACCCCTCGATAAATCGTTCTACACAATATTATACATATGAATTTAACGTAAATGAGAATGATACTTCAACCTTAAAAATGAAAGTAATGTAATATTGTAATAACGATTGATCCATCCTTAAACAGGAAATACAATAGATACATACATAATACTTAAATAAATTACAATACATTGCTAAATACATAATACTTAAATAAATTACAATACTTTGCTAAATACATAATACTTCAATAAATTACATAAGATATCCCGCTCCAAATGTTGAAATGTGTACAGTTCAGAATGTTTTAATCTTCCTCCAACCTCAGTCACAACCCCAACTGACCGACCTTTTTACGCATAAACACATCTAATGGTTAAATGAATAATACAAAATTAAATAAGAGAGCCACTTACCAGCATTTCATTTTTTATTAGGAAAGTATGTCTGCTTCTCTATTTTTCTCTTTTTGCATACTTCATTGTTATTCTCTCTCTCAAAATTATTCTTTAAAGCCATAACTTGGTCTGCAAACTTTTGAAATGATTCCCCGTTTAAGCTTTTCATGAAAGAAGTCATATTTTCTATTTAAATCTGTAAAATATATATATATATATATATATATATATATATATATATATATATATATATATATATATATATATATAATCAGTAACCTTGTGTACCCTAAGGTGTAAGGTGTTACATTTCATATCCTAATTCCTACATTTAATCTTTACAATACATTATATACACTTTACAATACATTTCTTTCGCTATATATGAACTTTTTCCACTCCCGTTTTCCTTTTGCCATTTTTGATGCTTGAACCATTGTGAGTCCTCTGTCCTCTACTATTTTCTCTATGTTACGATTCCATGTTGTCTTTGGTCTTCCTCTACTTTTCTTTTTTTGACCTTTAGCTTCCCATATTCTCTTGACTGGTCTTTTGTCCTCCATTCGCTTGAGGTGTCCATACCATCTCAGTTGGCAGTTCTCGATTCGCTTTGCTACTGGTTGCACATTTAACTGTTCTCTGATGGTGTCATTTCTTATGCGATCTCGCCTTGTGACTCCTAACACTCTTCTTAGGTATTTCATCTCTATACTTTGGATCTTGCTCTTTAGTCTCTTCGTTAATACCCAGCTTTCGCAGCCAAATGTTAGTATAGGTACGAATACAGCTCTGTATATACTCATTTTTGCTTTTAGCGAAATTTCTTTCTTTCCCAAGAAACTATTTCTGAGGCTGTGGTACACCCTTGCTGAACTCTCTATTCTGTCATTAATTTCTATTTCATGGTGTCCCTTGCTATCTAGACGTACTCCCAAATATTTAAAGGTGTCAACCTGTTCTAATACCTTTCCATTTAGCTCAATGTTTACTTTTGTATCTGGTTTCCCACTAACCATGATTTTTGTTTTCTCTTCGTTTATCCTGAGGTTCTTCTCTGCTAATTTCTCGTTCCATATCTCCAAGTTTCTCCTCAGTTCAACTTCATTTCTCGCGAATATAACAAGGTCGTCGGCAAACGCACATTCCCTTATACGGATTGGTTCTAGGTTTCTATACCCCACACTAAATGAAGACGTTCTTTTCCTCGTTTCTTTCATTACTTCGTCCATAACTAGGTTGAATAAAGTTGGACTCAAAACGCCTCCTTGCCGTACACCCTCGTTTACCGTAAACTCGCGTGATTGCATGTTGTCTGTTCTAACAATATTTCTACTATTTTTGTACATGCCCATTATTGCTCTTATTCGTTTTAGGTTAATTTTCCTTTTGATCAGGGTTTCTTCTATAATTGATCTTGATATTCTGTCGAATGCCTTTTCCAGGTCAAGGAATGCTTGATATATTTCATCCTCTGTATTGCTTATTCGTTCCATCATCTGTTTAATCGTAAATATATGATCCTGTATACTTCTGCCTTTCCTGAAACCACTCTGTGACTCTTCTAGCTGTGGCTCTAGTTCCCTACTCAGTTTTGTTTCTAATATTCTCTCGTACACTTTCGATGCTATGCTTAGCAGGGTGATTCCTCGGTAGTTGTTACAGTCTCTTCTGTCCCCTTTCTTATATATTGGCACAATGACCCCTATCTCCCAGTCTTTTGGTACTCTGCCTCCGTCCCAAGCCATATTGCATATTTTTGATAATAACTGATCTCCTTTTTCGCCCATATTTTTCAGCATTTCTCCTGTTATATTATCATGCCCAGCAGCCTTACCTCTTTTGAGTCTATTTATGGCATTCTTAACCTCTTCTAATTGTATGTGCTCTCTTTGTTGTTCTGTTTCTTCTATGTTGTAGGTTCTTTCGGTTCTGTCCACAATACTTTCTTTGTTCAGCAGATTTTCAAAGTATCTTCTCCATCTTTCTATTATGTCTTCTTCCTCCGTTAATATTGCTTCATGTTCATCCTTAATTTGCTTAATTACTTCATTCTTCTTCCCAGATCTTATGTTTTTCAGAGTTTTGTAAAATAGCTTTTGGTTTGTATGGAAGTCAGCTTCAATTTTTCGTCCAAACTCTTCCCAGGTTTCTCTTTTTGCTTCTAATACTATCTCTTTGACTGTGTCTCTCTGTCTTTTATAATCTTGGTAAGTGGTATTATCTCCTTTACGTAGATATATTTTCCATTTCTCTTTCTTTAGTTTAACTTCCTTTTTAACATTGTCGTTCCACCAAGCCGTTTGCTTTTTGTTTCTATTTATTTTCGTGGTTCCACATGTTTCTTTTGCTGCGCTAATTAGGGTGTTTCTGAATGTTTCCCATGCTTCCTCCACATTACAATATTTATTAGTTCTTGTCTCATCTAACATTTCCTCAACTTTCTTTGCATAATTGTTCGCCACTTCTTTTATCATTAGTCTGTAGTTTTTTATAGTCTCCTTACTATTGTTGTTTCGCAGTTCTATTTTGTTCTTATTATTTCCCGCTCTCTGGCAGCTTACTGTCGTTTTCGCTTTTAGTAGATAATGATCACTATTTATCTCGGATCCTCTTATAACTCTAACATCCCTTATTTCCCGCCTAGAGTTCCTATTTATGAGTACATAGTCTATTATGGATTTTTCCCCTCTGCTTGGGACCTCTCTTGTGTATTTATGGGCGTCTTTGTGTTTAAAGAATGAGTTCATTACTAATAGGTTATTTTGTACACAGAAATCAATAATTCTGTGTCCATTGTTGTTTCTCGTTTTTTCTCCAAACTGTCCTATTACATCACTTGTCCTTTCATCTTTTATGCCGACTCTACCGTTTAAGTCTCCTAGCACCACAATTTTTCCGTTGCAATTCTCCACTATTTCTGATGCTTCTTCCCAAAATTTGTCTTTAGTTTCTGCTTTATCGTTATTATTTGGGCCATACAGAATTACCAGATGTAATCTGCTGTTTCTTTCTATTTCTAATTCAATTTTCATTATTCTTCCAGATATGCATTCCCATTTTTTTAAGTATTTGATTACATTTTTGTGTATTATACACCCAACTCCTCCTTTTGCTCTATCTGCATACGTGACGCCGCTTAGGATCATCATATGACCTTCCTCTAGCTCTGTGACCTTTTTTCCTTTATCTTTAGTTTCTGTAATTGCTTAGATGTTTATATCTCTTTCTTTAAATTCCTCAATTAGTTCTTTTTCTTTTCCATTTAGTCCTCTAATGTTCCATGTTGCCAAATTTATTCCTCGTAAACCATTTACATGCCGTGTCGTTGCCGTATTTCCCTTATCGTTAATTTCTGTTAATCGTTTTTTGAAGTATTATCTTCTGCCTTCTTTACTAGTACTAGCCTTTCTTCATCTTCACACCATTTCCATTCTTGGTCATCAATAAATACTTTCTGGTACCCTATTTTAGTTTTCTTCCCCTTCTTCCCTTCTTCTTGGGCAGCTTTCCTAATTTTTCCTTGTATCTCTCTTTCTTTTCTTGACATATCATCATTAATGTATACTTTTCCTTCCTCATAGTTACGTAATTTATTTTTATTTTTCATGACTTTCATTTTTTCATTTGCATTGATAAGTTCCACGAGGTACGTTTTCATACCTAGTTTCACAGCTGATTTAACGCCTATATCCGATTCGAGTTGGTTTTTCATGAAGTTTTCCATAGATTCCTTTGGTGTTAGCATTTCATCATCTCCCAGCATTAGTCCTTGTACTACAATATTATTTCTTCTTTTTTCTTTTTCCAACGCATCTAGCCTAGCATTTATTGTCTTAACTTCCTCCTTTAATTTTGCATTTTCGCGTTTGGTTTGTTCATTTTCTTTTCTCAGTTTCCTTATCTCGTTTCTGTACTCTCTTTGTTCTAATCTGATCCCTTTTACCTCATCTGTTAGCAAAAAATATTAAAATTTGATATTAAAAAAAATGACACATTTTGTGTACAATTTCTTTAACACATCTGTTTACTTCTTTCGCTATCAATAGATGTGTTTGGTTCATTATCCTTCTCTTCTAAAAACTGGCATAGTTCTTCTCGGTACCTAATTTTGCTCATTGTGGGTTCATTGATGTACAAAATTCCTTCAGAATCTTCTTCTCCCAAACTATTAACACCTGGAGTAGACTCACTCCTTCTCCTTTCATATAGAACTACAGCATGTATATATTTGCACAAGGTTGTCTTCACAGAAAACTCTGGGCACTCACAAATATATTGATGCAAACATATTTTACATTTATAACGGTATGCCCTCCGACAATCTTCGTCACATAATTCATTGTATTTTATAATATAAAATTTGTCCCCTGTTGTTGACCTTACTCTAAACTTGCCAAATTCAATAGATTCCACAATATTTGTCATTTCTTCTGCTTTCATATGGGCTTTAACATTCATTCTGTGGTTGTAATTGTTTGCATTTGGTCACTCTACATTTACAATATTTTTTCACAACTTTTCATCAACAAGCTCTTCCAATAAGTCCAACAATTTTTCGACTCAAAATACAGTCGAAAAAAAATTCGACTGAAAATATTATAAATAACAATTTTAATATAACTTAAAATATAAATGATTTCACCTGATATTTCGATTTCCTCTCATTTTGTTGTATTTCAAAACTTTATGCAAACTTTCTATTGCCATGTTAGTGTTAATACCAGCATTGATTCTATGGCAATGAGCCCACATCTTAATTCTATTTTCCTGAAAGTAGTACCTAAAAATGCCAAACATTTTCTTATTCTCAAATTTAAAAAGTGTATAATGGAAAACACCTGCTTTTCTAAGTAACTTAAAAATTCTAATTCGCCTTCATCTTTTAAATGTTGCAAATACTTTTCTTTCAATAGTACAAACATTTCAATTTTTGTTTCGTTCATAATTCTTCTCATTTCCATCTTCATTTTCAATTTATTTTCCGGCTTCTTCAGTTTAGATCTACCTTGAATATTCCAATTCTTTACCACATGCCATGTACACAGTAATCTCCTTGGCTTTTCCGCTCCTTTTCCGTCTCCATAGTCTCGGTCCATTCATTAAAATATTTCGGATCATCATTGCTCATTATGTATTTCGCTTGAATGCTGCATCCCAATCTTTCTTTTAATGCCCTCAAAAACACTTTTTGGATCACCTGATCCAATCTACTGGAGAGCAAAAATGCTACAGGGAATCCCATATTTCCATCATCCTTAATTAGAACTGTCGTCAACTCAAATTTAGATCTATTTGTTCCATGTGTACCATCCATACAAATCACATGTTGGTAATCCTTAAGCTTCTTTTCCATTATTTTATTCATATAACTTACTGCAAAATCGTCATCATGTAAGTCAGGGTGACTTTCACCTACAACATTATTATTATTTCCACCACCATACCTGCACCATATGAAACCCCTCAAGTTTATGTTATGAAAATGCCAAATAAGCTATATACCTTCTAATATATGTAAGAGGAAAAAAGAATATATAAAATGGAAAGTAGACAAAGCTTAGAGTAGTAGTAGATAAGAACAGAAAATGTGTAAGTACACCAATGATTAGATGAAGAGGTTCAATAGATCTATAAAGGTCGCAGTACAATAAGGCACCACCGAAATCTACAATAGATAATAGAAAATTATAATCTACTTAATTTGAATATCTGCTGTTAAGAGTTAATTGTTTACTCACCCTGTTGTTTAAATAAAAATGCGTTATTTTGTCCTTCTTTATTCCATTCTTCAATTTTTAAAGCTGTAGCCAGTGTCATCTGCATGTCTTTTCTTATCAATGTTAAATTTCTTCATTAAATAGTCTAGATCTGCTCTTCTAATTAAATTAATTCACTTCACTTCAATACCCTTCGTTTTCCTTGCATCATTTAGTATTCTGTCCGTTGAAACTCCTGCCTGTAATTGATCCACTATCATTGTCTGTTCTTGTTTTGTCAACCTCTTTGTTCTAAATTCATGTGCATGTCCAACATGTGTTTCTATAAATTTCGCACTTAGTGAACCTAAAAATTTTCATAGTAGAATAGTTTTGGAAACAATTTATTAGAAATTACCATTTCTAAAGATCTTTATGATTATCCTTGATGGACAAATTCCTGAAATGTTAATACTGCCCCCCATCTTCTCAGCCCTTACGGTACAATGGCTTTTATATCCTAAATTAAGATATTTCAATTATTTCTGAACTTAATTATAAAATTATAACCAACAAACCAAATGAGTTACTTCGATTACAATTGTAATAAACAAAAAAAATATTGTAATAAAGAAAATAAAAATTGTATCAAACAATTCTGCAATGTTCCTAAAACTTAAATCAGATTGTTTAATAATTACACCATGTATCTCTCTTATATGATTAAGCAGAATCTCATGGTTTTGAAAAGCTTCCTTTTTTTCTTCTGGACATAAGGGGCAAGAAATGTGTTGTGACATTTTTTTTTTCCACTATTTTATCATGCATATCTTTCAAATGTCGATTCTTTGAATAAACATTCACAAATGTCTTCTGACATACATCGCAGGTCAGTTTATTGATACTATAACATAAAAGTTGAATATCCAAACATGTATACCTTAAAACATTATATACTACCTTTCCATTCTGGATGTAACACTAACCTAACTAACGTAAAACTGAAAAAGAAATAGTAATTATTAAAACAATAGAAAAGATATTTCAGCGAAATGATAGAAAATATACTTTAGCAATAAGAACTGCTGATTTATCGGGTTAACCACACTCAAGATTCTGTAATTTTTTTTTTTTTAATTTCAGCAAGGAGGGAATGTGCAGAGGTTAAATAATCGGGAGCAGAGATCGGAACAGCCTCGCTGCCAAGATCCCCTTGCAGGAAGAACCAAAAGATAAAATGATGCAAATACTGTGAAAAATTTGGAAATCGCAATTTAGTAACTTGCGAAAATTATTTATTAATATATATTTTTTTTTAAAAAGTTGCAAATGCACTTAAATTTTTAACACTTTAAAACAGTAAATAAATAAACAATCGACAATATCCACAAAACTCCGACGAAAACAGACAAATATATTTGCAAAATAGCCTCGCCAAAAACTCTCTAAAAGCTTTCTTCTTCTTCGAAACTTCCGTCTTCTTTGTTACTGTCCGCCATCCGCACTCCGCACCTCCTCGTAGTCCTTCTGAAGCGCCTCACAGATCTCCCCTCTTCCATCCCCTCACCCACACACCAATGCACAAAAGCCCTCTTACGATAAATCAGGTCGAACTTGTGGTTCAATTTGCCCCAGGCGTCAGCGATCGCTGTCGTGTTGTATAACATGCAGACGGCCCCTTGAACCTGCAAATTAAGGGATGATGATTTTGTAATCAAATTTTTGCAAAGACATTGGATAGATCTCCTAGTTATAGTTATTGAATAGTTATTGGATATATAATTACCTTGGACAGATCTCCACCTGGGATAACGGCTTGGTAGTTGATGCCAACCTTGAACCCTATGGGACACAAGTCGACGAACTGTTTGTTCTTCCAGGTCTTGATCGTAGCAATAGCTGCATTTACCTTCTTTTGGGACGACGTCGCCTCGATAGAGCTTGCAGCAGACCATGTATTTACCCCGCCTTGGATCGCATTTCACCATCTGCAAATAAATGCAAAATTCTAATCAAATTGTAATTGCAATTTTAATCTTGTGCAAAACTTATTTAAGTAGATTTGTGCTAAATATAAAGTACAAATGCCATTAATCGAGCTGTAACTTTTTTTTTAAATTATTATTTACCTTTATTGGCATATTTACAACAATAGGGAATATGCAAGAGATTTAGATTTACTTGATTTTTTTACCACCGATACTTTATGATCTTGCAAATACACCTATACCATTACTTTCTTCTTTAGTTTGTATTTAATTCCAAAAATTAAAATCAAAAAGTCAATCAAAGTCAATCATGATCAAAACGCATCACCATTGGTCGAGCCGAAACCAAGGATTGTGACGCACACGTTATGACATTTATAGACATTATAAATTATCAAGAACAATGACGGAAAGTGGTTTTGTTAATGCACAATCGGACAATTTACCAAATATAGATGCATTTTTGATGTACTCAGAGAATAGCCAAACTGTATTGCTAATATGTTAAATGATTCATTTAATTTTAATTTCTTTAATGTAATTAGTATGTCTATAGTTGGAAGTGGGATGCTTTCATTTAAAAGTTTTATTAAATGATATGATTGTTTGGGTAATATCAATATTTTAGGCTCTTTTCCTATGCAGTTATTGTACCAATTCGCATTACATTTTTTTAATGTTTTTCATCCTCCAAATCATCCTGCATCCAACTTAATTCAGATGAGCTAGATGATGCATAATCGGGGGATATCACTGAAGAATCAGAAGAAATAGATGCCATGCCACTATCAACTGGGTTATCTGTAAATAACTTCCTAACTGATTACTTCTGTACTTTGACTTAATATTTACATGCAGAGCTTTGCCAGTAGTATTACTAGAGGCTTCAATCTGCTCTGTTTCAGAGACATCCATGCCAGAGGTACTGGGCCTTGCTCGACAATCATCACTTCCTTCAATATGATAACTACTTTGCCCGGCTTCATAGTAATTTGTTTTTGGTGATTCAATTTCTAAAGCATTTGTACTTTTGACAGCTACTAGTAACAATCCTTGTCTTTTAATAGCACATATTCCCTCCTGTGGTGGTGGCATATTTTTTTTTTGGCAATGAAATATATGAGGCACAACTTTGGGCACAACCTTTGAGTTTCATTTCGTTTTTTCGCGTTTAAATCTAACGAAAACTACAAATAAGTACTAAATAAAAAGTTATGTAACCATTATGAATGTATTTCTTTTCATTTCTATCAAGTTAAATAAGGTTTTCCACAACCTTTTCTTGAACCGTAGTATAACTTTTTGCCCTTGTTGTTTCATAATGTATTGAACATAATTTGTTGTATCTTCCTCAATCTGAAATAAATTCAACATTTAGTAAAACCCTGGAAGAAATTCACACCATGTAAACTATCGAAATACAAAATACTCACATTAAAGTGATCTTCACAACAATATATGAGCCGTTTATTTTGAAAGTGACCTAACTACATTTATGTTCGAATTGAGATATTGAAGGGTTTGCGTTGGATTAAATTTAAAAATATGGGTAACAGATACCATAGTAGAATAATGTTTTGGTGTTTCTAAGGGTGTAAAATTTATCACCCCAATTAGTATATTTAACGTTATTTAAGAAGTAATATGTTTTTCATGGCTGTAAATGAACTTGGGCTACTTTCAAAATCAATGAAATCACGTTTCCTATTCTTAAGAAAGCACAAGTCCATCCATACATAAAATAAATTTTCCTTGAAATAAAGATAAATGTATACACTCTTATGTTATAAAATCAAGAATGATAAATACCAATTGTTAAATAATTTTTACATCAATATTAATATTGTTTTATTAATTATTATTCTGTCTTCTCCAGTTTGTGTGTGCAGGAAGGATATAAAATAATTATTGTGGGCAGGTGGTATACAATATGGTATACAATGTGGTACACACAGGTGGTATACCAAATTTCCTTGTATTTGAGGTTTGTGAGTGGTCTCGTATTTTTTTGTAGTTTTTTGATTTTTACATTGAAATTCATATTCGATTCATAAATTTTCTCTTGGAATATTTTAATATATTCATATTCTCATACAGTTTTTTTGTAATTCAATTTGTTTTTAACAAATTGTTAACAAATTACTGAAAATTACAATGGTATATCAGGAGGCCCATAGCAAATCGAAACGGAAATTTGAAATTAAATTGTTTATAATAAATTCATTGATCATTGATAATTCAACTGCTACTTTAATAATTAAACATAAAGCTTACGAGATCACATAAACTGTAATTGCATATTTTTGACATCGGTTTGAAACTCTCTCAATGGGATTTAAGCCACTTTCAAAATAAACTTTTTCATCACTTCATTAACCCAGCAAATTTTGGTGGAACAAAACCTTAATGATTTTAAATATATTAGTAACAAGTTACTTCAGAATACAAAGATCAAGTAAAAATCTAACTATTAAGGTAGCTAACTCAATATTTTTGAAAAATGGACTTAGGCCACTTTCAAAATAAATGGCTCATATACACGATTTTGGAGATAATTCATCTCTTCTTATAACTTTACACCATTCTTTACACATTTCATAATTCTTGGAACAAAAAAACACTTTATCTGTTCTACTTATAATAGTATTTTTGCATTCCGGTACAAAACAATATCTATTACAAGGTTTTTAGCTTTTTCCATTATCGAAATAGCGATTCAAACTGAAAATACTTAACTGTCAAAAGTGTAAGTAACTGTCAACATTGAAAATAGTAAACAACACTGAATGACAATAGAGAGCTGTGACGTTATCCAAAGCGCACGAAAAATGGAACCGTTCAAACAGGTCAAATTTAATTGGAATTTTACATAATTTTTTAAAAATAAATCGAAACACTTTCAACAGTATTTATATTTTTTACTATGTTTAAACGAAGTAAAAAGTGAATTAAGCAAATAAAAAAAATTGATGCATATTCCCTATTACTATAAGACTAACAATACAATAAAACAAAACAAAAAAAAAACACAAGGAAACAATAATAAAAAAGAAAAAAGAAGAAAAAACAGAACATTACAAATAACCCGACCATACCCCAAATACTCAAACTTAAAAAAAATCTACACTTTAAAGAATCAAAAATAAAACAATAATTCTTCGCCCGCACTAACTTTTCTCCCTCTCTAAACTCTTTCCACAATCACTCCCTTCCACTCTAAAATTTCCCGCATTATGGGCCACCCGCTACCTGACTCGTCCATGCACGCTTCCCAGTCTTTACGTTTATTTTTCTTTCCTTCTTCCCATGTTAGCCCTTTGCACTCTTCCATCTAATGTGCCCACCTGTCCGTACCCTCTCCGCACATGGTAAACAAATTCTCCCTTTCATTCAACCAGTACCTTCTTCCCATTTCTTCGTTGCCGCACCGATACTTGGCTATCCTATTTTGGCTACGGCTGGACCCTCTGCTTAGGTACAAAGGGAGTCTGCCGTATCCTTGTACCTTGTTGTACTCCCGATTGTACCTGCTTTCGTCTATACGGCTTTGTCTTATCTGCAGCTCTATCTCCCTACTCCTTTCACCCAACAATTTTTCACACTTTACGCCTTCCCTTTTTATCCTTTCTACCTCCTCTTTCGACCACCCTACTCGTTCATACATTTTTTTTCATTCATTTCCCCATCAGACAGACCAGACAGATCAGACAGACCAGACACACCAGACAGACAAGAGAGACCAGACAGACCAGACAGACCGGACAGACCAGACAGACCAGACAGACCAGACAGACCAGACAGACCAGACAGACCAGACAGACCAGACAGACCAGACAGACCAGACAGACCAGACAGACCAGACAGACCAGAGAGACCAGATAGACCAGACAGACCAGACAGTCGTTGAAGAGGCGAGCGGACGTGTTTTAAGTGCTCAGAGCAAGTTGTAGGTTTTTGTGGACTGTAGTTTTTGATATATTGTTTTTCTTTCATATGGTGCTACATATAAGAGTTTCTGGAATTGGTTTTTGGTTGATTTTTGGTTTAGAGTTTCCTTTTTATTTACATTTTAATTAAATTGTATTTGGTTAAACCGTTTTTGTGACTGTGCAAATTCTGTCGTCGCGTGGGGATAAGAAAGCCAGCTGTTTCTGATAAAAACAATAAAAAAAAATTATTCCCAGCGCGTGTATATTCTAAAACCCAAGTAGCGCAGTTGGTGTAGCGTGCGACTCTCGGTCCAAGCGTACCGAGTTCAAAACCAGCTACCCGCAAAAATAATATCTCCATAGGGGAGACTCCTAAGAAACTTAAAGTGGCGGATAAGCTATCGACCTACGAGATCGAGCCATACAAGAAGTCGTCGGAGTGCCCGATTGTTTTCACTATCGTGCAGACGATTGGGGCTTTAACAAAACAGGTGGAGGACCTGGAAAAAGCCTCCCTCTTGGTCTTGAACTAGCCGCCATCTAGCCCAAGCACCAAGAGGGAGGTAAAGGAAGTCGCAGCGAGGGTAAAGAAGACGGCGAATGTCTTCACTCACGAATGATTCGGTCGTTGGCTAGCTGGAGCAGCACCGATACGAGCCGGTCGAGAAGGTAACCTTCGACGTCGAGGTTCAAACAAGAATGGCGTCTGTCTGTCTCAATTGAAATGTGTGCCAAAGCTTCTATGCTTGAGGATTCGGAGATGTTTATATATATATATATATATATATATATATATATATATATATATATATATATATATATATATCCTAAAATTACTTACTGAATTTAATTGAAATAAAACAAGTTTATAATTTAATCAATTTTTTATAACATCCTGCATATTATTTTTTATAACCACAAGCTAATGTTATTACATCATCCATGATAGGAATTAAATTATAGTCTACACATGCATGAGGAAGCAACATGTGAAACTCTCTTAGCCTATTAATTACTCGTTCAACATGTATTTTCAAAGCTGCTATACGTTTTGATTCCTTAATTTCATCTTTGGTGCTGGGCGAGGACATTGAAACTAAAGGTGGTCGTACTAGAGTACATTTTTTGGTTTGATGATATGTCTTTAAATCCTCTGTCAGCCATCACTGCTTTGTTAGGGGGTGAACAGTCCAAGTAACAACAGTCCTGCACTAGCATTACATCAGTAGCTCTTCCACCATATCCATCAGAAATAAAAATAATCAATCCATCAGGTGTACATGAAATTAGATACTTTAATGTGTTACATTTTTTGTATTGTGACCAAGTCATTGATTGATGGACTGCATCTGAGGGTTTTTCAATTTGAATTTCTAAGCAATCAATGATGGAAATAATATTTGAATACCTGGCCTTCAATGATATCGGTAAGTTTTTAAAAATCTCTGTTGGTGTTGGCCATACAATCAAATCTTTCATTTTTGATGCAATAAGCGGTAAACTTTTAGAAAATATTGTACTGATACAGCTCAGAGAATAACCAAACTGCATTGTTAATATGTTAAATGATTCATTTAATTTTAATTACTTTAAGGTAATGAGAATCTCTATAGTTGGTAGTGGGATGCTTGCACTTAAAAGTTTTATTAAATGATATGATTGCTTGCATAATTATATCAACATATTTCCTCTTTCCTATAGCAGCTATTGTACCAGTTTGCATTACATTTTTAAAATGTTTTTCATCCTCCAAATCATCTTGCGTCCAACTTAATTCAGATGAGCTACATGATGCATAATCAGGGGATATCACTGTAGAACCAGAAGAAATAGATGTTGTATCAACTAGGTTATCTGTAAATAACTTCCTAGCTGATTTTTTTGGTGACGTTGCAATATTTTGTAAAGAAAGACGAAAAGGAGAGAGAGCAACACTTTTCTTTTCCATTCTTAAATTTACTTGAACACCTTTACTTCTGTACTTTGACTTAATATTTACTTGCAGAGCTTTGTCACAGTGTAATTTGTCTGTATTACTAGAGGCTTCAATCTGCTCTTTTTCAGAGACCATGCGAGAGGTACTGGGCCTTGCTCGATCATCACTCCCTTCAATATGCAAAACTACTTTTCCCGGCTTCATAGTAACTTGTTTTTGGTGTTTCAATTTCTAAAGCATTTGTACTTTTGACAGCTACTAGTGATAATCTTTGTCTTTTGATAGCATATGATATTTTTTTTTGGCACTGAAATATATGAGGCACAACTCCTTCCTTTAACCGTAGAACAACTTTTTGCGCTTGTTGTTTCATGATGTATTGAACATAATTTATTGTATCTTCCTCAATCTTAAATAAATTCGACATTTAGTAAAACCCTGGAAGAAACACACCATGTAAACTATCGAAATACAATATACTTACATTAAAGTGCTCTTTCACAACAATATGAAAACGTTTTTGGAGATATTTCATCTCTTCTTACAACCTGGCACTATTCTTTCCGCATTTTCGCATTTGTAGGAACAAAAAAAAAAAACTTTATGTGGAGTACTTTTAATAGTGTTTTTGCATTCCGGTACAAAACAATATTTACAATATGGTTTTTTTAGCTTTTTCCATTATCGAAATAGCGATTCAAACAGAAAATACTTAACTGTCAAAAGTGTAAGTAACTGTCAACATTGAAAATAGTAAACAACACTCAATGACAATAGAGAGCTGTGATGTTATCCAAAGCGCACGAAAAATGGAACCGTTCAAACAGGTCAAATTTAATTGGAATTTTACATAATTTTTTAAAAATAAATCGAAACACTTTCAACAGTATTTATATTTTTTACTATGTTAAAACGAAGTAAAAAGTGAATTAAGCAAATAAAAAAAATTGATGCATATTCCCTATTACTATAAGACTAACAATACAATAAAACAAAACAAAAAAAAAACACAAGGAAACAATAATAAAAAAGAAAAAAGAAGAAAAAACAGAACATTACAAATAACCCGACCATACCCCAAATACTCAAACTTAAAAAAAATCTACACCTTAAAGAATCAAAAATAAAACAATAATTCTTCGCCCGCACTAACTTTTCTCCCTCCCTAAACTCTTTCCACAATCACTCCCTTCCACTCTAAAATTTCCCGCATTATGGGCCACCCGCTACCTGACTCGTCCATGCACGCTTCCCAGTCTTTACGTTTATTTTTCTTTCCTTCTTCCCATGTTAGCCCTTTGCACTCTTCCATCTAATGTGCCCACCTATCCGTACCCTCTCCGCACATGGTAAACAAATTCTCCCTTTCATTCAACCAGTACCTTCTTCCCATTTCTTCGTTGCCGCACCGATACTTGGCTATCGTATTCTATTTTGGCTACGGCTGGACCCTCTGCTTAGGTACAAAGGGAGTCTGCCGTATACTTGTACCTTGTTGTACTCCCGATTGTACCTGCTTTCGTCTATACGGCTTTGTCTTATCTGCAGCTCTATCTCCCTACTCCTTTCACCCAACAATTTTTTACACTTTACGCCTTCCCTTTTTATCCTTTCTACCTCCTCTTTCGACCATCCTACTCGTTCATACATTTTTTTCCATTCATTTCCCCATCAGACAGACCAGACAGATCAGACAGACCAGACAGACCAGACAGACCAGACAGACCAGAGAGACCAGATAGACCAGACAGACCAGACAGACCAGACAGTCGTTGAAGAGGCGAGCGGACGTGTTTTAAGTGCTCAGAGCAAGTTGTAGGTTTTTGTGGACTGTAGTTTTTGATATATTGTTTTTCTTTCATATGGTGCTACATATAAGAGTTTCTGGAATTGGTTTTTGGTTGATTTTTGGTTTAGAGTTTCCTTTTTATTTACATTTTAATTAAATTGTATTTGGTTAAACCGCTTTTGTGACTGTGCAAATTCTGTCGTCGCGTGGGGATAAGAAAGCCAGCTGTTTCTGATAAAAACAATAAAAAAAAATTATTCCCAGCGCGTGTATATTCTAAAACCCAAGTAGCGCAGTTGGTGTAGCGTGCGACTCTCGGTCCAAGCGTACCGAGTTCAAAACCAGCTACCCGCAAAAATAATATCTCCATAGGGGAGACTCCTAAGAAACTTAAAGTGGCGGATAAGCTATCGACCTACGACATCGAGCCATACAAGAAGTCGTCGGAGTGCCCGATTGTTTTCACTATCGTGCAGACGATTGGGGCTTTAACAAAACAGGTGGAGGACCTGGAAAAAGCCTCCCTCTTGGTCTTGAGCTAGCCGCCATCTAGCCCAAGCACCAAGAGGGAGGTAAAGGAAGTCGCAGCGAGGGTAAAGAAGACGGCGAATGTCTTCACTCACGAATGATTCGGTCGTTGGCTAGCTGGAGCAGCACCGATACGAGCCGGTCGAGAAGGTAACCTTCGACGTCGAGGTTCAAACAAGAATGGCGTGTATGCAGGAGTCCAGCATACAAACGGAACCAATTAGTACACAGACAGACTGGTTGGAAAATGACAAGGACGATCTACTGCTGGAAACTTTATGCCAGCAAATTAGAAATGGAAACACTTTTGAGGAAGTCCAGGAGGATGCAGAAAAAAACTGGCCATTAAAAGCCGTTAATAAGGCAATAGAAGGGCATGAAAATGCGCTTCAAACACCCACGGAATGGGACCTAGCCTGGTGCATCTCAGAAGACTTAACACCGGATGTAGGAGTGCCCAAAACGTTGCTAGAGGCATATGCAAGACCAATAGAAGTGTCTAAGCAAAACATTGCAGTGGGGACGGTGGCGTATCTGAAACATACAATCGGAGCACCTTCTGAAAATGGCGACATAATGAACAACGATAGACGATAGATAGGAAGAATCCATGGACATACAAGCAATATTCAGTTGCCTGCAGAAACTGAATGCCCTTACAAAACAAAACGGAAGGAAGAAAATTGCTATCTACCGACCTACTACAAAAAACTGGCTAACAGTAAAAAAAGCAATATAATTCATTTTTGCAAATACAGACACGGAGATCGGAATATATAAGCGTCTCCCCAATTTTGCGAGAGCCATGGAGTCAATAACTGAAAATAACAATTGACAGAAGTTGTACATAAGCGCATACACACAAAGACAGAAGGGATCCACATAAAAAGCAACACAGAGGCAATATTCATTAAAGAGGAAGGACGCACATATGCCGACCTCCTAAGAATGGTGAGAAATGAAGCTGACGTAGAAACTAGTGGAGTCATCACAATCACAAGAAAATCAAAAACAGGAGATCTCATAATAGAGGTGAAAGGTGTACAAGCTAATGAATTAAGAGAAAAAATAGCACAAAAGTGCCCAACAGCCGACGTCCGTCTAAAGAATATAAGCATACTTAATACTTCACGTCAAATATCTAGATGCTGTTACTACAGTAGATGAAATAGAGAAAGCGATAAAAGGACATCTTGGAGAACAAGATATTAATGTGGAGGTAAGAAATCTAAGACCGTGCTATGGTGAAAATCAAATAGCAACAGTGGCTCTCCCTAAAGTCCAAGCCTTAAAGCTACTCCAGCGAAAAAGGATTCGAATCGGTCTGGTAGAATGCAGAGTTAGGGAAATAATAAATATTACCAAATGCCATATATACTGGCAATCTGGGCATATTGCAAAAGAATGCAATGGAACATATAGACAAAAGCAGTGCTTAAAATGCGGAGAAGATGGCCATATTGCTAAGGAATGCAACAATGAAGAATTCTCCTGAATGTGTCCAGCATTCCAAAAAGCGCTGACGGAGGCGAGGTGCAAACAAGTCACACCGCAGAGCTCAGAATACTACAATTAAATGCAATGAGATGCCGAGCGGCACATGACCTCCTTAACGTCACAACACGCGAACTGAAAATAGACATTATTATGCTAAGTGAACCCAAAAAAATTCGAACACAGGAGGGATGGTACACAGATGACAAAAAAGGTGCTGCGATAAAAACGCTCAACAAAAACACGTTGGTACCAGGCAGTGGATGTAGGCTTGGGTTTGTATGGATTGAGTTGCATCAGTCTGTAATCTACAGCTTGGTTATCTATCACCAAATGATAGCCTGGAAAATCTTAAAAAATCACTTGCCGAGCTCAGTTATCAAATAAGAGGACAAAAGAAACCAGTACCGATTGGAGGAGACTTTAATGCGAAATCTCCATTTTGGGGATGCCCATTAATGGACAAGCGTGGGGATATCGTCATGGACTGGGTAAACTGGATCTGCATGTCTGCAATAAAAGAGACACACCCACTTTCGAACGTGGTAGGTCCCATTCTATTCTAGACATCACCCTTACTACGGGAGAACATGCAGGAAAAGTTAGAAGCTGGGAAGTCTTGGACCGGGAATCGCTAAGCGACCATAAATACATTTATAATGTGTTTCTAATGTGAAGAAAATCAAAGAGGTCTACCCCCTCAGCGCCAGAGCTGACAGGGATGGTCGACGAGTAAGACAGATCAAATCATCTGCGGCACCAATACAGGATCGGCCGCCACTGCGATGCAGGCTGGATGGTCCACCAGGGGTGCCAACAGTTCTAATGTGGTAGGAGCACTGGAGCGCTGGACAAAAAACCGGGAAGCCGATACCCCGGAAGGCTGGAAGGATGATCGCTACCCTTACCAACGTCTGCAAGAAATGTCTTCCGGCTAGGAAGACCTCATCTAAGAAGAAGAAAGTGTACTGGTGGACTGAGGAGATCAGTAATTTGAGAAAGACCTGCGTTAAGGCCAGACGTGCGTACCAAAGGTGCAAAACAAAAAATACAGAGCTGGCGGCAAGGAAAGAAGCTCAACGAAAAAACTATCTCGACTCTAGGAAAATGCTAGGGAAAATCATAAATTTGGAAAAAGGGAAATGTTGTCTAAACTTCTGCACGATGATTGACCAAAACCCCTGGGGAGACGCGTACCAAATAGCGACTAGAGAGCTACAGATCCGAAAGCCCAACCTGTGCCCCAACCCGGACATCTTAATCTCACCCATCACGGTCCTGGGATAAACCGACTTGCAGGGAAGTACCAGAATTTACCACCGAGGAACTAGTAGTGGCCAGCAATCGGCTTGGAAAAGATAGAGCACCAGGTCCAGACATGATCCCATCGGAAATTGTCAAAATTGCATGCAGCGCTTTACCCCAGTACATTCTAAATACTATGAATCGTACGCTAAGAGATGATGTGTTTCCACAAAACTGGAAAAAGGCAAAACTTGTTCTGCTCCGAAAAGGCGACAAACCGCTTAACGAAACAACGTCCTATAGGCCTCTCCGTCTCCTGGACACTGCATGCAAACTGTTGGAGCAGCTGCTGCTGCTAAGGATAAAGAAGGAACTTGAAGCCGGTGAAAATCTCTCGGACAAGCAGTATGGTTTTAGGGAAGGGCGATCTACAATCGACGCTCTTAATAAAGTCATGGCCATATCAGCCGCCAAGAAGGGTACCTGGAAAACCAGAAGGCTATGTGCACTAATTACCCTTGACTTTCGAAATGCGTTTAATTCGGCCTGCTGGCAGGGCATTATGGACAAAGTCACGCGTTGCAGCTTTCCTCCGTATCTGCTAGCGATGATTGATAGTTACCTATCCCAGCGGGAAATCGTTTTTGTCTCAGATGGCCACTGCACTACCAAGCAAGTCCACAGGTGTGGTGTGGTGTACCGCAGGGCTCAGTCATGGGCCCAACGCTGTGGAACATAGTGTACGACGGGGTCCTTAAACTCAAGATTCCGGAAGAACTGGAAACCGTCGGCTTTGCAGATGACCTCGCCCTGCTACTATATGACAAATCTGAGCTGGGGTTGAAGCGGAGGGCCAACAAAGCCATGGAACTAATAGACAAATGGATGGGGGAAAAGCAGCTCAAAGTAGCACCGGAAAAGACCGAGGCAGTACTTTTAACAGGCAAGAGAAAAATAGGGGATATAGCATTCAAACTTAGAGACGTTGTTATAAAGCCAAAGAGTACTATAAACTATCTAGGCGTCATGATTGACAAGAACTTGGCATTTAGAGAGCAAGTCAACAAAGCCGCGGACAAAGCCCATAAATCCCTATCGGCGCTGGAAAGGCTTATGCCCAACGTGGAAGGACCGCGAAGCAGCAAGAGAAAACTTCTATGCACGGTGGCTCACGCTGCAATGCTCTACGCGGTCCCTGTCTGGGCGAGAGCTATGGACGCAGATGGCAACAAACGCAAGCTTGGAGCGTTTCAAAGAATGCTCGCGATCAGAACCAGTAGTACCTATAGAACTGTTTACAGGGAAGCGGTAGTAATAGCAGGGATAGCGCCAATAGAACTATTAGTTCAGGAGAGATCTAAGATCTACGCAGCCAGAAACGGAACTACTACGATCAGTAAGAAAGAAATAAAGAAAATAGGAAGGGCGGAATCACTCCGGGCGTGGCAAAATGACTGGGAAGCCAGCGAAAAGTGTCAATGGACAAGGTTTCTGATAAAGGTGGCAAAATGGGTAGAGAGGAAGCATGGAGAACTGAATTACCATCTAACCCAAGTCCTCAGCGGACATGACTGTTTTAGGGATTATCTTCACAAGATCGGGAGAGCTCCCGACAGTTACTGTGAATACTGCGGGGAAAATGACAACAACAAATGACAGCGTGACTACGCACACCATCTACGACTGCGACTGGTGGGACACAGAGAGAAACAAGTTGCCATACGACATAGAACCTCGGAACACTATAGAGTTCATGCTGGAATCTGGAAACAACTGGAACCACATTCAGAAAGTAATATCTGACATAATGAGCTCCAAAGAGAAGGACGAGAGAAGCAGACAGAAGGCAAAAAAAAACTACGCGTAAACTCGAACCAGAACCAGCAGCTGGACGCCGACAGCAAGGCAAGGAAGAAGTCTCCGTCACAGTCTCCGTCCGACCGTCAAAGCGAGCAGTCGTGAAAGCAGTTAGTGAGACAAATAGAATTAACTGTAAAGTTTATATCGAAGAAGTGTTGTAATAATGTCGAGAGAACTAAGGTAGTAGTAGATGGACAAGGTAGTAGATGGACAGTGCATCTTAGATTACTTGTCAAGTGCCGGTTTTAAGGAAATTATAGCAGAAATAATGAAAAAGGAGCTAAAGGTTATTGAAGCTAAATTTACTGCTAAGATTACCGAACTTAATAATAAAATTGAAGTCTTAACTGAAGTGAATAATCAGTTTCTACTGGAGCATGCAAATACATCTGTGAATCTCATAAATTCAAATATTGCTGATAAATCAGACACACCTAAATCGACAGACGCAAAAGGCGACGCTAATCGGCACACTAAACACGGAAAAGATAGTGATAAAAGTGTCAATAAAAATTCCAATGTCGAGGCAAAAAAACAACAATCACAAACAGAAAAGGACGCAGAAGAAACAATCGTGGAGAATCCAAACAAGAGGGGAGAAGTTTGGGAGGTACAAAAGAAGAGTCAAAAACGATATCGTCAACCGAGCATTATCTACGGGAATTCCAATATAACAACAATAAAAGCCGTACAAAAATATGCTTATTTACACATTTACAAGCTAGATCCAAATGTTACAGAAGAAGAGTTAACAGATTACCTGGAAAATAAAAATATCACCCCCGTTAAATGTGAGAAGCTAAACTCAATTCATTCTGAAGAATATGCATCTTTCAAGGTCTCAGCCCCTTTCGAACTTTTGGATCAATTAAAAAATCCCGATATATGGCCCAAATATACTTGTATTAAACTGTTTTTCTTAAATCGTGGAAAAGCGAAAGAACAACAGTAAAAAACTGTGAAAATGTAGACATAGATAGGCCAACAGATATTAAGAGTAGAAATTTGAATTTACGTAAAATAGCCAATTTAAGTATTATCAACCAAAACTCTCAATCTATTGGAAACTCTATTGATATGATAGAACGAATGCTAGAGGAAAATCCTGATTGTAAGTACTTAACACTGACGGAGCACTGGAAAAGTGAGTCACAATTAAGTGTAATAAATTTGAAAAATTTCAAGTTGGCCTCGCATTTCTCCAGAACAGAAGGTGAACACGGGGGAGTAGCGATCTATTGTAAAGAGAAAATAAAATGGAAAACACGTAAAGACATAAACACTACGGCGGAGAAATACGTTTTTGAGTATGCGGCAATCGAAACCGTTTTTGAAGATCATGTTCTTGTAATTATTAGCGTATATAGAACTCCACTATCCAATTATAAATTATTCTTGGACCATCTTCACAGAATGTTACTAATATTGAGTTCTGAATCAAAACAATATATCATAGCGGGCGACTTTAATATCGATATTTTTAAAAATTCACCGCTCTGCAAACAATTTAAATCATTATTGGAATCTTTTAATGCTGAAATTACATTTCAAGAAATTAGTCATCCAAACACCGGTACATGTATAGACAATATTGTGGTTAATACCAAAATTAAATACAGTGTAAGAACCATTCAATACCACATATCTGATCACTGTGCACAAGAACTAAAATTGGAAATAGAGGTTAATAATAATAGAGAGAAAACAAAATTTCAATTTGTCAGATTTTATAACGAAATTAACATGAAACAATACTTTTTAAATACGGAAAATTGGAAAGAAATTTTTGAAATTGAAGACAAAGATGTAAACAAACAATTTGATACATTTATGGCTATATATCTCTCTTACTTCAACAATTGTTTCCCCAGGACAAGGATTAACATAAGGAATAGGAAACGACGTATTTTCACAAATCCTCAACTAAAAAAGATAGAAGAACAATTGAAAATAGTACAAATTGTCGCACAACACAACCCCAATTTCAAAAGAATTTTCAATAATCTCCGCAGATACTATAGATCTAAACTAAAAAAAGAAAAAGGGAGTTTTATAAAAAACAACTCACAGTATCAGAAAACACACAAAAAACGACCTGGAATATTATCAGGGAACTAACCAATTTAAAGAAGCCTTCTTATGCTTTCATAAATGAAGATAGCGACCCAAAAACCACCGCTACAGAAATAAATAACCAATTTGCTGATAGAGCTTCTTCTCTACAAGATGGAATGCCCACAACTAGCTACAATGACGCAATACAACAAAATCCAAGTTCAATGTTTATACAACCAATAACAAGATAGGAATTAAATATAATAGTAAAAAGTTTAAAAAATAAAAAAAGTTCGGGTTCCAGTTAGTTCCAGTTTTAGTGTTAAAATCGTCGTGCGACTATATAATAACACCCTTAGTGCACATATTCAACAATTCAGTGCAATACGGAATTTTTCCATCATTTCTAAAAACTTCTATTATAACTCCAGTATACAAGAACGGTGATAAACATGACATTAATAACTATAGACCAATAAGTCTGTTATCAAATTTATAAATAAATAGGGCGAAATACTGACACTGCTTGTTATTGTTTTATAAAAAAAGGTATAGATCACTTAGAAAATCATACAATTCCATGTGGTATGTTATTGGATCTTACAAAAGCTATTGATCTAGTCGATCATACTATACTCTTAGAAAAGATGGAAAAATATGGTTTAAGGGGAGTGGTTCTTAAGCTTATGGCCTCGTTTCTGGAAAATCGTAGGCAAATCACGAAATTAGAGACCTTGCATGGTAGTATATTATCACAGCCCAGGACATTGAACGTAGGTATTCCACAAGGCAGCATATTGTGCCCTCTATTGTTTACCCTGTATATCAACGACCTACCTGACTATAATATAAATACACGCAACGACATAAGCCAGTACGCAGATGACACTAGTCTATTAATTATGAACAGAACAGTGGATGAAATCTACTCCACAACCAACAATACAATGACCGAAATTGGACATTGGTTCAACAAAAATAGACTGATGGTAAACAATACAAAAACTAATATAATTATATTTAAAACGAATCGTAGCACTCTTGACTACCCACACGATATTAAGGTAGGTGAAGACACAATAGAGATTAAACATTCAGTAAGATTTTTAGGAATCTGTATTGATGAGACCCTGGGTTGGTCAACGCATATAAGTCAACTGACAACCACACTGAATAGAGCGGTATTCGCTATGCGTACTCTAAAACCCTATTTAAATTTGGAAACCCTAAGATTGGTCTATTTTGCAAATTTTCAGAGCCATCTACGCTACGGTATAGCGTTTTGGGGTAATGGAGCTCAATCAAAAGAATTTTCACAATACAGAAACAAGCACTTCGAATTATGTGCAACATGAAATACAGAGACTCCTGTAGGGGGAAATTCAAAGAAGCTGGGATCCTAACAACCATAGTAACATATGTTTTTGAAAGTCTTATGTTTATATTTAGTCTTATGTTATGTCTTATGTTTAAAATTTTGTTTAAGGAATATGTGAAACAAAATGTAAGAGAAACTAGATACATGAGAGAGCTGTACGAGTTTCCCCAACATAAACTGTCGCTGACAGAAAAAAATGCTCCTTACAGTTTCATATGCCTATACAATAGCCTACCAAAAAAATTCAAACAAATGCACAATACCAACCGAGTAAAAAAATATTTATATGAATTCATCAATACTATAGAACCATACAGCATGGAGGATTATTTTGCTGCGCTGAACAGAAATCAGAATTAATTTTTCTTTACATATTTTTATTAATTATGCTTTTGTGTTATGGTTTTTATTTTAAAGCTCTTTGTATTTTTCAGTTCCAAACTTTAAATTTTAATTATAGAAATTGCCTAGATATTTCGCATATTTTAATTATCTACTAGTTTTGAATTGGTAAAACCATACAACATTATAGATAATCAGATAAACTTAATAAAGACGGAACAAAGCTTGAATATATAAATATACTCAACCTTTCCGGAACTCTATAATACTAATCAGTCTTTTTAGGACTACCAAAAACAAATCTCGTATGAAATTTGTCAGTTATTCTATAGCTTTCAGTCCACCTTCGTGGCACTCAACAAAAACCATAAAAATAACATTGATTTTTAAGATCATGTCTTTCCGATACCTTGAGTGGATAGCCATATGTGGACGCGTTTCGAGATTTATCATTTCAAAATCCAATTCAAAATTTATCATTTATATCAATAACCTGCTAAGTTCATGTCTCTCTCACAAAATGTCAAAATTAAAAACATCTAACCCTAATCAACACATGGGTTTTCAAGTGAGTGATTTACAAAATATTGTTCATGAAAGCAAAGCTGTGCTGATGAGAGATAAATCTCGAAACGCGTCCACAGATGGCTATCCACTCAATGCGCAAGCGATCCGGAGTGTAGCATACTAAAGCCAAGTGGATAAGGGGTTTAGTGAGTGAGAGCCTCACACTCAGACTGGGAGAGCTTCCCCTAAACCACCATAAAAAAAGACAGACAAGACTAGACAGACAAGACTACACAGACAAGACTAGACAGACAAGACTAGAGAGATAAGACTAGACAGACAAGACTAGACAGACAAGACTAGACAGACAAGACTAGACAGACAAGACTAGACAGACAAGACTAGACAGACAAGACTAGACAGACAAGACTAGACAGACAAGACTAGACAGACAAGACTAGACAGACAAGACTAGACAGACAAGACTAGACAGACAAGACTAGACAGACAAGACTAGACAGACAAGACTAGACAGACAAGACTAGACAGACAAGACTAGACAGACAAGACTAGACAGACAAGACTAGACAGACAAGACTAGACAGACAAGACTAGACAGACAAGACTAGACAGACAAGACTTGACAGACAAGACTAGACAGACAAGACTAGACAGACAAGACTAGACAGACAAGACTAGACAGACAAGACTAGACAGACAAGACTAGACAGACAAGACTAGACAGACAAGACTAGACAGACAAGACTAGACAGACAAGACTAGACAGACAAGACTAGACAGACAAGACTAGACAGACAAGACTAGACAGACAAGACTAGACAGACAAGACTAGACAGACAAGACTAGACAGACAAGACTAGACAGACAAGACTAGACAGACAAGACTAGACAGACAAGACTAGACAGACAAGACTAGACAGACAAGACTAGACAGACAAGACTAGACAGACAAGACTAGACAGACAAGACTAGACAGACAAGACTAGACAGACAAGACTAGACAGACAAGACTAGACAGACAAGACTAGACAGACAAGACTAGACAGACAAGACTAGACAGACAAGACTAGACAGACAAGACTAGACAGACAAGACTAGACAGACAAGACTAGACAGACAAGACTAGACAGACAAGACTAGACAGACAAGACTAGACAGACAAGACTAGACAGACAAGACTAGACAGACAAGACTAGACAGACAAGACTAGACGGACAAGACTAGACAGACAAGACTAGACAGACAAGACTAGACAGACAAGACTAGACAGACAAGACTAGACAGACAAGACTAGACAGACAAGACTAGACAGACAAGACTAGACAGACAAGACTAGACAGACAAGACGAGACAGACAAGACCAGACAGACAAGACCAGACAAACAAGACTAGACAGACAAGACTAGACAGACAAGACTAGACAGACAAGACTAGACAGACAAGACGAGACAGACAAGACCAGACAGACAAGACCAGACAAACAAGACTAGACAGACAAGACTAGACAGACAAGACTAGACAGACAAGACTAGACAGACAAGACTAGACAGACAAGACTAGACAGAGAAGACTAGACAGACAAGACTAGACAGACAAGACTAGACAGACTAGACAGACACGACTAGACAGACAAGACTAGACAGACAAGACTAGACAGACAAGACTAGACAGACAAGACTAGACAGACTAGACAGACAAGACTAGACAGACAAGACTAGACAGACAAGACTAGACAGACAAGACTAGACAGACAAGACTAGACAGACAAGACTAGACAGACAAGACTAGACAGACAAGACTAGACAGACAAGACTAGACAGACAAGACTAGACAGACAAGACTAGACAGACAAGACTAGACAGACAAGACTAGACAGACAAGACTAGACAGACAAGACTAGACAGACAAGACTAGACAGACAAGACTAGACAGACAAGACTAGACAGACAAGACTAGACAGACAAGACTAGACAGACAAGACTAGACAGACAAGACTAGACAGACAAGACTAGACAGACAAGACTAGACAGACAAGACTAGACAGACAAGACTAGACAGACAAGACTAGACAGACAAGACTAGACAGACAAGACTAGACAGACAAGACTAGACAGACAAGACTAGACAGACAAGACTAGACAGACAAGACTAGACAGACAAGACTAGACAGACAAGACTAGACAGACAAGACTAGACAGACAAGACTAGACAGACAAGACTAGACAGACAAGACTAGACAGACAAGACTAGACAGACAAGACTAGACAGACAAGACTAGACAGACAAGACTAGACAGACAAGACTAGACAGACAAGACTAGACAGACAAGACTAGACAGACAAGACTAGACAGACAAGACTAGACAGACAAGACTAGACAGACAAGACTAGACAGACAAGACTAGACAGACAAGACTAGACAGACAAGACTAGACAGACAAGACTAGACAGACAAGACTAGACAGACAAGACTAGACAGACAAGACTAGACAGACAAGACTAGACAGACAAGACTAGACAGACAAGACTAGACAGACAAGACTAGACAGACAAGACTAGACAGACAAGACTAGACAGACAAGACTAGACAGACAAGACTAGACAGACAAGACTAGACAGACAAGACTAGACAGACAAGACTAGACAGACAAGACTAGACAGACAAGACTAGACAGACAAGACTAGACAGACAAGACTAGACAGACAAGACTAGACAGACAAGACTAGACAGACAAGACTAGACAGACAAGACTAGACAGACAAGACTAGACAGACAAGACTAGACAGACAAGACTAGACAGACAAGACTAGACAGACAAGACTAGACAGACAAGACTAGACAGACAAGACTAGACAGACAAGACTAGACAGACAAGACTAGACAGACAAGACTAGACAGACAAGACTAGACAGACAAGACTAGACAGACAAGACTAGACAGACAAGACTAGACAGACAAGACTAGACAGACAAGACTAGACAGACAAGACTAGACAGACAAGACTAGACAGACAAGACTAGACAGACAAGACTAGACAGACAAGACTAGACAGACAAGACTAGACAGACAAGACTAGACAGACAAGACTAGACAGACAAGACTAGACAGACAAGACTAGACAGACAAGACTAGACAGACAAGACTAGACAGACAAGACTAGACAGACAAGACTAGACAGACAAGACTAGACAGACAAGACTAGACAGACAAGACTAGACAGACAAGACTAGACAGACAAGACTAGACAGACAAGACTAGACAGACAAGACTAGACAGACAAGACTAGACAGACAAGACTAGACAGACAAGACTAGACAGACAAGACTAGACAGACAAGACTAGACAGACAAGACTAGACAGACAAGACTAGACAGACAAGACTAGACAGACAAGACTAGACAGACAATACTAGACAGACAAGACTAGACAGACAAGACTAGACAGACAAGACTAGACAGACAAGACTAGACAGACAAGACTAGACAGACAAGGCTAGACAGACAAGACTAGACAGACAAGACTAGAGAGTCAAGACTAGACGGACAAGACTAGACAGACAAGACTAGACAGACAAGACTGGACAGGCAAGACTAGACAAACAAGACAAGGTCTAGTCGCTTCGGGACAGTCAAGCAGAGTGGTAGTGTGAGTTCCAGCGGTCTCAGTTTATAAACGAAAACTTTGAAACTTTTAGTATTTAAGAAACAATATAATATTGAAGAAACAATAGTGAAATTTCAAAATGTCTAGAGAACTTAGGTCGGCTAAAACATGCTCCGATATTTACCAAAAGCAAATTATCGCATTTTTAAAAAGCTCATCTTTCTCTGAGATCATTAGTGTAGCAGTTAAAAAATAAGTGGAGCCACTAAAATAGTCCGTCAGTGAAATGAGTGAAGACTTAAAAGTTCTAAGAGAAGAAAACCACAAATTAAAGGAAAATTTAATTAAAATACAAAGTGAAATCGAGCATTTTACATTTAAATCTTTTAATAAAGAGATTTCTACCTCAGCCGAAATAGACGAAAACACAGATATCCCCGTCAACAAAAACTCATCGCGGTCTGATAAGCGAATACTTGAAACGGAAAAAGAACATCATTCTAAAAACCAAAATGATACGGAGACTCAACCAACGACAAACAACGAAACAAGTCGAGATAAATAGTGAGAAATGGGAGACACAAAAAAAGTATAGGAAATCTTCCCGCCGCTCAAATATCGTCATAGGGACGAGCATAGAAAACATGGAAGGCAATATCCAGATATGCTCATTTACATGTAACGAGACTTGAACCGCTTCTAACAAAAGCTGACCTAATCGCTTATCTGAAAAGTAAAGATTTTAGTTCAGTTTTTTGTAAAAAGCTCTCATCTAATCACCCAGATGATTACGCTTCTTTCAAGGTATCGGTACCGCTGGCGAATCTAAAAGAAATTAAAAAACCGGAAATATGGCCCCGGTACACTTATGTAAATCGTCTTTTTTTATAAGCAATTTTTATAATAAACAATCGGACATAAAAAGTCAACCAACAACAAATCTAAAACAAGGGAAACTTTGTTTGATCAATCAAAATCTGCAATATATTGGAAACTCGATAGACATAATCGAATTCATGTCGAGAAAAACCGGTATTCTATGTTGTTGGCCTTTACAGAACATTGGAAAAGCAAGGAACAAATAAAACTATATAAAATAAAATAATTTACTTTAATTTCCTCTTATTGCAGAAACGAACGAATGCACGGAGGTGTTGCTATCTTTTGCAAAGATAATAGTATTTGCAATAACAGGGCTGACATAAACAATTTGGCAGAAGAATATGTTTTCGAATGTGCTGCATCGTAAACCATGATCGATATGAAGCCAGTTATTATTATTGTTATTTTGTAACAAGGAAGTTAAACAACGTGGAATGTTATTAAACAAATAACGCCTATTAACCTAAATAAACAAAATTTTCCTATAATCACAGATGTAAACCCAGTAGATGCGGTCACCAATTTTAATAATCATTACACAGATAATGCCGAAAAACTGATTCAAATTCGACAAAACGTCCCTTGCCACGTGAGTGCAGCACATTCAGACAGATCAATGTTTGTGAATCCACTCACGGAAAATGAACTCCACACTATAATTAGGAGCTTTAGAAACAAAAGGAGTGCGGGGAATGATGAGGTACCAATTCATATAATCAAAGAAAGTTTCTACCAAATCGCAGAACTTTTGTAATAAATAACTATCTCTTATGGTATATTCCCAGAACACTTAAAATCAACGACCATAACTCAAAATTTTATTCAAAATATTCAAAATTATAATATCCTCTCTATATCACAACATGGTTTTGTCAAAGGGAAGAGTATAGAAACTGCACTGCGTGCTTTGATTTTATAGACAATATCTACGAACAATAAGATGAAAACTGTATAAATGACGGTTTACTGTTGGACTTGTCAAAGGCTTATGATACTGTGGATCATCAGATATTGGAAACGAAATTGGAAAAACTGGGAATAAGAGGAATCCCTTTACAGTGGATACAGTTATATTTATATAACCGTAAACAGTGCACCAAGCTAGAAACATCAAATGGCACCTTCATATCAGACTGTCAAAAGGAGAACTGTCAAAATGGGGATACTACAAGGTAGTATTTTGGGCCCTCTCCTGTTCATCATGTATATTAACGACTTACCAACATCAATTCCTAATAAGCCGATTCAAATGCAAAATCAGTGCGTGGAAGACATACAAACAAATGCAACTTCAGTAATCAATTCACTAAAATCATGGTTTAAAATGATCGGTTGATTATGAATAAAAAGAAAACGAATGTGATTATTTTTAAAACATGTAGAAGCCTGAAACTATATCCCACAGACCTAAATATTGATGAGGTTGAGTGAGGTTTTGGATGTAAGAAAATCGGTAAAGCTCTTAGGAGTTCATCCAGACAACATACTGGATTGGTCGTCCCATATAGCGAGTTTGCTGCCGAAGCTTAACAAAGCAACATATGCATTAAGAATGTTACAAGGTTACGTGAATCTTGCAGTTTCAAGAACAGTGTATTTCTCAAATTTTCATTCCCACCTTCGATTTGGAATAATTTTTTGGGGTAGTGCTGAGGCAGTAATGATGTTTTTAAAACGCAGCAACGGGCACTCTTTTTATATCAATTAAAATATAATGAATCTTGTAGAGACAAATTTAGGTATGCTAGATACTAACAGTAACAGGCACTTATATCTATGAATTGTTATTGTTTATGTTTAAGTATAAAAATAAGTTTAAGAAACATCTAGTTTCACATGAACTAAACACTAGACAAAGACCCATACTTTACAACACGCCTCACCACAAGTTAATCATGCGAGAGAAGTCCCATATACACAGCTATTGAAATATATAACTCTTTACCGACAAAATATAGAAGTATCTCGAGTGTAAGAAATTTTAAACAAGATATCTCTGAATAAATCATTAACTTAGACCGTATTTTTTAGAGGAATATTTTGACAAAAATAACCAATGTAGATAAAGGTATTTTTTTATTATTTTTTTTGCCTCGATTCAATTTTATTTGAGTTGATGAGTTTTTCTTATATATTTTTACTAATTTGATATTTACTATTTTTTTCATCGCAAGAAATTTTATTTCATTTATATTTTTGTATAACTTAATTCAATATTATTATTACTATTGCGTTTTTTCTTTAATGTGTTTTTCTGTTGTTTTTAGGGTTCCGTACCGAAAACGGAACCCTTATAGGATCACTTTGTTGTCCGTCTGTCTGTCTGTCAAGACCATTTTTCTCAGGAACGCGTAGAGGTAACAAGTTGAAATTTGTATCAAATACTCGGGTCTGCGGTCTCTTTCAGCTGTGAAAAATCAAACTTGTAAGTCAACGCGATCAAAAGATATGACCGTTTATGTCGCATATTTTGCGATTTCACAAGGGAATCAAAACCTATAGGCTACTTCCCGTTGACCTAGAATCATGAAATTTGACAAGAAGCGGTGTCTTACAGCACATGTAAAGGGAAAAATCTGAAAACCGTAAATATGTAGTTTAATTACAAGAAAAATGCGAATTTACTATAAGAACCTTTTGAAAATACACTAATGTGTTGCGTGGTATTGTCAAGCAACAGAAGCATATGGGTTGCATACAGTTAGGTCCTCCTCGGTTAGGTCCGAAGGTTAAAAAGTATGTGCCGGCACCTAGTTGTTTATTATGAATTTTCTTTGTTTATATTCGTTATGCATTTCATCACGCACGCCCTATATACATAATATATACAGGGTATTTATTATGACTAAATTTTGCTTGTTTATAACCGACATGCGACATACTCAAGTCCCGTAACATCCTGTATATATTATAAATCAAATCAAATAAAATAAGTTTATTTCATTATTTAAGGATATAAAATATTCTAAATGAAATGTGTCAAAGGAAAAAAAAAGTGATGCTGTGATGTCTAATTAACATCTGCATGGTAATTAACTTTGTTGGCCTCTAAGAAGAATTCCTCCAAATTATATGGTTCTATATCCGCTAGGAGTTTATAGAGTTCCTTTTTGAATAGATTTAAATTCACTAATTGTTTTATTTTTCTTGGTAGCATGTTGTACATTTTCATGTTGCTGTAAGGTGGATTTTTTTCTGTAAGCGTCAATCTATGGTGAGGGAGCTGAAAGTCTTCCTTACTGAATCTTGTTATTCTTTCGTTGGGCTTGTTGAAACTCACGAATAAGTGCCTATGTTTTGCAATGAAAAGTATGGATTCATATATATATATATGTTGCAGTGGTAGTTAAAATGTTGGCTGTTTTGAACTGACCTCTGCAGGATTCTCTATATTGTAAATGATTCAGAATACGAATAGCTTGTTTCTGAATTCTAAAAACATTTTTTATGTGGATGCTATTTCCCCAGAACATTATACCAAATCTTAAATGGGAGTGGAATGTGGCGAAATACACCATTCTAAGAGCTCCTGTGTCTATATAGCTCTGGAGTGATCTCATCGCAAAAACTGCCTTGTTCAGACTCTTTGTGACACGATGAATATGTGTAGTCCAATCGAGCGATTGGTCTATATAAAGTCAAAGGAGCCGAACTGAATGTTGCACATCGAGGTTTTCTTCATCAATTCGTATTGTCGGAAGGTATTGGTTTGTGTCTCTTTTAGTTTGAAAGATTATAACTTGAGTTTTATCCTTATTTATTATTAATTTATTGATATGAAACCATGAAATCATTGACGACATCATAGTATTCGCATTTGGAATAATATCATCTACGGTCTTGTTGATAATGAGTAAGGATGTGTCGTCTGCATAATTAATTTCGTCTGCATAATAAATTATATTTCGTCTAATTTTGTTTATAATCTACATATACGTCATGTACGCCCTATATTTTTTGGTAGTCAGTTGCCCAAAAGCTGTCAATTGAACAACTGAATGTAAAGAGTATCGAAATAGATCTAGAAATAGTTAATATATTAGTTTATGTTAGATCTAGAAATAGTTAGATCTTATTATAAGTTAGTGAATAAGTGTAATACTAAAATAAAGTTTTCTTTTTATAAGTTTAAAAATATTCGCGTTATTAAAAAAAAATACCCTGTATACCTTTATACAGGGTATATAAGTATATAGGCAAAATTGAGCATTAAAAACAAATAGTGAAGTTCCAGAACCCCTGAACACTCATAGTGAATGGGGGATGTATGGTAATAAAATATAGGGTAGAATTCCATCGTACGACAGCGACATATAGAGGTTATGCTTGCAGCGGTACTAAGATGGTCGTGATTTCAAGAGGGCCACTTGTCGAGTTAACTGAATGTGCTTGCTACGTCCTCCACAAAAAAAAGATACCTTACTTATAAGTTTGTACGGACGGAACCCTCGGTGCGCGAGTCACAACTCGCACTTGGCCGGTTTTTTTCTTTTCTTGCATGTAGAAGATTTTTGTGTAAACTTATTATTTGTACTATTACTTTTTTTCTCCTGATTAATTTCATTTAGTTATATTTTTTTGTATAACTTAATTAATGAAATTAATTTATTTGATTTGATTTGACTAGACAGACAAGACAAGACAGATAAGACTAAACAGACAAGAGTACACGGATTAGACAGACAAGAGTAGGCAGAAAAGACTAGACGGACAAGACTAGATATACAAGACTAAACAAACAGGATTACAGGACTACACAGCCAAGACTAGGCAGACAAGGCTAGACTGACAAGACTTGAGCCAAATCTTGTACCTTACTTACCCAAAAATATTTACCCAAAAATCTTGTACCCTAAATATTATATATTGATTTAAAACTATAATAATATTACGTATTTAAATCATTTACTATTGCTTTATTGAAAATTCTATGCGAACTATTTTTTTTTCTAAAATTCTTAACAAAATACGATTTTTCCAAGTGCGTGGTACGATCCCCTGAAAAATAAAGTTGGCAACACTGGTCACGACACACTTGCGCTCGTCATTCTTATTCGAACTAAAAAGATGCGAACAGCACTAAAAAGTAGCTAGCAGCCGAAAAAGAAAGCAAAACAACGATTATTACATCCCCATTTTAACCTGTGTTTTTAGGGCAAATATTAATTACGAATTGTAGCATTTTTTTCTCATAACTAATTCATTATTTCTTATCACTTTTTTTATTTAAATTAATTTTATAATTTGATTTAAAAAGTTTCATTCTTATTTAGATTATTCAGATAATAAGTTGTATGTAAGATTTAAAACAAATATGCAAGTGGTCCTTTTTTGCGCGACTTTCTGCAAAATAACCACGGTCATAAAACATTGAATTGAAAAATTCACTTGGTTTTTTACCACACTTATATTATGTAAAAATATTATATAACTTATTATTCACAGTTATATAAATTTCTACACATATCACGACTCGAGTTTCGACGTTTGACGGTCATTTTCAAGTGACTTAACAAATTGATAAAGTTGAATATATACCCTTATAGTTTTGGTGGGGTGGGGGGGCGGTGTTTGTCCGAAGATGAGGACTTATCTGTTTGAGATTGGGTGAGATTAAAAAGTTGGGAAAAGATTAGGTCAGTTTGCTCGTTTAGGAGATTAACTGAGGGATTACGGGTTTTTTTGAAAATTTCTAATGACTCTAGGAGATTTAGTTTCGGGCCTTTGTTGCAATTATGCAAGATTTTTAGATTATCTATTTCTGGGAATTTATGATTGAATTCGAGACAACAAAATTGTCTCGAATTCAATCATAAATTTCCCAGACAACAAAATTGTCTCGAATTCAATCATAAATTCCCAGAAATAGATAATCTAAAAATCTTGCATAATTGCAACAAAGGCCCGAAACTAAATCTCCTAGAGTCATTAGAAATTTTCAAAAAAACCCGTAATCCCTCAGTTAATCTCCTAAACGAGCAAACTGACCCAATCTTTTCCCAACTTTTTAATCTCACCCAATCTCAAACAGATAAGTCCTCATCTTCGGACAAACACCGCCCCCCCTCCCCACCAAAACTATAAGGGTATATATTCAACTTTATCAATTTGTTAAGTCACTTGAAAATGACCGTCAAACGTCGAAACTCGAGTCGTGATATGTGTAGAAATTTATATAACTGTGAATAATAAGTTATATAATATTTTTACATAATATAAGTGTGGTAAAAAACAAAGTGAATTTTTCAATTCAATGTAAGTATGGATTACCACGTAGTAACTGTCGCAACCATCCTATTCATACGGTCATAAAATAAAAAATCTTAGATATCTCCTTATAAAATGAAATGCCTACTCAGCGGAATTGAATCCAATTGAGAATCATTTTTGTACATATTTTAATTCTTTCTAATAATTTTATTGTATCCTTTATTTAAGAATTAAACTAATTTTCGTATCTCGATTCGTTTTATCATAGAGGAATTTGTGTTTCATCTTTTTTGCAGAGAATGAAGTAACCCAAGTTTTTGATTTTTTATTTAAAACATCTTGCCTTCATGCTCGGCAAAAAAGATGAAATACAAATTCCTCTATGATAAAACCAGTCGAGAAACATAAATTAGTTTAATTCTGAACAAAACGATAAAATAAAATTCTTAGAAAGACTACAATTATCTAAACCTAATTAGATTTACTATTGTCTAAATTCGACTAGGATTATTAAAGCCTAAACTTGACTAGCTTTTTTTTATGGTGGTTTGGGGGAAGCTCTCCCAGCCTGAGTGTGAGGCTCTCACTCACTAAACCCCCTAACCACTTGTGTGTGTGCAGCCCGGACGGTAGATGCCGCCATGATGCGCTATTAAAGGCGTTTTTCACGTCTAGCGTTATAACTGCGCACAGTCTTCGGTGAAGACCAGAATAGGCTGCTGCTTCCTTGGCAACTTTTATTACTTCATTGACGGCATCTATCGTTTGTCGGCCTTCCCTAAAACCATATTGCTTATCCGACAAGTCCCCTGTACGTAGTATTTCTTTTTGTAGTCTAATTAAAATCAATTTTTCAAGTAGCTTGCCCTCTACATCTAAAAGGTAGATTGGTCTATAAGACGCCGGATTATCAATTGGTTTCTTTCCCTTTCTTAACAAGACTAGGCTTGCCTGCTACCACTTTATTGGAAACTGTGCTTGCGCTGCCAGTTTATTGTATACTCTTAGTATATAATCTGGGTTTTCCATTGCCACTTGTTTTATTATTTCTGGGGGAATGTTTCCTGGGCCCGGTGCCTTGTTGTTTTTAATTTTTTTGGATGCTGTTTGTAGTTCATCTAGCGAGAAGTCAGTAAAGTTAATATCGGTGTCTATGTCGAAGTTTACATTTGGATGAACAAGGAATAAGTGGTTAACCACTTTCTCCAATGTTTCCATAGGCAGTTTTATTTTCGGAGGATAACCAATGGTCTGTTTCTTGACTATCTTATACCCGTATCCCCAAATATCGCTGTCTATGTTGTTACAAATAATTTTCCAGCTGTTTTTTTTTATACTTTTATGCTGTCTCTCAAGGCTTTCTTACACTCTTTGTATTTTTGCCATTGGTGCTGGGTTGCTTGCGGTGAGTGTCTTTTAACAGTTCTGGTATAAATTCTTCTTTCTCTTCAGCATTTCTTGCGAAACTTCGATATTTGCTCCACCAGTACACCAGTACCACCAGTACACTGGCTGACCACTAGTAGGTGCTCTTCTCTTTGGCATTGTTTTATCGCAGAGTTTGGTGAGAGTATTTGAGAAGCCTCTTGCTGATGTAGTGTCCGTGTCATTAACGATCTCGTCCAGTGCCCTTCGCAGTTTTTTCTGATCTATCTTACTTGCTTGCCATCCTATATTTATCTTCTTCCGCCTTACTGTCTGTTTCTTATCTGTGATATCGAAAATTATATAATTGTGATCGCTTAAAGATTCCTTATCACACAATCTTTGGTCTTATATTCTCTGTTGCTATCGTCAAGTCGAGTATTGATGAGTAATCCTTTCTTTGAAAAGTTGTCTTTTCCCCTTCGTTTACAATTACCAAGTCATTTGATGCGATCCACTCTCTTAACATTTGGCCCCTTGTGTCTGAAAATTTCATACCCCAGTGAGGGGATTTCGCATTAAAGTCACCAGCCACAATAGTTTTCTCTTTGTTATTCCTAATTTGAGTTCCAATGTTATACAGAGTTTCTTCAAAGTGTTGTATATCGTCATTTCCGGAAAAATATAGAGTGACTTATAGAGTGACTTATAGAAAACTATAGAGTGTAAAGTCGGATGTTTGGGCATATGAAAAACCGGGGCCATAACCATGTTGTTTAATAGTTAAATCGTGGTCCATTATTTTAATTGCTGTGTCCATCTGTTCATCGTAAATCCTGTCCATCATATTTCATATAGCATTTCTGTTTGGTTCGCTGATGATCGCCATGTCATGGGCTGGACGACTCCTATTGGTGTTGATTTGTAGCAGTCTTATCTTACTTAGTGTTTTGGTCCACTACCTCCATTTTCTTCTTATTTATTGGACATTTCGGATTTCCTGATTGGTGTCCTTCTTCTTCACAGTGTACACAGAAAGCTTTATTTTTACATTCAATTGCCTTATGTCCTTCTTTCGCACACTTTACATACAAATGTTCCCTATCTGGCCCATTGCATTGTGACTTCACATGTCGGTATTCCCAGCACCTGAAGCACTTAAACTCCTTTTCTCTTTCAACAATTCTACAGTTGGTCCAGCCGATTTTAACTTTTTCCTGCTGAATGAATTTCTTGGCGTTAACCTCGGACATTATTACCATTACATTTTGTTTGTTACCGTAGGCTGGGCGCAGAGCTCTTACTTCGAAGGTCCCGGGTTAAATAGGGATCGATCTGATTATAGCCTCTCTTATTTATTCCTCCGTGACAACTTCATCCAAACCCTTTAGATGGATTACTTTCTTGTTAATCAGGAGAAAATTCGTCGCTTCTGGAATTTTTTCATCAATTGTCTTCTTCAAAATTTCCGCCTTGTCAGTACCATTATTTACTGTCAGTAGTAGATCCCCGTTTCTTGTCTTAATTATGTCTTTTACTTCGACTCCGATTTCATTTAGATCTACTCTTGTTTGACCGTCTTTAAAAGATCTGCGTAGGACTTGCCATTCATCTTAAGGAGGAGGCACTTCTCTCCTCCTCTTTTCTATTTTTTTTTTTTTAGAGATTGTAGAGATATGTGTATATGGATTTGTTGCCGCTTTCACTTCTTTGCCGTGATAGATAGGGTAATCCATTGCTTTAATCATTTTTATTTCTATGTTGGTATCTGCGAATATCCGCCTATTTCCGGTATGGCCATTTTCGTCTTTTTCTGGTTTAGCATATAATTTTTTATTTTCTTTATCAATTTAAAGACATATTCATCTTCTATTTCCTCTGTTGAATTATCGGAGATTATTGGATAGTATATGTCTCTAGATATATAAGATATGTTTCCATCTTTATTTGCGAAACCTAAAGAATGATACATCATAGCCACACCTCCTATCTCTTCATTTTGACATCTAAGCCCGTCTTTTCCTCCAAACTTATTCATAGATATCTCAACTACCTTGTTTTTCGTGTCCAAAGTTTTGCTACACGGAAGTATAATTTCGTAGTCTGTTGTGACGTCCCATATGTTACCGCGTTCTACTTCTACCCTAGGAAATACTTCGTTTTCGCAGTCTTCTTCTGTAATTTTCTGGAAATTTGTGTATGTCTCTGTTTTTGTTAACGTTCGTCTTCTAGTTGTTTTCCCTTGTGCCTTTAGGCATTCTTCGCACTGTATGATCTTGGAATACTCCTTGACTTGCTCCTCATTTTGTAGTTCCATTTCTTTCACTTTTGTGCCATTGGCTTCCTCTTCTAGCCAATCCTTTAGTCTCTTACTCTGCAGTTGTTCGGCGTATAAGCATATTCTTCCGGATATTTCCTTAAGTCCTTTTTTAGGATTGTAGGTATCTTTTTCTACATTTTCCAACAACTTTATTTGCTTAAACAAATTGTCTAAAGTAGTCATATATTATGGTTTTTTTGATTAAATATGGTCTTGGGATTCAATGTCGCAAGGTTCGCTGTGGTTTGTGGGATTGAGGATTACTCCTTCGACTCCAGCCGAAATAATCGCCGGGCTTTGTTGCTCCTTGATCTGTTTTTTTTTTTTTTGTAGTTTTTGTTTCCTTGTCCATTTTATCGCTCAGCACGGCGAAACAACTATTTTAAAAGAAAAAATAGAGTCGAAGAATTCCGATTTTCTGGTTTGGTAGTTAGAGAGAGAATCGATCAACGGTGATGTGTCTTTTAGTAGCGAATCTTCTACACTCTGGGATTTTATTAATTTTAAAATTAAATTCTAAGCTAGCGCTCGGTGGCTCACTTAGGAGCTCGCCGGCTCCTAAATCCCAAAGTTCTGACGATTCTACGTTCTGAGCTACGCGCGTTTTATTAAGCACGTCGCGAAACTGGTAAAATATTTTATTAATGGAGAGATTAAAAAAGAAAAAAAGTTATCTCTAGAGAAAAAAGAGAGGACGGGAGAAGCGTTTATCGCCACATGGCGTGGATGCACTAATTTACACTGGATTTTGAGTCTTTTATCTCGTGTAGGGGGAATAAAAAGTAAATAATAATGTTCACTGCACAAAGGTCTAGTATATGTATTCACTTTTAAAAAGTTTGATCACTATGGAATCTGTCAATAACACACGTATCTATGAGCGCACGTATATAGGTCTGTCCGTCACGACAGTCACACTCAAACTTTACTAGCTTAGTCTAAACTGAACCTGAACTGAACCAATCTTTGTCTAAATTGGTACAAACTAGACTAATATTGTTTAAATTTGTCTAAAATACTTGGATATTGTCTAAACTAAACTCATCCAACATTGTCTGAATTAGATCAAAGTCTTTACAAATTGTCTAAAAATGTCAAAACTTTTATTATATTACCTTAATTTGAGACATTTAACTGTCTAAACCTAGTTTTCTTTATTATTGTCTATTGTCAATTGCATCTAAACTTGACTAGGTTTTTTTGTATAAATCATAAATAGAATAATATAAATATCATAAATAGAATTTAAGGGGATTTTTGAAATTTACAAATTTCTATGGATAATCTGCTTCTGGTGGTTCATAAATTAGTCTGAGTGCTGCCAGAAAATCTGCCATCAAATCATTGGACTTATGCCGCCTCCTCCAAAAATGCTTTGCCAATCTCTCTCTCCCTCAATAGAATTGGTATGGGCCCTAGTGTCTGGATTTTTGAAGGTGATGGAGTGGTTGACTGTGAGGTGATGAAAAACCCTCATCTTCCAAACAACTATATGCCCTCCAACAGTTCGATATGATGGTCGTTCCAGGTCTAATAATTTCTTTAATTATTCTAAGCAAGATATTTGTACTCCATTCATCCACAACTTGCATAAAATGTTATTCGTTCCACATTCAATCCCACCAAATACCCATTTTCAATGGAAATTACGCAGATTTTTTCAACAATTTAAACCGGCAAAACCAATTTCCATATTTACCGAAATATTCTACTAGTTTCGCACGTTTCTTCTTTCAGACTACCCCATGAGACAACAAAATGGTAAATTATTTAAAGGTTAACGTCCCAAAAAACTTCTAAGCAACCTCTTTCAGACTGACCCAAGCGAGATTAAACTGATACTAAAAGCAGCTGTAGCCGCCAACCCCATAAAAATGACCATCTGGTACCTGGAGAAGGATTTCAAAAAGTTGGAAGGTTACAGCATTCCATTACGAGCGTTGGGGTTTACAGACCTCGAAAGCTCTCTGAGATCGATACCGGATGCCCTAAAGCTAAGATTGTAAAATAGGGTGACAAATAAAGAGTGTCCTGATTTTAAACTGCAATTATCAAATACGAAATAAGTTGGACACCAATTTTTTTTTAACATTGCTGGTTTAAATCTAAAGTTTAATGACATGTTGAATGCTTAATCATAAAATAACAATTAATACTACTAAAAATTACATCGATTAGATGAGCTCCATTTGCTTCGATGTATGACTGAGATCATTGCAACAATGAATGCTTTGCACACTAGCATATTTTTGGTGAAATCTCACTAGCTCTCAATAGCTTGTCAAAAGTTCCGTTTTAAGTCTTCCAAGGTTTCTAGTCGGTTCTGATAAACTTTAGATTTAACATGACCCCATAAAAAATAATCCAAAGCCAACAAATCTAGAGAGGGAGGACGCCCCAGCTGATCCCCAAGCTGGGAAATCAGACGACCAGGAAAGAACTTCCATAACACACTAATAGACATGCTGGAAACATGCGGCCTTGCACCAACTTGCTGATAACAAATATCATCTTATTGGTATGAGGATTGCTCCATAACTCCATCTTGTGCTACCCTCAGACCTCAGCTATTTGGTAGCAGAGTTTTCTGATCTCCCACTGATTGTGACACCAGTGAGTCAAGCCTTTTCTACCTGAAGTTGTCTGGGTCCTCAAAATCAAAATCACAATCAAATTTATTCATTCTAAGATGTAAGTACACAAAAGTAGAAAAGAGGTGTACATTTACATATGTAATTTGTCGTTAAAGAAATCATTAATGCTATAATAGCACTTCCCTAATAAAATAAAAATTAAGTTTTTTCTTGAAGCCCTTGTAAAAACTTTCTTGGGTTATAACAGAGCTTGTTATATATTTTAATGCCTATCTTGTTTGGAGCTTTGCTGCTTATTGTTAGATTGGATTTTGGTGTCCGTAGTTGATTTTGTCCTCTTGTTTTGTGTTGATGTATATCCGTATTACGTATAATGGAGGATTTCTTTTTGTGGATGTGGCAAGCTGCCTCCCGTATATTCAGGCATGGTACCGTTAGAATTTTTAGGTTTTTGAAGTATGGCATACATGATTTTGTTTGTGTTATACCTGTGATTGCCCGAATTATCCTCTTTTGGGCTTTGAAGACTCTTTGCAATTGTGGAGAGAGTCCCCATACTCTATGTATAATTCTCTACTGTATTCCATATGATATTATGGACTGTACCTCTGCATGACATATTGCTCCAGATTACCAACACAGATTGCTCTACAATGTTTCGGATATTCCTTATAAGATAAGCTTTGTAGTTTATTTTTTTTGTTATAGAATTTATGTGGATATCCCATGTTAGGTTTTCTGATAGATTTATCCCTAAGAATTTGATAGTAAATAGTGCACTAGATCTGCGGTGTATAGAGAGAATAGTAAAGGGGCTAGTACGCTTCCCTGGGACTTGTGCAGAGGCACTATTCTTCTTTAGTTGATAGATTTGGACATATTGCTTCCTTTCGTCCAAGAAAGATTCAAACCATCTGCCGACTTTGCCTCGGATTCCATATCTATACAATTTTTGAATGAGTTTTTCATGCGACACACAATCAAAGGCTTTCGATATGTCGCAGAAAATTCCTACAGGGTGCTTCCCTTTATCTATTTCCTCTAAAATTCGATCATAGAATTCACCGATTGCTGTTGTGGTAGATTTTTCTGTCCTGAAGCCATGTTGTTGGGTGGGTGTTATGTTGTATTTGTCTACAAAACAGTTGACCTTTTTTTCAATACAGTACTCAATTATTTTAGATACTACTGATAGGAGTGATATTGGCCTGTAGTTCTTAATATCTGTCTTGACTCCCTTCTTGTGTATGGGCAATAGTTTTAAAATTTAAAGTACCTCAGGAAATTCTTCGGTTTCTATTGAATTATTAATGATGTCTGTGATTGGAGCGGTTAATTCGTTCCTGAATTCTTTAAATATTTTATATGGTAATAAGTCAGGGCCGCTGCTCGATTTGTTTTTTAGTTTAAGCATGATGTTTTAAGCACCTCTTCTTTGGTAAATGTGTATATAGGTGGTATTTGTATTATATGTGACGTGTGTATTTGCAATTTGGACTTGCTTGATGTTGTTTGTTATATTTGTTGCTGCATTCTTGAAGATACTATTAAATAATGTGGCTATTTTATGTGGATATTTGGTTAGTTTCGGTTCAGCTGCGTGACTTTTGTTAGTTAGGTCACTTACTATATTCCACAGCGCCTTTTGATTATTTTCGAACTTCTCTATCATCTTGCCAAAAAAAAACATTTTTTGGTATTGGTTATAAATTTAATATGTTTATTTTTTTGTTTTTTATATTCAGGATATTTTTGTTTCTCTGTTTATCCATGTTTTACGCATCTGTTGTTTAACTTTTAACAGTGGAAAACACATGAGGAAATGGTACTGCACGATGTTTATGAAAATAGTAGTTTTCTCATTGCAATTGTTTTTCTTGTAGACATCTTCAAAGCTTTCTCTTTTCAGAGCGTCTAAAAAACGTGCTATATTCTCCTCTGTAAATTTTCTTTTGAAGATGTACTTTTTTTTCTCAGTGTAAGTGGCTCAGAACTTAATATATTAATACTTATAATAATTGAGCGGTGGTCCGACATAGGTGTGTCTTGAACTTCAGTTATTACTTAGGGAAGGCCTAAATCCAGAAACGCATTGTCTATCCTCGTTTGTGAGTTTGTGGTGACTCTGGTATATTGATTAACCTGATCAATTAACCCAGGATAGTAATAAGTTTTTCAGGATAGTTTTTCTTTCGAAGTATCGGCAAAGTTTATGTTGAAGTCGCCTACGAGTATTATATGATTTTGATTTTTGTTTATGTCATCTAGGAGTTTTTCCAGAACTGCCAGGAATGTTATGAAGCAACCAGTTGGCGGTCTGTATAAGTTGATTATAGCAGTAGTCATATTTTTTCTCTTCCATCTGACTCCACAGAGTTCAATTTGTTTTTCAACGGACCTGTCCTCAGATTTGATACTTCGTGATTGCAGTCTTTTTGGGTTTTTGTCCAAATGTCTACCCCTCCACCAATGGATTGATTTCTACTGTAGTCGCTTATGATTTTGTAGTTTTGTATATGTAGGGTCCTGCTTGTTTTTTTATCCATCCAGGTTTCGGTTAGACACATAAATACAGGATTAATTTCCTGCAGGGTGATTTCTAGTTGAGCATTTTTTGTCGGATACTTTGTATGTTTAGGTAGAATATAATGTTTTGGAGTATTTTTGTGTTACCGCTATTTCCCGAATGATCTACGTTTCTCTGCGGTATTGGTTTCCATGTCGTAAATTTGATATATGTTTATCTAAGAGCCTGAAATTCAGTCTTTCATGCTATATACATTCTGGCCAGAATGATACGTTGTATACTTGTTCTTTTAAAGATAGGTCCACACCTACTTTAAAGCTCTTGTTATCTTTAATTTTTAGTTTTGAAGTAATTGCTTCAACAACGAAGCTGTTTTCTTCTAAGTTTGTTTTTTCTACTAAATAATTTAGAACTATTTCCTCCGTTACGTGGTTCTTAGCTCTGGATATAAATAGTCAGATTTTTTTTGGTTCGACTTTTCGTCCTACAAAGCCCGAAGCTATGTCATCTTTGCTCACTTTCGCATTTCCAATAGGTATTCTGTTCCTCCTTCTTCGCTTGGGCTCGATGAATCCTTGTCCACTGTCTTCTGATCTTCCTGTGAGTAAGTTATCGGTATCGTTACGTCTAGTTTCGAGATGGGTCGCCCTCGTTGTAGATTTGGTTGCATCCTCTTCCTTTTGTTCTTCTGTTGACAAATTCTCTACCGTCTTCCCAGCAGGTTCCGGTGTGGTGAGTGTTGCCTCTTCATTACTTGGTATTTCGGTCTGTGAGATTTCTACCCACGAGGTATGTTTGTACTTATGTTGTTTAAGTACTTATTTTCATTGTAGTTGGTATTTTCTTCCGACACTTCTTCCGCATTTTCCTCGATTTCCTTAATTTCATGCATGCACCCATCGGTGCGCTTCTTCTTTGCTGCACAGCCGGCGTAAAAATGATTTTTGCATTTTATGCAGATCACTGGTTTTAATACTTTTTTGGTGCAATAACTGCAGATTGTTTCACTTTGCTCTTTAGCTTCAGCCATCTTTCTCAGTCTTGGGTCCTTAAGTCGGAAAGCAATTGGAACAGCATCAACAAAGCTATACACAGACATTATCAGCCGCAAAGTCAAGAACAAGAAAAGTAGACAGAAAGCTGAGAAACTACGCGAAATCCAAACATCAAACATTAGATGGATGACAACAATAAGTTGCGACAACCCAACGTCTTCTTTTGAAATTAAGAGAAGGAGACGAAACTGAGGCGCAGGAGGAGGGAGGACCCACTTGAAGCATGTGATAAATGATACCGAGTGGAGTCAGGCGGAGGGATTTTAGTGGGTATGCTGGCCACTGAGAACTTGGACAGAGAGCCCCACACAAAACAGAGATGTGTCTGCAATAATGCATTTCCCCTCCCCTCTCTTAAATAATTAAAAAAAAGGTTAGGTTCCCAGGGTCTAAAGGTTTTAGACCCTGGAACGCAGGCTGTAAAGGTTTAACCAAGAACCGTCCTGACATGAGTCGCACCACCCAGGCAGTGCTTTCAGTAGCGGGGATGGCAGCAAAAATAAGCCATTATTCGTTTTCATTAAGTCAAAATAGGACAATCTTGATTTGTCACCCTTTAGATTTATTTGAAATTTGTGAAGAGATTAAATTATTTTTAGATCATGGGTAGAGGAATGCACGCAGAGGTCCAAGTTATAGACCGAGAAAAGCCAGAACATATCGTTGATATGATCTTTAAACACAGGAACAAGAGGACACTTTGTTTAATTATGTCTAATCTAGTCTAGTTTGTTCAGTTATATCTTACTTATTTAGTATAATCTATAAATCATCTTTAATCTCATTCATCTAATCTTGAAACTTTTGTTAATTGAATGATCAATTGTCTACAAAGAAGTTATTTAATTACAAATTACAATTCTTCATAGTGCAGGAATTCCCTTCAGCCCCAACTTGAACACGTATCAAACACGTATCAAACACGTAACAAAATTACAGTCTTCCTATTGGGAATGCACAGCCATTTCGAAAGTCTTAGTCCAAACTTCGAACGGCCACAGGAGCACAGAAGAAATTTCGCGCTGAACCAGAATTCTAGAAACAACCAAAATGCAAGTTTTCCAGACTGGAAGAATCTGAAGAATACACACAATAAACCTTGGTTGTCAACTTCGCTTGAGCTTAAGACCGTTCAAGAAGCAGAATCTCATGTAACAGCTCTACCAAGGATCATCCAAGTAAAGTACAATGTACATGGTTTAAAATCGTTTTGTGCAAATCGATATTAGTTTCAGAACCCCATACAATTAGGTAGTTTTATGTATCCGGCGGACGTTGTGATGAAAGTATCCCCAGGCAGAAATTGAAAGCACAAATTGGTGAATTCGTTGTTATTAGGGTTGCCGAAATTTATGATCCCTCGAAATTCTGGATTTCTCTCGAAGCAAATGAACACAAACTGAACACACTCTTGGAAACTTACAGTAAGTAAGAAAAAATATAAAACTTATTAAAGACGAAATGTAGCTTGAATATATAAATATAGTATAATCTTGATAATCCGACATATATGGGACCAAATAACCGCCGGATTATCAACAAATTCCGGATTATCAGGATTCAACGAAAACAATAACAATTTTCCATATTTTATGTGCAATTGTATTTCAGAAAGAATAAAATATGTATCTATATAGGTAAATGTGCACATAGAAAAAAATATTTACAAACATAGAACAGATTGTAGAGTAGAGTTAGCTTGGTCAGAACCGTCAATCAAGTTTTAAGAGTTAAAAGCAGACTGTTTGGGCCAGACCTTTTTCTAAGAACACTGGATGGTGTTGTTTTTGACTTTATTTCTTCTGTGCGCGAGGTTTATATCCGGCGCGGGGCAGAGTAAAGAAAAGCCACGTGTTTCCCCAGAGATCCGGATTACTGGACGTGCCGGATTAACCAGCCGTTCGATTATTTAGATTATTCTATATATTCAACCTCTTCTTAGATGTATAATATTAAGTCTTATTAAGACTATGAACAAATCTCATGTTGAAACAACTACTTCCCTTGCTAATACCACGCAGGATATTGAAGTATACAACAGACATTTGCATGTTATTACTAGTACCAGTACATTTGCATGTTATTAACAAGCACTAGATAAATAACATTGTTTTTAAGATCATTTCTTTCTATTTAACTAAAGTGTAAGCCATCTGCAGATGCGTTTCGAGATTTATAGATGCACTGATGAGAGATCAATGCAGCTATAAATATCTGTCTATATTCTAACGCTCTAATGGCATCAGTATTCATATTGGAAGGTCGGGTAAGTTCTGAAGTGATTAGATGCTTTTAACTGTCCATAGATTTAGGAATATCCTTAAGGCTACAAAACCTTTTCCGATATACTGATTGTTATATCTCATAATATCATAATCTTTAACACTGTGAAATACCAATACAATCTATAGGTTCTGCTGTTCGGATCAAACTTCTCGTCCTATGTCGACATCAAACGAAATCAAACTTCTCGTCCTATAAAGGAAATCTGTTTTTATAGTGTGTTTTTGGTTTAGAAAGGGAAAGTCTTCGGGAAGTAAATGTATTAAAACTAATGAGTCACAATGACCATTTCAGTTCAATGCTATCAAACCTCGAGCGTTCATTGATTCCATGGGGAAATCTGTATTATGGAGTCAGTTATTTGTCCATATAGAGAGTCTTTAACTTAACTGGTATTTTGCCTCATTCTTATTCTGAACAGGTATGTGCCAAAAACGCCGTGTCCTGTCATGGCTTGGATTATGTAGTGATCTACCTCACTCCAGCGTTTTTCGCACCATGCTCTGACATTTTTTATGAACGTATGGGACCAGCCGTCGTGCTTTTCCAACAGGCCCTGCCATGATGACAGCGAATCCTCCCTGAGTTGCTTTCTGTTGGCCGTTCCTTTCTCGTGCAGCTGGCAGCGTTCGTACACGAGAAGTTTTATGGAGGGGTCCCGATGCTAACGTAGGATTGGGTGAGGTTCGGCTCAACAAAAACCATAAAAATAACATTGATTTTTAAGATCATGTCTTTCCGATACCTTGAGTGGATAGCCATCTGTGGACGCGTTTCGAGATTTATCATTTCAAAATCCAATTCAAAATTTATCATTTATATCAATAACCTGCTAAGTTCATGTCTCTCTCACAAAATGTCAAAATTAAAAACATCTAACCCTAATCAACACATGGGTTTTCAAGTGAGTGATTTACAAAATATTGTTCATGGAAGCAAAGCTGTGCTGATGAGAGATAAATCTCGAAACGCGTCCACAGATGGCTATCCACTCAAGGTATCGGAAAGACATGCTCTTAAAAATATAAAAAGCACGACGGCTGGTCCCATACGTTCATAAAAAAATGTCAGAGCATGGTGCGAAAAACGCTGGAGTGAGGTAGATCACTACATAATCCAAGCCATGACAGGACACGGCGTTTTTGGCACATACCTGTTCAGAATAAGAATGAGGCAAAATACCAGTTAAGTTAAAGACTCTCTATATGGACAAATAACTGACTCCATAATACAGATTTCCCCATGGAATCAATGAACGCTCGAGGTTTGATAGCATTGAACTGAAATGGTCATTGTGACTCATTAGTTTTAATACATTTACTTCCCGAAGACTTTCCCTTTCTAAACCAAAAACACACTATAAAAACAGATTTCCTTTATAGGACGAGAAGTTTGATTTCGTTTGATGTCGACATAGGACGAGAAGTTTGATCCGAACAGCAGAACCTATAGATTGTATTGGTATTTCACAGTGTTAAAGATTATGATATTATGAGATATAACAATCAGTATATCGGAAAAGGTTTTGTAGCCTTAAGGATATTCCTAAATCTATGGACAGTTAAAAGCATCTAATCACTTCAGAACTTACCCGACCTTCCAATATGAATACTGATGCCATTAGAGCGTTAGAATATAGACAGATATTTATAGCTGCATTGATCTCTCATCAGTGCATCTATAAATCTCGAAACGCATCTGCAGATGGCTTACACTTTAGTTAAATAGAAAGAAATGATCTTAAAAACAATGTTATTTATCTAGTGCTTGTTAATAACATGCAAATGTACTGGTACTAGTAATAACATGCAAATGTCTGTTGTATACTTCAATATCCTGCGTGGTATTAGCAAGGGAAGTAGTTGTTTCAACATGAGATTTGTTCATAGTCTTAATAAGACTTAATATTATACATCTAAGAAGAGGTTGAATATATAGAATAATCTAAATAATCGAACGGCTGGTTAATCCGGCACGTCCAGTAATCCGGATCTCTGGGGAAACACGTGGCTTTTCTTTACCCTGCCCCGCGCCGGATATAAACCTCGCGCACAGAAGAAATAAAGTCAAAAACAACACCATCCAGTGTTCTTAGAAAAAGGTCTGGCCAAAACAGTCTGCTTTTAACTCTTAAAACTTGATTGACGGTTCTGACCAAGCTAACTCTACTCTACAATCTGTTCTATGTTTGTAAATATTTTTTTCTATGTGCACATTTACCTATATAGATACATATTTTATTCTTTCTGAAATACAATTGCACATAAAATATGGAAAATTGTTATTGTTTTCGTTGAATCCTGATAATCCGGAATTTGTTGATAATCCGGCGGTTATTTGGTCCCATATATGTCGGATTATCAAGATTATACTATATTTATATATTCAAGCTACATTTCGTCTTTAATAAGTTTTATATTTTTTCTTACTTACTGTAAGTTTCCAAGAGTGTGTTCAGTTTGTGTTCATTTGCTTCGAGAGAAATCCAGAATTTCGAGGGATCATAAATTTCGGCAACCCTAATAACAACGAATTCACCAATTTGTGCTTTCAATTTCTGCCTGGGGATCCTTTCATCACAACGTCCGCCGGATACATAAAACTACCTAATTGTATGGGGTTCTGAAACTAATATCGATTTGCACAAAACGATTTTAAACCATGTACATTGTACTTTACTTGGATGATCCTTGGTAGAGCTGTTACATGAGATTCTGCTTCTTGAACGGTCTTAAGCTCAAGCGAAGTTGACAACCAAGGTTTATTGTGTGTATTCTTCAGATTCTTCCAGTCTGGAAAACTTGCATTTTGGTTGTTTCTAGAATTCTGGTTCAGCGCGAAATTTCTTCTGTGCTCCTGTGGCCGTTCGAAGTTTGGACTAAGACTTTCGAAATGGCTGTGCATTCCCAATAGGAAGACTGTAATTTTGTTACGTGTTTGATACGTGTTTGATACGTGTTCAAGTTGGGGCTGAAGGGAATTCCTGCACTATGAAGAATTGTAATTTGTAATTAAATAACTTCTTTGTAGACAATTGATCATTCAATTAACAAAAGTTTCAAGATTAGATGAATGAGATTAAAGATGATTTATAGATTATACTAAATAAGTAAGATATAACTGAACAAACTAGACTAGATTAGACATAATTAAACAAAGTGTCCTCTTGTTCCTGTGTTTAAAGATCATATCAACGATATGTTCTGGCTTTTCTCGGTCTATAACTTGGACCTCTGCGTGCATTCCTCTACCCATGATCTAAAAATAATTTAATCTCTTCACAAATTTCAAATAAATCTAAAGGGTGACAAATCAAGATTGTCCTATTTTGACTTAATGAAAACGAATAATGGCTTATTTTTGCTGCCATCCCCGCTACTGAAAGCACTGCCTGGGTGGTGCGACTCATGTCAGGACGGTTCTTGGTTAAACCTTTACAGCCTGCGTTCCAGGGTCTAAAACCTTTAGACCCTGGGAACCTAACCTTTTTTTTAATTATTTAAGAGAGGGGAGGGGAAATGCATTATTGCAGACACATCTCTGTTTTGTGTGGGGCTCTCTGTCCAAGTTCTCAGTGGCCAGCATACCCACTAAAATCCCTCCGCCTGACTCCACTCGGTATCATTTATCACATGCTTCAAGTGGGTCCTCCCTCCTCCTGCGCCTCAGTTTCGTCTCCTTCTCTTAATTTCAAAAGAAGACGTTGGGTTGTCGCAACTTATTGTTGTCATCCATCTAATGTTTGATGTTTGGATTTCGCGTAGTTTCTCAGCTTTCTGTCTACTTTTCTTGTTCTTGACTTTGCGGCTGATAATGTCTGTGTATAGCTTTGTTGATGCTGTTCCAATTGCTTTCCGACTTAAGGACCCAAGACTGAGAAAGATGGCTGAAGCTAAAGAGCAAAGTGAAACAATCTGCAGTTATTGCACCAAAAAAGTATTAAAACCAGTGATCTGCATAAAATGCAAAAATCATTTTTACGCCGGCTGTGCAGCAAAGAAGAAGCGCACCGATGGGTGCATGCATGAAATTAAGGAAATCGAGGAAAATGCGGAAGAAGTGTCGGAAGAAAATACCAACTACAATGAAAATAAGTACTTAAACAACATAAGTACAAACATACCTCGTGGGTAGAAATCTCACAGACCGAAATACCAAGTAATGAAGAGGCAACACTCACCACACCGGAACCTGCTGGGAAGACGGTAGAGAATTTGTCAACAGAAGAACAAAAGGAAGAGGATGCAACCAAATCTACAACGAGGGCGACCCATCTCGAAACTAGACGTAACGATACCGATAACTTACTCACAGGAAGATCAGAAGACAGTGGACAAGGATTCATCGAGCCCAAGCGAAGAAGGAGGAACAGAATACCTATTGGAAATGCGAAAGTGAGCAAAGATGACATAGCTTCGGGCTTTGTAGGACGAAAAGTCGAACCAAAAAAAATCTGACTATTTATATCCAGAGCTAAGAACCACGTAACGGAGGAAATAGTTCTAAATTATTTAGTAGAAAAAACAAACTTAGAAGAAAACAGCTTCGTTGTTGAAGCAATTACTTCAAAACTAAAAATTAAAGATAACAAGAGCTTTAAAGTAGGTGTGGACCTATCTTTAAAAGAACAAGTATACAACGTATCATTCTGGCCAGAATGTATATAGCATGAAAGACTGAATTTCAGGCTCTTAGATAAACATATATCAAATTTACGACATGGAAACCAATACCGCAGAGAAACGTAGATCATTCGGGAAATAGCGGTAACACAAAAATACTCCAAAACATTATATTCTACCTAAACATACAAAGTATCCGACAAAAAATGCTCAACTAGAAATCACCCTGCAGGAAATTAATCCTGTATTTATGTGTCTAACCGAAACCTGGATGGATAAAAAAACAAGCAGGACCCTACATATACAAAACTACAAAATCATAAGCGACTACAGTAGAAATCAATCCATTGGTGGAGGGGTAGACATTTGGACAAAAACCCAAAAAGACTGCAATCACGAAGTATCAAATCTGAGGACAGGTCCGTTGAAAAACAAATTGAACTCTGTGGAGTCAGATGGAAGAGAAAAAATATGACTACTGCTATAATCAACTTATACAGACCGCCAACTGGTTGCTTCATAACATTCCTGGCAGTTCTGGAAAAACTCCTAGATGACATAAACAAAAATCAAAATCATATAATACTCGTAGGCGACTTCAACATAAACTTTGCCGATACTTCGAAAGAAAAACTATCCTGAAAAACTTATTACTATCCTGGGTTAATTGATCAGGTTAATCAATATACCAGAGTCACCACAAACTCACAAACGAGGATAGACAATGCGTTTCTGGATTTAGGCCTTCCCTAAGTAATAACTGAAGTTCAAGACACACCTATGTCGGACCACCGCTCAATTATTATAAGTATTAATATATTAAGTTCTGAGCCACTTACACTGAGAAAAAAAAGTACATCTTCAAAAGAAAATTTACAGAGGAGAATATAGCACGTTTTTTAGACGCTCTGAAAAGAGAAAGCTTTGAAGATGTCTACAAGAAAAACAATTGCAATGAGAAAACTACTATTTTCATAAACATCGTGCAGTACCATTTCCTCATGTGTTTTCCACTGTTAAAAGTTAAACAACAGATGCGTAAAACATGGATAAACAGAGAAACAAAAATATCCTGAATATAAAAAACAAAAAAATAAACATATTAAATTTATAACCAATACCAAAAAATGTTTTTTTTTGGCAAGATGATAGAGAAGTTCGAAAATAATCAAAAGGCGCTGTGGAATATAGTAAGTGACCTAACTAACAAAAGTCACGCAGCTGAACCGAAACTAACCAAATATCCACATAAAATAGCCACATTATTTAATAGTATCTTCAAGAATGCAGCAACAAATATAACAAACAACATCAAGCAAGTCCAAATTGCAAATACACACGTCACATATAATACAAATACCACCTATATACACATTTACCAAAGAAGAGGTGCTTAAAACATCATGCTTAAACTAAAAAACAAATCGAGCAGCGGCCCTGACTTATTACCATATAAAATATTTAAAGAATTCAGGAACGAATTAACCGCTCCAATCACAGACATCATTAATAATTCAATAGAAACCGAAGAATTTCCTGAGGTACTTTAAATTTTAAAACTATTGCCCATACACAAGAAGGGAGTCAAGACAGATATTAAGAACTACAGGCCAATATCACTCCTATCAGTAGTATCTAAAATAATTGAGTACTGTATTGAAAAAAAGGTCAACTGTTTTGTAGACAAATACAACATAACACCCACCCAACAACATGGCTTCAGGACAGAAAAATCTACCACAACAGCAATCGGTGAATTCTATGATCGAATTTTAGAGGAAATAGATAAAGGGAAGCACCCTGTAGGAATTTTCTGCGACATATCGAAAGCCTTTGATTGTGTGTCGCATGAAAAACTCATTCAAAAATTGTATAGATATGGAATCCGAGGCAAAGTCGGCAGATGGTTTGAATCTTTCTTGGACGAAAGGAAGCAATATGTCCAAATCTATCAACTAAAGAAGAATAGTGCCTCTGCACAAGTCCCAGGGAAGCGTACTAGCCCCTTTACTATTCTCTCTATACACCGCAGATCTAGTGCACTATTTACTATCAAATTCTTAGGGATAAATCTATCAGAAAACCTAACATGGGATATCCACATAAATTCTATAACAAAAAAAATAAACTACAAAGCTTATCTTATAAGGAATATCCGAAACATTGTAGAGCAATCTGTGTTGGTAATCTGGAGCAATATGTCATGCAGAGGTACAGTCCATAATATCATATGGAATACAGTAGAGAATTATACATAGAGTATGGGGACTCTCTCCACAATTGCAAAGAGTCTTCAAAGCCCAAAAGAGGATAATTCGGGCAATCACAGGTATAACACAAACAAAATCATGTATGCCATACTTCAAAAACCTAAAAATTCTAACGGTACCATGCCTGAATATACGGGAGGCAGCTTGCCACATCCACAAAAAGAAATCCTCCATTATACGTAATACGGATATACATCAACACAAAACAAGAGGACAAAATCAACTACGGACACCAAAATCCAATCTAACAATAAGCAGCAAAGCTCCAAACAAGATAGGCATTAAAATATATAACAAGCTCTGTTATAACCCAAGAAAGTTTTTACAAGGGCTTCAAGAAAAAACTTAATTTTTATTTTATTAGGGAAGTGCTATTATAGCATTAATGATTTCTTTAACGACAAATTACATATGTAAATGTACACCTCTTTTCTACTTTTGTGTACTTACATCTTAGAATGAATAAATTTGATTGTGATTTTGATTTTGAGGACCCAGACAACTTCAGGTAGAAAAGGCTTGACTCACTGGTGTCACAATCAGTGGGAGATCAGAAAACTCTGCTACCAAATAGCTGAGGTCTGAGGGTAGCACAAGATGGAGTTATGGAGCAATCCTCATACCAATAAGATGATATTTGTTATCAGCAAGTTGGTGCAAGGCCGCATGTTTCCAGCATGTCTATTAGTGTGTTATGGAAGTTCTTTCCTGGTCGTCTGATTTCCCAGCTTGGGGATCAGCTGGGGCGTCCTCCCTCTCTAGATTTGTTGGCTTTGGATTATTTTTTATGGGGTCATGTTAAATCTAAAGTTTATCAGAACCGACTAGAAACCTTGGAAGACTTAAAACGGAACTTTTGACAAGCTATTGAGAGCTAGTGAGATTTCACCAAAAATATGCTAGTGTGCAAAGCATTCATTGTTGCAATGATCTCAGTCATACATCGAAGCAAATGGAGCTCATCTAATCGATGTAATTTTTAGTAGTATTAATTGTTATTTTATGATTAAGCATTCAACATGTCATTAAACTTTAGATTTAAACCAGCAATGTTAAAAAAAAATTGGTGTCCAACTTATTTCGTATTTGATAATTGCAGTTTAAAATCAGGACACTCTTTATTTGTCACCCTATTTTACAATCTTAGCTTTAGGGCATCCGGTATCGATCTCAGAGAGCTTTCGAGGTCTGTAAACCCCAACGCTCGTAATGGAATGCTGTAACCTTCCAACTTTTTGAAATCCTTCTCCAGGTACCAGATGGTCATTTTTATGGGGTTGGCGGCTACAGCTGCTTTTAGTATCAGTTTAATCTCGCTTGGGTCAGTCTGAAAGAGGTTGCTTAGAAGTTTTTTGGGACGTTAACCTTTAAATAATTTACCATTTTGTTGTCTCATGGGGTAGTCTGAAAGAAGAAACGTGCGAAACTAGTAGAATATTTCGGTAAATATGGAAATTGGTTTTGCCGGTTTAAATTGTTGAAAAAATCTGCGTAATTTCCATTGAAAATGGGTATTTGGTGGGATTGAATGTGGAACGAATAACATTTTATGCAAGTTGTGGATGAATGGAGTACAAATATCTTGCTTAGAATAATTAAAGAAATTATTAGACCTGGAACGACCATCATATCGAACTGTTGGAGGGCATATAGTTGTTTGGAAGATGAGGGTTTTTCATCACCTCACAGTCAACCACTCCATCACCTTCAAAAATCCAGACACTAGGGCCCATACCAATTCTATTGAGGGAGAGAGAGATTGGCAAAGCATTTTTGGAGGAGGCGGCATAAGTCCAATGATTTGATGGCAGATTTTCTGGCAGCACTCAGACTAATTTATGAACCACCAGAAGCAGATTATCCATAGAAATTTGTAAATTTCAAAAATCCCCTTAAATTCTATTTATGATATTTATATTATTCTATTTATGATTTATACAAAAAAACCTAGTCAAGTTTAGATGCAATTGACAATAGACAATAATAAAGAAAACTAGGTTTAGACAGTTAAATGTCTCAAATTAAGGTAATATAATAAAAGTTTTGACATTTTTAGACAATTTGTAAAGACTTTGATCTAATTCAGACAATGTTGGATGAGTTTAGTTTAGACAATATCCAAGTATTTTAGACAAATTTAAACAATATTAGTCTAGTTTGTACCAATTTAGACAAAGATTGGTTCAGTTCAGGTTCAGTTTAGACTAAGCTAGTCAAGTTTGAGTGTGACTGTCGTGACGGACAGACCTATATACGTGCGCTCATAGATACGTGTGTTATTGACAGATTCCATAGTGATCAAACTTTTTAAAAGTGAATACATATACTAGACCTTTGTGCAGTGAACATTATTATTTACTTTTTATTCCCCCTACACGAGATAAAAGACTCAAAATCCAGTGTAAATTAGTGCATCCACGCCATGTGGCGATAAACGCTTCTCCCGTCCTCTCTTTTTTCTCTAGAGATAACTTTTTTTCTTTTTTAATCTCTCCATTAATAAAATATTTTACCAGTTTCGCGACGTGCTTAATAAAACGCGCGTAGCTCAGAACGTAGAATCGTCAGAACTTTGGGATTTAGGAGCCGGCGAGCTCCTAAGTGAGCCACCGAGCGCTAGCTTAGAATTTAATTTTAAAATTAATAAAATCCCAGAGTGTAGAAGATTCGCTACTAAAAGACACATCACCGTTGATCGATTCTCTCTCTAACTACCAAACCAGAAAATCGGAATTCTTCGACTCTATTTTTTCTTTTAAAATAGTTGTTTCGCCGTGCTGAGCGATAAAATGGACAAGGAAACAAAAACTACAAAAAAAAAAAAAACAGATCAAGGAGCAACAAAGCCCGGCGATTATTTCGGCTGGAGTCGAAGGAGTAATCCTCAATCCCACAAACCACAGCGAACCTTGCGACATTGAATCCCAAGACCATATTTAATCAAAAAAACCATAATATATGACTACTTTAGACAATTTGTTTAAGCAAATAAAGTTGTTGGAAAATGTAGAAAAAGATACCTACAATCCTAAAAAAGGACTTAAGGAAATATCCGGAAGAATATGCTTATACGCCGAACAACTGCAGAGTAAGAGACTAAAGGATTGGCTAGAAGAGGAAGCCAATGGCACAAAAGTGAAAGAAATGGAACTACAAAATGAGGAGCAAGTCAAGGAGTATTCCAAGATCATACAGTGCGAAGAATGCCTAAAGGCACAAGGGAAAACAACTAGAAGACGAACGTTAACAAAAACAGAGACATACACAAATTTCCAGAAAATTACAGAAGAAGACTGCGAAAACGAAGTATTTCCTAGGGTAGAAGTAGAACGCGGTAACATATGGGACGTCACAACAGACTACGAAATTATACTTCCGTGTAGCAAAACTTTGGACACGAAAAACAAGGTAGTTGAGATATCTATGAATAAGTTTGGAGGAAAAGACGGGCTTAGATGTCAAAATGAAGAGATAGGAGGTGTGGCTATGATGTATCATTCTTTAGGTTTCAATTAGTTATGAGAAAAAAATGCTACAATTCGTAATTAATATTTGCCCTAAAAACACAGGTTAAAATGGGGATGTAATAATCGTTGTTTTGCTTTCTTTTTCGGCTGCTAGCTACTTTTTAGTGCTGTTCGCATCTTTTTAGTTCGAATAAGAATGACGAGCGCAAGTGTGTCGTGACCAGTGTTGCCAACTTTATTTTTCAGGGGATCGTACCACGCACTTGGAAAAATCGTATTTTGTTAAGAATTTTAGAAAAAAAAATAGTTCGCATAGAATTTTCAATAAAGCAATAGTAAATGATTTAAATACGTAATATTATTATAGTTTTAAATCAATATATAATATTTAGGGTACAAGATTTTTGGGTAAATATTTTTGGGTAAGTAAGGTACAAGATTTGGCTCAAGTCTTGTCAGTCTAGCCTTGTCTGCCTAGTCTTGGCTGTGTAGTCCTGTAATCCTGTTTGTTTAGTCTTGTATATCTAGTCTTGTCCGTCTAGTCTTTTCTGCCTACTCTTGTCTGTCTAATCCGTGTACTCTTGTCTGTTTAGTCTTATCTGTCTTGTCTTGTCTGTCTAGTCAAATCAAATCAAATAAATTAATTTCATTAATTAAGTTATACAAAAAAATATAACTAAATGAAATTAATCAGGAGAAAAAAAGTAATAGTACAAATAATAAGTTTACACAAAAATCTTCTACATGCAAGAAAAGAAAAAAACCGGCCAAGTGCGAGTTGTGACTCGCGCACCGAGGGTTCCGTCCGTACAAACTTATAAGTAAGGTATCTTTTTTTTGTGGAGGACGTAGCAAGCACATTCAGTTAACTCGACAAGTGGCCCTCTTGAAATCACGACCATCTTAGTACCGCTGCAAGCATAACCTCTATATGTCGCTGTCGTACGATGGAATTCTACCCTATATTTTATTACCATACATCCCCCATTCACTATGAGTGTTCAGGGGTTCTGGAACTTCACTATTTGTTTTTAATGCTCAATTTTGCCTATATACTTATATACCCTGTATAAAGGTATACAGGGTATTTTTTTTTAATAACGCGAATATTTTTAAACTTATAAAAAGAAAACTTTATTTTAGTATTACACTTATTCACTAACTTATAATAAGATCTAACTATTTCTAGATCTAACATAAACTAATATATTAACTATTTCTAGATCTATTTCGATACTCTTTACATTCAGTTGTTCAATTGACAGCTTTTGGGCAACTGACTACCAAAAAATATAGGGCGTACATGACGTATATGTAGATTATAAACAAAATTAGACGAAATATAATTTATTATGCAGACGAAATTAATTATGCAGACGACACATCCTTACTCATTATCAACAAGACCGTAGATGATATTATTCCAAATGCGAATACTATGATGTCGTCAATGATTTCATGGTTTCATATCAATAAATTAATAATAAATAAGGATAAAACTCAAGTTATAATCTTTCAAACTAAAAGAGACACAAACCAATACCTTCCGACAATACGAATTGATGAAGAAAACCTCGATGTGCAACATTCAGTTCGGCTCCTTTGACTTTATATAGACCAATCGCTCGATTGGACTACACATATTCATCGTGTCACAAAGAGTCTGAACAAGGCAGTTTTTGCGATGAGATCACTCCAGAGCTATATAGACACAGGAGCTCTTAGAATGGTGTATTTCGCCACATTCCACTCCCATTTAAGATTTGGTATAATGTTCTGGGGAAATAGCATCCACATAAAAAATGTTTTTAGAATTCAGAAACAAGCTATTCGTATTCTGAATCATTTACAATATAGAGAATCCTGCAGAGGTCAGTTCAAAACAGCCAACATTTTAACTACCACTGCAACATATATATATATATGAATCCATACTTTTCATTGCAAAACATAGGCACTTATTCGTGAGTTTCAACAAGCCCAACGAAAGAATAACAAGATTCAGTAAGGAAGACTTTCAGCTCCCTCACCATAGATTGACGCTTACAGAAAAAAATCCACCTTACAGCAACATGAAAATGTACAACATGCTACCAAGAAAAATAAAACAATTAGTGAATTTAAATCTATTCAAAAAGGAACTCTATAAACTCCTAGCGGATATAGAACCATATAATTTGGAGGAATTCTTCTTAGAGGCCAACAAAGTTAATTACCATGCAGATGTTAATTAGACATCACAGCATCACTTTTTTTTTCCTTTGACACATTTCATTTAGAATATTTTATATCCTTAAATAATGAAATAAACTTATTTTATTTGATTTGATTTATAATATATACAGGATGTTACGGGACTTGAGTATGTCGCATGTCGGTTATAAACAAGCAAAATTTAGTCATAATAAATACCCTGTATATATTATGTATATAGGGCGTGCGTGATGAAATGCATAACGAATATAAACAAAGAAAATTCATAATAAACAACTAGGTGCCGGCACATACTTTTTAACCTTCGGACCTAACCGAGGAGGACCTAACTGTATGCAACCCATATGCTTCTGTTGCTTGACAATACCACGCAACACATTAGTGTATTTTCAAAAGGTTCTTATAGTAAATTCGCATTTTTCTTGTAATTAAACTACATATTTACGGTTTTCAGATTTTTCCCTTTACATGTGCTGTAAGACACCGCTTCTTGTCAAATTTCATGATTCTAGGTCAACGGGAAGTAGCCTATAGGTTTTGATTCCCTTGTGAAATCGCAAAATATGCGACATAAACGGTCATATCTTTTGATCGCGTTGACTTACAAGTTTGATTTTTCACAGCTGAAAGAGACCGCAGACCCGAGTATTTGATACAAATTTCAACTTGTTACCTCTACGCGTTCCTGAGAAAAATGGTCTTGACAGACAGACAGACGGACAACAAAGTGATCCTATAAGGGTTCCGTTTTCGGTACGGAACCCTAAAAACAACAGAAAAACACATTAAAGAAAAAACGCAATAGTAATAATAATATTGAATTAAGTTATACAAAAATATAAATGAAATAAAATTTCTTGCGATGAAAAAAATAGTAAATATCAAATTAGTAAAAATATATAAGAAAAACTCATCAACTCAAATAAAATTGAATCGAGGCAAAAAAAATAATAAAAAAATACCTTTATCTACATTGGTTATTTTTGTCAAAATATTCCTCTAAAAAATACGGTCTAAGTTAATGATTTATTCAGAGATATCTTGTTTAAAATTTCTTACACTCGAGATACTTCTATATTTTGTCGGTAAAGAGTTATATATTTCAATAGCTGTGTATATGGGACTTCTCTCGCATGATTAACTTGTGGTGAGGCGTGTTGTAAAGTATGGGTCTTTGTCTAGTGTTTAGTTCATGTGAAACTAGATGTTTCTTAAACTTATTTTTATACTTAAACATAAACAATAACAATTCATAGATATAAGTGCCTGTTACTGTTAGTATCTAGCATACCTAAATTTGTCTCTACAAGATTCATTATATTTTAATTGATATAAAAAGAGTGCCCGTTGCTGCGTTTTAAAAACATCATTACTGCCTCAGCACTACCCCAAAAAATTATTCCAAATCGAAGGTGGGAATGAAAATTTGAGAAATACACTGTTCTTGAAACTGCAAGATTCACGTAACCTTGTAACATTCTTAATGCATATGTTGCTTTGTTAAGCTTCGGCAGCAAACTCGCTATATGGGACGACCAATCCAGTATGTTGTCTGGATGAACTCCTAAGAGCTTTACCGATTTTCTTACATCCAAAACCTCACTCAACCTCATCAATATTTAGGTCTGTGGGATATAGTTTCAGGCTTCTACATGTTTTAAAAATAATCACATTCGTTTTCTTTTTATTCATAATCAACGGATCATTTTAAACCATGATTTTAGTGAATTGATTACTGAAGTTGCATTTGTTTGTATGTCTTCCACGCACTGATTTTTTAGTAAAATACTGGTGTCGTCCGCATAATTTAACATTTGAATCGGCTTATTAGGAATTGATATTGGTAAGTCGTTAATATACATGATGAACAGGAGAGGGCCCATAAACCTTGTAGTATCCCCATTTTGACAGTTCTCCTTTTGACAGTCTGATATGAAGGTGCCATTTGATGTTTCTAGCTTGGTGCACTGTTTACGGTTATTTAAATATAACTGTATCCACTGTAAAGGGATTCCTCTTATTCCCAGTTTTTCCAATTTCGTTTCCAATATCTGATGATCCACAGTATCATAAGCCTTTGACAAGTCCAACAGTAAACCGTCATTTATACAGTTTTCATCTTGTTGTTCGTAGATATTGTCTATACAATCAAAGCACGCAGTGCAGTTTCTATACTCTTCCCTTTGACAAAACCATGTTGTGATATAGAGAGGATATTATAATTTTGAATATTTTGAATAAAATTTTGAGTTATGGTCGTTGATTTTAAGTGTTCTGGGAATATACCATAAGAGATAGTTATTTATTACAAAAGTTCTGCGATTTGGTAGAAACTTTCTTTGATTATATGAATTGGTACCTCATCATTCCCCGCACTCCTTTTGTTTCTAAAGCTCCTAATTATAGTGTGGAGTTCATTTTCCGTGAGTGGATTCACAAACATTGATCTGTCTGAATGTGCTGCACTCACGTCGCAAGGGACGTTTTGTCGAATTTGAATCAGTTTTTCGGCATTATCTGTGTAATGATTATTAAAATTGGTGACCGCATCTACTGGGTTTACATCTGTGATTATAGGAAAATTTTGTTTATTTAGGTTAATAGGCGTTATTTGTTTAATAACATTCCACGTTGTTTAACTTCCTTGTTACAAAATAACAATAATAATAACTGGCTTCATATCGATCATGGTTTACGATGCAGCACATTCGAAAACATATTCTTCTGCCAAATTGTTTATGTCAGCCCTGTTATTGCAAATACTATTATCTTTGCAAAAGATAGCAACACCTCCGTGCATTCGTTCGTTTCTGCAATAAGAGGAAATTAAAGTAAATTATTTTATTTTATATAGTTTTATTTGTTCCTTGCATTTCCAATGTTCTGTAAAGGCCAACAACATAGAATGCCGGTTTTTCTCGACATGAATTCGATTATGTCTATCGAGTTTCCAATATATTGCAGATTTTGATTGATCAAACAAAGTTTCCCTTGTTTTAGATTTGTTGTTGGTTGACTTTTTATGTCCGATTGTTTATTATAAAAATTGCTTATAAAAAAAGACGATTTACATAAGTGTACCGGGGCCATATTTCCGGTTTTTTAATTTCTTTTAGATTCTCCAGCGGTACCGATACCTTGAAAGAAGCGTAATCATCTGGGTGATTAGATGAGAGCTTTTTACAAAAAACTGAACTAAAATCTTTACTTTTCAGATAAGCGATTAGGTCAGCTTCTGTTAGAAGCGGTTCAAGTCTCGTTACATGTAAATGAGCATATCTGGATATTGCCTTTATTTCCATGTTTTCTATGCTCGTCCCTATGACGATATTTGAGCGGCGGGAAGATTTCCTATACTTTTTTTGTGTCTCCCATTTCTCACTATTTATCTCGACTTGTTTCGTTGTTTGTCGTTGGTTGAGTCTCCGTATCATTTTGGTTTTTAGAATGATGTTCTTTTTCCGTTTCAAGTATTCGCTTATCAGACCGCGATGAGTTTTTGTTGACGGGGATATCTGTGTTTTCGTCTATTTCGGCTGAGGTAGAAATCTCTTTATTAAAAGATTTAAATGTAAAATGCTCGATTTCACTTTGTATTTTAATTAAATTTTCCTTTAATTTGTGGTTTTCTTCTCTTAGAACTTTTAAGTCTTCACTCATTTCACTGGCGGACTATTTTAGTGGCTCCACTTATTTTTTAACTGCTATACTAATGATCTCAGAGAAAGATGAGCTTTTTAAAAATGCGATAACTTGCTTTTGGTAAATATCGGAGCATGTTTTAGCCGACCTAAGTTCTCTAGACATTTTGAAATTTCACTATTGTTTCTTCAATATTATATTGTTTCTTAAATACTAAAAGTTTTAAAGTTTTCGTTTATAAACTGAGACCGCTGGAACTCACACTACCACTCTGCTTGACTGTCCCGAAGCGACTAGAGCTTGTCTTGTTTGTCTAGTCTTGCTTGTCCAGTCTTGTCTGTCTAGTCTTGTCTGTCTAGTCTCGTCCGTCTAGTCTTGACTCTCTAGTCTTGTCTGTCTAGTCTTGTCTGTCTAGTCTTGTCTGTCTAGTCTTGTCTGTCTAGTCTTGTCTGTCTAGTCTTGTCTGTCTAGTCTTGTCTGTCTAGTCTTGTCTGTCTAGTCTTGTCTGTCTAGTCTTGTCTGTCTAGTCTTATCTCTTTAGTCTTGTCTGTCTAGTGTTGTCTGTGTAGTCTTGTCTGTCTAGTCTTGTCTGTCTTTTTTTATGGTGGTTTAGGGGAAGCTCTCCCAGTCTGAGTGTGAGGCTCTCACTCACTAAACCCCTTATCCACTTGGCTTTAGTATGCTACACTCCGGATTGCTTGCGCATTCCTTCAGGGTGTGCAGCCCGGACGGTAGATGTCGCCCTAGTTGGGAGTGAAGGGGTCTTTCACCTGCTTTGCCTTCAAATTCAAATTCAAAATAATTTATTTACATTATGTAAGAACCTGCAATAAGCAGGCCTAAATGAAACATGTCAAAAAAAAAATAATAATAATACATAATAATACAAGGAAATAATAGTAATAATAATATAAACTACTAGATAAACTTAATAAAGACGGAACAAAGCTTGAATATATAAATATACTCAACGTTTCCGGAACTCTATAATACTAATGAGTCTTTTTAGGACTACCAAAAACAAATCTCGTATGAAATTTGTCAGTTATTCTATAGCTTTCAGTCCACCTTCGTGGCACTCAACAAAAACCATAAAAATAACATTGATTTTTAAGATCATGTCTTTCCGATACCTTGAGTGGATAGCCATCTGTGGACGCGTTTCGAGATTTATCTCTCATCAGCACAGCTTTGCTTCCATGAACAATATTTTGTAAATCACTCACTTGAAAACCCATGTGTTGATTAGGGTTAGATGTTTTTAATTTTGACATTTTGTGAGAGAGACATGAACTTAGCAGGTTATTGATATAAATGATAAAATTTAAAAATTTATCAAAATTTATCATTTATATCAATAACCTGCTAAGTTCATGTCTCTCTAGGCAAGATTAAAGATGATTTACACAAGGACATTGATTCATATGCACATTGACAGGTTGTTATGGTGCAACGTGCATTTCGGGGACGGTACGGAACAGAAACGCCAAAACATGATTGGTTTATTACCATCATATCCCTTACTTTCAGACAATGGATTTCATATATTTCCGGTGTGTGGTTCCCGGTTGTGAAAGTAATATGAAGAAAAAGTTTCTGCACAGTGTCTTTCATTTACCAGGAGATTTTGATATTTATATGTTCATAAACCTCTAACCACTCGTGGGTTTGCACACTTTGAGGGTTCATGTTTCCAAACAACTGCTAAGACTAATTTGAATCCGAAAGTTATTGGTAAAATTTTAAATGTTGAATCTGCCTATGTCTTCATTAATATTATGATTTTGTGTATATATATATTGTCATAATCGTCTACATTTCAATGTTGTTTATATAGCTGCAATATTGCAACAGGGGATTCGCAATATCGAAGAAGCTGTTTCTGGTAATTCATATGAATTGTCCACTTTAACACCAATATCCCATAAGTCTTCACAAGCTACACCAGATGTTGACCATCTGGCCACACCAGATGTTTCTAGTATTAAAGAAATAGGAATTTTAAGTACAATTTGTTTGTCTATGTTTTATGTTTTTCTTTTAACCATGTTTTAGCTGCTAGTCCATACAAACGTCCTTACAACATACTCCACATGGTTGATGAAACGCGAATGCAACATTTAACACCCAGAGAAAAAAATATTACTGCGAGCTAGAAAAAGCAAAACTTACTGAGTACTTGTGCGAAGAAATTGTTTCGACTTTCATCTGAAATTTTCTACAATTCCATTATGAATACCATGAGGAAAATAGAGAAAATGCCAACAGTAGTGCAGCTCTTTTTTCAAAGTCAATTTAGGAATGTAAATAAGTAGTCGAAAGCAGGCCGATACACCTTTGACGAAAAAGAATTTTACATTGCGCTGCAAAGGAGCGGTGCTAGGGGATATAAGCAAATAAGTTGTTTTCTATGCCATCTACACGTACTTTAACCTTTCGTGCACCACGTGGGGTTTAATAAACCCCAGCGAAACAAAAATCGTCGTATCTTTTTAAACGGCTGCGCGAATTCCACGAAACGTCGAGTAGCTGGAGTTGCGACGTTGCCAGGTCGCATAGTAACAGTGATTTAGTAGTAGCGTCGCAGGCGCAGCAGACGGTCGCTCGCAAATTGTGGCAGGGTGTCACAAACCCCACGTAGTTCGGCACGTCGTCTAAAAGGTAAGCAGTTTGACATGCAAAATATACTTATTTCTACATAAATATTTATTTATTTTGTTTTTTTAATTACTTTAATCGTTTGTGTATTTGTTTGCAGGTCTCATAATGGTTCGACGTTTAGATCAACATGAAATATTATCGGCACTTCTGGATGATAGTGATGGTGACACAGATGAGCTAAATTTACCCGGAAGTGAAGGTGATTCGGATCATTTGAGTACTCAATCTGAAAGTGACATCAAAGAAGATGTAGTGGACGTGGACATTTCTTCAGGAAGTGAGTCTTCTAGCTCGCAAGGCTTTTATATTAGTAAAGATGGCAAAACAAAATGGCAAAAAAGATCCGTTGAGAACTAATGTTCGTACAAGACAAGAAAATATAATTACACAGTTGCCGGGAGTGAAAAGTCAATATAAAGACAAGACAACTAGTTTAGAATGCTTTGAAGTATTTATTTCCAATGATATACTTGAATCGGTTGTGAAACATACGAATGTAAAGATATGTCTTTCGAGACCACAGCCACCAGACGATGAACCGCTAAATGTTCTCTATAAAGAAACAACGGCATATGAGATGAAAGCTGTTTTTGGGCTTTTGTTTTTAGCAGGATTGTATCGTTCTGGGAGACAAAACCTCAATGACCTCTGGGCTTCAGATGGTACTGGAATCCAAATATTTCGATGCACGATGTCTAAAAATCGTTTCTCGTACTTACTAAATAATATGAGATTCGATGACGCTACGACTAGAGAAGACAGAATAAAGACTGGTCGTTTAACACCAATCCGAGACATATTTGAAACTTTTCTCTAGCTTTGCCAAAATGCGTATACACCATCCGAATGCCTAACTCTTGATGAAGAATTGGTTGCCTTTCGAGGGAGGTGCGGATTTCGGCAGTATATCCCATCGAAACCCGCAAAGTATGGAATTAAATTCAATAAGTTCAATAATGGCATTGAAGCAGGAAAATCTAACACTAGGAGGAAGTTTATTCGTGATCTGGGAATGGCTTTGATTGAAGACCACCTGAGAAACCGCAAAGATAATCCACGAATTCCAAGGGATTCTCGTAAGCGCATACATGTCTAACTTGGTGAACCAAGTTTGGAACCACCAAAGAAGATGCCAAGACGTGTAACAAGATGTTCGGAATGCGATAGAAGAAAAGATCGAAAGACCAAGTACGGTTGCGAGCGATGCGAAGTACCTATATGCTTAGAGCACGTATATTTTTTTGTAAAAATTGTGCAGATTTGAACCAATTGGGATCTCATGAAGACTAATTATGTTTAGTTATTTTTATTTTATTATTGTTTCTTATCTAATTAGGCCCTGAAATAAAGGGCAATAAGAAGTTTTTAGTTAAGTTTTTTTATAAGGCTAAACCAAATAAGATGGTCTCCTTTTAGTTATGTTTATTATGTAAAGTTTTATTGTTACAATGCCTACAGATATTAAAAATGTTTATTTTACTTAACAAATTTAGTTTATTTCTATCTCCTAATAGTCCAAAAACAATATAAATATGTATAAAATAAACTTTAAAAAGATATTCACTGTATATAGATAGAATGATATATGGGGTATAGGAAACCCCACATAGTACAGGACGCAACATTTACCCACATGGTTTACGGAAGGTTAAACAGAGTTTTACGATATATACCGTTAGAGTGTGGAATCTACAATAAAATCTTTGCATATTTGTGTAAAACTTCAGACAATAAGGCGCAGGTAGATAGAGTCTGCATATTAATGTTTGATGAAGTATCTTTAAAACCCAATTTATATACAGTCAGGTTTTATATACAGTCTAGTTACAGTTTTATATACAGTCAGTTAGCGAAGGATTAATTTATAAAATTGCCGTGTTCATGATTCGAGGTCTTACTAAAGCATGAAAGCAGCCGATAGCATTCTATTTTATACAGTCTACAGCAAAAACATTTCCTCTTAAAAAATGTATCACAAAGGTTGTAAGAGCTGTTCATGAAAATACTAATTTTATTATTGTTGTGTCAGTTAGTGACATGGGCAGTTCAAACAGATCTGCCGTACTCAGTTTTAGTGCGGACAACGGACGTCCCGTGGAACCTATTAAAACCATTACTCAATGGAAGAAGGTAACAACCTGGCAAAGAGCAACGAGGTATGTGCCATAACGAAGGGTATGAGTTTGTGCATATGCTAAATGGCACTGGAGCTCAACCACATCGTGCTCGTCGACAAGTACTTGCTGACAAAATACAAAGAATTAGCTAAAGTACATACGTTGCGTGGAGTTTAGCGATTGTTCCTTCAAGCTCAAGCTTGTTTGCAACAATACCCAGAGGGCGAGCGAATATATATCCGGATGCCCAATCACAAGTCTGAAACCGCGGAGTTGCATAGGAACATATTCACTCTATATACGGCGCGGCAGCTACAACTTGGGCGCAGTACGAGAACTCAACGTTTGAAATTTACTTTTAACAGATAACAGTGCCGAAGTTGATGTGGTCACCTTCTTGAGGAGATATCTTCATCATAGGAGACAGCTCTTGTCCATAGCAGCCGGAGACAACGACATGGCAAGCATGGGTCCCCACGAGAAGGAAAAATTCTTTGAAAAAGCAATCGCCGATTACGAGCGCAGAATTGCAGGAGAAGGCGAAGCCGAAGAGGAGGATGTTATAGTTCCGAAAGCAAGTATGTAATATAATCATAAGATCTTAATTCATCTTAAATCTTAAAAAATAAGATCATCATATGTGCTTTTAGATTAGCGTTTGACAAAGTTAGGACAGCAGGTGGATACATATAAGTGCATACGGACTCTCAAAATCAACTGTCAATAGACATCTCAAATTCAACTGATGGTAATAAACTTCAGGAAGACCTAAAATCTCTGGTAAAGTGGTCTGAATCAAACGGAATGTTGTTAAATCCGGATAAATGCTAATGCATTACCTTCACTGGAGCAAACAATATAATCCAAAATGATTATCGTATTGATAATAAGATCGTTAAAAGAGTATCCGTTGTAAAAGAACTTTGTGTACTATTTGATGAGAAAATTACATTTGTCCAGCATATAAATTCTACTATAAGCAATGGTTCTCAAACACTTGGATTTGTTCTGGGAAACACTCAGAAATTATCAATACTTTCCACAAAAACTGTATACATGTCACTAGTAAATTCTTGTCTCCATTATGTCTCTTCTGTATGGAGCACCTATTATCATGTTCATATCCACCATCTTCAGTGTATACCAAATAAGTTTTTGAAATGTATTGCTTATAAAATGGGCTTACACCAAGGTACTTACAATTATTGTCAAATCTTGCACTATCTTCGGATGTTTACCTTAGAAACCAGTCGGAATAGAGCGGACCTAATTTTTTTATTCAGGTTGAGTTGTGGTATAACATCATGCCCAGAATTGTTGTCACTAATTAAATTCAAGATTATTACAATACCAACTCGTAAGTGTGAACTTTTTAGCATTCCCATACACCATACTAATTACGGCTACAATAGTAGCATATCCCGCATTATGATACTGGGAAATCTAGTTTTTTCAAATGGTGTATGCATAACTGGGGTGAGCTTGCATACTTTTAAAAAATGTCTTAATGGGGTAGCTAATGTGTGAAATCTAGTGTAAAGGGTAGATATATTTGTCGTTACGTTATGTTATACTGTTTACATTGTACTATTTTTTGTAAAGAGGGGTTTGCCCGTTTGTATAAATAAATAAATAAAAGATAATGACGTCACTACGGAGTCTTTTGCAGCGAACGATGAATTCGTCTGCTGCATTTATAATAGTCGAAGCGTCAAAACCGTAAATAAAGCTCGATTGGAAATCTTTGACAGGATGTACAAACCCGAGGAAGGACAAGAATTATTCCACAAAAAAATTCGTAACACCGCCGCTTTAAACTTTCTTATTTGCACCAGGGAATTATGTCAACATTTACTGCGAACCATATATATATTGCCTGTGTATGGTTGAATACGGACCAGAAAAATCCAACAATGAAACGTCCAGAAAACTGTGGTTGGACTATAAACGATAATGGATGCTACGACTTCGTTTGCTTTGTCGGTTTTAGACGTAATTCTATTACAAAACTCTAAAACTTGCTCGTAGTAAGCGAAAAACAAAATAAACGAAAAGAAAATGGCTGATTCATCATCAAAGAAATACACAGCAGATGAGATCAAGGAGATCGCGCCTAATTATAGAGGTCGACCAGAGAATTTTAAACCGGACTTTCGTCCAACAGGAAATTCAAACCCTGCTCGCCGAGGACCTAGATCCGCGAAACCCACACTACCAATATGTCAACGAGAACACTAATCCGACGCCCCAAAGAAACGATCTTTTGATAAACGACGCGTACTTCGGTTTCGAAATTGCCTTAACTGAGCATCGACCAAACGAGGACTTCGCCGTTAATTATGCAAAATTGAACGACATTAAAAGAAAAACAATTGGAGAGGCGCTTATAGGAACAGGAGTTGCAATATTATACAACAGCTCTCTTATGGTTCCGATTGACCGACTTGAAGATCAAGCAGAAGCACCAGGTAATCACGACAACCGACAAGAAGATCCGTGATTGGATGCGTGACGTTGAATTTAACGTACCGTTGCCCGTGGCTGCATATTTGAATCAAATAGGCACCTACACGGATAAGGACGGTAAAATGTTATATCATCGCGTCCCAGAATTTCCAATATCAGTGGCTACCAACAGGACCGGATACCATGAGCCAATGATCACGCTGGAAAACCTTAACCTTTTTGAAGAGGTTCCCAGCCTTGGAGTCGCAGGCGATTTCATCAGGGCGCTGGCAGACGAGGGAAACAATCCTATTGTTAACATAGGAGTACAACCCTTCCAGGGTCTAAATTTTCGAACAACCTACTAGGTACTACGCCATTTCTCTCAGAGAGAAGAATGGAAACACGTAGACGCTTAGGTTTTTTTACGGGATCACGCCCACTCACTTCCGTGAAAACATCCCGAATACAAGGCTAAATTTTAAACTTTTAAAAGGAATTTCCAAGATTTTGGAAACTATTGCAACTTCTAAAGTTATGAAGCTATAATTCGGAAACTTGACGTTAGCTGGAGAAGTCAGGTAGTGAGAACTATCCCGATCATGACGATGGAACAACAACGGTGGACCGAACGGAGTGTTCAGCCGAGCTCATATGTCGCATCGCCGATTTCGATTATCGGTGCGTCTTATCTGTTTGGCTTTCAACTCGACAAGGAAGCCGAAACTCATCCAGACCGAACAAAGCAGCACGCCAACTGGTGTTGTCTTGAACCGCTCGAAGAAAACTGGGTCATACCAGTCGAGATGGTTGCTAACCGAAATGCGAGAAGACAACTCCCGGATAACTTAGACCTAATTAGGTTTACGTCTACGGGGCAGTCACAACGCTACAGGTTACAAATGACTATCACGCGAATGGTAGTGTCGCGAGGTCAAACGAGGTAGACAAAACCACACCGACAAGCGTTCTTCTGAACAAAGCAGGATTTAGATTCCAAAACAAACTTTGTCAAACTTTCAGACAAAAATGAACAAAGGACACTAAAGACCACGTCCCCCCAAAATTTCTCAATCAAAATTTTCAAATATTCAGGCAAAAACAACAAAACAAAACATGAAAGGGTGAACAATTGCCGGCAGCGGTTGAGGATATAATTCTCAAGGACACAAAGGAAACAGAAAATGATTCAGGTATGCCATTACCACCGATAATGTCTAAAATCGAATATTCCTCAAATTATTTAATACCATCTGTACTATTTTACAGCAATACAATCCCATAATCAATCTGATGAAGAGCATTTGTGGGATATTGATATAGAGGACGATGAATCGGAGGATGATGTGATTGCCTCAGATACCAGCATCGACTAATACATTAGAATTAAGGATTCCTCATTTTTTTCTTCTTTATTTAATTTTGTTACAGTTAAGAAATATTCAAAATAAATGTATTAATATTTTTTTTTAAAGAGCGTCAGTCATGTACCTACTTATTCCAGAAATCTTTCATGTAAAAAAAGTTACCCTTCATAGTGGTTTATAGAATACGATAATCTCAATTTTTTTTTACGGCAGTATTAATGTTTCCGTTTTATTTAGATATAAAATTATAGTTTTCATGGGCGTGTTAAAAAATTTCAGTATCATATCGACTGTTTCTCCTTGTAAAGAACCCAACATGCAGTTCAAGTAATTAAAAAAAAAATGAATTGATTTTATGTAATTACAGAGGGGTCAAGCTTCATAGATCATTTTTTAGAGGATTTTTGTCTGACATTTTTTATCTATGCTTAAAAGGGCCTCTTAGATAATATATTAAATCAGACAGAGGTAAGAAATTTATTTTTCCAAAAACACGATCGTTCGTTGCGGCCGGGCAGGAAGTTCGCGGATTCATAGGGCAAGTTTGCAGCAGCTTTTTTTTTTCGTCTGACGATTATTGAATGTGCTCAGGAGGGCCTCTAAAACAATATGCAAACAGAACTAGCCTACAAATTTTCAGCCGTAGGTAATAACATTTTTTTAGCATGTTTGTTTTCATTTTTGACACGTCTTACGTGTCTTTTGCAGGGGATTTCAGAAAAATCCTGGCGGATGGCACTTTTCAATGGTTCTCCCAACCATCTTACAAAATTCCAGCCTGAGGTAATATCATAGTACCTCCGCGGCCGCCGGCTCTTAGTCTATGCATGTGATCCACGTAATTTAATAAATAATAATCATTACATTTCTAAATCAGCAAGCGTGTTGGATAGATATAAATTTTCTTTGTTACGCATATGGAATGTTGATGAGACAGGTGTGACAACGGTGCAGAAAACCTAGAAAAATATTTCTGACAATGCGTCAGAAAAACATTTAAGAACTTTCTGGCAGAATCTTCACTATCCGGAAATGGTACTCTGTAGTAATTGGTCTACCCGGATTTTTGCATTGAAATGCAAAGTGAAATGTATCGAAATGCCAATTATTAGCAATCTGGTTATAGATGAAGTTGCAATTCGGCAACAAATCGATTATGATGGTATGCGGTTTTATGGGCATGACGATCTTGGTGTGAATGGAGAGTTTTATGGTGACAATCCTCTGCAAGCTAAGAACGCTTTACGCGTGTTCATTCTTGTTGCCATAAATAACCACTGGGAAGTATCCCTGGGATACTTTTTGATACAATCATGAAGCGGTAACGAGAGAGGTAGTTTGTTACTAAAATGTTTAGAACTAATTAATGATACTGGAATTATTGCAAGATCATTGACGTTTGATGGAGCCAGAGTTAACGCTAGCATGTGCCTCTTTAGGTTTCAAGTTTGAAATTAGTAACAATTTTAAACCGTATTTCATACATCCGGTAACTCAGAACAAGATTTATTGTTTCTTTGATTCTTGCCACATGATAAAATTAATCAGGAACTGTTTAGGAGACAAGTTAATTTTAACATGTGGTGAAGAACAAATCTTATGGGAAGACATATTTCTTGTTTCAAAATAACAAAAGGAAGAAGGATTAAAAGTTGCCACTAAAATATCAATAAGCATATTGCGTATCAAACCAATAAAATGAATGTGAAGCTGGCAGTACAAACACCTAGTGAAAGTGTCATTTGTGCTTTACTATTTATTGAAAGTTGTCGACCTAAATATTATAAAATATTGCAAAATTTTGTAAAATTTTCGATGATGCCTTTGATATGTTAAATGTCTAGTCTACATTTTCTAAATTACAAAATGCCACGTTGCCCTAATGAAGGAAGGATAATTTTGAGTTGAAAAGTTATGCACATACCATGGAACTGTAGATTCTTTAAAGAAATTAAAAATGATAAAAATACAGTGTAATCCGTTTATTATGACTCCGCCTATATTGACCAACCTCTTAAAATGACTTAATTGCAGTGTAATGTTTGGTTTTCCTATTAAATCCTATATAGCAAAGTTCGGATATAATGACTTTCTTTAAAATGACATGTCGCTTATTTTGACTTATTTTTAAGAAATTATATCCGGTTACAGTGACCGTCACCACCGATTATATGCGATTATATGCAGATTAGAAAATTGCAGATTAGATGCGGATTAGATATTATATGCAAAGGAACTTGGTGTTGGCAATTCGGACATATCAATGATTTTTAAAAGCAAGAACCAGATTAAGAAATCGTTTAAATCAAATGTTTTGAATCCGAAGTGACTTCGAAAATCACTACAGAATAATGTTAATCAAGCGTTAATTTAGTGGTTTAAAATGGCGAAAAACAAAGGAATACCTATCAACGGCCCCATGTTACAAGAAAAGGAAAATGTTTTTGCTTAACGTTTTGGTATCCTCAACCTTAATTGTTCTACGAGCTGGATAAGTCGTTTTAACCCTACACTGCACAGTGATGCATATTTGCATCACACATGTTTCCCGCCTATAACTTGAAATTTACACAGTTTAAAAGTACGTATTACATGTAGATTCCAATATAAACCGTTTCCCCGCCAAACGACGCTGCGCAGTGTTTCATAACCTCAACATTTAGTTCTACAACTGCAAATCTAGTGTTGTGTTGTCAAGCAAAAAAAATTGTGATTTTTATTGTGAAATAATTTATAAAATATAAACAAAGTAAGTATAATAAATTTATTATATATTCCTTAGTTTATAAAGTTTGCTTTAGTAATAGTAGATCATTTATATATGCGTTTTTTGATGCTTTTACATGGCCATAAGTTTGTGATTCATATATGAATCAGTGTGCATTTAGGTATCTTAGAGTACTTGCATACTAAAATATAACGAACTGACATTTGTATATAATTTGAAGTACTTATACATTTAATTTTTGTATTTTAGATGCCCTTTATGTACAAAAACGGTCAGGTGGGAGTAAATTTAGAAGATTTGACCGGCGATGAATTGTTTGATTTGATTGATGACATACCAAGCGGAAGTGAAGATGAGTTGGATGAAGGTAGTGAGGATGAAGATTTCGAATCCAGGGCCAATAATCCGGCTTCTGAAGAAATGCTGGAAGAATATTATACCAATGATGTTGCTGAAGAAACTTCCCAGGCTGAAGAAGAACCAGGAACATCCAGTAATCCCACTCAAAAGAAATCCACATCTGTGCCTTCGAAATGCAAGGAGTTATTGTGGAGAAATAAGAAACTTGATGATGTAGCATCAACTTTCACTGGTAACATAGACTTGTCATTGTCAGAGATAATTTCAAATTTGGAAACACCTTATGATTATTTCAAATATTTTTTTGATGATGCTCTTATCGAACACATTGTCGAAGAGAGTAGAAAGTACAGTACTTCCAAGGATCCATCGAAATTATTTCAATTTTCAAGAACTGACCTAAATAGGTATTTGGGTATTTGTATTTTATCGTCAGTAACATCGATTACGAATACAAGAATGTACTGGAATGACACAATTGGCCTACGAATTGTTCAGGATGCCTTGAGCGTAAAAGCATTTGAAAGAATAAGATCTTTTTTACATTTCAATGATAATTCTACTGATGCTCGTGGTGATAAATTGCATAAAATACGACCAATCGTGGACTCTCTTTCAAATAAGTTTTTGACAATTCCGATGGAGGAGATGCTCTCAATTGATGAGCAAATCTGTGCAACTAAAGCACGCCATCATATGAAGCAATATTTACCATTGAAGCCACATAAGTGGGGATATAAGTTATTTGTCCTGTCTGGTGTTTCAGGTTTCTGTTATAAATTTGAAATTTATACAGGAAGAGAAAATGATCCTGAAAAACGCTTACCTGAAGAACCTGATCTCGGAGCAAGCAGTAACATCGTTGTGCGTCTCGCTCGAGATATTCCAAGGAATAATTACTACAAACTATACTTTGACAATTATTACACTTCCGTACCTGTAATTACTTATTTGGCTAAACTTGGTATACATTCCCTTGGAACAGTAAGGAGGAATAGAATTCCATCGTGCAAAGTTCCATCAGAAGCCGAAGGAAGGAAATTAGAAAGGGGGACATCTGGAGAATTTGTTGCTAGTTATGAGGGTATAGACATTAGTAACGTCTATTGGAAAGACAATAAAATGGTTACTCTTTTATCTTCGTTTGTTGGCATCGACCCCGTAGACATGGTAGATAGATTTGATAGAAAAAAGCGAGAAAAAATTAAAGTTCCCTGTCCCGCTGTTGTCAGGCAATACAATCGTCATATGGGGGGTGTTGATCTGCTAGATAGCATAATTGGCAGATATAAAATCAAAATGAGATCAAGGAAATGGTACATGAGACTGTTTTACCATTTGCTTGACATAACTGTCATAAATGCTTGGCTCTTGTACCGACGGTGCAATCAAGAAAATAAAAAACTAATGAAACTGGCTGATTTTCGTGTAGAATTAGCTCGAACATTATGTTCTATAGGAATATCGTCAACGCCAAAACGAGGACGGCCTTCTGGGGTGCAACAAACCATTGAAGCTAAAAGAAAAAAACCGAATGCAGCTCCACTTCCTCCACAAGACGTAAGACTTGACAACATAAATCATTTTCCAATTTGGAATGCTACAAGACTGCGATGTAAAAATCCAACTTGCAAAGCACAAACATTTATTGTTTGTAAAAAATGTAGGACTGCATTATGTTTTAATAAAGGCAAAAATTGTTTTAAGTCATTTCATGAAAAGTAAATGTAATTTTCCTTGGGCTTAGTAATAACCAATTCACGCTGGTGCATATATGAATCATAGCATATTTTTCAAAAAAATTAATATATAAACTTACAGTAAATTTTTTAAATTATTTTTCCCTTATTCCTAACATACACTTACATATATTTACATAATTGCTAATTAAAAATAAAAAATTGCGCAGTGTAGGGTTAAAGTGAGACAAAACAATGTGGCGGTCTGTTGATGAAAGTTCTACAACAAACCGGTTAACAACCACTGTGTGACCAAATCTACGGAAACAATTTTCTGATGATGAAATTTTCAATGCAAATGAAACTGGTCTGTTTTATAAAACAATGTCGGACATAACTTTAAAATTTAAGGGAGAGAATTGTAGTAGAGGCAAGTTAACAAAAGATAGAATAGCCGTCATGGTAGCAGCAAATATGACCCGCACTCGGAAGCGGAAAAAATTGCTCGTTATTGGAAAATCTAAAAAACAAGATGTTATAGCAGTGTTAAATCGTTGCCAGTTGATTATGCAAACAGCCGTAAATCCTTGAATGACTTTAGAACTGTTCGAAAAGTGGCTTCTTGAATGGGATCGCGATTTGGTGGAAGAAAAAGATTTTATTGCTGGTTGATAATTACCTGGCGCATCCCAAAGTTACTGCATTAAAGCCTATAACACTTGTCTTCCTTCCACAAAATACAACATCAGTCTTTCAGTCAACGGATCGATGAATAATAAGGTCACTCAAAAGCAATTTCAGAAAAAACCTTGTACTTAAAATGATAAATAGCCGTGATTAGAATCAAAATAGCTCTGCTATTTCAATGTGGATATCTTATGCTGTATGATGAATATCGAATAAAATGCCACAAAGTACCATTACGAAGTTTCATTACAAAGTACCATTTACAACTGTTTCAAACTTGCAGGATCCATTGAAAACAATGCTAATTTACCTGTTCCAAATATAGCAATACAAATGAATTTTATTGATGAAGATGACGTTCCTTTATCTTTGTGGGTACGAAACCTAAATTCAAACTCGTTAATAGCATATGGAACGATTATGTTGACATTGATTAGCGCTCTCCTGTCATCAGAAGAACCATCAGATGAAAGTATCGTAGAGAAAAGTACAGCTAATGAGAAAAAACGAAAGCGACGAGCAACAGGAAGTCGAGGAAGAATAAATACCTACCGCAGAAGAGGCTTTAAAAGCTGCAGACTTATTATCGCGATTTGTTTATACCAATTTTGAAAATAATAATTTAAACAGGGCAATGTTTTCTTTATACTCTAATGTTAAATGCTGTTATTAGAATCTAAAGAGAAAACAAAAGCAGAAAATTATTTCTTATGTAAAAAATGACATTGATATTATGTGCAATTTTTATTGTTTTGTTTGCAAATAGGTATGTCCGTTGTATGGTGTTTATTTTGTATAAATTTATGTTTCTTGTTTTGTTAATAGATATATACATTTTGTGGTTTTTCTCTCTGAAATGAATAACTAACTGAATAACTAACAAAAATAGGAAGTTCCATATTTTCTAAGACTATGCTTTGTATGACTTCCGCTTATTATGACGGATTTGTCACTTCCCTTCTATGTCATTATAAGCGGATTCCACTGTATTTCTATTTTACTAGGAAATCGGAAAACTGGTTTTGTTGGCTTCAATATTTATTGACCTATAAATTAAAACAAGACCACTTGGAAACGTATCGAGGCTAGCTACAAAAGGCTATTGGTGAGGCATGAAATAGCTGTTTCTGAAAAGGGTAACTGTCTCATAAATGACGTTCAAATTTTATATGTTACAGCACGAAAAAGAAGTGGTGTTATTGGAATTTTCTCGAAGGACGAAGATGAAACTGATGCCGACATATTATTTGACCAGGAGTATTTAACCACGTTATGGTCATTAAGCCCTTTTGTTAATAACGTAGTGTCGCACATCAGTGGATTTGTAGCACGAAAGATATTAAAAAATAAAAATTTCTGCAATATATGTACAACAGTTTTATTGCAACAAGTAACGTCGTCTCTGAGTTGATCAAAATCAAAAACTGAAGAAATTTTGTTTTTCCTTCAGACGATGCCGACGTTATAATAATTTCTCGCATAACAAAGCGTACCATAAGAGAATTAAATGTTTTGATTTTTAAGAAACCTAATGTAAAAAATATTATTGTAAATGCCGTATTAGCCCGAATATAACGCGACATTTTTCGACCATTTATTTTCCGTTAAAAAAACGACTCGCGCTAAATTTGGGGTTTAAGTATTGTAATATAAACAAGGACATTCTCCTACGGAGCTTGAAACGCGACTGAACGCCCGACCAATTCCTAGCTCGACCCACCAAGTCAAACCAACCATGTGATCTAGGCCTGCGCTTTTGTATGCGTAGCGCTACTGCAGTACGGATATGTCTCCGGTTGTTAACGTCTCGCGAGTTAAGGAAGCTGCCCAAGGCCAACACCAAGTCTGCACCTGCAAAAGTGCTGAAACTAACATTTCAGCTTATCTTTCATATATAAAGATATGCGGAGAGGAAAGACATATATTATATTATATTCTACATTATAATTATAATCACTAGTTAAGTCAAAACTAATATATTTTAATTTTCATTTATTTTCTTAGTATTAAGTGAGTTGTTCCTGAATAAATTTTTGAATCTTTTTTAAAAACTTATTCGAGTGTTGCGAACCCAAAACTCGCGCAACTGTGTTGTTTCATTTATTTTTTTGCTGTAGCGACTAGAGACGGTTACTTTACTTTTTTCTTTATTGCCCATAAAAAATGAGTGCGAGTAATGAAAGTAGTGTTGAGAAAAAAGGTCATCAAAGAATCAAATAAATGAAGGTACCAGGAGAACCTACGATATGAATTTTAAAATTATGATGGCAAACGAGGCAGAAAGAACGAACAACTTGAGAGCTTCGAGAAATACGAGTGTTCCAGAAGTAAACATCCGCCTATGGAGAAAAGATTTAAGGAAATATATGAATGCAAATTCCTCAAGAAAATCTTATAGTGGACCTAAAAAAGGAAGGTTTAATGAGTTGAGCAGCGAGTGTTAAAATTCGTAATAGAAAAGCGAAATGGAAGGTGCCCAATATCCCGTGAAGTAATAAGATTTAAAGCGTTAGAAGAGGCTGTTAATTTAAACATTCCTAGATAGGACTTTAAGGCAAGTATGAGTTGGTGTAAAGAATGATGAAAAGGAACGGTTTATCACTCCGACGGCGGACAACACTCGCGCAAAAACTTCCTGGCGACTTTAATGAAAAATTGTTGGCTTATCAGCGCCATGTTATATCATTACGCAAAAAGCACATCTACAGTCTTGGAAATATGGGAAATGCCGACCAAACAACAGTCTATTTTGACATGCCTTCCAACCTTACGATAAATAAGAAAGGTGAAAAACGGTCTTATTGAAGTCAGCTGGTTATGAAAAGTCCAGAATTACTGTTACTGCTGACGGACAAAAGCTTCGACCTTACGTTATATGTATGTGTCCAGGAAGCATTGTAGCAAGCACCCCTGAGATAACTCGGCAAGTGGTCCCCCTGAAAGCCACACATCTTGGCGCTGCTCTACGCATAACTTCAAGTCATAACACAATCCAGTCATGCAGATTAGGGGTTCTGGTTTAGCCGCAGTCTTTCAACAATTTCCCTTTTCTTCTCATCCTGCTCCTTATAACTGATTATTTCAGATATTGTATTTTGGACTATGTTCCACTTGTTTTCGGATTCTAACATGAAGGGTATAGTTGTTCTAGGTCCTTTGGTATGATGTTCCTCTCGGTGTCACACCTACTACATATGTAGATGGTGTGCATCCTCTTCCCCGCAGTATTCGCAGCAGCTATTAACAGCCCTGCCTATCTTGTGGAGGTAATCTCGAAAGGATCCGTGTCCACTGAGTGCTTGCGTTAGATGGTACTTTAGTTCACCGCGTTTCTGAGTAACCCATTTTTCGACATACTTTATTAACAGCCTTGTCCATTGTCTCTTATCGCTTGCTACCCACTCCTTCTGTCATGCCCGTAGTAGGTCAGTCCGTGCAATCCTCATAGCTTCTTTTTTATTAGCAATTGCTTTGATTTGTTTAGCTGAGTACATGCTAAGTCTCTCCTGCACTAGTAACTCAATTGGAGGAATGCCTGCTATAACGAATATAGTCTCCCTTGATATAGTTCTGTAAGCGCTACTAGTTCTAATTGCTAGCATTCTCTGGAAAGAGAAAAAACGCTGCAAACTTGAGTTTGACGGCTTTCACGGTTATAGGCCTGGCCCATACAGGGGGCGCATAAAACATTGCGGAGTGGGCCTCCGAGGACTGCAGTTTTCTCATACTAGTCCTGGGTCCTCCTACATTAGACGTAAGCCTATCCAGTGCAGAAAAAGTTTTGTGAGCTTTGTCGGCAGCTTTTTGGCATGGTCCCAGAATGACAAGTTTTCATCAATTTTTACGCCTAATTACTTTATGGTCCCCTTTGGTGTGATAGTAGCCTCTCTAAGTTTGAAAGATACGTCGACAATTCTTCTCATGCCAGTTAATAAGACTGCCTCCATTTTTTCAGGTGACAGCTTGAGCTGTTTACCTTCCATCCATTTATCTATAATTAGCAATGCTTCATTTGCCCTCCGCTCAGCTCTTCCTCAGTTCCGCCGCATACCACAGGGCAAGATCGTCTGCGAATCCAACAGTCTCTACTCCTAGCATCTTGAGTCAGAGAACCCCATCGTACACTATGTTCCATTACGTTGGGCCCATGACTGATCCCTGTGTAACACCGCTAAGAATCTTCTTCGTAGAGTGGTAGCTTTCTGATTCGATGATAATTGTCCTTTCAGATAGGTAACTATCTATCATCATGTCTATCTATCAGGTATGGCGGAAAGCTGAGTCGCGTGACTTCCTCTAAAATATCTAGCCAGCAGACCTAGCCAGTTAACCGCGTTGCGCACATTCAACTTAATTAAAGGGCATATTCTTCTAGCTCTCCTGGTACCCTTTTTAGCGGCGTCTGCAATGGCTACAACTTTGTTGAGAGACTGGACTGGACTGGAAAGGAAAAGAGGCCGGCAAAAAAAATCGAAACCATACAATTGAACACCGTTCCACATCCCACCAGCTCAACTATGAACACTCCACAAGTAAACACTCAACAAAGCAACACAACTACTCAAAATGCCTCTCCTTACTCACATAAGCCACACAAAATCTATACTTTCAACTACTTATTCACCACCACCAACCCTGCACTATCCCGTATCCAATTCTCAACCACTTGGCACGCAAATCACTCAAATAATGCGGTTGATATTATAAAATCCTTCCAAACAAACAATTTCGTTCTAAAAACCGATAATAACACAGAAAATCTCCTAAAAACTCTCACCACCAACAAAATCGTTTCCTTTGGATTTATAGCCTTACCCACGCACCTGCCCGGAAATCCCCCCCAACACCAAAACCGAATCCTATTCCGCAGTAATCGAAAAGACGGAATGTGAGATATCATCATTAAACTACAATTTTCGATACTGCAAAAGGTTAATCTCGAGGGCCACCAACAAGCCAACACGCTTAATATGAACAATAGCCCCTACGGTAATACATTCCAATACTTGCTATCCTCTGGAGGCTTGTTCTTCATGAACAGGCACTATCCTATATCCCCTAGTACCCCACCCCCTCCAATTCCTCGCCCATGTGCAAAATGTCAATCTTTTTTACATGCCACCGAAAATTGGCCTTAACCAATCAACTGCCGCAAGTGTGATGACAAATGCGACCGACAAATGCCCCTCAAGCTTGCCTACCAAATGCGGAACATGAGGATCTACAGAGCATGAAACCTGGTCAGCAAAGTGCCCAAACCACCCAAGAGCGCCCATCGAGGGAAGTAGGGAAAGATGTCATGTTCTGGAACCTCCTCACTTCTCATATTATTTTTTGGTTTAATTGATAACACCTTATCTCGGCGTACTCAAATAGATTATTACGGTCTTCCTCAATATTTGGAATAGTGTATGGGTGAAATCCAATTAGTCCTAAGCAATATAATGTGTCAGGGTCTAATTCCATCGATGGGTAATTCACAGAGAGCACAAAGTACCACAAACTTTGCAGTGAGAATGTCTGGGACATGACTGATGGATTTATATAGTTGCTAGTGGCTTTATGACATGATTAAAAGCTGATTAAAGCTGATTAAACCTGGAGCGTGGGGCTACATAGACCTCACACCCTGTTTAGTGTGGGGTTACATAAACCTCACACCTTGTATAGCGTGGGGCTACATAGACCTCACACCCTCTTCAGCGTGAGGTTACATAGACCTCACACTCTTGTAGTGTATGAAAGCTGGTTAAGGCTGAGAAATATTTGAAACTCATGCAAAATCAGGATACCACAAGCGAAATTCAGAACTGGCATATAACTTTCTTAATGTAATGTCTTCGCAGGATATTTCAGTCACCGAGCAATTGTGTTCTAAGAGAAAGAGACAACAGGAAAATCGAGAGAAACTAATCCCTATCGTAAAAGCAATAATTTTTAAGAGGTAAAACCGATTTGGGGCGGATCTACATTACACCAGAACATGAACAACCACTGCAGAATGATGGTAATTTTCGAGCCCTGTTGCGGTAAGCGGCTGTGGATAAAGATCTTGCTGAGCATTTGATCACTTCTCAGAAGAATGCCCTTTACACAAACCTTTAGATCCAAAACGAAATAATAGACATTTGTGGTGAAATAATACAAAATAAGATAATTGATGAAGTAAAGAAAGCCAAATTATTTGCTATTCTTGCTGACGAAACCACTGACATCGCGCGTGTGGAGCAAGTCTCGCTGTGCTTGCGATATGTTGATTCAGAAGATATTAAACATCATAAAATTAAAGAGATGTTCCCCGTGTACATTCCAACTGTTGACGTCACAGGATCCGGTCTCATTACCGGTCACAAATCTCATTATTACAGCCCTGAAAAAGCATGGACTTGAATGTTCTGTTCTTATGTTGTTGGTCAAGGTTACGACGGGGTTATGAGTGGGCATTTGCACGGTGCTCAGACGTATGTTCGTCAAGAATGTACTCTTGCTTCTTATGTACACTGTAGTGCACACTCTCAACTCAACCTTGCTATTGCTGATTCATATTCACTAGCAAATGTCCGCAATTGCGTTGGGATTGTGCAGTCTGTTGGTTCCTACTTTAGACATTCTGCTCAACGCACTGGCGTATTGAACGAAAAAATCAAGAGCTCTTACCCGTTGATCACCAAAAAAACCTGCTCACAATATGCGAAACACGGTGGGTTATTATGAGATTCCAAGAAATGTATTCAGCTATTGTGAATGCTCTCGAAGAACTCTAATGTAGTCATAATAAAGAAACATGGCAACAAGCCATTCAAATGCTTAACTCTCTTCGATCTTCAGAGTTTGTGATGTGCTTGGTGATTGTTCAAAAAGTCATGAGCTATACATTGTCGCTATCAAAACAATTGCAAACAATTAACATCGATCTCATCACAGCATTCAACCACGTGGATGATGTTATTAATGCTTTACAACTCCTGAGAAGTAAACTGACGGCGAATATCTCCATCTATATGGAGACGCAAAGTTTTTACTCGAAGAAAATGGTAGTGTACTCCGAATACCACGTATCGTCGGAAGACAGTTAAATCGATCTAATACTCCTGCGCCGGATAGATGCAAGTATTACAAAATAAATTGATTCGTCCCATTCCTTGTACATACAATTCAACATTTGTTTGAAAGGTTTACGAAACATCGTAAAGAAGCATCAGCATTACCTGGTGTGTTACCTTCAAATTTTGTGGTAAGTACGCTATTTGTATGTACTCGTCAGTGCTTCCTGAAAGCAATACATCTGTGGTTTAAGCAGAACTTGAAGTGTGGAAAGCAGTGATGACAAGAACCTCCCCTACCCCTAAATCTAGTTTGGAATGCCTAGATAAGTGCGATCGACAACTGTATCCAAATATTTACACATTGCTACAAATTTTGGCTACAATATCTGTTTCCACAGCTACCCCAGAAAAGACTTTCTCAAGCCTAAGGAGACTGAAAAACTACTTGCACAATACTACGAGTGAAAACAGACTGAACTGTTTGGCTCTCATGAATATTCATTATGGGACAGAAATTGATGCGGATGAAGTAGTGGATATATTTAAAAAAAAATAGAAGATTAATTCTCTAATGTGTTTGGGTTTCACCACAGGTGATTACAATTAATTTGATCGTTTCACTTGATGTCAAAAAACGATTGATAATTTGATTTCTAAGCAAATAAACAACTGTTTGTCATCGAAAAAACGTTTGATATTTTTAATACATTCAATACATCTAGTGAACTTTTGGTCTAAAAAACTGCAAACATTTTTAAACCATTTGTGTGTATGTTATTTTTTAAATTTCTCCTTTTTTACATAAATATAAATGTCATTCCATGTAGATTTCTGTTATTATATTTTCTTCAAACCTTCTTCTAGTTAGAGTGTTCTCCGGTGTTTCGTCGCAAGCATCAAACTTCTAGCGGAAGCTCAGAGTTTATTTAAGTCACTGTCACAGCAAGGGATTGAGTAAGCAAGTAAGGGAGCCCTGCGTATCGAGTTATTGGAGAAGCGCTAGTATTAGGAGCGCATAATAAATAAGACCGCGCGACAGTGCAATGGAGATTTCTACAAATCGGGTGATGGCAGGCAACGGGGAAAGAGGCAACATCTCGGAGAGCGATAGAGACGAGTTCGCGCCGTTTAGGAGAAGTATATTAGTGGATAGGACTCCAGTAACTGCTCATAAAAAGAAGAGGAAGGAGAAGGAAGGCTCATCCGGAGAAGTGGAAACTATTTCGGTGGAGATATTGCTGAAGGGGATGCTTGAAGTGAAAGAGCAGTCAGTAAGCTAAATAAGAAAAATGACGAAGGACGAAGGAGCAGATAAAATCCATTAGTGTGGACAGTCAAGAGACTCCAGCAAAAGTGAGAATCCTGGAAAAGAAACTTAAAACAATTAAAGGCAAAAATAAGCTGCTAGAAATACAACTTCGAGAAAAAAACTGTTAGGAAGAAGATTGTATGAGCTTTTCATGTTGGAAGAAGAAAAGGACAAACAGAGCAGAAAATGTAATATGGCTAGAATCAACGAGTACTTAATTAAGCGTACTTAATTACCAGTACTTAATTAAGGAACAAAAACTAAATACTTGGAGGTGCTCATTGTGTACGAATAGTCGCAGAGAAAGCATTTTAAAAACCCAACAAACATAAGAGATGGACTCCCCCGGTCTACTGAATCTCAAATTGAAAATATAATGAGTAATTTTGTAAATAGAATTGAAAAAAATTTAGATGAGAAGTTGGATAAATTAGAAAAGGGGTTTGGTAATAAAATAGATTCCTTAGTAAAAGAAAATGAAGTACTTAAAGAAAAAAACAAAAAGCTAGCAGCTAAAGTTGAATCCTATGAACAATATGCCAGGCGAGATAATTTGATTTTGCGAGGTGTATTAGATACAAAAAACGAAAATACAAATTATATTGTGTTAACTGTGGCAAAACAAATTGGTATTAAACTTGATATAAATGTCATAAGCACTTCTCATACACTTCCGTCTTCACGTACTGATTTTCCACGGCCTATCGTGGTTAAGTTTGTCAGAAGAGATATGCGAAACTCATTCCTTGAGACCTTTAAAAAGGAAGAAAGAAAGAATGGGTCAGGTCCTGGAGTGTCTGCATCAGTAATTTCAACAGCCTTAGGAAACGGACGAATTAATTGTCAAGAGTATATCACGGCTGAGACAAGTAAATGGGTAGCCCAGGTTAGGGCCGCAGCAACTGGGGCTGGATATAAATTCACCTGGGTCAGGGATGGTAAAGTCTATATAGAAAAGATGAAACTTCAACTAATAAAATTGTCCCTACTGGGACAGACTTAAATGTATTTTTTTCAAATAACGAGTAGTCCGATAAATTGTTAATATTTCTGTTATTGTAAACAAAGTTGTACTTTTTTTCATTTTTTTCCTAAACTTATTTTTCTCAAAATAGATATACAAAATAGAATAGATCAATTTAATATACAATGTAAGCTCACTGATAAATTAATAAAGACATTTTTAGTTATAAACGAAATTTTTTAACATGTTTTTACCAAAACATAAGGAGTATGAATAGAAATTTTGATGAGTTGGAGGTGGTTTTGGGGGCTATGGATGTCCTGGAAATATGGATGTCCGGTTTGACATTATTGCGTTAGGGGAATGCTGGTTTGGCGGCAGGGATCTTATAACTGACGAGATTTATAATATACCAAATAATAAAGCTCCTTATACAACGAATAATTTCAATCAAAATAGTGGTATGGTTTTGTACGTCTGGAATAAATTGGCCCAGAACATAGAAATAAGGGAACAAAATCTATCTGAATGCAACTGTATGTTTCTTAATGTAAACTCTGATTTTATAAAAAATAATATCATGGCAATATACAGATCGCCATCGGGAGATTGTGACTTGTTTTTGGAACAAATTGAGCCATTTTTGTCGTACAATACCATACTAAGATGTTATAATTGGAGATGTTAATATTGAAATACGCGATGAGCATAGGTCTAATGTAGGTGATAAATTTCTGGAATTGATGGTGCGGCGAGGATTCATGCCGAGGATCACTATTGCTACTAGAATTAAGGGTTAAGGCCACTGTAAATTTTTTGAAAAATCGATTTTTTTTTTATTGGCTTAAAAAATAGTTTAAACCCTCTAGAATAAGAAAAAAAAGGTCCTGTGCGAAAAAAAAATTGTTGTCCTTAGGAAATGAAGGTCGCCGCCAAGCGTGTCAAAACTTGCTCCGAAACGACTACCTGCGGTAATGACGAAAAGGGACGACACAATAGGTCCCCCCCCCATTGCTCCTAACCGCCGGTATTAATGTTCCACGTGTCCTTTCGATCCTTTTGAGCATTATCGAGAAAAATTCCGTTAGTTTAGAGACAGCAAGCGCACAGTAAAGAGCGATTGATTCTTCATACGCGACGATTTTTGCGTGTTTTTCGTGGTTTCTTTACAATTTCACTGTAAAATTTACGAACGTGTAGTTGAAATGAGTGCTCGAGTGTATCTTGGAAAAAAAGGTACGAAAACCTCGTATCCAACGCGGCGTCGGTCAGGCGGGAAGAAACGACCCTTGAATCAATACGAACGTGAGAGTGATGAGCCGGGCGTCAGTGCTTCGGCGAAAAAACTGAAGGACTGCAACGAGGAATTCGATGTTAATAGTCAATTCGGCTATAGAATCATCAATTTCTGCGCCGTTTTTGCCGTTATTGCCCAGCACGTGAAGTGCAAAACGTGCGGATCTGACATTGCGTTTCGAGAAAGAAGTCCTCGTGGTTTAGGATTCAAAATTGTAATCGTTTGCCCAAAATGTCCCGTAGATAGTATATGTAGATATTCCGAGTTCCAAATTCATTCACAATGCATATGAAATAAATCGTAGAATCGTGCTTGCAATGCGACTGATTGGAATAGGATTACATGGAATCAAAAAATTTTGCGCGTTCATGGATTTGCCACGCCCAATTTTTCATTCATTTTATGATAAATTGGTCAAAACGATAGCAATCGCAACGAAAGCAGTGAGAGATGCAAGCATGAAGAAAGCAGCGCAAGAAGAGAAGGAGGAAAGCCAGAAAAATGGACAAACTGACGGAGTAACGGTTTCCGGTGATGGCTCATGGCGAAAACGCGGATTTTCATCGCTTTTTGGAGTCACGTCATTGATCGGCTGGTCATCTGGAAAAATAATCGACGTCGAAGTGAAATCAAAGTATTGCAAATCATGCGAGCACTGGAAGTCCAAAAACGGAACAACGGAATTCGAGGAATGGCAAATAAGTCACGCCGATGAATGCCAAGCCAATCACGAAGGATCATCGGGAAAAATGGAAGTCGATGCTGTCGTCGAAATGTTCCAACGCTCAGAAGATTTATACGGAATAAAATACTGCAATTATATCGGAGATGGCGATTCCAAAACTTTCAAAGGCATCGTGGATTCGAAGCCTTATGAAAATGTTGATGTTAAAAAAAAGAGTGCATAGATCACGTGCAAAAAAGAATGGGAACTCGATTGAGAAACTTAAAAAAAGGAACAAAAGGTCTCGGGGGAAGAGGAAAACTCACTGCCAAATTGATTGACGAACTAAGCATTTATTACGGCTTAGCAATCCGTCGAAATCCCTATTCCATCAAAAATATGAAAAATGAGATCTGGGCAACCCTTTTTCACAAAATGTCAACGGATGAAAAGCCTCAGCACGAAAAATGTTCGGAGAATTGGTGCAGTTGGAAGAAAGCGAATGCAGAAAATGCCTTGGATGCGTATCATCACAATCAGCCAATGAGTGAGGAGGTTTATCAAGCCATCAAACCCATCTACATGGAATTGAGCCGGGACGAGTTGCTGGAGCGTTGCTTGGGGGCCTATACTCAAAACAATAACGAAAGTTTCAACGCTACCGTTTGGAGTTTGGCCCCCAAAGCATACTCAAGCGGAAAAACTGTACTAGATATCGCGACGGATATCGCTGTTTGCATATTCAATGGCGGCCTTACCAACGTCTTGCAAATATTCAAGATGTTGGAGGTGGAAATTGGTGTACAGTTATATAATTTCTGCATCGAAAGCGACGCCAAACGCATCACGCACGCGGAGACATCTCTGAGCGACGCGGCTAAAAGTGCGCGCGCGCTCCAAAAATCAACCAGGAAAGACGAAGAAGACGAAAATTTGGCTATCGAAGGACAAATGTATGGTGCTGGGATTGCAGACTAACGGTAAAAAAAATTGTTAACTTCTTTTTTTAATTTTTTTCAATAAAAAACTATTCGCAAAACTTTAAACGCGTTTTTCTCGAAACATGGTTTTTCAAAATGGCACGCAGCATAACTCGAACAATTTTCATTTTTTTTACTTGAAATTTTAACCAGATGTGAACATTTACATTATCTTGAGAATGTCGATCGGAATTTTTAAGAAATTTATTTATTGATTTTTTATTAACAAAAAACTTGCCGTTTTTTTCGTCAAAAATCAATTTTTTTTTTTCAAACGCACGCCAAATCCACAAAAATTGATACTTTTTAAAATCCGATCGACATTCTCTAGCTATAGCCCTCTAGATTAATGGTTTTTTTTTTGTTCTAGATTCAAAAGTGCACCAGTGGTGCTGCGTGCCGCGGAGCCCTGGAAGCAAAACATGTCCCGGGAAGATAGCTGTGGAACCGCCATTTTGTTTTTTTTTTACTGTTAAAAATTTTTATAATAAAGGTTAATGTATGCCTGATAACACCATTAAAAGTTTTTTTTCAAATACCTTCAATTTCGGGAGCAAAAAATTAGTGAAAAAACCTTTTTTTTTTGGGCCGTTACAGTGGCCTTACCCCTTAATCCTGAAACAAGACAAAACACGGGCGGGGTACCATCAGATTCATGCTTGGACCACATTTTCTCAAAAATAGATAATCAATATCAACTTCAGGCTGAATTACCTATATAATTATAGTTTTAAATTACCATATTACAGACCACAGAGCAGTCTCTTATGCTATCGAGCACCCAGTCACAAGGTGGACCCATTCCGAAAATAATAATGTACGCACTATAAAAAAATTTGAAATAGAAAAATTCTCGAATCTCGACCTTTCGTCTACCATGAAAACAATAATAATCAAAAACAAAAAAATACGAAACCATGGATGACGAGAGGTCATAATGGTCTCGCTCAGAAAAAAAGATAAACTACATAAAAAATTGAGCAAGGAACCATTTAATGTCAGGTTAAAATCATACTGTAAGAAGTACAAAAATAAATTCAGAAGTTTAATCCGCATAGCAAAAGACAATTATTTAAAAAATAGAATTACTGAAGCAGCGAACGACACCAAGTTAGTATGGGATACTATAACTTCAGACATTGGAAGTAAAAATACAAAATTTAATATAAAATCTATTAATATTCAGGGTGAATTGGTGGAGGTGGCAAGAGAGCCTGTGGCTTGTGCCAATGCCTTCAACCAACAGTTCGGTACGGTAGGTACAAGGATGGCTTTGACCTTGCCGGGGGTGGATTGGGAGCCTGATGAGGGTGAGGAGGTAACTCATCACTTTGTTATCATGGAAGTTGATGAGGCGTGTATCTTCGAAGCGATAGATCAGCTTAGGGGGGGCTCAGGCCCTGGATGGGAAGGTGTCACAGTAAAAATGATAAAAGAAGCTAAAGAATTCATACTCACACCTTTAGTCCATAGTAAATTGTAGCTTTGTAACTGGTATATTTCCGAAATGTTTAAAAACCTCAATTATCACACCTATTTTTTAAAGTAAAGAGCCAACTGTATTCGAAAATTATAGACCAATAATTATGGTTTCTAATATAGCCAAAATAATCGAAAAAGTGGTTAAAAAACAATTTACAAAATTTTTAGAAAATAATAACTTAATTTCTTGTAGACAGTATGGATTCCGGCAGGGCCTGGGCACCCATGATGCTATAGACGCGGTGGCTTCGGAGATATACTCCTCATTAGATTCACATGTGAGGTGCCTGTCCATCTTTTTAGACTTGGCTAAGGCCTTTGATACCGTGTCCCATGCCCTGCTAGTGAATAAATTAAAACAGGTGGGAGTACTTGGAACGGCACTGGACTGGTTTGAGAGCTATTTGCACGAACGGGAGCAACGGGTTAAGTTAGAAAGTTCGCCAAGTTCTACCTTTGTTGGAACTAACTACGACGTCCCTCAAGGAACTGTTCTCGTTCCAGTGCTATTCCTGGTATTCATGAACGATCTAGCATCACTTGAGGAGGAAATTCAGGGAAAATGCTATTTATTTGCCGATGATTCAATCTTATTATTCTCTGCTCCCTCCTGGTACCAGTGCTTAACAGTTGCGGAGCGTGGCTTAAATAAGGTTTCAAAATGGATAGACTTAAATAAATTAACATTAAATATAGAAAAAACTAAATTCATTACATATTCTATATATGATAACGGTCAACCTTCCTCAGACAGCCATTTAATAATTCACAATAGTAACTGTCAAATAACACAATGTAATTGTAATAATAAAATTTGAAAAGTAAGCTCAATTAAATATCTTGGTATTGGAATTGATGAACATATTAGGTGGAATAGTCAAATTAAATTGTTAACAGGGCGTCTAAACATGTTAACTTATATTTTCGCCAGGCTACGTCGCATACTGAAAATCGACACACTCAAGATGGTGTACTATGATCTTGCTCAATCCGTCCTCAGTTATGGTTTGCTGTCGTGGGGAGGCACTTACACCTCCACATTGCACAGTGCCGTGTTGGTACAAAATAATATATTAAGATCTATGCTGGGTAAGCTGAGGACGGATTCGGCAGGTGCGATGTGCCGGGAGTTGCAGATACTTCATCTAACTGAGCTGTATAAATTCATAGTTATGCGACGTGTGTGGAATTCCCTAGGGCGATTCAGCGTGATCGAGCATGGCAATGGAATCAGGAGGGAGGTGAGCGGCACCCTGGCCACCCACAGGAGATTCACCTCGCATGGCATGGGACACTGGTCCTACCTCGGTCCCAAGATGTACAGCAGTGTTTCTCAAACTTATTTGTCTCATCGCCCACCTTTGATATGCTAAAGTTAATAATGCCCCCCAAATCTATCGTATTATATATATATATATATATATATATATATATATATATATATATATATATATATATATATATATATATATATATATATATCTGATGGTTCAATGGAGACAAACACCCATGCGAATTGTCAAATTTTAGCTGAGTACTTCAACAATCTTCTTAACTGTGACCCCCCCATCCAGCAAGTTTTATTTTGAACAATCTGAATCCTAGCCAGATTCTGTGCCGCCTTCCTTCCAGGAGATAACGGACATCATTCGTTCATTGAAAAACGACAAAGCCCCTCTGGAAGATGGAATCATTGCCGAGTTATGGAAACTGGCTGACGACAACCTCATTCGCAGAATACACAATATAATATGTGATATTTGGGTGACCGAACAAATCCCCCCAGAATGGAAATGTGCACTTATACACCCGCTTCATAAAAAAGGTGATAAAATGGACCCGAACAATTATAGAGGCATTTCACTTCTACCAGTAACGTACAAAATTCTTTCGAAAGCTCTTTGGAATAGACCTGAACCTCAAGTAGACCCACAGATAGGAGAATATTAGGTAGGTTTCCGTAAGGGGCGCTCATGCACGGAACAAATTTGGAATCTGAAGACAATCTTGCAAATACGATTTTGTAGAAACACCATAGTTACCTTAGTTGATTTCAAAAAAGCCTACGACTCCGTCGACAGACCAACTCTCTTCAGCATTCTGGAGGAATTCAAAGTTGATAGGAAAACCAGGGCATTAATTCAACAAATTCTCATTAATACTACATCAAGGATTAAGTTTGTTGGAGCAATTTCTCAAACTTTTGAAATACATACGGGTGTTCGACAGGGAGATGGACTTTCACCCATCCTTTTTAATATGGTCCTGGAAAAAATAATCAGAACTTGGGAAAAAGAGATTGAGGGAATACACATTGGTAATAGAAGAGATTATAGAGCTAATATCAAATGTTTGGCGTTTGCTGATGATCTTGCAATATTATCGAATACCAGAGAAGCAGCAAAGCATGCACTTGAAAAATTACACGAAATTTCACAAAAGGCTGGTCTCCTGATATCTTATGAAAAAACTCAGTATATAGAACGATCCCCGTCCGACAATCTACCCATCAAGACACGATATTGTTCTGTATCCAGAGTTTCCCAGTTTAAATACTCAGGAGAAATCATCCAACCGTCCAAAGCAATATATAATAGCAAATCAAGAACGAGTAAAACAAAAAATCAATATCTCTTAATGCAAAACTACAACACTACAAACAGTCGTTCTTTCTGAAGCACTTTATGCCGCAGAAACAACATTAATTCATGGTCACTCAAAAATCAAAGAAATAGAGAAACAAGAACGTAAAATTATCTGAAAAATTTTTGGGCCGGTGAATAAGGAGGGAATATGGATTAAGAGACCATCGTCAGAAATGTATAAAACCGTAGAACCTACCACTGACACTTTCAGAAAGAGACAAGCTAATTTTTTTGGTCACATATACAGAATGGACCAGAACAGTATTACGAAACAAATTTTCAAAATTACCTTCAACAGTAAAAATAGGTCCAAATGGATACAGGAAACTGAAGAAGACCTCAAGCAGCTAAACATCACGATACACGACCTGAATGATCGGGTTAAATTTATAAACACCATAATGCACCATAAATTTTATAAATAACTGCTCCCAAAGATACCAGGAAAAAAGTGTACGGACGAACGGAAGAAAGAACATAGTGCACGAATGAAAAGGATTTGGGAAGAACGTCGCCGCATGACTGAGTTGTCTTGATTTTTGTTCAAGTTTACACGCTCTCTTTAGAGGGAATTTACGATAGTAATAATAAGTAATATATATATATATATATATATATATATATATATATATATATAATATATATATATATATATATATATATATATATATATATATATATATATATATATATATATACATATATATATATATATATATATTATATATATATATATATATAATATATATATATATATAATATATATATATATATTATATATATATATATATATATATATATATAATATATATATATATATATATAATATATATATATATATATATATACATATAAATACATATATATATATATATATATATATATATATACATATATATATACATATATATAAATGTTGTATTTTAGGTTTTCGCGGATAGATTGTATGAGTTGTAGACCTGTGTTGTATTGTTTTCTCGGGGATTCCGCGTTGATGCTGAGGGTTGGCTCTGAAAAGAACCGGATTCTCGACGTTTCGGCGAACTAACATTCGCCATTCTCAATATATATATATATATATATATATATATATATATATATATTGGTGCAATAATTTGAAATTCAATTGAAAGAAAAAAAGTATGGTGACTTACTAAGTATTTTATAGGATATACTGAAAATTTTTCAGTTCTAAACTAAAATTTTTCAGTTCGAAATTTGTATTATAAAACAACGAAAATACTTAAATATTTTTACTAGAAATCTAGCAACGTTAAAAGTAAAATTTATATATCAAGAATACACGCGCTAGTGAGGACAAGCCGCAATTTCTTGTAACATCATCATTCAAAATAAATTGTAAGTTTAGGTCTGAGAACCACTTGAGATTAATAATGAATGAATTCTTTAATAATTAGCAACAATAATTGTGGTAGTTTTTGAAATATATCAAATAAAAATTAACATGCGGGGATCCCTTTAGAAAGAAAAATTTGTGTAAAGAAGGTGAAGGCATTATAATTTTTACAGAAATAAAATTATATAATCAATTTTTTTGTCAGAAACTTGAAAAGTTGGCAGATTTGTTTTCAAGGTACTAGATTTGGGTAAAACACTAAAAGGTGGTAAATCTACCGAAAAGTTGATTTAGTAACGTTAGTAGTAGAGTTAGTAACGCTGGCTGTGTGTGTGTGCGTGCGATTATCGATACTCGACAAGCAGCGAATAGCAGACGAGCGTGGCCGGTTGTATAATACTGAACACAATTTTGTTGAACGTATTGTTTATTTTAAATTAACAGAAACACATTGTATAGCTCGTGTCACCCACTAGGGGGCGATATCGCCCACTTTGAGAAACGCTGATGTACAGGGTCCGACACTGAAACTTACTTTTTTCAATGAGACGTGAGGACGCTACTGGAGATAATTGCGGCGCGGCAGTGCTCTTAACGAAGAACGTTGGAGAGGAAATTTATTCCGAACCATCGTCAGTCGTTAAAATGCATTGAGCGAGAGAGCAACGCGTGTTTGCAGTAGAAACGTTCTTTTCACGAGGCCGCTCAATAGTTGCGGTGCAGCGTGCGTTCCGTTTACGGTACAATATTCCCCCTCGAGCAGCTGTTCCTGCCCGGAGATCCATCTTATCCTGGGTGGAGGCTTTTAGAATAGTTGGAAATGTGTTCCGCAGGAGACCAGGAGCAACACGGACCGTTAGAACACCCGCAAACATCGAGGCAATCCGAGAGTCGGTTTTGCGATCTCATAGCTCTGCTTCAAAACATGCAGCTGCCCTGCGGTTGTCGGAGCGTTCAACTCGCCGAATTATTCATAACAATCTTCACTTTCACCCTTACAAAATGGTAGTCGCACAAGAACTTTCCGAACGTGATTTTGTTTCACGACAAGGGGCATGCGAAACGCTCCTTGAAAATTTGCCCCCTGAAGCAGTTGTGTTTTTTAGCGATGAGGCACACTTCCATCTCTCAGGTTGTGTTAATAAACAAAATATGCGTCATTGGAGCGATATCAATCCTAGGGAAGTTCATCAGAGGCCTCTTCATTCGGATCGGGTCACAGTTTGGGCTGCAATATCAAGCGTGGGAATCATTGGGCCATATTTTTTTGAGGAGGGCAATCGCACGGTTACAGTAAACTCTGAGCGTTATGTGGCAATGATTAACAACTTCTTTCTTCCAGCTCTTGAAAATATGGCTATAGGCTAAGTATGGTTTCAGCAAGATGGGGCCACGGCCCACACGAATTTCGATGGCTGTCTTGTGGGAAAATTTTCCAGGGCGACTTATCTCCAACAGGAGTGACATATCGTGGCCAGCACGCTCGCCAGATTTAGCACCATGTGATTTTTTCTATGGGGCTATAATATTCGTCACGAGATAGCCAATATACCGGTTGCAATGCTCGAAAGAGTCCACATCAACTTCAGAAATCGGCTACAACAATGCATCGACAGCAACGGCAGACACTTGTCAAATATGCTTTTTAAGACATCTTAATTTAAAACTTCCCATGTTAATGCTTAATACTAATAATTCAAAAAATTTAAATGTACAATTTATATTTTCATTTTTTACCTTTAAAAAAAGAAAGTTTCAATGCCGGACCCTGTATAATGAGCTTCCTCTGGAGATTCGTTCTGCCAATAACTTTGGTCAATTCTCTAATTTACTACGAGCCTACCTAGCACTGCCTAATGGTCCATGGCTGCCGAAGACATATACAGTTCTGTAGTTTCTATTCATACTCTCAAATCACCTTGACCTAAGTCAACATTTAAAAGATATATATTTTTTTTTTTTTTATAAAGAATGGTGCTCATTTTAGTTAATTTTATTATTTTTATTTTTCCTTTATAATAGCTGGACATTTTATTTCATTTTATAGAATAATATTAAGTTAAATCAAGGAAATGTAAGTAAATAAATATATTAATAATTTCACTGTAGTAAGTAATTTCTTAATGTACCTTATAAATAAATGAAAAAAACAGTATATTTAGAAGAAATAAAGATGATTAAAAAAAAACGCATATTTTATACACGGATCTAATACACAGACGATCCATAAATGTCGCAATTTTATCAAAACATTGGGCCGTATGCTTGTTACTGAACACTTAATGTTCGAAAAGAAATACCCCAATTGCCGCGACAGCTGCGTAAGAGAATCAGTGGAGAATCTGTACAAGAACCGCCTGTCAAAGTTCCAGATATACGAAAAAGTGCCAAATGTGTCCTTATGTCTGACATCGGAAGACTGGCAACGTTTGCCAAGAGTGCCATAAGTACTTAGTTTTCTCTAATTCTTATGAGAAGTTTTACTTATTTTTTGTTTCATCTTTGGAGCAAAGGGCTTTGCTAAAGTTGATTGTTTTATGCCTTAGCTAAAATTTAAAAAATGAAAACATTTTGTTATCACTTCGTTTCTTTTTAATCAAAATCCCCATAATATTATCCAACTATCTAATCATATTCAATGGCTTGTTAGAAAATATTAATTTAGCATTTAAAAATGCAATAGAAATACAGGGTCAAATATACCCTATGTGGATTTTCACTACATCCTCGCCGACCACATCCACCATATCCTATATTATTGAATATCATAAAATAGTAATTTTTTTAAATTATTTAACGCTCTCATGCATCATGTCCACTGTAGTGGACAACTACTATTGGTTAGTTTCCGAGCTCAATGAAACATATCTTGTAACTTCTGATCCATGGAGTTTACTCCAGTGGACTTCCTCTGCATAGTGGTGCTACCTAGTGGCCAATAAGAGGCTTACTATAGCTGTAATGAGCTTATAACTTGTGCAGTGTAGCTAAGATGGAGGCCTTGAAAATAACTAGTGCACATAGCCGTACATTTTGCACAAGATTATTTTATGGAAAATCCTCAAGAGTGGTAAATAAATATATTTCAATTTATTATAGTATGCTACGTTACCTGAAATGTAATTTTATCATTCAGCCTTTATAACTACGTTGATATCATACAATATATAGCTTCCAACTGTAGTGGACAGCATGCATGTTGGGTAACAAATAAGAACATATGTCAATTGAATAACAAATAATTCCGTTCAAAGGGCGTAGTGCAATAAAACAATATGTACCAAAGAAACCTAAATCGTGGGGACTCAAGGTGTGGGTTCGTGCTGGTAGCTCTGGTTATGCCTATCGATTTGAAGTGTAGCGAGGAGCGAGTGGTGGTAGAGATAACATTAGTAAATTTGGTATGTGCGCCGATGTTGTTCTTCGTCTCTGTGATGATATACATTACAAAGACCATAAAGTGTTTTTCGACAATCTTTTCACCAGTATTCCCATGCTCGAGGAACTACAAAAACGTGGAATTTATCACACTGGAACCTGTCGAGCCAATAGGTTAGAAGGTGCACAATTACAACTACCAACAGAGAAGGATTTGAAGAAGGAAGGCCGGGGTTCGTTCAGATCGGTCACGAACGATAACAGTATCAGAGTTACGCGGTGGGTGGATAAGTCTAGCGTCCACAGATCAGCATGTCGGTCCCCCGATTTGGGGGGTGAGGACACCTGTAACCTCGACCGAGCGCGTCCCCAGGTGGCGGATAGGGGAATGCCCACTGGCTCTGCATCCAGCAGGGTTGGAGGGTAGGGGCGAAATAAAATAGCCCCCGCGGACCAACAGGATTGCACAGAGGGGAAAAACCTCTTGAACAAAAAAAAGTTCGCTAGACCCAGCTAGATCCCAGGCGCGGGGCTAGATGGGTTAGCCGAAAAAAATATGAAATGTCGACTGTAAACAACACATTACCCCAGGTGGGTAGGACCAGCGGTCCACAATCCCACCCTGAGTCTAACTCAGGCTGCTCCTCGGATTCTGGGGGGAGCAAACAATCGACACTGGACGGCGCAAGCAAACAAACTTCACGTGCGGCCTTCGGTATGGTAGGGGCGGATGCCTCACGATTGCCGCTCAGTAGAGTAAACACAGCGGGAAATAGGCAGAGGTGCAGTTCCCTAAACGAATCGATGATGAAGAAACGCAAAGTGGCGGACACGTCATTAGGAGCTACGGATAGGGATTCGATAGAACCGATTAAAAGAAAGGAATGCCCTACTGCTTTTAATATTATTGAGGCAGTACAGGGAATGACGCTGTACACAACACAGCTCCTAAAGCTAGTCGAGGAAAACCCAAACACAAAAAGGGAAATTAAGACCGCGACAGATAAGCTGAGACGACAAGTGGAGAAAATAAACAAAGACTCAGCGTCAGAGTGGTTCGAATCCCACAGATGGGAACAAATCCAGATTCCCACATACGACGTGGACACCCAAGTGGAGAAAAAACAACTTGAACACAAGGGAGTAACAACAGCAAGCACACAAACCAGTACGGAGGGAACAGACGTCGAACTGTTACTGAGAGAGCTAAGGGCAGAGTATGAGGACCGCATGCAAATAGCTGATAGGCGGATCAGGGACCTTGAGGAGGCCCTGGCAAATGGCAAACCAGCGAAAAAACAAGGAAATACTCTGACTTCCCTGCAACAAATGGCTACCCTGAAAGAATGGAAAGAAGTAGAAGCAATGAACTGGGCTGAAGAAGCTTACGAGAACACTGAACTACATAGTGGAGGAAACCCATTGGAATCCAGTGACAGCGTAGTAAAAGTAGTATTCCTAGAGCCAGAAGATAAAAATATGGAAAAAAGCATACAAAAGCAGTTCCTGCAAAGGTTCCCGGAACTCCTAGAAGCCGAAGGGGACCTCGAAGTACTGGAGCAAACTACCAGAATTAAATCAAAAGGACTAGAAAACCAAAAGGCAAGCAGGAAAATAATCAAAGTTGTCCATGACGGCACAGACGAAGACCTCTGGCAAAAAATCAATAAAATAAAAGAGGAAACAGCAAACGAAAAATTCATAGCTACGCACCACGTAAACGCCATGAGCCCCCAGCGATTAAGGAAAATGGTCGAGGGCATTTTCCACAAAGCTGAACAAAAAGTTAGAATCTTTACAACGCAACAAACCCTCACGAGGGAAACGTCAGAGCAAAAACAAAATAGAAGAGAACAATCGGAGGAAAACATAGCCCATAAAAGAAGGAAAAAAAGAACAGAAGCAATCATTGTTAGCCAAGAAGGCAAAAGCTACAAAGACATCCTCAAGGGTGTTAAGGAAATAATCAAAGCAAACAATGACGAATCGCAGATCTACGCTGTCAGGGAGACACAAAACGGAGACCTGCTACTGACAATGGACAGAGAAGCGAAAGGCACAAACGAGGTGAAAGAAAGGCTGCAAAAGGGCTTAAAAGAACCTAACGTGATTAAAAAAAGCCCGGGGGAAGAAACTGTCCTACTCGTTATCAGGAACATAGATGATGTCACGACAAAGGAAGAAGTTGAGGCAGCTGTGACATCACTACTGGATGGAAATGTGGAAACCACCCTACAGGTACAAAACCTATGGTCCGGGCCCGGCAGCGGGCAAACAGCCACAATACGTACCTCATTGAAAACTGCAAAAATGAGAGGGAACTGCAGAATAAGGGAGAGGAAAAACTGCAGAATAAGGGAGAAACAGAAAAGCACCAAATGTTTCAGATTCTGGGGCACAGGACATGAATCCAGACACTGCAGAGGAGAAGACAGGTCAAACCTGTGCCTGAAATGCGGACAAAGTGGACACAAGGCTAGAGAATGTGTCAATGGACAAAAATGTCTAGATTGTGGACTGGACGACCACAGGACGGGAGCTACAATATGCGGCAAGAGCTCCCAAAGACACGAAAGTGGAGATGTGGCCAGAGGACAAAGAGTGACCCCGCAAAAGCTGGACGCAAGACAAACAGAGGTACACACAGAGTGGCGGGTACTGATGGAAAGAAAAAATGCCCAAAATGCTTAGAATATTACAAGTAAATGTAGATAGAAGCGCAGCAGCCCAGAACCTGGCAGAAGCAACAGCAATTAAAACAGGAGCAGACATATTAATTATCAACGAGTAAAATAAAAAACTAATAAGAAACGAAAAGTGGATGACGGACAACAAAAAAGACACAGCCAGTAAAATTATAAACTCAAAACGAATAACAAGTGGAGACAAAGGCGAAGGGGAAGGATACAACTGGATAATAGTAAACAATATAAAAATAATCAACTGTTATATATCTCCAAATAGCGGACGCAAAGCCTTTAACGAACACCTAGACAAACTAGAAATAGAAATTAAAAAAACCAAGTGCGAAATTATAATTGCCGGAGATTTCAACGCTAAAGCGCCGGCCTGGGGATCCAAGAAAGAAGACCACAACTCTGGATAGCGATAAATAAATTAACAGTGGCCAACGAAGGTGATAAACCAACCTTCGAAAGAAGACAAAGCAAGTCCCACATAGATATCACACTCAGTACGGAGAAATTGGCAGACAAAATAAAAAACTGGAAGATACTAGAAGATGAGTCGCTTAGCTACCACAAATACATACTGTACGAAATATATGGAAAAGACGACGCAACAAATACAGAAGACAGACAGCCAGTAAGAGGTTGGTGCTACTACAAAATGGATCCAACAAAATTTAAGGAAGCTCTTAAAGAGAAGACGCAAAGCAAAGAAATAACGAACGCCGAAGAACTTATCGACACTGTAACATATTGCTGCGACAAATCAATGCCAAAGAGAAACAAAAAAGGAGGCAAAAGAGCCGTATATTGGTGGACAACAGAGATAGCGGAAACAAGAACAACAAACAAAAACGGAGAAAATACACAAGAGCCAAAACAATCACAGACAAAGAGGCTGCCAATATAGAATACAAAAAGTGTAAAAAAGAGCTGAGCATCCAAATAACGAGAAGCAAAGAAAAGAAGTGGCAGGAACTATGCGACAAAGTAGAAGAAGATGTGTGGGGATTGGGGTACAAAATTATGATGAACAAAATTCGAGGAACACCTGAAACAGATATAAAAAAGAAAAAAGAAATATACAAAACACTGTTTCCACAGAGAAAGTTAAACAAATGGCCGGAAATACAGACCGAAGAAGTACCCGAATTCAGCATAAAAGAACTCGAAAAGGCTGCAAGCACAATAAAAACGAAGAAAGCCCCCGGAACAGACGGAATACTGCCGGAAATAGTGAAGAAGGTGGTAGAAATGAACCCCGCAGTAGTTCTAAAAGTAATGAATAATATAATAAAAAATGGGAAATACCCAAAACAATGGAAGACTGCACGGCTAGTGCTTATAGCCAAACCGGGAAAAGAAGCAGCATACCGACCTTTGTGCATGCTGAATACGTTCGGAAAACTGCTGGAAAGGCTAATAGCAGAAAGACTCTTAGAGGAAATACGAAAAAATGGGGGCCTCGCCGAAAACCAGCACGGGTTCCTCAGAGGCAAATCGATGCTAGGTAATAAAGCAAGTGATAGAAATCGCAATGAGAGAAAAAGCAAAAAGTAAAAACCCAGAGGATACTGTGCACTAGTAACGCTCGATGTGAAAAATGCGTTTAATTCAGTATCGTGGAACGAGATAATTAAAGCACTAAATAGGAAATGTGTACCGCCTTACCTTATAAGGATAATACAAGACTACCTGAAGGACCGCACTGTAGAGCTCGAGCCGCAGGAGGAGATGAAGATGACTGCAGTAGTACCACAGGGCTCGGTCTTGGGACCGATCCTGTGGAACCTTGTATACGATGCACTGCTGAGACTAGATATGCCGAAAAATGTAACCACAGTGGCCTTCGCGGACGACGTAGCAGTAATTGCAACGGCGAAAAATGAGAAACAACTGAAAGAAGCAGTAGAAGAAAGCATTAGGCAGATAGTGGACTGGATGGAAAGCGTGGGTCTGGAACTGTGCACTAATAAGACCGAAGTAGTGCTACTCATCGGTAGAAAAAAGAAACACGGCGAGTTTACCATAAAAGTAAACGGCGAAGAAATAAGACCAAAAAAAGAAGTCAAATACCTGGGTATAATCCTCGATGAAAGGCTAAGTTTTGAACCACATATAAGCTATATATACAGCAAAGCTACGAAGGCGATCAATGCACTAACCAAACTGATGCCAAGAAAGGGGAAAGTAGAAAGCAACAAAAGAAGAATATTAGCAGCAGTAGTGGAATCTATCATACTGTATGGGGCACAAATTTGGAGAAAAGCATTGGAAACAAAAGCCTACAAGAGAAAACTAGACAGTTTACAGAGACAACTAGCAATTAGAACAACAGGAGCTTACAGAACAACATCGCTGGAGGCTGCTAGGGTAATAGCAAGAATAATCCCCATTGAACTACTTGCAGCGGAACGGGAAAGGACCTTCCAAAAAACAAAGGAGGAGAAAGCGTCGGAAAGGGAAGTGACAATAGAAAAATGGCAAGACAAATGGAAGAGAACTGACAAAGGAGTGTGGACCAGGACCCTAATCAAGGACATAGGAAAGTGGTATAACAGAAAGGAGGGAAATGTAAGCTACCATCTCACACAAGTAATAACAGGACACGGATGCTTTGGTACGTACTTTAAAAAATTCGGATTACAGGAAGACGAAGAATGTACATACTGTAAGGACAAAGACGATCCTCAACACATCTTCAAATGTGAGAAATGGAAGGAAGAAAGAAAGTGTCTACAAGAACAGGTGGGAAAGACAGGCTCGCTCAGCAAGAGCAACATAGTGACTGGTAGGAGCGGAATCTGCGAGACATTATGGGTGACGTTCAGTAAACGTCGTTCGTAAATCTTTCATTATTGGCACTATATACAGGGCTCCAAACACAAATTATGCGGACTCAATGCAATTAATTGAAGATTCTGATTTACTACTCAATATGCGACTCCGTAGTGGCCATGTAATATGCATGGGTGATCTTAATATCGACTTAGCTACTGAGAACAGTAGGTCCGAGAAACTAAAAAGAATTATTGATCTATCTGGTTTTAGACTTGTAGGTAATAGTCCAACCCGTATTGGCACCCACAGTAGCTCACAATTTGACGTGGCTCTAATTACCAAAAAATAAACTGTATTAATCGCCACACCAAAGATGTTGGAATATCTGACCATTTGCTAATTGAGTGTTGCATCGGCACCCAGAGCAAATAACAGAATACAAGACTGGTCACGAGAATAAACTTAACCGGAATTAACATAGCCCAATTCAATAAACACTTAGAATCCAGCAAACTAGATAATATCTATTACATACCTGATATTGATTTAAAAGTCCAATACCTCTCAACTAGGCTTCTCCTCTTATTCGATCACGATGCCCCAAACATAACGGTAAAAGGCAACCATAAACATCAAAGGCCATGGATTACCGATAACATTAAGTTAATTCTAAAACCCACTCATCTAGGTCCGACTACAAATAATTGGTAAAACTCGCTAATGCTGCAGTTAAAAACAAGAAAACTGCCTACCTTACATCCCTAAGAGACGCTGAAGATCAGCAGAAACTTTGGCGTGGCCTGAAAGCCAGTCATTGTTTGTTCAATAAACCGAAGTCTGAGCTACCGAATCACCTACAGAACGCTGACAAAATAAATGATTTCTTCGAAGAGTCCGTAAAATAGGTAGCCGAATTTTATAGACGAATATTCTATGCTAGAGTGCCAATATTCTTTTATAAAAAATATCAAAAATAAATTCTCCTTCAAACTCACTGACGAAACTGAGTTAGGTTAACCTTAGAAGCTATATAATAACCTATAACCTAAGTTACCTTAGAAGCATACTTCGACAATACTTAGAAGCATCTGGACGAGAGCACAAGGCACTGATGGTATAGGCATATGTATGTTACAACTCCCGTTATGTTCACCCGTAATACTACCCATAATCACATACATCATAAACAGCTGTTTATTGAATTCTTTTTTTCCCACAAGCTGGAAAAATTCAATTTCACGTCATCCCCGTCGCTAAGAAAAACAAGCCGTGAACCTATCAGACCTGAGACCAACCTCCATCTTACCTATTATGTCCAAAATACTCGAAATTGTAGCGAAAAACAACTGCGTGGGTTCGTAGAGGATAATGATTTATTTCTAGAAGCTCAGTCCGGTTTCAGGAAGAACCATAGCTGCACAACCGTCCTACTTGATGTAATCGATGACATAACCCGTGCACTTGACGAAAACAAGGCTGCTGCTCTAGTTCTGCTCGACTACAGCAAACCTTTCCACACTATTAATCACAAAATGTTCTATAGTATTTTACACTAGATAGACCTATCTCCGAGCGCGGTAAAATTTTTGCAGAGTTATTTCAGTAATAGAGGGCAGCTAGTGAAGATAAGCAATTGTTACTCCCAGTCCCTTAAACTTTCAAGTGGTGTGCCCCAAGGCTCTGTGCTTTCTCCACTACTTTATATATGATACACTCCACTCCCATATATATGGTAAACTTAGGGAAACATATAAAGTATGGCAGGTATTACCAGTACGCTGATGACACGCAAGTCCTTTACACCTTCAAGCCACAAGAAGTCACACTAGCAGCATATAGAATAAACGCTGACCTAAAAACAATATCGCAGTTCTCTTTGGGACATTCGTTAAAACTGAACGCAGCAAAGACACAATTAATAATATTTGTTAATTAATTAATATTATACCAAATACATATCGCTCAAACAACTCGCATAGCAATAGCTAGACTGAAGCTTATAAGAAAGAAGTAAATTCCTACGTAACCTCGTTATTTATGTACGCAGACTCTGTGTACGGGAATTTTATTGATTGAGTTTACCAGGTTTATCAGGTTTACTTACAACTTAAAAACTAGAGATAGCATTCCTCTAGGCCTCCGTAATTCCTGCATGAATATGAAGAACGCCAGGAAAAGCAACAGATTTCACTTTACCAAAAAAAAATTTTATACAAAGAAACCCTCTTACCCGCACAGAAAAATCCGATTTAGGAAAGATGTTCATAATATAAATATAAGGAACCGAGGCACACCCAATATACCTAAACACAGGACAGCCCTATTCCACGGCTGCTACTCGTATCAAGTCGCTAAATCTAAAAATCCTGCAGTTCCAAAATTAGGATAACTCCAATCGTCCAAATGATAGGTTCCAGAAGTAAATAACCACTATCTCATACACGTGGCCGTATTTTCCAACAAATTACATTTCGTATGCGCTTATAGGTTTCTACGCTGAAATTTCGGTCTATGGATATGGTTCTCTGGCGCGTGATTAATGACGTTTTAATGACACTAATGATTTTCTTAACTTCCCTTTCGGTATTCAACTGATTCCTGATGTTAATAATATATTCATATATCAAGCACGGGACCGAAAACGCGATGCCCAAAAGAGACTCTTGAAATGACCTTACTGCAACTATAACTAATTTGACAAATAATTCAGTAATATTAAATTAGCCTCTTTGTAAATGTAAATCTCAATTTATTAAGTTCGAACAATAGTTATGTAATAATATTATGCACTAATGTCATGTATAAATTTTAATCAACTTTGTATGCATTATAATACACTATTCTGTAATAGTATTCTGTAGTAGTATCCGTAGCAGGGCTTGCGGAAGATTGAGTGTGGTAAAATCAAATCTCAAGCAAGTCCTTTTTAATTAGTTATAAGCAAACATATCAAGTTATTGTACAAATGTAATGCATTTTTGTTTTTAACTGGACCAATCAAAAAAAATAAGCGATGGTGTTCTTTCATTTTATTGGCCAGATCAATTAGTCTGATCCTAGTTTTTATACCGGGAAGCCGGAAACGATGTACCCCTTCTAGATTTTAAAGCGTCAATTGCCCGGGCTTTGATTAATGTCGGCACACATGACCAGAGCAGAATAAGAAAAGGACGGCGAAGGCTCCATCTGAGGTGCATTATCATGAAGGTAATCACTGGCCGAAATTAACAAATGTAAATAATGCTAATAGATTCCATCACAAACACTGTTAGAGAAAGACGAAATACTTTTGAACTAAGTGCAATGAACCATTGTGCCCGGACTGCTTTGCCAGCTTTCATTCAGAAAAATAAGCTGTAACCATAAACGCATGTAATCCTTTACAGTGGATATGATCGAAAATCTGATTAAATGTATTAAAAAAAAAATCCAAAAAAATGTATAGTGTGTTTTATATCCTAAAAATATATTTTTATCCGCCACTTCAAAAATTCATGCATGTGGAGGTTAAGGCAAGATGGCTTTTTTCTTAAAATAGGTTGCCGACCCCTGCACTAGACGAATAGGATTACTGCGGACTCTAATCTGGATACTACTTGAAAACTGTGACTTAATGGGACAACTACATTACAACAATGGTGGAAACTGGCTAACGATTGAATGGAACATGCTTCAACATTAGCGACGAATGGATAGGTTCACTATTACTTGCCGGACTATCTGACAGGTTCGCTCCTATGATTCTGGCGGTGGGACACTCTGAAATGGTAATTACCACAGATGCAATCAAGTCACAATTGATCGATATGAAATCTGGCTACAAGGGAAGCGCCTTTGGTGTAAATTGGACAGCAACAAAGTACAGAAGTAAGAAGTTTCAAGAAGGGAAACAAAGATCGAAACCGGTATATAAGTGCCATAATTGTGGACAAAAGCCAAGCAAAGCTGAATGGAAAGGGAATGTGCAGAAATGGAAGACCTCTGCTCCAAACATGATACTTTTAATATGTACAGAAAAGCAAAGTAGCTGGAGTCCACAGGAAGTGAACGACTATGTCAATTACAAATAATAGTAAACAACTAATTTTGGAGGAACAAGAACTAAAAAACACATGGATCAGTTATATAGAGGCCAACTTTAAAGATCATAGAACTGATGCGCTGTAAGTGCATGAGGGCATGGGACCAACTAATCTTAAATCCAAGGTGATACATGCATTCTCTATAGCAAAAAACAGGAAAGCATCTGGCCCTGATGACATTCCGACCTAGGCTCTAAAGCTCATTACAGAGGAAAATATTGGCTTGGTAGTTAAACTGTTTAATAGTATCTATGAGACACTTGAAATTCCATCTGACTGGTTATCATCAACCTTTATAGCTCTACCTAAAAAACATTGGCTTAAAAATGTGGTGATTATCGTTTAATCAGCCTCATGTCCCACATGCTCAAAGCATTCCTACGGATCATTCACGCATGCACCAGACTTAGATGTGAGGACGCTTTCGGAACGCGTGAAGCACTTTTCAGAATGAGAAATTCTACTCCAAAAATGCCGCGATCAGCGAAAAGATGTTTTTGCATGCTTTATCGATTAAGAATGTTACGAGGCAAATTCCGTAAATAACAAATGCCTATTCCTATATCACAGGAATAAATACGGCGTAATTAGACGCACTATTTGGGTCTAATTACAATTATTAGATCTCCGGTACTTACCACAGAGTAGCTATATAAGTCAACCTTGGATAATACAAATACTCGGGATCTAATGTGTGAATGTTCCTTCGCGACCCTGACTAAAGAGACGAGTCCTCTGGAACTCCCACGTGAGTTTGTGCCAGGCGGCGAACAGATCTGATGCGTGCTGGTCTTCAGTTCTAAGTCGCTTATCGATGTAGAATAGAATCGCTACTACGAGTAATTCGATAGACACAGATAGGTCATTGATAAGATTTGGTTGCTCGTTAATTAAATTGACACATAATCGATATTAAACACAGTCTTTTATTGTAGGCATATGTATGTTTAAGGCTTAGAATACTTCTAATAACTACTCTCCGGTACCCAGATCTCACTTACTGGCACCGGTGCGTATCCCCACTACCATGACAGTAATTTGGTAGTGAGGGTACAATGCACGTTCCGCATTTACTACGAGATGCTCTGCTAATAAATATGGCGCCTCGTAACAAGAAAAAGCATTTGACAGCATACAGCACGATAAACTTACAGATATACAACAGGGGATTAGAATAGATGATAGAGATATCTGCATAATTAAAAATCTATACTGGATTGTAAATAATTATAATGATACTGGATTTACCAATTATACTGGATTACCACGTAGTAACTGTCGCAACCATCCTATTCATAGAAAGGGTTTGGTTCTTTATATGGCGTGACATCATTGATTGGCTATTATACCGGTAAAATTATTGATCTTTTCGTAAAAAGTTCTTATTGTAAACAATGTGAACCTTGGAAAAATTTAAAATATACTGATTAATATCAAGAGTGGTGGGATGAGCATAAAGAGGTCTGTTCTGCTAATCACGATGGGTCACCAGGGAAAATGGAAGTTGATGCGGTCATTGAAATGTTTAAACGTTCATTAGAAAAGTTGGGAGTTCGTTACTACATTGGAGATGGCGACTCCAAAACTTACTCGGGAATTTTAAAGGCTGACATTGAAGTGATGAAAAAAGAATGCATAGGTCATGTTCAAAAGCGAATGGGTAAACGAGATTGTATAAACAAAACTACAAGGTACTTGCTGAAAAGGGTAAACTGACTGCTAAAATCATAGATAAATTAACTGTGTATTATGGCCTAGCGATAAGAAGACAATGTAATATTCTGTTGAAAATATGTCTAATGCCATTTGGGCTTCTTATTGTCATAATTGCTCCACTGACGACAATCCACAACATGATAAATGCCCGACTGGAGAAGACTCGTGGTGTTCTTGGCAGAAAGCGCGAGCCTTGAATGCATTATCAAGCTACAAATATGATTATCAAACCTTACACAGGTTCCAATTTACACAGATATGAGTAATGAAAAATTACTAGAAAGATGCGTTGGTGGTTTCACGCAAAACAATAATGAAAGTTATAATCAGCTGATATGGAAAATAACTCCAAAAATAATCCCATGTGGCCATAAGGTCGTTGAAATTGCTGCTTATCTTGCTGCCGGCATTTTCAATGAAGGAAAAACATCTCTTCTATATTTCATGAACGCAGTGGGGCTATCGCTTGGGCCTAATGCCCATGCCTACGTAGAAAAAGAGGACGCAGAGCGCATTTCGATCTCTGACGCAAGAGCACAAGGGAGCACGCGCGAGGGGTTAATGTCACGTAGACAGCAACAGTTAGCTGTATTAGAAGCAAACGACGAAGCAGAGGGTTCCTCTTATGTCCCTGGAATGGATGACAATATGTAAGTTGGAAAAAATTTTTGCTTATTGTTAGTTTAAATGGTTCTCAAAACTTTTAACGCATTTTTCTCGAAACGGAGTTTTCAAAGTCGGTGAGGAAAATTTCTCCGAAACGGCTGGACCGATCGGCTTGAAATTTTCACACGATCTTCTTAGATAGTTTTGTCAGGTAATGATCGAAGGAATAACATTTCTGACAATAATTTCGATTTTGTAAGCCACTTTAAAGTGTAAATTTTGTTGAAAAAAACGATTTTTTTCTTCGAGAAGCCGCCACTTTGTCATAAATCAAAATTTTGACTATTCCATTGATCATTACCTGTATTCATCTATCCTAAAAATAAATCTTTTGGTGTTTTTTTATTTCAGATAATTTGGATCAGAGATATCATCCTCACCGCACACCTTTTTGTGGAGGTCCTCTAGGAGATCTACTACAGGAACAACGGAACCCAATATTTTTGTAAATACATCGCGAATTCTTAAAATACATTAAATTCGCAATATGCACATTTATTCTATGCATTTATTTAATTAAAAGCCTCTTCACAAAAAAAACACAAAAAAACACGTTTTTTCGGACTTACAAGTGGATATAACCCCTTAAGGGTCGTATACCACTAGCAGCTGTGTACACATTTCAGAGGACGCAGGCTTCTCGGAATAATATCTGTTGTTTCTATTTATTTATCTTATCTACTATTTATTATGGACCGTCGACCACCCTTATGTACCTATTTCCCCACCATTAGTTTTATGTATAAATACCCGAAGATCTAAAAATGATGTTCATCATAGCTTAACCGAACTTCGAACGAAGCACAAGTTAAACTGAACAATTTATTTAGACCAAATAAATTACAAAAACCCCACCGAAAAACATGAATCCAGTCATGAAACAAACCAGCGCCAACGGAACCGCCGCCGCCCAGGAATTCCAGGACTTCGCCTTCCTGGATTCCATCAGCGAGGACGGGTTGGACAGGCTGCTCAATCACCTCCTGAACTGGAAGAAGAACACCGAAGCCGAACAGCCCCAGGACACCGCCGCGACCAGAAGATACGCCGCCGAGAGGACCAACGACGCCGCCCCAAGGAGAGCCACCGAAGCCGCCCCGAGGAGAGCCACCGAAGCCGCCCCGAGGAGAGCCACCGAAGCCGCCCCGAGGAGAGCCGCCGAGGCCGCCCCGAGGAGAGCCACCGAAGCCGCCCCGAGGAGGAAACCTACACCAATGGACACAGAAAGCTCCACCGAAGCCGCCCCCAAGCGCAAAACCGACCCGGAGGACGAGGAAACGTTTAAGTTTCCCAAGAAAACTGCCAAACTAGAGAGAGCGAGTACGTCAGGATCACAGGTAAGTATGAACATGTATGCATGCTTAGAAACAGAGGACAGTGACAACGAAGACAATATAGAAACTGAGACCGAACACGCCACCGAAGAAAAGAACAACACCCCAATCATCCTACGGAACAAAGAAAAATGGACCAGACTCAGCAAGAAACTGGACAGCAAACACATAAAATTCACAAGGGCCACGTCGACAAGAGACGGAATAAGGATCCAACCACAAACGATAACGGATTATCTTGAAATGTACAGCCTAATGAAAGAAGAAAACTACGAGTTCCACACTCACCAATTGAGCTCCGAGAAGAACCTCAAGGTGGTGATCAAAGGAATCCCCACCGAAGTCGAGGAAGAAGTAATACTCAACGACCTAGCCGAAAAAGGTTACCCGGCAATCAAGGTGACAAGAATAAAGGGAAGGAACGCGACCCCTATCCAAATGGTATTAGTGGAAATACCTAAACAATACAAATCCATCTACCAAATGGACAGAATACACTACCTCAGCGTAAGAATAGAGCCGCTCAAGCCTAGAGGAGACACTGTACAATGCCATAGGTGTCAGCTTTATGGACACGTGCAGAGAAACTGCAACGCGGAATATAGGTGCATGAAATGTGCTGGAAAACACAGCACGCACCTATGTGAGAAACCACCAACACTCCCACCCAAATGCGCAAACTGCGGAGGCGAACACGTCTCAATATGGAGGAACTGCCCCGCCAAACCAACAATCAGAACTGCAGAGACGACAAGTTAACGACCAACTCCCCGGACAAACCCGAACAGTTACAGACAAGCTGCAGCTAGGGAAAACACGACATACCGGGACACAGCACAAGCAACCACCAGCGAAAACAGACAAAACACCGAAAGGAAAACACCGAAAACAAAGAAAACAATAGACAAAGTAGCGGACGAACTAGCAAAACTGCTAAAGAAATACGCCTCTGTACAAACAGACGACGATGAACTGGAAAATTACTCAAAAACCATCACAAACATCGTCAAAATCATCAAAAATGACTAGAAAACGGCAACTAAACGAACTAAAGATTGTTTTCTGGAACGCAAACGGAATCGAAAGTAAGAAACTAGAACTGGTAGCACACATGACGGAACACAACATAGACGTGGCGCTAATTAACGAGACGCACCTGCGACGCTGCAATCGCCTGAACATACCGAACTACCAAACCTACAGGAAAGACAGGGGCCAACAAGCCGCAGGCGGAGTTGCCATAATAATCAAGAGGAATTTGAAACACCACGAATTGCCCGAAGTTGACACGACGGATAACACAGAAACGATAGGAATCGAAATAATGACCGCAGACGGTCCACTGGCCTTGTATTCACTATACTCGCCACCAAAGAAAGAAATGAGCACTCCAGACTTGGATAAAATATTCAGAAACAACACGGCAACGATAGCCGCAGGAGACTTTAACGCAAAACACACCCAGTGGAACTGCAGAAAAACAAATCAAAAAGGAAGAGAACTAAAACGTTACACAGAAAACCGCCTACTAACGGTTCTAGCCCCAAACGAGCCAACACATTTCACAGGTAATAACAGACACCCGCTGGACATATTGGACATAGCGGTAATGAAAAACGTCACAGCAAACATCGACATAGTCTGTATTGAAGACTTGAGCTCCGATCACAACCCCGTGCACATGAACGTCCAAACGAAAAGCGCGAGAAGAACGTGCGAGAAAACATTAACAAACTGGGAAAAGTTCAAAGAGAACCTAGATATTACCTGCACAGATATCACAGACCCATTAAGCCTAGAACAGGCGGCGCAAACACTCGAGAACGAAATAAAGGAGGCGCTCCATACCGCCACAAGAAAAGTAACCTTCAACAAAACAACTACACACCCACAGGAAATAATGAACCTAATACGCGCAAAACGGAAAGCAAACAAGACGTACCAACGTACATTAGCACCGACAGACAAAACGGTCCTGAACAGACTGACAAAACAATTAAAACTGGCGCTACAAGAACAACACAACGCAGACTGGGAAAACAAACTAGAACGAATAAACGACACCAAAGACGAACCGTGGTACTTAGCCAAGACTCTAAAACAACAGAACCGCAACACAATACCACCTATCAAAAAGAACGACGGCAGCACAGCAACCTCTGACATTGACAAGACAGAGACTTTCGCAAACGCCCTCGAAGAACAATTCACACCAAATATCCCAAACACAATCCACAACTCTCAAGGAATCTACGAAACGGTAAGGAGGATTCTAAACAGCGAAGAAAACTGCGACATAAGAGAATCAACGCCAGAGGAAATAGCCGAGATAATAAAAAACCTTAAAAACAGGAAAGCACCCGGTTGTGATAATATTAACAATGCGACTATCAAGAACCTAACGCCGCCAGCTATAGACAGAATGAATCAAATCGTAAACGCATCGCTCAAACTCAGAACGTTTCCGACCCAATGGAAACACGCCACAGCAATACTGATTTCCAAATCCAACAAACCCAGTAACAAAACATCAAGCTACAGGCCAATAAGCCTACTAACAGGACTTGGAAAAATAACGCAGAAAATAATACACAATCGACTGACAGACATAGTTGACGAGAAACAAATAATCCCGGACGAACAGTACGGATTCAGACAAGAACATTGCACAACGTACCAGACAACTAGAATAACCGAAGCGATAATTGACGCCTTCAACAGAGGATACGCCATGGGAGCGGTACTCCTGGACGTCTCAAAGGCCTTCGACAAGATGAGGCACGAAGGCTTAATATATAAAATGAATAAATTCAAAATCCCGATGGTGATGATAAAGCTACTAGCTTCGTACCTCGGCAACAGAACGTTCCAGGTGAAATTAAATGACACGATGTCGACGACACGTTCAGTGGGAGCGGGTGTCCCCCAAGGATCCATACTGGGGCCCCTGCTCTACAACATCTACGCCGCAGACATACCAAGAATGGAAAACACAAAAATTGCACTATACGCAGACGACACTGCTATATTTACCAGAGGAATCCTGGCGAGCACCATCACCGAGAGACTACAAAACCACCTAGACGAGATAAATCGCTGGTGTAACACGTGGAAAATACAACTTAACGCTGAGAAAACTCAAGCCATCATGTTCACAAGAAGAAAATTCAAACACATCCCAACAAAATGCCTCAAGATTAATAATACAAGTATAAAATGGGAAAATCAGGTAAAATATCTAGGTATTATACTGGATAAAAGACTAACCTTCGCAAGACATATGGATTACATTGTGAAGAAAACCAAACAAATTAATGGCTATCTTTATCCCCTATTAGCCTATTATCTATTAGCCCCTCATCAACAGGAAAAGCAAACTCAACATGGAAAATAAGCTGAAACTGTACAAGACAGTAATACGACCAATAATGACATACTCGGCGACGTGCTGGAAGCAAGCTGACAAACACACAAAATACCGACTACAAATTATACAAAACAAAATACTGAGACAAATCACAGACTCGCGATGGTACATAACCAACGAACAAATACATAAAGACCTCGAAATGGAGACAATCACAGAGCACATAGCAAGACTTACACAAAAAACATTTGACAACATGCGACAACATGACAATATAACAATACAACAAACCGCAAACTACAAAACGAACGTCAAGTGGAAATTCCCAAAACTACAACAAACCACATTCAGACAATAAATAACACTGTTTTCTACCTACAGGGTACCCAAAGCAACCCCAGAGAAACAAAAGGACCACACCGACAACACAGCAAATGAGACAACACAGAAGGAACAAAGAAGGAAGCCAAAGGACCACAGCAGGACCAGCCGAGGACAAGAGGCCACAGCAGGATGAACCCAACCGAGGACCAGAAGCCACTACAGAAGAAACCAGGAAAAAAAAAAACTGAAAAGAGCCGTTGTTTTAACGTTTCTCGCTAACACCGAACAAAAAGACAAACAGACACAAAAAAAAAAAAACGAAAAAAAACGAAACAAAACAAAAGACGGCGGAAGGACGGGCTCACGGCCCACAACCGCCACGAAACAAAGGATCCCATGAAAAATGATGTTAGAATGTAAATTTACAACATACAATACGTATTGTCGCTCTTATTAATAATATATTGTTTTATTTAATCACTTTTGTGTACTCACTTCACCCCTTTTAAAGTTCCACGATTGTTAAACTCTAAATTTAACTTGCGCAGTTGGTAGGATTGTCGAAATGTCTTCATCGCGAATTACACTTTTACCCTTGTAATTTATCGACGATTATGTGTTCATCGTGAACAAACGGAACCTGTGAACTTAAAAGTGCAAAGTGGCAAAATTGTTAAACAGTATTCAACGAATTCGAATATTGAACTAGCCGTGATATTGTAAGTACTCATTTTCCATTTTTCATAAAATTTATGCCAAATTCCTCCTTAGTTTCAAGTGAAGTAGATTTATGCAAACTTTTAAATAACCTATATTTAAAAGAAGATTTCCCAAGAAAAAAATGGCAACAATAAGCGTAAGAGATTATTGAGAACTAATCCCGAAATTAGGCGGCGATGCTACACAGCTGTCTACGTTTATACGCGCTTGTGAAAATGTCCTGATGTTGATTGCCCCAAACAATGAACATAATATTGTCGCATTTAGCCTTCTACATATTCAGTCAAAAATAGTTGGTAAAGCTGCTACTTTACTGTCAGCAAGAAAATTTAATTCCTTTCAAGAATTAAAAGGAATTCTTGTGTCTTTGTTCGGTGATCAAAGAAATGAGGAATCATTAGTAAGAGATCTTGCTATAATGCAACAAGAATCAAATGAAACTTCTCTCCAATTTGCCGATAGATGCACAGATTTGAGGGCCTTATTAATTAGCAAATTAGATTGCTAACATTTATCACCTGAAATAAAGAATTCAAAACGCGAATTGTATTTTGCGCCTCCTCCTCTGATCACTTGGTAGTACCACTACTTTGTGTAGTTTCCTCCACATGTTTAGAGAAAACTTTTCGACCGCAGCTCCACCATTCCATATTACATGGCGTCCGGTCGGTGACTCATTCGCTTTCTTGTGAAGAAGAGTCCACATTGGAAAAAAATTAACGAGAGAAAAAATTATAATAAAAATGGGACATAAGAAGAAAAAACACCATGAGGACCAAGAAAATAAGTTATCAAGGTCACTAAGACGAATGAAAAGAAAATTACGTGATCAGGAGGAAAAAATTAAACGCGTAGCAGTAAAAAGTAAGCATTAACCTTGTTTCTTGATTTTTCTAGTTAGAAATTGCAACATTCAGGTCAAGTACCTATGTTAACCCTTAAGGCACTGAATATAAAATACATGAGACCTAATTTGCACAGCAAACGGGCTTTCGAGGTGGTTAAAATAAAGGATGCATTTGTATATACATATATATGTATTCTGCGCATCTAAGCATCAAAAATGGCGGACACCGTTTTTATTTTATTTTTTATACCGCCCTGCCTCGGAGATCTTAAAGCGTGAGCTAGGCTCACCTTACAAATAAATGTCAGCTAATAATTTAGTTATAAAAAAAAAAATATTTGGACAAGTACCAAGAAAGCTGAAAGAGTGGACAAGTTCCACCTTATAAATAAAATGTGAGTATAATAATTTATTAATATAGAAGATAAATTACTTGGTCAAGAACCAACAGAATTGAAAGAGTGGACAAGTTTCATCTTATAAATGAAGGTTAGTTTAATAATTTAATTATTTGATCAAGAATCAAAAGAGTAAAAAGGGTGGACAAGTTCCATCTTATAAATAAATGTCAGTTTTAATAATTGATTTATATAGAAGATAAACTATTTGGTCAAGAACCAAGATAATTAAAGGAGTGAACAGGTGTCATCGTATCAATAATGTCAGTTTAATAATTTATTTATATTATATACAAATTAATATTAATAAATGGTCAAGTACCAATAGAGTTGACAAGTTCTCTCAAATAATACTGACAGTAGACAAGCTCTTTTAGATGTAACCGTAATTAAAACTTTTGTTAGAGAGGAAATACTCATCAACTGAGTCATCGGAGAGTGACAGATCGGCAGATGAAAGTTTACCGAAGAAAAGGATGCCATTAATTCCAATAGAGCAGATTTTAAGAGATTTTCCCAATATGAGCCAGGCACTACAAGGTCCAGGGAATAATGAAGCTGCTTCAATAATCGATGGAGCTGGAAATTCGAATGAAGAAATGGCCCCGGAGACAGCAGACCAACGGGTAAATATAAGTGAAGCTGAAGATCAATCGGGAAAGACAGCTCCGGAGAAAAGGAATCATGAAACAGTTCCAGAGATAGCAGAAGACCCTGTACTAGATGATAGGATGTTAGAGGCGATTGGGAAACCGTTGGATTTTGCTAAGAAACCGTTGGATTTTGATTAAAAACTGCGAAACTAATTGAACGGTCCTCGCAAGATCTAAAGCCAACAAGTAGGGCCAATTACTCAACAAAGCCAAAAAACGTAAAAGCCCCTCCCCATCGGGCCTCTCGAAAGACAAAAACGTTGGGGGGGTGAGGGGGGGCGACACGTCCCCGGACGTATGCCACAAGTTACAGTCAGAACTTGAGCCAGAAGAGACCATTCTATCCAAAATCGTCAAAGAACAAGAATCAGAGACGATACAAGAAATAATTGACATGGTGAGTACAAGTAGACTAGCAGGTAGATTAAAACATTTCTCGTCAGTTTGGAAAGGCCTATTTGATGATAAAGTCGTCGATGGATCATCGTCAACTGGATAAAAGGGTACAAGATACCATTTGACCAGGAAGTCACTCAAACCTCTCCTCCTGCAGAGCAATGCTGGTCTGCAAACGAGAAAAAGATAATTACCGATCATGTCACGAAGTTATTGAAAAAGGGTGCTATTAGAGAATGTCAAGATTCATCAGGTCAGTTTCTATCAAAAAATTTCCTTGTTCCGAAAGCGGACGGGTCGCAACGTCTTATTTTAAATTTAAAAAGTCTTAATAAGTTCATTACAACGGAACACTTCAAACGATATATGGCTCATGGGTGAAATAAAAGACGAGTGTTTCGATAATATACGGCAAACTCGCATACTGTTAGAAAGCTTAGGCTTTATAATAAACAAAGTTAAAAGTCAGTTATTGCCGAAAACAAAACTAAAATTTTTAGGTTTTATTCTGAATTCGGAAAAAAATGGAAGTCCAACTTCCAGAAGAGAAAAAGATCAATATGCAACAATTAGTTAAAAGATATAAAAAGGCAGAATTTTGTAAAATTAGGGACTTTGCTTCGCTAATAGGCACGTTAAGCTCGTGTTGCCCTGCAGTAAAGTATGGTTGGGTTTATTTGAAGGATCTAGAATACGAAAAGACCTAATGCCCTAAGACAAAACGGAGACAACTACGAATCACGAATGAGGCTGTCCCCTATATTGCAGGAAGATTTTTCCTGGTGGGAAAACAACATAAAGACCGCGTTTAACCCTATAAAAACTCCTAGTTTTTGTCTAGAAATTTTTACAGACGCGTCGTTAACGGGGTGGGGAGGCCATTGTGATGAGCAGAGCACAAATGGTTTTTGGAGTGAAGCCGATAAAGAGTCTCAAATTAATCACCTTGAATTACTCGCGGCCTTCTTTGGTTTAAAATGCTTTGCTAATGAGACGCGAGATTGCGATATTCTCTTACGGATTGACAATACAACGGCGATTGCCTATATCAATCGCATGGGTGGTACTCAATCTAGAAGATTAAGTAGTATGGCAAAATCAATTTGGAAATGGTGTGAGGAAAGAAATATCTGGATATTTGCCTCATATATCCAATCCAAAGAAAATATAATAGCAGATTTTGAATCTAGAAAATTAGAGCCAGAAACCGAATATCAGTTAAGCCAGGAAGCATTTATAAAAATCTGCAGTAGGTTTGGTAACCCGGAGATGTTGTTCGCGAGTAGAGTAAACTCAAAGTGCAAAGAGTACATTTCGTGGAAAAAAGATCCGGGTGCCATGACAGCTGACGCGTTCACTGTCAATTGGGACCCATTGCTCTTCTATGCTTTCCCGCCCTTTGCCCTCATTTCAAAAATATTGAGAAAAATAGCAAGTGAGAATGCAAGAGGTATTTTAGTGGTACCAAATTGGCCTTCTCAAACTTGGTACCCTCGCTGCATAAAGATGTTTGAATCAGAACCAATTATCTTCAAGCCTAATAAAAAGCTTTTATACTCTTCCGACAGGAGCCCACATCCTCTTTGGCGACAACTTTCCCAGGTGACAGGAGTCTCATCCAACAAGAGGAATTCCACCTGAGGCACTAAATGTAGCGATGGCATCACTAAACGACTCATCACTACACGGTGCACTCAAGATCACGGTGCACTCAAGAAATGGTGGGAATTCTGTCGACGAACACAAACGGATGTTTTTAAAGCAGAAATTTCAGACGTATTAAGATTTCTGTCTAGTGAATTCGAAAAAGGAGCCTCGTACGGATCTATTAATTCGTTCAGGTCATCTGTGGCTTTGATTTTGGGACCAGATATTGGACAAAATGCTGCTATTAAACGATTTTGCAGAGGCGTCTCCAGACTAAGACCGTCACAACCAAAATACGACGTTAGAAGCACAGCAGGATGGACTGCGAATTCAGCAACTTTCGCAAAATTTTATGACCGAAAAATTGTACATGACAAAAAGTTGTTTGCCAATGCGGTTCTAGGAAAATAAATCATCTATGTAAAAAATTATATAAATAATAATAATTCCCATCCAACGTAGAATTATTAGAGAACTCTGCCGTATAAGCTTGAAACATCTACCAAGTGATCAGAGGAGGAGGCGCAAAATACAATTTAACGAGTAAACGAACTTACCTTGAGTGAAGTTCTATCGTAATTGTATGAAGCGCCTCCTCCGAATGATCACTCCCACCCAGAATCCCTTACTATCCTGGAAGAATAGTCCCAGAAAGATATACGGCAGGACTTTAAAACTAATGAGTCACCGACCGAACGCCACGTAATATGGAATGGTGGAGCTGCGGTCGAAAAGTTTTCTGTAAACATGTGGAGGAAACTGCACAAAGTAGTGGTACTACCAAGTGATCATTCGGAGGAGGCGCTTCATACAATTACGATAGAACTTCACTTAAGGTAAGTTGGTTTAATCGTTAAATTTTATAACGCTTCTATGTTAAAATCATATCTCGGTGTCCATATGGACTCAATGTCCATATGGATCATTTATTAAGATGCAGGCAACCAAAAACAATAGAAGATGCGATTCAAATGGTAACAGAAGAGGAAAATTTTAATTATTACAGATCACAAACCAATAAATCAAACACATCAATGAATGGGATGAGAAGTCATCAGTTAAGAATAAATCCGACTCCTGTTTGTGACAGACCGTTACACCATACCCAATGGAGACAAAAACAATACCGGATGGAATTCGACAAACAAACAATTTTCATACGAGGCAAAATGTTTGGACTAGTATGATTTTATGCGGTTGTGGTGCTACATTTGTACGTGGTACAAATGTAGCACCACAACCGCATAAACCGACTCCAATGTCAGGTATAAGCTACACTGATGCACAGAGACCATTTTCACATCAACGAAGCCGTAATGTGTTTCAAAATAATCAACCTGGCAGAAAAACCTTTACAAGTACGGAATTATATAGCACAGAAAATTTAGGAGACGATCAGCTAATTCCAGAAATTATCCAGCAAAATAATCTGGCAGGAAATAAGAAGAATACGAATATTGGGAACCGACTGAAAACCAAGATAGGAATCAGAATGAAAATTTTTCAATTGCCAACAATATACCACCAATTACATAAATAAAAAATTGCCCTATTTAAGTATAAGCAACCCACCAATAAAACTATTAATAGACACAGGATCCACAAGCTCATTTTTGAACCCAATAATAGCAGAAAAATATTACAAAGAAATATATTCGTTTACAACCATTTACTGTTACAACCATCTCGCATGAAAATAATCGAAAATATTGTGTAAAAGAGTCTCTCTTCGTAGAATTTAATACTGACCAATACCTGCAATTTGGATTATTTAAATTTCATTACTTATTTGATGGTCTAAATGGCTGCGATATTTTGAGACAACTACATGCAAAAATTAACCTGGTAACCAATCAACTCGAATTGCCTAATTCCATATTAAATATAAAATATTTCCACTTGGTCAAACTCAATTAAATTATGCTACTACATGTCTAACGAGGCGTGCAAGTTTTATTTCACTTAAACATATAAATTCCAATGCCGATCGAATCTATAGGCAACCCTGAATTAACCGCCTTAGATTTGATCACGCGAACGTTTGTCCAGACAAACAACCACCGCGACTCAACAATGCCCTTTGAGAATCTGACTTCAGCGGGAGGTGAAACACAAGTTGTGAGAACCATACCCATATTGCCGAACGAACAAGAACGGTGGACCGAAAAGAGTGTCCAACCCAGCTCGTATGTAGCATCACCGATATCCATTCTCGGCGCATCATACGTCTTTGGGTTCCAACCCGACAAGGAAGCCGCTTTAAATTCTGGCCGCACTAAGCAGAACGGAAAATGGTGCTGTCTTGAGCCTCTCGAGGCAAACTGAACCATACCAGCACGAATGGTTGACAATCGGAACGAACGCAGACGTCTCCCAGACGGACTGGACCTAATTATATTCACGTCAATGGGGCAATCGCAAAAGTATCTTTTGCAAATTACCATAAGCAGAATGGTAATCTAAAAACGATAGACAGAAGTGGTCGAAGTGGTTGAAATTCATATACAGTGAACTCGAAAATCTTTATAAACCAATTTATATGAAATTTCGATCAAATTTGAAATGGCTGACTTACAGAAGAAATACACAGCCGAAGAAATAAAGGAGATTGCTCCTAAGTATAAGCGAAAGCTTGAGAATTTCAGACCGGACTTCCGTCCAACAAGAGATTCCAAACCGACACACCGAGGACCTAGCTCAGCAAAACTAATTCCACCCATTCACGTAACCGAAAACAATAACCCAACTCTACAAAAGAACGAGCTTTTAGTAAACGACAGCTTCATCGGGTTTGAGATTGCTCTCACAGAGCACAAACCAAACGAAGATTTTGACGTAAATTACTGGCTAAGCGAAATTGTGTCTGATGTATACCAAGAGTACGCAACAGAGGAAAAACAATTAGAACGACGGATTTTGGAACAGGAACTGCAGTACTACACCACTGCACAGCTATGTTTTCGAATAACGGACCTAAAAAGTCATCTCAACGACAGACAAGCAGATCCGTGACTAGACCAAGGGCGTAGAATGCAGCGCCCCATTGCCTGTGGCTGCATATCTAGAACAGATAGGCACTTAGACAGACAATTGACACAATAGAGACACTCAGAAAATAAATTAATATATGTAGTCACATAGTTACTACATAAAAATAATAATATTATATCAGAACATTAAGTATAATTATGGCTCAGTCCACTTTAAGTAATAAATATAGAGGGGGGGATTTAGCGAACAATTCAAATCTTAGGAAAATCCCAACAATAACAGGACTTCCAGCTATACACCCCAAAATGAAAACTCTGCAGGCAGAATACATCCCTGTATTATTTGAAAGGGATGTAATCCCAGACCCTGCTGCATGTAATTGTGCATTAGCTTACAGCATCTCGAGATTTTATCACTTAGACACACACCATGACATAAATCCATCAAGACTAGTAGTGGCAGCTATAGGTATATTTGCTAACCTAGCTGAATGGGGAGGCTTGAGGCCTTGGACTCCAATGGTGTCTGCGTTCAAGGAAATTGGTGTAGATTTAAGATTTACTGAACTTATTAAGAAAGAGATGACAGAATTGTGTGAGAGAGATTCTAGAAGTGTACAATTTGCTCAACTTTTCAGTACAAATTGGCCTTTCTTACTGGCAAAAACTGATTCCATGTTAATATTATCGCTAGTTATTCTATTAATCATGGGTAAAAATGTAAATCCGGATCATATCATCAAATGGTTCTTTAATAGGGTTAGAGGGTTCTCTGGAGCTATTGGAAGAGGTGATTTGATAACATATTTGGGAACTGATAAATATCCTCACCCCAATACATTATCGCAGTATGGGAATCTTATTAACTCATCTTTCATGATAAAAAGACAACTGTTTCAATGCTGTGTGTCCTTATCCAAAAGCACAGAAAACAATTCAACTGTGAAAGGAATGATTGAACTGGTGCATATGCTTAGAGGAACAGAATTAAATCATATCATTCTTATTGATAAGTATTTGATGTCAAAATACAAGGAATTAATTCATTGCCACAGCTTAAAAGGACTTGAACCTTTATTTATGAGAGCCAGAGCCTGTTTAGGATCTTTCCCTGAAGATCAGATGATGTATATTCGTATACTGGCTCCGAAATCTGAGACAGCGGCTTTAAATCGAAACATATTCTCACTTTATACTGCCGCAGCAACTGCATGTGCTCAATTCGAGAATACCACCTTTGAAAATTATCATCAAAGTGATAATAGAGCTGAGGTAGAAATTGCTAATTTTGTCCAAAATTACTTAAGACATCGGAGAGAATTGTTGACTATTGCTGCTGGAGATCATGATAGTAAAAAGATGGGAAGTCATGAGCGTGATCAATTCTTTGCGAAAGCAATTCAGGAATATGAGAGAAGATATATGAGCAATCAAGAAGAAGATGACGACGAATCATTAGTTATTCCAGAAATTCGTTCTTAGTAATAGAGGACAACATACGACTACTGAATGACCGACAGCGAATACTATACGACGATATACTGAAGGCGGTACGGGACCCGACGACAAATAGAAGACTTTTCTATTGAATTCTGACACTGTTATGTTCTTGATCTCTTTCAAGACGGATAATACCCTACGTCTTCTTCTTAGAAATGTTAAAGAAAAAACAGACATCAACTCAAAATCAGGAGTATACAAACTAAAATGCAATGACTGCAATGGTGTGGGTCAAACCGGAAGAAATTTCTCCACAAGAATATCGGAACATAGAAAATGTTTTGAACAGGGAAAAAACGATTCTACATTTTCCAATCACCTGAAAGACGAAGACCACAACAGCAACTTTATACCGTCAATATTACATTTTGAAAAGAAAGCATTTAAATTAAACATCTTGGAATCCATGGAAATTTACAAATCTCTAAAAAACCCCGAAGAGGATTTACTCAATGATCAACAAGATTTGTGTTTCCCCGCAATAGCGAGACATTGCCATTACGAACTGTACCTTCACCCCCACTTGCTTATTCTAACTGTCATTCATGTATATATATATATATATATATATATATATATATATATATATATATATATATATATATATATATATATATATATATATATATATATATATATATATAGTTTGTATTTTGCTGTATCACTATGATCTGATGATGCTATGATAATAGCGAAACTACAGTCATCATGAATAAATTATATGTGAAAGTGTACAAGTATTTTTTTTCAAACATTACTTTTCTATTGGCAAGGGAGCGGGGGCACGGGGAAAACGTTTCTATATAATACCGTTTTAGATACGTTGACAATCGCAGGTATCAAAACAACCGCAGTGGCATTTACTGGGATCGCCGCCTCGCTTCTGCGTGGTGGCCAGAGTTGCCACAGCAAGGTTAAATTGCCGCTGGACTTCCACTCAAAAACTAGCAAAGACGCAACTTATTGTTTGGGACGAAATAACAATGGCCAGTTGCTTCATGCTGGACATAGTTGACGGACTAATGCGAGACGTGAAAATCATTCGAAGTCCATTCGGTGGAGCGTGTGTTCTGTTGGGTGGCGAAGTGAAGCAACTGCTACCGGTTGCTGAATCGCGTACGAGGTCTGCAGAATTGTTTTTCCCGAGAGCGCAATGCTGGGACTATTTTGAAACCGTAAACCTGTTCAGAAACATGCGAACAGAGCCCGGGGAGGACGAATTCGCCGATTGGTTAGTTCAACTAGGCACAGGACGGTTGCCGTCCCTTACTGCTGGTTTTGTCGATATACCTGATAGGTGTATCGTCAACTACAACGTTGCGTTGCTGTCTCCTGCTGAACTCTCCTATAGGACGATTCTTTGTCCGAAAAACGATGCTTGCCAGTTCATTAATGAAAAAGTCCTAAAAGCAATGCCCGGCCAAGACACGGTCACACTAAGCGCGGACAGTGTACTGACCGACGACGACGATGAACGCCAGCAGTATCAATTGGAATACATGAATTCGCTCAACGTCAGCGGGTTACCGGTACATAAATTGGTACTCAAAGCAGGAACGCCGATCATGCTCCTGAGACATCTTTGTTTAAGAGACGGTTTGACCAATGGGACCCGTCTGACCGTTGTCAGTGTAACACAAAACATGCAGAACAGTTTTCCTGCCTCGAATGGACCTGACCACCAAAGACAGACTATTCCCTTTTTCTTATTCCCTTTCACCAGAAGGCAATTTCCAGTCAAAGTTTCGCTATGACTATTACAAAATGACTATCATATTGATAATAAGATCATTAGAAGACTATCCGTTGTAAAAGACCTTGGCGTATTATTTGATAACAAACTTATCCAGCATATAAATATTATTTGGCCAGCATATAAATTCAACTGTAAGAAATAGTTCTCGAATACTAAGATTTGTTCTTAGATCGGAAATTATCGGATTTAATAATCGGAAATTATCAAAATTTCAACAACAGCTGTACGAGGGTAGATTGAAAAGTTTCCGGAATTAGAATTAAATTAGGATTCGCAAGGTGTGATACACATCGATTTTTTGCAGACGGGAAGAACTATCACGAGACAATACTACAGCGATTTATTGGATCAATGCAACGGCATATTAACACATTGCGTCCCACGCTGTAATCGGGAAAACAGCCCCAAGGGTCAAAATCACATTTTTGCTCTATTTGTATGTATTAACTAAAATAAATGTTTTTCTGATACTTTTGTATTTTTTTTGTGGTTTTAAGTTATTTTTTTGTAGTTTTTGCATGTCTCTCATATATGAGCGACGCGGCCCTCTAGAAAAAAATGCGTGATATTTAAGCTGCTGGCCACGTCTCTCAAATATGATCGACACATGTTTTCTAGGGTTTTTGCTTTTGTTGCAGGTTTGAGAATTGACAATTGAACCGATTGAATAAGAAAAAATGTCTAAACGTCGTCGATTCTTGACACAGGCCGAATTGGAGGAAGCATCACTTCAAATTGATCTTGATAACGATAGTGACTTGGATAGTGATGACCAGTTTGACTTTAACTCCGATGACTCCATCAAAGATCCGGATTTTGATCTTGACGACACAGCTCCAATTAATCGATTTGAGTCATCTGATGAAGAGGATAACGAAGAAGCCGTAAATATTCAAGGGGTTCTTCAAGATTTGGTCATGGAAGAGGATGAGGCTGAAGAGAGTGAAGGAGATGAAGATACGCTACCTTCCACTGATTGGAGCGAATATGTTGGACGGCACAAGAAATTCCAGTTTACCGGTCCTAGTGGTCTGCAACAAGATTTTTTCCCCGAAATAACTCCGCTTCAGGCATTTTTTCATCTTGTCGATGATGAGGTCATAGACCTTGTTGTCACTGAAACCAACAGATTCGCGCAACAAACCATTGCATCGAAGGAAGCAAAAAACATTCCCGAATAAAAAAATGGAAACCGACCAATCCAGAAGAAATAAAAAAGTTCTTGGGTTTGACACTTTGGATGGGATTGGTTCGACTAAGTGCATTACCCGATTATTGGGCGACCAAGGGTATTTATCGCCTAGATATTCCGAGAGCAACTATGTCAAGAAACAGATATCAGTTGCTGTTAAGTGTTTTGCATTTCAAGGATAACGAGACAATTGAAAGTGGAGATCGTATATCAAAAATTAAACCTCTTATTGATATCCTTCAAAATAAATTTCAGGTTCTATTTTATCCTGGCGAAGACATGGTAATAGACGAAACTTTAATACCATGGAGGGGCCGCCTAATTTTTAGGCAATATATAGCAAACAAGGCCCACAAATATGGTATCAAATTATTTAAACTATGTTCAATTAATGGTTACACATGGGCACTTGAAGTATACTCTGGAAAGTCAGCGACAGGGCAACGCGAAGTTGGACTAGCTTCAAATGTGTGTTTGAGGTTGTGCGAGAAGCTTCTCTATCAAGGACGCACTCTATGCGTAGACAATTTCTACACGAGCTATGAGTTAGCTAAAACAATGCTCGAAAAGCAAACACATATTGTTGGAACCCTAAGAGCCAATAAGAAAAATATCCCAAAAGATGTCCTTCAAGTCAAGATAAAAAGGGGAGAGATGGTATCTCGCGAAGACAAAAATGGAATAGTAGTCTTAAAATGGAAAGACACGCGGGATGTTAGACTGCTCTCAACAAAGCATGCCCCAATTATGGTACCAGTTAACCCAAGGATTGCTAAAAATAAACCGACTATTAAGACCCAGGAATCCAATGATGCTCAAGATCTGAAGGCAATTCAAGAATCTGAAAATTCAGACGATCCCCCAGACGCTTCCAATGACATAAAGGAGACAGTTCCTGTAAAAAAAAGTCCCGAAAACCAAAAGAGAAGCCAGATGCGATTCTGGCGTATAATAAAGGCAAAGCTGGAGGCAAAGCTTGATTTGTCAGACCAGATGGCATCTTATGCAAATACGCTTCGAAAGGGTAATAGGTAAGTAAAATGGTATAGGAAGTTAGGAATAAAATTGCTTCTGGGACTATCAGTGGTACATGCATGGGTCCTGTACAAACAAGTCACCAAAAAGAAAATCTAAATTCGTGCTTTTCGTGACATTATAGCAGCAGAGCTACTACATATCGCAAATCGGAAAAAAGAGCAGTTGCCAGAAAAGCCAAAGGAATATCACCATTTACTTGTGAGAATCGGGGAAAATGAAAAAAAAAATCCGTCGCAGGTGTTCGATGTGCTATGCAAAAATTCAGAAAGAATCAGAACGTGTAGTTGCAAAATCTAAAGCCAAATTGACATACAATTATTGCGACAAGTGCCCGGGACAGCCGAAAATGTGTGCGTTATGTTTTTATGAAAAACATTAATTTTAGAAGTTTTTTAATTTTTTTTCTTTGTTGTTAAAAAAAATGTAACTGTGATTTTTGCTTTGTTATGTTAAGTTCTAAAAATTAGTTTTTCCAAAATAAGTTTTGTGTTAAATTCTAAAATAAGCTTTTTCAGAATGAGTTTTGTTAAATAAATGTTTTTTAAACTTTTTGTTGTGTTAAAACTATCTTTCCAATTTTGCTCAAACCAAGCCACATATTACTTTCCCCAGAAGCCATGCTCATGATTTCCCATTTAAAATACACAGTAGCGGGTTTCATATTTGATATACGTGGCCAGATAGTGAGAAATGTGTGTCTCTCAAAAATGAGCGACGTGGCCCTCTGGAAAATGTTGGTGTCTCTCATATATGAGCGACGTGGCACGCAATCTATTAAAGGAGAAACGGCCTCGTTTACAGCGGAAAAAAGTGCTCTTCCACCGCGACAACGCGCCGGCCCATTCATCCCGAATCGCCAAGGCTAAATTGGTTGAATTGGGCTACGAGGTGGTGCCGCATCCCCCGTACTCTCGAGACCTGGCCGCGTGTGACTTCTTTTTGTTCACAAACATGAAGACTTGGCTCGGAGGCAAGCGCTTTGCGTCAAATGAGGTCATCGCCGCCACTAAAGCTTATTTTGCTTTCCCGAAGTCATATTCGAGTTCCCCAAATCATATTTTTCTGAAGGCTTAAAAAAGTTAGAGCACCGCTGGGAAAAGTGTATCGCCCTGCAAGGGTATTATGTTGAAAAATAAAAACAAAAACCTGTTCAATTACTGCGTTTTCTTGCCCATTCCGGAAACTTTTCAATCTACCCTCGTATACATGCCACTCTAAATTATTGTCTCCTTTATGTCTTTTCTGCATGGAGTCCTTATCATGTTCATATCCGCCAATCTTGAGTGTATACAAAATAAGTTTTTATGGATGTTTACCTCAGAAACTAGTCGGAATAGAGCCGACTTAATTTTATTGTACAGGTTAATTTGTGGTATAACATCGTGCCCAGAATTGTTGTCACAAATCAATTTTAACTTTAATAAAACACAAATTGGTAAGTTTGAATTTTTTAGCATTCCCTTACACCATATTAATTACGGCTACAATGGTAGCATATCTCTCATTATGTGACTGGATAATCTAGTTAATGCAAATGGTGTATGCATAACTGGGACAAGCTTGTATACTTAAAAAAATCTCTTTATGAAGATAGTCTGTGATATCTTGTGAAAAGGGTAGATGTACTTGTCTTTATATTATGTTATACTATTGCACATTGTGCGCATTGTGGATGTGCTTACAAGAATGTCAAAAGATCTCGAAGTCATGCACTTAAAAGACGAAAGCTGGAATACTTTGGACACATTCTCAGAAACGAAAATTACAGACTTCTCAAATTAATAACAGAAGGAAAGATCGAAGGCAGAAGAGAAACCGGGCGTCGAAGAATATCGTGATTTAAGAATTTGCGACAATGGTTTGGTGAGACGACGACAAATCTCTTTAGAAAAGCGATCGACAAAGCATGCCAATGATTGCCAATGTTCGAAGAGGACAGGGCACTTATGCCCGGCCTACACTCTCGCAAAGTAGCACGGAGTTTAGCGAGGAAGGAGAGTGTAGTCAGTTTACTAGGTCCGCCTTGTGCGTCCTCGCCTCGGCTTGGCTAACTTCGCTCCAGAAGCGGTTTTTCGTACCCGAGTCGCGTCTACACTCTCGTGTTTACTCGTATTTTAATTTAAGTCAACTGTATGCAGGTGAGTCAGTTCACAACCGTTTAAAACGATTAAAAACTAAAAATATTTTAATTTAATATTATTAAATTTTATCTAATATTAATTTAAATAATATCAAAAATCATGAGCGATTTGTCCCAATAACTCCAGTTACAATTCCTTGAGGCTTTTCAAAGGGAACCAGTTATTCGAGATCTCAAACATGTTAGCCACACAGATAGAAAAAAGATTCACGGCGCCTGGGGTAGAATTGAAGCTGAAATTGGCAAACCAGTCAAAGAATTAAAATGCAAAAAAGATTCATTAATGGCTACATATCGTGGATACTGTAGGAAAATAGCGGGTCTTCACGAACTAAGGCGAGAGTGTAGATGCCTAATCCGTGTAGTTCCTCGCCTCGAACAACTTCGGCGAGGATCCTTGCCGAAATTACTCCGCGAGAGTGTGGAGCAGGCATTAAAGAAGAAGTTGCACATTGTTTAATTATTTGTAAAGAGGGTTTTTCCCGTTTATTTAAATAAATAAATTAAATAAAATGTTACGAAGAGAGGTGTTGATCGAGTAGACCAACACCTTTCTAGTTATCCAGTGACCAGAAATAAAAATATTGCATGAAAATGGATTTTTTTTTTCACCTAATGGAACGCTTTTGTTTTGTACACTAAACCAGTCGAGTCCATTTCAAATTTAGAGTTTGGACTACAACTAATATTGATGAGTATCTAGAAACGAATCACAAGCCGGAATACTCGTCAAAAGGTGGACGTCCAAATAGGAGCTCAAACCCATAACGCTTAACAGATCGTTACTTTAGGAACCATTTCAAGTACTGACAAAAAATCAGCTCCCACAAAAATAAGTGCAGTTGTAAAGGTTGAAAATATTTATAAGAATGTAAATATTTATAATATAGTTATAATTGCAGTTGCAGTTGTAACCATTTTGTAGTGTCAAGATACAAATCTTTTGGTTTTCGCTCAGTGAGTAAAACACACCTTTCAAAATCATGAATAAGAACATAGCTAGAGGCAACTTCCGCCGTCGTGGACCCCCACGATCACACGAAGAACACCCTCCCCCCGCGCCAGTTCCCGAGGAACCTGTTCCTAAAACAAGTCCCAAACCTCAGCGCAAAAGCATTAGTGCCTCCCGCCCTCGCAAGATCCCGGATTTCACTCCTAAGCAATTATCCACAGTCAACTCGCCTATGAAGAATGATCCACTAAACCAACATGATAATATAGTTGATGGATACTCAGACTACTGGATTTAAGAACGATTACTCTCTATTTTAAGTGCAGTGTGTTGCTCAAAGAAATGAGAGAGAAAACGGTTGAGACGCAAGAGTCGATACTAATGCCCAGATTGCAAAGTAGGTCTATGTATATATTTATTTACGCCATGTTATAAAATTTACCACACTAAATTAAATTTTTAATTTGTCTTTATTTCTTTTCAGTTTATTTAATTTATATTGTTAAGCCTCAATTAACCCTTTGAGGACGAGTGTCGGCATATAAAGCCTTTTTACCGTTCGGAACGCATGTCGTCATATAGCTCCCCAACATAGTTCTTAGCTGCAAGGCGTATTATGAAGTGGCTCGGGACATCTGTCCCTTTTTATGTATTTTACATCTTATCCTTCACACGATGGCTAAAATATTTAGAGATGATACGTTAGATAGTGACAGTAATGATGAATACTACTTTGAATCTGACAAGACGGAAGATGACGGCCTTGCTTCATCCAGTGGAAGTGAAATTTGTATAATAAGGAATCCACTCACGCATTTCAACATTAGCAGTGATATTATGGGTTGCAGCTTTGTTATTAGCGGTGAAGTAAAGATACAAGAAAGTAATAACAGGCCTAATAACGAATAGAGGAATGTGACAAATGAGGATGTCATTCCAGAAAAAATACTATTTTTCACTTTTTTTCACGCTTGGTTCACAACTAAATCCAAATTACACAGAACCATTAGAGTATTACAATTCATTCTTCACCGATGAGTTGATCAAGACGATAGTTGCCGAGACTAATCGGTACGCATATAATAAAATTCGAGGAAAACGGTCCGCATGGCATTTCTGGACTGATATCAGAACCAAGGAGTTGTATTTCTAGGCATAATATTGCTTATGCGGACAATATCACTTCCGAACCTAAAGGAGTATTGGTCAATGGACGACAAATGCAGTATCCCATACTTTGCCGAAATATTCAGAAGAGACCGATTTTTACAAATATATTGAATAAGTAGTTAGTTTTTATAACGTTCAACGTGTTTATTTTCTTTACTGCGCACTTCAATATCTCTCGTCCACAGCGACGCTCGCTCGTCGAGCGGCTCCGTCCGCAAAGGGTTAATACTGTATTAATCTACAATCAAAAGAAAAACTGATATTTTTTATAAAAACCTCTTTTTATAAAAAAAACCCTAGCATTAAGTGGTTGTTAATCTTTTTCATCCTTAGCATGAAGTTTGCCACTAACGGGTTATGATTTGAGTTTGTTTCGGCTTCAGAGTACATTTTTATAGATATTAAGGAGTATATCTTTTCTTTATTGACATAAAGTCAAAGATAGGTGGTTTCCATGTTTTCTATTCCTTCTGTTAAGGAATCTGAATAAGGTTTCAGTTACAAGCACGTTGCGTTCGGGACTGAATTCTATTAGTGAGAGACACTTCATTTTTTCTGTCGCAGTCCATACTTCCCTATGATGTCCCTTACTGCTCCTCCACACAAATTTTTTGCACAAAATCTTCTCATAATAATCGTGACATCTCGTTTTTTGTGGATCTTAATATTTCTTCAAATGATTGATGGAATGCTTGTATTTCCGCCTCTTCTTTGTCTGCTATAGGTGTGTATATCTGTATTAAGTTTATGTTGCGCGTTGGTAATTTAAGAGTCAATAAGATTATTTGCATGCGTCTTACGTATTCGGGTTCCAGCTCGACAAGGAAACCGCTGAATATTCTTTTAAGGAATCTGAATAATGTATCAGTTACTACCATGTTGTGGTCGAGACAGAATTCTATTAGTGAGAGACATTTGAGTTTTTCTGTCGCAGTCCATACTTCCACTTCCCTATGATGTCCCTTACTGCTCCTCTGCACAACATTTTTGCACAAAATCTCCTCATAATAATGGTGACACATTGTTTTTGGTGGATCCTAATATTTCTTCAAATGATTGATGGAATGCTTCTATTTAAGCCTCTTCTTTGTCTCCTATAGGTATGTACATCTGTATTAGGTTTATGTTACGCGTGGGAAATTTAAGAGACAATAAGATTATTCGTTTCTTGAATTTCATCTGTGTGTCGTATCGCTACTTTCTGAATAGTACATGAATCCGTTGTTTACTGAGCTTCCTCCTGTTCCAGGCCACATTACGTCGCCACTGTACGTTACTGACGTACAAATAGGTACGTACACCGACAAGGAAAGGCGTTGTACCACCGTGTACCAGACTTCCCAATCACCGTCGCTGCTAACAAGTCAGGTTATCACGCTGCAAACATCACAATAGACAATCACAGATGGAATACAAGAGAATTATAGAGGACAAACGATGGGACTACGTAGCAAAACGATACACCGAAGGACCAGCTTTCAGCTCCCAGGGCTTGCAGAAAGCAAACCAAAATGAAAGACAACTACTAACGGGTGTGACATTGCATCATCTTACATGCGAGAAGAAACATTTCCACGAACCAGACGATGACTGCAGATGTCAATCCTGTGGGGAGGAAGCGGGACCATATCCTAACGTTCAGAGAAAGGAGAGGGAAATCCTTAGCAGAAGCTGTAGGATACCTGAAGAAGATCTCCAGTCCAGGCATCGCGGGAGATTTAGTAATGGCATTGGCCGATGCAGGCGACACGCCTGCCGTGAACATCGGGGTAGAGACCAGGGTCAGAGTTTTCGGAAAATTTGGCAGGCACAACGCCCATACTATCTGAAACGGATGGCAACACGTTGTCGTTTAGCAGGATATGACATCACATTCGCTCAATGCAGAGAGGATGTTCGAAACACGAGGCGAAACTTTAAGTTCCTAAAAGGTTTTTCCAAAACTCAGGAAACGATACCAACATTTAATGTACTTAAAATGGTCTTCGGGAACCTAACCTCTTCAGGTGGAGAGACACAGGTGGTGAGAACTATACCCGTTTTTCCTCAAGAACAAAGCAGGTGGACCGAACTGAGATTTCAACCCAGCTCGTACGTCGCACGCTCGTACAACCTTGCTCTAAGGGTTCTAAGAGGAAGTTGCTTCTACCGGCTGCTGTCGTGCACAATTGTATAATCTAGAACAAACGATGTGTTGTTTGCTAGTTTTGGTCCGCCCCGAGTATTTGATTTCCTCGGTACCACTCATATATGAGAGGCATTCCCCTATCCGCCACCTGGGGAGGCGCCCGATGGGGGACTAGCAACCCCGCACGGGACTTGCAACCCTGCACGGGCAGATCATTTCAATATCCCTAAAAAAAATTAAAAGAACTATCAATTCTCCTAATTGAAAAGGAAGGGAAGGGTTCATTTGAGAGAGAAACATTCTTTTCCCTGTAGTTCGAATTACGCAACTTACGTCTAAGCTTAGAAATGCTCATTTTGTTACAAAATTCAGTACTAGTTGCTTTCCATTATATTTAGACCCGTTAGATTTAGAGAAGGCTATGTACACAATTTTGAAATCTCTAAACATTCCCCACAAGCACATTGAAATAAATCCCAGTGGCGTAGCTGAACTAAATTTTCTGAAAAAAATAAAATGTTTCTAAATGATGATTTTAACAATTTTTTTTTAATTTATATACAGTATAATCTTGGTAATCGGACACATATGGGACCAGAAAACCGCCGGATTATCAAAAAAATCCGAATTATCAGAATTAAAAGAAAACAATAACAATTTTACATATTTTCGCAATTGTATTTCAGAAAGAATAAAATATGTATCTATATAGGTAAACGTGTACATACAAAAAAAGTACAAACTTAGAACATATAGTATGGTCAATTGTACAGTGGAGGTAGCTTGGTCAGAATCGTCAATCAAGTTTTCATAGTTAAAAGCAGGGTGTGTTAGCCAGACCTTGTTCCAAGAACACTGGATGGTGTTATTTCGGACTTTATTTCTTCTGTGCGCGATGTTTATATCCAACGCGGGACGTCCATCACATTAGGAGAAGCAATATGCATGATTGAACTTAAAAATAACACAAGCAAGAATGTATTTATAAACAATGACAAAATAAAAAAAAAATGCAAAAGAAGACACGAATAAAGGAAAAGAAATTGCACTAGGACATCAAAAATTAATAAGAGAAGGACAAGTGTTGCAATGGAATAGGGAAATAAAAGAACTAGAGATAATAAAAACGTGGGAGGACAAGTAAGCGACCCTGGCAATGAAAAAGGATTATGAAAAGAAGCGAGCAGAGAATAAAAGTGGAAACAGGAAAAAATTAAAAAATGAGTCACTAAAAGAAAATGTAAAAATAGGAACATGGAACGTCAGAGAAACATATGAAGAGGGAGCAATAAAACAACTAAGTAGAGAAATGAAAAGATATAATTACGACCTTATTGCAAAACAAGAGACGAAAGAAAAAAGAAATGAAATCGAGGAAATAGAGGAATGTATAATTTTTAAGAGACTATGTTTGGACCGTGTCTCACGAAAATCCAATTTTCCCGTTCGAAACAGGGCTAGTCTAATCACTTACCTGTTAGGGTCGCTCGCGTCTCCGCCCCGTGTGGATCGTCCTTCCGGCGCCTTTTTTAAGGGAGGAAATGGTGATAATGGGTGGAGGGAGCCCTTAAAATTGGTGATTTCCAGACGTAGGATGCCGCTTCAGCCCTTTGGGCTCGTGATTACACCCCTGGTTAACTTGACTTGAAACGCTAAACTTAATAATGCGTGCACGTGTCGGTCGAGCTTGGTTCGCGCTTCGATTCTCGACTTTACGCTTCTCACACTCGAAACTTACCCCCGAATAATATACATTCGCGAAGTAAATTGATAAGTAAATCGCGCGATTTCGGCCCAGGTCGATACACCTTTCCCCTTCTGTTGAATAAAATACAGATTTATTAAAATTGGCGCAAACAGACTATGTTGGATAAAACTAAAAGGAAAATACCAAAATATAACACTAATAAATATACACGCACCAACGGAAGAAACTGAAGTGGGCGTGAAAGAAACTTACTATGATATGCTAGACCAAGTATTCGAGAGAATAGCAAGATACGATCTAAAAATAATTCTAGCTAATGCGAAAATAGGTAAAGAAGAAATGTACAGACCTACAATAGGCAAATTTAGCAAACCCGAAAACACCAATGAAAATGGACAACCGTTGATACAATTTGCAAAAGAAAAGTGCATGAGAATAAAAAGCACATACTTGGAGCACTTGGAGATCACCGGACGGAACACACATTAAGCAAATAGACCATGTATTGATAGAACAAGACGAACAAGAAGAAAAGTTCTTATAGACATCAGAAGTTACAGAGGGGCAGATGTGGATTCAGACCACTTTTTAGTGGGAATAAAGCTGAAGCAAGAAATACCTCGATAAAGAAACAGCAAAACGACCGAGAGGACGAAGGAACTGAATCGCAAAAATTGAAGACAGTAATATTCAGAAATGATAAATAGTACTCTGAGAAAATGCACGACGCAAATGACATAGACAGTATCTGGACGAATATAAAAAGTGTACAGACAAAGTAGCAGGAAAAAAATGGTTCGATGCAGAATGCAAAAAAAAAATAGAAAAGCGCAAAGTTCAAAATGGAGATGTTAAAAAAAGAAACACAGGAATCCAAGTAAGCATACATGGAACAATGGACACAGTTTAAAAAAGTAATGATGTATAAGAAAATAAAGTATACAGAAAATCTCCTAGCAGAAATAGAAGAAATAAAGAGTCTATACCAAAGAATTAAAAAATCTGGGAGCAAGAAAAATAATCTGAAGTTGGAATGAAGCAGTGATAGCTCCTATATACAAGAAAGGGGATAGAATGGAGTGCACAAATTATAGAAGAATTGCGTTATTGAATGTAGCATATAAAATCCTAGCCTCTACACTAAAAAATAAACTAAGAAAGAAGTTAGACCGGGAAATAGGTGAACCTGCCCTGTGTGGCTTTTGGAAGGACAGATCAGTTATAGATCAAATATTTACTATAAGAGAGCTACAGTCAAAAAGTCACATATATAACAGAGAAACATAGTGTTATTCCTGGATTTCAAATAAGCATACGACCGAATAAAGAGAGAGCAATTATACATAACTTTAAAAGAAGTTAAAATTAAATGAAAGCTATTTAACTAATTCAATTAACGTTAAAAGAAGCTGATAACAGGGTGAGAGTAAGAACAAGAACATCAGACAGGTTCAATGTACAAGAAGGTTTAAGACACGGAGATCCACTGTACACCCAGTACTGTTTAGCTGTGTACTAGAATATGTGCTTATTACAAAATTAAATAGAAATGGTCTTCTATACAATAAAGAATATCAATGTCTAGCCTTTGCAGACGATTTGACAATAGTGACCAAAGAGAAAAAAGAACTGCAAGAAGTAATAATACAATTAGAAAAAAAAAACAAAATATATGACATGGACAGAAAAAGGACATAAGCAATAGAACATTAATAATAACAACAGATGAAGGAAAAAACTACAAATATGAAGTAAAACGATTTACTTACCTAGGGACAGAATTCTATAGAAAACTGGAAATATATAGAGATCCATAGAAGGGTAATGACAGGGAATCGATGTGTCTACGCTCTTAAGAAAGTAATACATAACAGAATTTATAAAATAATAAGAAAGTAATACATAACAGACGATTATCAGACCCATAGTATTATTCACAAGTGAAGTATGGGCATTGGGAGCACAAGAACAAGCATCACTTGGAGTGTGGGAAAGGAAACTATTAAGAAAAATATATAGAGGAAAAATAACACAAGAGGGATGGGAAAGGAGAACTAACCAAGAAATACAAGATCTATTGTAAACGAACCAAATATTATCGCAGTAGTCAAGGACAGAGACTTAGATGGTTAGGCCACATCATGAGGATGAATGTAGAGTATTGTAGAGAGCTTAGATGGTAGAAAGAGGATAGGCCGACCAAAATTAAGACGGAAAGATGAAGTAATCAGGGATGCAGAACAGAGCAATATCACAAACTGGAGAGAAAAGACAAGAGATAGAAAAGCCTCGAAGAAAACTATAAACAAAGCCATGGGCAAAAACTGTAGGCCCTGCTGGCCCATGGCTTGGTATATAGCTTCCTTCCAGACTTAAAGTATTTACATACCTCTCAGATTGAGCACTGTGGTTTAACATTTGAATGTGCATATGTGGAATCTCTAACAAGACACTAAATTGTTTACATACTGTATTGTTTATATCTTCAGAGTTCTGAATCCATAAAAAAATTTGCAGATCCCTTTGCGATGTCTTCAGCTTCTTCAACTGGTTGCTCACTGTGGTTCCTAAAATTTAACATAGAAATAGGAATTAATTATAACATAATTTAGAAAAATGGAAAGTTAATCTTTTCAATGTGGAGACCATTTTAGAACTTGCATAGGACGATGCACAGATGTTTTCGTCATAGCTTTCGAAGGGATTAAACAGAAAAAAACTACAAACATTTTATATAAAATCTCGAGTACACTTATATAGGGTTTTAACTTCAAATTAATCTTTTATAATATCAAAATAATCCTTTTTAAATTTAAATTAAACTTTTTTAAATTGAAATTAAACATAGCCACAACCTAAAATATATATTCTATACAAAATAATATAAATAGGAAGGAAGTTATTATAATTATATTTATTTGAAGTCTTACTTAAAAATGAATATTTGTACATTTTCCGAAGAAAAAATGAGAAATAAAACTAGTAATAATTATTGTCAGCTAAGACATGTCATAGAATACACAGATGATGGTAGTTTGCAAAATACAGATGAATTACCTGTTTGTCCTGCAAGAAACCATAAAAAGATAATTATTCCATAACAAAAAGGTGAATCAATCCATAACTCTAAGTGGTTTTTTTTTGTTAAATTAGTAGAAATTATAAAGTCGAACCCACTATAGTTAAAGTTTATTAACATTATAAGAGTGGTTTGGGCTTAAAATATGCCATCTTCAGTGCTAAAACGTACATTGAAAAATTAATAAATGACACACCGCATTAAAATAGTGGGTCTTAAAAGATAAAGGAATATATGTGTATTAGATCTAACCGAGATTCTCAGTGAAATGACTATAGGCCATCGAAACTGGAAAAGAAATGGATGTTGTTCATAATTTGTTAATTGGCTTGTAGAGACCACTGAAATATATACTAGGGTAGTATATATTTCAGTGGTAGAAACAGCCTGTATATAATGGAATACAAAATAAAATAAATTCAAATAAAACAGAAAACAAATTAAAAGACAAACTTACTGCTACCTCGGCATATTGGTACAAAATGGTGATTGCAGAGACAAATATCTAAAGAGAGATGCGACACACACTAAGGAATTTCTGTGACAGAAGTTTGCGCCAGCTGTGAACACGCCATGGAACTAATTATCAAACGCGGGCTATATGAATGTTTTATTAAATATATGCGATAAAATAATTTATTTAAAATAGGGTGAAAATTAAAAACAATCTGTTAATATGTTATTTACATGTAATAATAAGATACTAAATATGTATTTACATACAAAAAAATATGTATATATATATATATATATATATATATATATATATATATATATAAAATAAAATAGCAAAAAAAGAGATACATTATTTGAATAAAACTAATTATGTAATTTGTTTCATGTGATTTATGTGTTTATTTATGATTTCACTAACACAGTGGCATCTCCAGATTAACTGATACGTTATCTGAACAGTTAATCTAAAGATGCCACTGTGTTAGTGAAACTATAGTCATAAATTAACAATCACATGAAGCAAATCACATAATTAATTAGTTTTATTCAAATAATTTAACATGTCATTTCATATAGTTAAGGCTAAAACAATTAAAACTTCAAAAAAGAGATATTTACAAGATACAAGAAAAAAGAAGGGATATGTACAAAATTAAATAGCAAATAGGAGATATTGCAAAATAAAATAGAAAAGAAGGGATATATACAAAAAAAATAAAACATAGACAAACAAATTTTACTTGAAATTCCCATTTCTTGAATATTGGAAACATCTGGTGTGGCCAGATGGTCAACATTTGTTTCAGCTTGTGCAGACTGGGGGATATTGGGTTTTTAGAAGGTCCAGGGAAAGCTGTATCATATGAATCACCAGAAACAGCTTCTTTGATTTTGTGAATCTCCTCTTGCAATTTACAGCTATATACAAAACAACATTATAATGTAAACGATTATGATAGTATATATACACAAAATAATAATATTAATAGAGACATACCAGGTTCAACATTTAAAATTGTTGGAATAACTTTTCGATTCAGTTTAGTCTTCGCAGGTGTTTGGAAACATGAATCCTCAAAGTGTTTCCCACAAATTCTATAATGTGCACGAGTGGTTAGAGGTTTATGCACAACATCTAGTATATTCATGTTTATTCCCCATTTTTCCAAAATTTCCAAATTTTTTGTTAAAGAAAAGAAACTTTGTGGAGGGTCATCCTTCATATGACTTCCACAACCAGGAACAACACATCGGAAAATTATGGAATCCATTGTCTGAAAGTAAGGGATATGATGCTAATAAACCAATCATGTTAAATACAGTAAAAAAATGTACAATTACCTCTCAATTTAGATTATCACTAATGTACGAAGAAAAATTTTCAAAAGTCGTGCACTAATATTATTTTGCAGACAATATATTCTTGGATTTTGTTTTGGGTTTATATACCTTCCTAAATTGTTAACACATGTTCCAATCCCTCTCATATTGACACACCCGCGCAACCCCTTTAGGGTCGGATCTCAAGGGTAGTTGTAAGAATGGTCAAATTTATATTGCTACCCTGGCTGTAAAATTCCTTAACCGCATGCGACAAATCCACAAATAACGAAAAACATCTATATATATATATACATATATAAAATAACGAATGAATATCGGCACATTTCCGACATTGTCGATCATTTTTAAACATTTGTCTCTGGGCGACATTTGCTACATTGCGACATTGCTAATATAAATATAAACAACACTACTTATTTACTTGAGATTTCAGGTGGTCAGTGCCATCTATCGGTTAAATTAAGCGACCAAGCCCTCTATATTATCATCATGGAATTAAAACTTCTGTCACAAAGTCACCCATAAAAGTGCCCACCCCCTGGGTGACTGTAAAATTAATGAAAACAGTGACGCCAACACACACATAGTTTTGCCCCAGGACCAACTTCAAACCCCCTAGATTTCGATTCTAAACCCTTAAAGTTTTCATTGTTCATCTTGTTTGAGAGCAATTTAAAATGTAAATTTGAAATACAGTCAAGTAGAATAAAAGAGCTTATGTATTTATGTGGTCGCATTATCCACATTTATGTACATTAATTTATGAACTAATAATAGTAATCATAACAATGAAATAAAAGGATTTTTATATTTTGTTTCTCAACTTTCCTTTTCTTAACTTTTCTTCATGTACATCTTTTTTTGCTTCTTCATCATTTTCTTTTCATACAATATTTTTTGCTTTTTATAGTTTCCTTCTTAAGTTAAACAAGATATAATTGAAAATAAAAAAAATTGAACCCGTCATTTCAAAAAGGGCATGAGTCAATGAATTAAAACTTTACAGAATCAACAAAAATATGTTTTTTTGTTAAAAAAGTCATTGATGCTGAAGAAACTGAATATAATAGAGGTTGTTAAATAAAAAAACATACACGCTTTTTGGAATATTTATTTATTAAAAAAGAACAATTTTCCTCAAGATATTTTGAATTAAAATTTTTTGACTTATGCCTTTTTCTAAATGATCAAGGGATCATTTCGAAAAAGGCATTTGTCCAAAAAATTTAGTTAAACATCATTTTCCAGCAATTTTGGCTTTTTTTATTTTATTATGTTTTTAGTTTCCACTATTGCTGCCACCAGAGACTCTTTGTCTAGGTCTAAAAGCATTTTCGGCAAGCTCACGATAAAGTGATGTTATGTCATATCTGACAGATGCGTTTCGTTTCACTTGGAACGGGCATGAGTTCAGGACTCGTGCCCTATTCATTGCTTTTTAAGTTGACTTGTGGTGTAGACATATGTACTCTTTTCGCATGGAATATGTAAAACGCGTTAATGAATAAAATAGCGTAAAAAAGCGATATTTCAAAAAAGTGTGACTCATGTCCTTTTCGATATGACGGGTTCAATTGTCTCATAAAGTGTCTCGTTTTTTTTTTCCTAGACAAAATTGTTACATTTATATTATTAAAATTGTTCATTCTAGTGCCATCTATTATTATATTCATTGCACTGACATCTATTACTTTGTTCATGGCAGCGCCACATATTTTTACTTGTATTAAACATGTTATATTAAAAATAAATGAGTCAGTCTTGTGTAAAACATCACTGCGTGAGCATTATTTCTAACAGGTTATGGGCACAGACTTGAAAAATGGCAGCCGTTAATTCTTTGTCGAGTGTACCGAAGCTGAAAGGAAGAGAGAATTATGCAGAATGGGTGTTTGCAATGGAAAATCTTTTAGTGTTAGACGGATTATCCAAGAGCATACTTGGAACTGAAGAAGACGCGGAGAAGGTTTTGAAAAGCAAAGGCCAAGCTAGTTCTAGCCATCGAGGCTTCGTTGTATGTGCACATTAAGGAGGCAAAGACTGCAAAAGACGTTTGGCATAAGTTAAAAAAAACTATTTGATGACTCGGGTTTTACGCGGAAAATTGGATTATTGCGAGTTCTTTTTTCTATAAGGCTAGAAAATTGTGGTTCCATGGAGTCATACGTGAATCAAATGGTTGACACAGCGCAGAAATTAAAAGGCACAGGATTTCAAATAGATGATGAGTGGATCGGTTCGTTATTATTAGCCGGATTGCCTGAAAGGTATTCGCCGATGATAATGGCGATCGAACACTCGGGAATTCTTATAAAGGCCGACAGCATTAAAACAAAATTGCTGGACATGGAGCCGGAAGTCGGCAAGACAGGAAGTGCATTTGCCAGCGCCAGAAATGCAGGAACGAAACAGCAACACAAGTACGGGCGCAGCACGGCAGATGGCGGTAACCGTGAGTCAAGTGTCAGAATGAAAGACGTTAAATGTTATCGGTGTAAACAGATAGGTCACTTTAAAAATAAATGTCCGAATGAATATGTGGAAAATCGTAGAAACAGTAATAATAATAAAAACGAACACGCGTTCAGTGCGGTATTTTTAAACGGTGCATTCAACGAAAACGACTGGTACGTGGACTCGGGCGCGAGTGTGCATCTAACGGTTAATAAACATTGGCTGCGAAATGTGTCAAAGAACGTGAATTTAAATGAAATCATGGTGGCAAATAAAAGTGCAATACCAGTGGAGTGTACGGGACAAGTTAATATTATAACAGTTGTTGGAAAAAACAGACATAATGTAACAATTGAACGGGCAATGTGCGTGCCAGAACTGACAACAAATTTATTGTCGGTCAGTCAACTAATCAAGAATGGTAACAGTGTCCAGTTTGAAGAAGATGGGTGCAAGGTTTTTAACCGAAATAAAGTTTCGATTGCAACAGCAGATTTAGTTGAAAATGTTTACAAGTTAAATGTTGAAAATCCAGTTGAATGTGAAAGCAGCCTGATGAGTACATCAGTAGTCACAAGTGAAGTGTGGCATCGAAGATATGGTCACATCAATTATGCAGACCTAAATCCGCAAGGCGGAATCGTAAATGGAATTAAATATAAAGGAAGTCAGGAAGAACAGTGTGTGGTTTGCTGTGAAGGCAAACAGGCGAGACTGCCGTTTAAACACAAAGGGACAAGGGCAGACAATATTTTGGAGGTCATTCACGCTGATGTGTGTGGCTCAATGCAAGGAACGTCCTTGGGAGGCTCCAGGTATTTTGTGTTGTTTGAAGATGATTACAGTCGTATGACATTTGTATATTTCCTAAAAACGAAGGATGAAGTTATCAACCGATTCAAAGAATTTCAAACAATGGTGGAAAATCAAAAATACTCCAGGATAAAGAAAATAAGATCCGACAATGGAGGTGAGTTTTGTAGTAACGAAATGGAAAATTTTCTAAAAAGAAATGGTATCATACACCAGACAACAAATCCCTATACGCCGGAACAAAATGGTCTATCGGAATGAATGAATAGAACAATTGTAGAAAAGGCAAGGTGCTTGTTATTTGATGCAAACCTTGAAACCAAAGTTTTGGGCTGAAGCTGTACATACAGCGGTCTACCTGCGAAACAGGTCAATTGTGTCATGTTTTGAAGGAAAAACTCCTTATGAAGTTTGGCATGGTCACAAACCAGATGTGAGTAATTTCAGAATTTTTGGGAGCCCTGTAATGGTTCACGTTCCAAAAGAGAAACGCACCAAATGGGACAAGAAGGCAGTACACATGATACTAGTAGGATATAGCGAAACTACAAAAGGGTACAGATTGTACGACGCTAACAGAAATATTGTAACCACAAGTAGAGATGTAGTAATTATGGAGAACATTGTAGAAAACAAAGTACAGGTGATAGTGAGCACGGAAGTTGAGAAAGAAGAAACAGCAGAATCAGTGGGGGATATAAGTTCTAAAAGAAAATCAACACGACAACCGAAACCCAAAGTGTTTGAAGACTATGTGACTTAAGATATGTGTGCTGAGGGAGTTGAATTAAAAGAAGATCCAGTTACCATAACAGATGCTTTATCAAGACCCGAAAAAGAAGAATGGAAGAAAGCCATGGAAGATGAATTACAATCGTTTGAGGAAAATGAAGCATGGGTACTAACCGATTATCCGAAGGATGGAACTATAGTAGACTGCAAGTGGGTGTTCAAAAAGAAATTTGATAGCGAAGGTAAGACAAAATTTAGAGCTAGGTTAGTGCCAAGAGGTTTTTTACAAAGAGCCGGAGTTGATTATGATGAAACGTATTCGCTGGTTGTGAGACATTCAACCTTGAGAATTTTAATGGCCTTAGCTGTCAAATTGGATTTGAATATAACACATTTTGATGTAACTACAGCGTTCCTGAATGGTGATCTAAACGAAACAGTGTATTTGAAACAGCCGGAGGGTTTTGTAATGGATAAAAAAAAGTATGTAAGTTGAGAAAGGCTATATACGGTGAAACAGTCTTCCCGGTCTTGGAATAAGAAAATAGAAAGTGTACTAAATAAGATAGGTTACGAAAGGTCAAAGTTGGAACCGTGTATTTACTTAAAGGGCAAAGGAGACAAATTAACAATTATAGCTCTATAAATCATCATTTTATTAGTAAACATCATTTTATTAGGGATACTGTTAATGATGGTAGTATTGAAGTTATTTACATGCCTACATCTAGATATGCCTGCAGATTTATTAACCATAGGCTTATGTGAGGCAAAGCACTCAAAATTCATGCATGCTATAGGATTATGTAGGAAATAAAAAATTTTGTAATATAGTGGGGGTGTTAGATTTATATTATTAAAATTGTTCATTCTAGTGCCATCTATTATTATATTCATTGCACTGCCATCTATTACTTTGTTCATGGCAGCGCCACATATTTTTACTTGTATTAAACATGTTATATTAAAAATAAATGAGTCAGTCTTGTGTAAAACATCACTGCGTGAGCATTATTTCTAACAAAGATATTGACTCAATACTTCAAATATCATCGAGATATGTATTTAATGAGGGCTAGTGAGGGGATATTAGTTTTGTTTTGCTTTTTTTAAATTTTTTTTTTGTTAATTTTTAAGCACAACTCTAAACAATATGTAATGGCTGTTTCAAGGCTTAATATAAATTGTATAGAGTCCTGCATTTTTGTTTGTAGTGAGTTCATGCTTTTTGTGCTCACTTGAGCATTATATGGGTTTATATATTATTATGTTCTGTGTCATTACATATACATTATTTTCTTTCTTTTTTAACTTTTTGCAAGATATACGCTTTAATCTATCGCCCTCAATTTTTCTTCAAATAATGTACCCGCTAAAAAATCCCCCTAAATAAATGTACCCCCTAAAAAAAACCTTGTTAGCATCACTGATTTCTTTTTTAACTTTTTGCAAAATATACACTTTAATCTATCGCCCTCAATTTTTTTTCAAATAATGGACCCGCTAAACAATCCCCTAAATAAATGTACCACCTAAAAGGTAAAACCAAAGAACTTATACTAATGGAATACGAATACCGTATAACTTACGTGTAGCGAAACTGTCCAACATCTGTGCGGCAAGGAAAGATATAACATTTCTTTTCTTCGCTATGCGCATGCACCAAATGAAATAAACATTTATTTTCTAACCTTAATTTTAATCATAAATATGGTTGAACTTTAATTTTGAAATATTTTTATTGTTACTTATACCTACAATTTTTATAACATTAGGTGCTTTTTATTTTTTAGGTGGTATATTATTTAGTTCTATAATTTGTAACTGTTATAAATATATTAAAGAAAAATTAAAAATAAAAAAAGTTAAAAAAAGTGTTTATTTTTTAAAAGAAAAATATTTAAGTTTACATAAAAAATAAAAGATTTATCAAAAGATAATTAAATTAAAGTATTTTTTTTTATTAGTATAAGTACTGGTATAGTACGATTTAATAACAATACAACTTGACACTGTAACAAGAAAACTACTACTCTTATTTTATTTAATACTAGTACATGCGCATCGTATAGCTTTGGACGGAAGAGTTGTTCTGGATGGAATAGTTGAATAGGGTGAAAAAGTTGATGTGGGTGAAACGATTGTTGTTGATGGTATAGTTGTAATACTAACAACGATATTAAAGGAGTAACAACAATATATAAAATAGTAATAAACAAATAATAATATTCTTGAAGTGCCCGTCACATGATTTTTCATGAGTATGTGATTCAAGCAGATTTGAAGGATGTGCGACTGTTGTGGCGCTTTTAGTGCCACCTGGGTTGTGTATGTGTGAAAATAAGAGAAATTGCAAATTGGACGATTCCTGACGTAAACAAATATTTTTCTAAACATCAAAAACAACATAATCAGTTTTTAATTGAATTTATTCATACAATGTTACTAACTGTCTGGAATCAAAGTTACTATATTTAAAGAAGTGATATTAGAAATGAAGAGCTGCCAGCATTGATAAGAGAAAGTTACTGTAAATAACGATCTGATATTAGGTACTAAGTCTTACAACACAAAAAAAAACAGCTGTGGTGTAAAAGTTACTAAAATCTAACTGTAAACTCCATAACCAATCATAGAATATTACGTAATGAGAGTTGTAAGAAGCATATTACGTACGAGCGGAAAGGTTACGCGCGACCCGCGTAGCGGGGAGCGCGTAATTCTGCGAGTACGTAATTGCCTTACAACTTGAATTATGTACTATACTTTATCTACGACCACACTAATTTGTTTCTCTAAGAAAAATATGTTTGATGTAACTGATATAGTGATTCATAGATATATGCAGCACAATGTACGCAGTGTCAGTGTCAAGTGAAATAATTTATATTTATTTAATAATTTATATTTTCTATGTTTAATTTCATTAATACCTACTAAATAAATAGATATAAGCCCTAAAGAAGGTCAGAATAAAAAAGACCGAAACGTTGGCAAAATATCGACATCAGTTGTTTTATTAAAATAAATTCCTTTTCCCAAGAATAAACTAAAATATAATAAAAATGATAAGATCTTAAGACATATTTTTAATTATTTATTTAATTTTTTTTGATTATAGTTATGTTTAAACATAAACATAACTGAACAATTGGTGAATATTAGTGTTGGATTGTTATCTACATCATTAGTGATTAGATTGGTTGCATTATGAGTACTTGAAGTCATATTCGCATGATGTGCTTGCATTTGTGGAAGTGAAATTACTGTTTATCGCAATACCAATTTTTGTAGCAGTATCATTTTGATTTTTCATGGAGCAGTCTATATAGCCTTCTGCAACTGCAGACAAACGCCAGCCATCATGCCTTTGTAGTGACAATAAATCACCACCGGAATCCACAAGAATGGTGGCTGATGAATGTCTGAAACAATGTCCTGTATAAAGATTTGCTTCCGGCAAATGAAGGTAATTAGCAATTTGTTTAGGAATAGTGCGAATTTTATTTATTCCAACACATTGCTTAGTGCATTTCTCATTTTGATAATTTAGAAAAAAAGGCTGATCATCTTGTCCATTTTTTGTGGGCATAGGTTAATATATTTTTTAAAGGTTTGGTAAAATTCTTTCAGTACCACAAAAGATCTTTTTGATCTCTATCAAAAGAATTTTTGTTTTAGAATCAGTTAACGATTAAAGATGTTCCGGTGTCTTCTATATGGCAGAGTTTGATATTTCATTGATAGTTCTTGTTTTCTGCAACACCAATAATGCCAATGATAAGAATAACCTAAAATTATATAAAAAATATGTCGTTATGCCCATTAGAGATTATAAGAAAAAAAAAGTAATGAATACCTTTATCAATAAATATTTGTTATCCGGCGAATTATTGAGGAAACTGTTAATTTCTTGAATGGTTCATACTTTTGATTTCTCGCTTTTAAATCCATCGGATTTTCTCTTTAGTAAAGCTATTAACTTTGTATGTTTTGAAATGTCGACGTCGTGCTTTAAATTAATTGTTGTCCGAACCATTGAATAAATTGCCCAAACTGAAGATGGTTTCATTGTTTGAAAACAATTTAACAATTTTTTTTCTGAAAACGATTTAACTTTATGCTTCATTCTCCAGTCCATAAATTTTCTATATGAATCCTCGTATCGATCCCGAGATTTAATCGGTAGCAAATTATGGGCAGCTTGTTTCGATTTTTAACAATTTCGGGCGGAGTAGCATTTTCTATTTCGCTATCACTGGACATTATTTTAATTGATTTAATTGAAAAAAATATAGTGTTTATGTTTTAGTTTGACGTTTACTAATTTTTTGACAAATAACGGAATGTATTGGGTTGCCTATACTATACGATAGTAGCAGCTCTCAACCAATCAACGAATCGTAAACCAAACGCACTAGTGTGTTATTGAATCATTAAATAACATTAACTGCCGAGTGTTACATACGTGTGTTGTAAGATGTATTTACATAATTCACGAACTGTACAATATTGGGCAATTATAATAGTGGTCGTAGATAAATTAATTAACTGACACTGATATTGTTTACTTTGACGATCAACATAACCAACATATAGTGTTTTATTCAATGTGCTGTAGTGTCAAATGTGACAAATAACATAACCAAGTTAAAAAAATTCAGCCCTGCGAAACACTTTTTTTTCATCAAAGTTGTAGGTATGCCTACAACAAAAGTATAACCTGCACAGAACTGATAGAATTTTGAATACATCTGTCCAAGTTTCCAAACTATAGTAATTTGAATGTGTTATGTGCCGCTTAGAGTTTGAGGGGCGGCGGTCGCCGCTAGATAATATATTTTGCAAAATTCATAAGAAGACTTGATAGAATGATCCTTTCTCTACATATTTGTAAAATTTTATTCTTCCACGTAGTGTAAAACTTATTAAAATAATTTTCAGATCAAACAGATCCAGATATGTCAATCATGAATTACAAACAATACCGAATACGAAAATTTCAAAATATTAAAAAATTTACAAAATTTGTATTAACCCTTCAAGGATTTCAATGAAACTTTTAGTGAATGTAGGTGGCCACATAAAGTACCCGCTGGCCAAATTTGAACGTTCCGCCTCCATGGAGGCGGTTTGGGGAATTATTTTTGCATATGAGGATTTTTTGCAAATATCTCGTCGACGCATCAAAATAGAAAATTATGATATACGGGATATGTAGGGCATCGGTGTCTACAAAAAGAACTCTTTGCAAATTTTGTAAAATAGTTCTGTTTAGTCACAAAAGTAAAAAATCGTTTTTCAATTTACATGGGTTTAAATGGAGAACGCTGTAAGAGGTTTTCAAATCAATTTATTCTGAAAAAAACTGTTCGCTTTGGAAAGATCAAAATGACAATTTTCAGATGAAAATCTCCTGTATAAAATAGTGCCTAATGCATGTTTGGTAGACTTCGGAGAGTTGGACAAAAAATATATTGGCAATTTTTTATGTATAAGTATTCCTTTATTAGAAAGAATCATGTTTTAAGGCTATCCGCCACGATGATACCAAAACTTCAATGTCAATAGAAAAATGTATAATTTATGTAGATCTGTAAGAAATTTTAATATATCTGTTGCAATTTTCAATTTATAGTTTTTTGAATTTATTACTTTTTGTTAAAGTCCGAGTTTGTGGGGCGGCGACCGCCGCCCAGTGGTGTATTGGTAAAATAAGAAGTAACGGAACGCATGGTGAGAGATAAAAAAATAGTCCGCGACTTTCTACAAGCAGCTTCCTGAAAGTTTTTCGGACATCAACGTACTTTCATCAAGCTTTTGTTTTCCTTGTAAGTTTTTTTATTCTTACGATACAAAATATTAACAAACACAAAATTTGAAATTCGAAAAAAGATAAAAATAAGGATTGCAAAGATATTATTATTTTTATGTAGTACACTTACCTGTAACTCCCAAATAGGATCACACACAATTTCATCATTTGCCCCTGCTCTTTTAGTTTGCTGGTCAGTAGCGGATTGTTGAGAACGCAACCGGGTTTTTACGTATAAAATTGGATTCTAAAATTCCATGGGTGGTCCAAGAAGTTTTTTAAATAAAGGTCGGAACTTTAGGTAATTGCCAATTTTTTTCATTATAGGCAGATTAAAAAGACAAGTCCTTAATCCGTTTTACATGATTCTCTATCGTTTTATACTAGTTTTAAAAAACCTATTTTGCCTATTTTGCTGTTTTAAATTTCTACTGCCTAAAAGATACCTAATGAGCTCTTATAGCGCCTATTTGTGGCCCAAAATGGCGAAAAATTGTTTATTCATAAATTCTCTATTCGTCTATTTGAAATTACTGAACGCATTCTTTTTATCTACGCATTAGCAGCTGGTACTATTTGACACCATTAAACTTGTTCTCGTCGTCTTCTTCACATATTTGTGAATTCGAACCTTAAAATTACACTTTTGTTTACAAAGTTACAATACTTTTGAGGGGACCGTTGTTTGTTAAAATGCCGAAAGATAAAAGCAGTCAAAACACTTGGAATGTTTTTAATCCAAGACTAATGTCTTGGATTAAAAACAAAGAAGCGTTTACAACAGATGATTAGTTAAATAGTGTTTTGTCAATGCTGTCAAAAACATGTACCTAAGTACCTACTAAAAGTACATAATTCTGAATTAATATATCCATTTATTTGATTAATTATAAGTGCCTTGCTCTAAAAAATCGCACATAAATCAACATGAAGAAACAACTTTGCATCAAAGTAATTTAACGAAACCAAACCAACGTGGAAAACTGATTTTATTAACTGAAAACATAGTTGACAGTAGGGATTATGTGTTTTATTTAGACCTATGTGAGGCAATGCTGGCAGCGAATTTACCATGGTTTAAATTACAGTGCCCAAAATTGTTAGACAGTTTTTAGAAAAATACTGCAACGTTTCGTTCCAAACGAATCCACCAGCAAAAAATAATATTTGCCGATATGTTACAAAAGAGGCTGGCACATATTCGCTCTGACATTGGCGAGTGTTCTGTATGGATTGCAGTTGATGAAACGACTGACACTAAAGGCCCGGAAAATTAAGTTCAAATGAACCTACAATTCTATATTTGTTAGCTGTACATTTTTGTACAAGCTTTCTGAAAACATCACGCCAGAAACAGCGGTAATATTGAATAGACCTTTTCATAGTTGAAATTTTTTTTGCGCATGTGTCAATTTCAGCCTTGTTTTTCGGGCTCTTTTTTACGTATAACCAATGAAAATAACAAAATGTGTCCGAAGCTTTCCCTTTTGATTCTCGCCTTTCACACTAAGTTCTTTTTCCGCATATAAAATGGTTTTATCTGACAGAAGGCACGGCCTTACACCAGACAATTTAGAAAATATAATGGTAGTTTATTGCAACAGCAAATATAACACCGAAACAAATCTGCTTTTGCCATATCTTTCTTATCTTTATAGAACCTATTAAAAACCTATTTTGTGTTTTTTGAGAACCTAATAACCTACCTATTCTAATAATTTGGAATGCCTAAAGTTCCCACCTTTATTTATAAACAATAAATTTGCAACATGATTAATTAAAATGCGTTATCTTCTTTCCGTTAGAATTAAATTCATGCTGCTGAAACCACGCTCGCATTCTGAAGAACTGCAAGCTGTAATTTTAGAATATTTTTTCAAATCGTCTGAAATGTTACGACCACCACAAGCCAAGTAATCTCTAAAAGCATTTAAAATTTTCACCAAAGTTAAATTAAATCGTTGACACAGAGATTCTACTTCTTTTGCTCCAAATTCCATATTAACTTCAGAAGGCCATTCGGTTGGTTCAAGAATATGCAATTCTTTAACAATGTCGGAAGTCAAAATTCCGTCTGAACCTGAACAATTTACAGATGTAGTGTTTAGCCTATTCCTCATACTATTAATAACACTAATTAAGAATTAATTTCTGTGAATCAATTTTGCCATTTTATTATCCGTCAACGAAATTGAAGATAATTGCATTATTTCACAAGCAGAAACTGCTTCCAACGACTTCTTTCTTTTCTGAGGATCTTTTAAATATTCTAATAAATGATTCAGCGCCGAGTTAATTTGTCTGCATAAACCATTGAAGTTTATCTTTTTTGCAATGCTTCTGATAGAATAGATAGCTCGAATAGAATATCATACATTAAAGCCAAAATCTTGAATAAATTGTTTTGATTATATTCTTTTATATAATCTATTGAACATGGATTGTTCCGTTTTAGTGCGGTTGTTGTCTTTAGTCGCATTTTCGAAATGAGGACATAAAGCTAACCAATTTTGCCAAACTGCTGATACAGTCCTAAAGGAGTTGGCCACCCATCTAACGTAAAATATACGTGCAATACGTTTAATTTTCACACCGAGAGTAGTGTTGCACATGTTTCAATCGATTTTTGTCCATAAATATTTGAAAATGATGATCGCATTAACCTCGGAAATAGCATCTAGCATACTGACAATTTGAGCCTATGGTTCAATATACAATGTCATATAATTACATTCGGATATGTCTGTGTTAGTTTTGTTCCTACTCCAGATTTTCTTCCTAACATAACACTGACCCGTCGCTTGTAAATGAAATTAAATGGTGTTTTAAATAATTATCATCAAAGCCATTTGATTTCAAACCTGTTTGATCCTGCAATTAAATTAAATCAAGAAACAAGAAATGAGGATCTTTCATTTTATCGGTTTCGCATTTTAAATAAATGCCAAATAAAAACAAGACTTTTTGCTTAAAGTGGTAGATTCATCTATGATAATAGATAAGTTTACTTGAACTTTTACTATTTGTTGACAAATTTTGGATTTCATTTGAATTCCTATATGATCAATTATTTCTGTAGCACTAAATATACGTGGTCTGTTAGAAAAGTATCCAACCTTATTTTTTATTTTGAAAACCTGATGAATTTGAATCAAGCTCGCTTGCATGAGCCGACCATGAACCTTCGTGCACATGCGTGAATTTTTTGCCGCCTGTAGATAGCGTCACTTGCTGTCGAGCAGTGTTCGAGTGACGTAGTGCTCTCGTTGGTTTTTCAATGCAAGTAAAATGACGGAACGACTATAGGGAATATTATAATATGTCCTACGTCGCCTACGTGATGCTGTGCGGCGCAAGCTACTGGAGTTGTGGTCATGAGGTAATTGGGTTTGTTGCTCCAGCACATTCTTCGCACTTGGTTCACAATTTTTTTGGGAAAAAACAGACTCCTCTGGTTCGACAGGCTCCTTACTCTACTGATATGTCCCCCTGCGACTTCTGGCTATTCCCCAAGTCAAGAGGCCATTGAAAGGAACGCGATTTCAGACAAGATAGGACATTATGGCTGCAACGACAGCCGAGCTAAAGTCGATTCCAAAAGAGGCTTTTTCGGAATGCTTCCAACAATGGCGGCACCGCTGGGAGAAGTGTGTGGAGTCACAAGGAGACTACTTTCAGGGTGATTAGGTTTCCAGCACTCTGGGTATGCCAGTTTTTTTTTACCGGCTAAAGGTCGGATACTTTTCTAACAGACCACGTAGAGCTATAGTAGATCCATACATTTCTTGAAGTTTTAATAATCCAAAATGATCAAAATATAGACGATCATGTTTAGCAATATAATAAGCAGTATATTGCAGTAATACTCCACAATATAAGCAGTTTTAGGTCAGGTATAAGCAGTTTTAAAGCACTAAAAACCTTACAGGTGCTGCAAATTTCAGAATCTTTCAACTGATCTAAAATAATTTCAAGCTTTTGCTTGTCTGCTTCTTTTAAGATTCTCTCGGCTGTGGTTTGTGAAAAGCTTTTACAATGTTTGTAATTTTGTTTTTGCAAAGAAGTTAGTTGTGCGGCTTTATCCTTTCCATAACCTGATACCTGAGTGCCTCTCCATTCTTTTGAGATGCTTACACCCGGCGTCTTTAAAGGTCCTAAATTTTGAATAGCTGAACAACTCAGACATCCTAATTTTCCCGAATCGCATTTTAACCAAGCATATTTTTTTTTTCGAACCACATATCTACAGTCGAAATACTGGGCCAATTTATTAATGTGGATTCTGCTTCTTTTTGAATATTTTCTGTTGAAGTAGATGGAATATCCATATGATTTTCCTTAGTTTCCAGCACTTGCACATTTTCTTCTTGATGCGTTTTAAGTTTTTTTCCAAAGAAAGTGTTCAATGTGGGTTGTTTACGTTTTTCGCTCATTTTAAATTTTACTAATTATTAATAATTAAACTACCTTATAATGGAAATAGAAACCACAAACTACCAAAACAACGTTGGCGTTATACACAATAACACAATCTAAACAACAACGTTGCTGGGACAGACTAACTGGTTACTGGTTAACTGCTGGTTACTGACGCAATTCGCAATGAAATAGTAATTGACAGGATTCGAACTACCGCAGATTTGCGCAATCGTACTATTGTTGAAGTTTATAGTTTAATAGTATGGTATGTAGAATAGCCAACACAGAACACATGATGTTTATTTGATTCAAAAGGGAAAAGGAAACAACATACAAAAAGCAAGATAAATTCTCTATTAATTAACATGTTTTTTTAATGTTTTTACAACTTTAAATATTAATATATTTTATTACTCTATATATTAATAAGCCAATTTTAAATATTAATAAGAAAAAGACGAAATTACTATGTTTTTTACCACTAAAACTTTATTTGTTTACACAAACAGTTCACGACTTAAGTTTCGACTTATTTTCGACTTTTCGACTTAAGTTTTGACTTAATTAGGGTCATTGTCAAGTGAGTACAAACTAATTTCGTCTTTTTATTATTAATATGGATTACCACAAAGTAAAGGTCTCAACCATCTTTTATATTTAATTTAAAATATAATTTTCATTTGAAATTAAGAAAATGACTAACCGAAAAAGTATCAGAACGCGTTCCGTTTCTCAAAAAAAGTGCCGGAACGTCGTTCCGCCACGTTCCCCCTCCAATACACCACTGCCGCCGCCAGATAAAATATTTTGCAAAACGAAATGAGGAATATTATAGACTGACTAATTCCCTACAAATGTGTGAAATTTTATTGTTCCACGTTGTGTGAAACTTACTAAAATATATTTTTTGTAAATCCAGACATGTTAATCACGAATTCCGATCAAAACCGAAGACGAAAATTTTTAAATATTCAAAAATTGCGAAAAAATTTATTAGACCTATAAGGATTTCAATGAAACCTTTACTGAATGTGATTATCCACCAGAAGTATCAGCTGATAAATTTGAACGCTCCCCATCCAATGGGTACGGCGTGGAAAATTATTTTGTCTTCAGAGTTTTTTTGCAAATATCTCGTCAACGCCTCAAAATAGAAAATCATAACAGGGATATCCGGATGTAGGATGTCGGTGTCTACAAAAAAGTATTCTTTGCAAATTTTGCAACAAACTTCGGTTTAGTCACAAAAGTAAAAAATATAAAATGCAAAAAAGAATTCAAGGGTTTAAAAAAACTGTTTTTAGCAGAAAATCTGCTTTATCTAACAGTGTAAAATACATGTTCGCCAGAGTTGGACAGAAAAAATACTTGAAGAATTTCAACATAAATTTCTGAATTTAAAAAAAAAACGTGTGTCAAGGTTATCGGCCACGAAGATTCCAAAATGACAATTTCGATAGATAAATGTATGCACTATCTAGAATTGAAAGTTGTTTTAATACATCTGTTGCAGTTTTCAAAATATAGTTATTTGAATGTGTTGCCTTCTTTGCTGCGTTGACTTTGAGAGGCGGCGGTCCCCGCCGGACAAAATATTTTGTAAAAATAACTGAGGGATATCATAGAATTACTAATTCTCTACAAATGTGTGCAATATTATTGTTCCACATGGTGTAAAACTAAAATAATTTTGTTAAATGAATCCAGACGACAATAAAGAATTCCAATATGTTACGGCAGCCACCGCCAGATCAAATATTTTTCGAAAATGATGTGTTAGATATTGAGGTGTTAGACAGATCGACTTTTTCTTTAGAAGCGTGTACAATTTTATTGTTCCACATGCTGTAGAATCTATTAAACCATTTTTTTAATGAAGCCAGCCATCAATTTAAATGAGAAACGTGGTCAAAGATTTAGATTTTTCACCCAGGATAAATAAAATACTTGTTAATCTGTTTGTTACAAAAATAAATCCGTTTATTACCAAATTAAATACATTTAAAACTCGAAATTGAAAAACAGTTACTGTGGTTAATAACCACAAATACTTTGGCACATAATTCCACTAATATCACTTGTTCCAAAATGATTTCCACTGATTTCAAGAACAAACTTTTCTGGGCAAAACTTGCTTGGGGGTCCCTTCTCGGTCAGAATTGTTCGAAAGTCTGAGTTTTGTCCGAAAACAAATTTTTCAGCGGTCGCAGTAGATTTCAACTGACTGACGTTTGGGTTGACGTTTGTGTTTGCGTCCCGCCAGTAGCGCCCATGTGTTTTCTTGGTGAATTCTTGGTTCAGAAAATGCGAAAAAAAAATTGAAAATTCGAATCATCTTGCGACGGGACTTGCAGGTGAAAGTGCGGAAATGTGTTACCACCGATTGGTGTTCTTCGTTGCAGCGTAAATGTCGTGGTAAGAAAATTCCAATTTTGACGTAACCGAAATTAGAGGAATTTTGGAACTTTTGCCCAGGCCGAACCGCAGCCGGCGAAGAAGCGAAATTTACAACCCTTGCAGAAAAGAGTTGAAATTTGCGAATTGCCGCGGTAAAAGTTGCTAAAGTTGAAAGACGGATGAAATATGACGTGCGAAAAATGGGCAACGATTCCCAGGGCTATGGGGGCCGCACCGTGCAAGTGAAACGTGCAAACTTGGTTTTAAAATGTCGGCAATTTCCGGCGGAAGGACACCTTTTCTGAAAAATTCTCATGCGCCTCTTAGCTAGGACTCAAAATGCGAATTTCGTTTTTTTGCAATAACTTTGCCAGTTGCGAGCTTTTTGCAACTTCTAATAGCCTATGGCACGGTCCAATCTGTTCTCGATCTGCCACTCTACGGCAAGAAGTAGTGCCATTTGTACTTTTGTAGATCTCGATTGCGGATTGACATCCTACCGGTTTGCTAGTATCGGCCGTGGCGACCTCGTGGTTTCTGCGAATCGTCAAATCGGCACATCGTACGTAAGATACCGTCGACCTCCATCGAACGGTTTAGAAGAAATTGCAAAGTTCCACCCACTTCCGGTTTGGCAGCCGTAACGTCCTGTTTTGCAAAAGCATGTACCGCACGGCCATTTTTGCAAAAAATCGCATGGCCTCTTCGAAGACGCAGAGAGAGAACCTACGAAACCGGACCCGCAAACGGGAAGGCGTTCTGTTCAGCAGTCGGCTCGCAATATAACGTCAGAGGAGATCGTTTTTTGCGATATATTTTTTTCGGTTTTTCGCACTTTTCTCCAAATTTTCAGCAAAGACTCGAAAATTTGAGATGACAGTTTTGTGCGCAAAAAATCGGCGCTCCAGATAGCACCATTCGCGTCGTGATCGGTCCAAATTCGGCCGCTTGGCGGCCGAGAAATGGAAATTTCGTTTTCGCGCCGCACCCCCGCCGCCTTCGGCGGCACCACAATTTCTCAAAGATTAGTCAATTGTCTGGAGTTTTCTGAACATTTTACCACTTTGTCCCGGCAAAATTTCTTTCAAAAATCACTCAAAGCGTGCGTTTTCATTTTCCAAACCCGATTTGATGCATTTATCCCGCCCCCTCCCTGAAAGGCGTACCAAACTATTTTAGTATATGTAATTACATTACAACTTTATTTATTACAAATTTAGTTAATATATATTACAACCTTTACAAAATAAAAATAAATCAACCGTAAACAAAACCCTTTGCACTCCGAACGAAAAAAACTTGCATTGTCGCCATAGCGGCCAGTTTGCCTTGTGAGTCTCTGAATTGGAGGTTTGGCGGAGCGACTTTCTGAGTGCCAGCTTAAAGGTTCCAAAGAAGTCTTTGGAATCATTCTTAGTAAAGCTCTCTTCGATTTGGGTTAGTTGGTTTGGTTCCTCGAATTATCTTGGCTGTAACCTTTCTTTGTTGAAAATTTTATGCCAATTTTCCTTGGTCTTTTTAGAATTCCACTTCACCCAGGCTATCTGTCGTTGGGCTATCGCATTGTCACAGTCTTCAGTCCACGGATGCTTCCTTCTGCTTGCTTCTTCTTCTGCTTCCTTGGTAAGTGTTTGAAGGCTGTAGACTTCATGAGCAACCCAAAAGTCCTACACAGATCCACCAATCGTTCTCCGTTGCGGTTGGTTCGCTTATGCGCCGGATAATTGCCCACTCGTAGAGTTCTCTGTTATATCTTGTTTCTCTTAGAGTTGGTTATCGAGCAAATAGGTGTCTATGTGTAATGACACTCTCGAAGATATAAGTTCCCGTAGTCGTTAGTACATTGGACTTTTTGAAATACCCCCTGCATGACTCCCTGTACTTCAAATTATTTATGATACGCAGGGCCTGTTTTTGCATTCTAAATAATTTTCTTGTGTGGGAATCATTGTACCAAAACATAATTCCATATCTAAGAAGAGAGTGGTGGAGTATCTGCATATGGATGTAAGGACCTTATTGCAAAAGTGGCTTTGTTAAGCTTGGTTAGATGGCTGACGTGTAAAGTCCAGTCCAGCGTATGATTAGGGCTTCACACGAAAGTCTCGTTTCTCATCTCGTTCCGGGCAGGCGTAACATTTTCTTCATAAATTTGAACCCGAGCAACCCGAACTTGCCCGAGCCCAGAACGAGCATAGCATTTTCTTCATAAATTTGAACCCGAGCAACGACGAGATCAGAAACGAGACTTCTTTATTTTCTAGTTCTTCATAGAACTGATCTTTGTCTTCCTTAATCTTCTGTTGGTGCATGTACGTTAATAAGACTTATGTTGAATTGTTATGCAGTATACTGTCTTCATATTGAACATTAGGTTGGGATAAGGCAAAGTTACGAGGTCAATTAACAAAGAAGTTCTTAATATACGTAGCGCTTTTATGGATCCACTCTGGGGTTATAAAGTACTTCAGTTCTTCCTTTTGTATTGGATAATATTCCAAATTGACTTTTGTAAGTTAGGAGAATTGATTAAGTTGCTTTTCAAATCTGTTTTTTCTCACTATGTAGTACTTTTATAAATTGTTAGCTGGTTATTGTTGGTTGTTCGGGGCAGGTTCTAGGCTGTTCGGGGCAGAATTAAAGCGAGTTAATGTTTGCAGTAGTACTAGATTCGATTTCATCTTTTGTATTTGTAGGTCCAGGTAGTCGCGTGAAGTTGACCCCCGAATTTCTGAAAAGTTGAAATTATTTTAGAGTTCTGGCTTTTAGATTTCGAATAGTTCTAGAGTTCTTGCTTGAAAATTGCAATAGTTCCGCTGAATTTCGGGCAGAAATCGAGAAAAACAATTTATGGGGCAACTTCACGCAGCCCCCACTTTTTCAGGAAAAAGAGTTCTGATGCAATATTTCAGTTCTTTATAATGCATATAGTTCCACTTTTTTTTTGCAGAATTTTGTTAGTTTTTGAAAAATTCAAAAAAAATCTGATAACGGTTTCCGATTGTATTACGGCAGATAAACAAAAAACGCTTATTAGACATTTTTGTAAAATCAATATTTATTTATAAATTTATTTATAAAAAACTTTCTGAAAAGATAAATTTTTTTTTTCAAAATTACATAATTAAAAAAAAAATAATTCCATGAGTTCTGTTAAGAGTTCTGGGTAGCTCCTCAAGAGGTCTGAACAAATCTCTTGCATACTTTCCATGTCCGACCAATATTAAAGAAGTTATAAGCAAAAATGCGACGCTAAGTTTTTTGAACATTAGATTGTAGATTGTAGATTGTAGATATGGTGGTGACGACTTGTACTGCGACCTTTATAGATCTATTGTACCCCACCCTCCTCCTCCAAGTGTTGGTGTACTTACCCATTTAGAGCGCCTCCTCTAATCCTGATTCCTTTAGGAATCTCAGGATCTGGGTGGGATTCAAGGCCTGCAGCTCCTCTGTGTTCAAGCAGTGGGCCCCAAGGTACATCTGTCTCTTGCGGAGTAATGGTCCGCAGTCTTTGAACAGATGTATGGGGGTTTCCTCTGCTGAGCCACAGAATCTGCATCCATCATCCTCCTCTAGGCCTAGGGCCTTGAGATGTTTCCTAAGACTGCAGTGTCCCGTCAGGGCTCCTGTCAGAATTCTGAGCTTGTTGCTGCTTAGTTTCAGCCAAGCTTTTGTTCTCTTCTGGTTGAAAGATCCCAGCATCACTTTGGATTGCCTTAGCCCTGGAAGTTCTTTTTAGGTTTTCATCCATTTTCCTCTTATTTCTTCATCTAAACTTTTGCGGATGGTGTTCACGCTCATACCGCAAAAGGGTTCCGGACCTATAAAGGGGCTACTGGATCCCTTGTTTGCTAGGTGATCGGCTTCTTCGTTTCCGTCTATACCAGTGTCTCAAGTGGTACCCAATATAGCGTAACTTTATTATCCCTGCCAAGCTTGTTCAGCTTCCCCACACAATCCCATACCAGTTTGGCTCTGATGGTGTATGAGCTAGTGGCCTTGATGGCTGCTTGGCTATCTGACAGGATAGCAATTCGTTTTTTGCGGTAATTCCTGTCGAGGTTAATCTTTCGATTGCGTGTATCTCTGCTTGGAAGATACTTGGGGATGTTCCCATGGATTCGAAGTATCTGGTACGAGGTCCAAACACTCCTGCACCAGTGCCTTCCTTTGTCTTCGAACCATCTGTATACCACTTGATGGCATTTTGCTCTATGTGGTATGCTGAGGATTCGTCGCTCCAATCGGATTTACTACTACACATTGCTGTGTAGTTTTTCTCGAAATGGTATTTGCATATCATTTCGTCTTTTGGTACTTCCAGCCAGGGGATCTTGGCAGCGAGGCTGTTTCGGTCTCTGCTCCCGATTATTTTACCTCTGCCCATTCCTTCCTTGCTGAATCTTACGATCGCCGATCTGGCGGGCTCTCCACCACAAGGTGCAGCGGAATCAGATCCAGCAGCAGCTCCAATGCTGCTGTCGGACACGACCCCATCGCCTCCGTGAAGCAGACAGACGCCAGTCTTTAAATCTTCTCAAGCTGTTTCCTCATAGAGGCCAGTTTGATTCTACTTCCCCACGCAACTGCCCCATAAGTGATGGCAGGTCTCACTATCATGGTGTACATCCATCGCAGGATAGTGGCGTAACAACCCCACGTTTTTCCTGCCAGATTTCTGCACACCATTAGGGCGCGTTTGGCTTTACCTGCCACTGCCTCAGCGTGTCTATTCCATAGGAGTTTGCTATCTAGTGTGATACCCAGATACCTTATCTCCTGTTGGTATTCTACTGCCTTCCCATCTATGAGTATGGGATGTAGGCAGTTTAGTTTTCTCCTTCTAGTAAATGGTATCACCGTGGTTTTGCACGGGTTTAGTTTCAGTCCCACTGTTTGACACCATCTACTAGTTACGTTGAGGCCTCTCTGAGCAATTTCACAGAGCGTTCCCTCAAATTTCCCTCTAGCCATTATGACTATGTCATCGGCGTAACCTTGACATTTGATGTCTAGGTTGTTTAGCCTAACCAGTAGTTCATCAACTACCAGGCTCCACATTAGCGGTGATAGTACACCTCCCTGTGGGCACCCTCGAGTTGTGGAGATCTTAATGGTGTCTTTTCCCACTTGTGTCTCCGCCCTTCTAGTTCTCAGCATTTCTCCCATCCACTTTGAGATAGTGCTGTCGATATTCCTTCTTTCGAGGGCCGCCCTGAGAGCCTCGTGTGAGGTGTTGTCAAAAGCTCCCTCTATATCCAAGAAGGCACATATCGCTACTTCCTTTGTCTCTAGTGCTGCTTCTATTTCGTTTGTCAGCTGATACAGGGCGGTTTCTGTGGATTTCCCTGCTCTGTAAGCATGCTGACTCCTGTGTAGTGGCGTACCTACCAGCACTATAGTCCTAAGGTAATTATCAATAACCTTCTCCATTGTCTTTAACATAAAAGATGTTAGACTAATGGGTCTAAATGACTTCGGTTGAGTGGTGTCTTTCTTCCCCACCTTCGGTATAAATACCACCTTAGCCCTTCTCCATAACTCCGCTATATATCCGAGCGCTAAGCTACTTCTAAAGATATTTAGAAGATACGGCATTAGTTCTCTCTCTCCCTTTTGTAGGAAGGCAGGAACTAGTCCGTCCACACCTGGGGCCTTAAAAGGCTGGAAAGTGCCGATAGCCCATCTGATTCGGTTTTCCGTACAGATGAACGCTGCCCTCTTCCAGTCGGCCCGACTTGGTTTCCGTGGTTGCATCAAGCCCTCGGTCTCCCTGTATCCTCTACATCCCGGAAAATGGGTTTCTAGTAGGAGGAGAGCTCTTTGCTCTTCATCCTCCGTGAAGGTCCCATCCGGTTTCTTGAGAGTGGTTGTCATTTCCACTCTATCCTTCGCTAGTGCTTTGTGCAGTCTAGCTGCCACCGGCGTGGATTCTATGTTTTCACAGAAGGTCCTAAAGTTTTCCCTTTTTGCCCTTCTGATCTCTTTGTTGTAGGTGGTAAGCACCTCAGAGTATTCTAGCCAATTTCCGTATTGCTTGGCTTTGTTAAAAAGCCTACGTACTTTTGCTCTTAATGTAGACAAATTTTTGTTCCGCCATTTTTCGTCCTTATGCTCCTTCACGGTTTTTACCGGGCAGCTGGATTCAAATGCCGTGGTGATTGCTACATTTATTTCTCTTACAGCCTGCTCCAGCACGGTGTAGTGTTTGATACTACCCCGCACTGTCACCTGCTCTAGGTTTTCTTTTAGTTGGGAACTAAACATAGGCAACACAGTTTGTCTGGGGTTTTGAATGGGGGTGTTTTCCTCACTCGCTCCTTCCAGCTCAAACTCTATGATCCCATGATCTGACATTGAGGGCTCACTTGAAACCCTCAACTTTTTAATTAGTTTACTTACGTTAGCGCTACGTACCGTAATATCCAGTACCTCATTTCTGACTTTAGTGACAAATGTTGGTGTGTTCCCAACGTTGTACACAATTAAGTTCTCTTTAATGAGGTATTCTAAAAGGTACTCACCCCTCTTATTAGTGTCCGTGTTGCCCCACATCTCATTGTGTGCGTTCGCGTCACATCCCAGGATGAGTGGCAGCTTTCTCCTAATACAGTGTTCCACCAGCTTTTGTACTTCATTGGGTGGTATGCTGTTACCATCGCCAGGGAAGTATGCTGATGCGATCACTACTTCGGTGGAGACCCTCGGTCTTGACGAGGGCCTGAATCGGTACTAAATCCCGCGTTAAAAATTCTGAACGACATAAGTAATTTATGCCATTTCTTACCATAATGCAAGTTCTAGGGGAGACCTCACGGCTGTCCCATACCAACTTACATTCCCTGTTGCTAAGGCCTCTGATCTTACCTCCGTAGGTTCAGGGTTCTTGAAGCAGCGCTAGCCCTAGGTGCTGCTTGGTGAACATCCTAGCCATCACAGCTGAAGCTGCTTTGGCATGATGGATGTTCACTTGAGCTATTTTGGTGCGCCTGCTGGTCATTCTTGTTTTGTGACAGGAGGCGTCAAGTCCTCCTCTGTCCCTACAAGAACATCTACCTCTGCCTCTGTAGACATGGCTGGACTGCTCATGTCTACGAGTATGAGGTCAAGGTCGTCTTCCCGGGAATCTGGGATGACTTCCTTGTTCTCTGTGTCGGTTAGGTCCCGCACACATGGATTATTTTTACTTTTGGAATTGATATAAATCCCACGAGTAGCAAGGGAACTAATCGTCCGCCACGTCAGAGCCCTGCTTGACATGGTAAGGCTTGATACCCTCTGAGATTGCCAGGTATCAGAGCGGCTCCGTTAGCGATGGCCGGTTGCCCTTGGCCACCAACCAGTCTTTCCGGCACGGGTCGCATGAAACCTTGGATTAAGGGTTTGGAAGTTCTTGGTTGTTCGCTCTCCGCTGACCGCTCCGACCGGAGTTGTACTCCGGTCGGTAACGTCTAACGGTTTGTTGCGAAACTAAGCCCTCACATCACGACAAGGTGACTTTCAGAGTGAGGGTTTTTGAACATTAAAAAATTAACATTTTTTTCATGAGTTCTGTTAAGAGTTCTGAGTAGCCCCCGAGAGTTCTGAACAAATATCCTAGACAATTAAATTGTCTAGGATATTCTAGAAATTTTCTTTGTCCAACCTATATTAAAGAAGTTATAATCAAAAACGAGGCGATAAATTTTTGACAATTACAGAATTAAAAAAAAATAATTCCATGAGTTCTGTTAAACCACTACTCAGACCTCTTAATAGAACTCATGAAAAAGAAATATTTTTTTTTAATTCTTTAATGTTCAAAAAACTTAGCGCCGCATTTTTGGATCTAACTTCTTTAATATTGGTCGGATATGGAAATTCTACAAGAGATTTGTTCAGAACTCTCGAGTGGCTACCCAGAACTCTTAACAGAATTTTTTTATTTTGGAAATCTGTATTTTTCAAAAATTTTGAGCCTCGTTTTTGCTTATAACTTCTTTAATATTGGTTTGAAAAATAAATTGTATAGGTTATTTGTTCAGAATTCTCCGGGGGCTACTCAGAACCTATCATAACTCTTGTATTTTTTTTATCTGTGTCGAAAGTTATCAGAAATTTTTTTTCATTTTTCAAAAATTAACAAAATTTTGAAAGTGGAACTATATGCGTTATCGTTTGAGAACTCTAGAACTTTATAGAAATAATTGAAATATTACATCAGAACTCTTTTTCTTGAAAAAGAGGGAGCTGCGTGAAATTGGCCCCTCGATTGCCCACGATCCCATTGTTTTTCTCGATGTCTGCCTGAAATTCCCGGAACTATTGCAATTTTCAAGCAAGAACTCTAGAACTATTCGAAATCTTGCCAGAACTTAAAAAAAAATTCAATTTTTCAAAAATTCTGGGGCCAACTTTACGCGACTGATCCGGGTTTGTAAAAATGGTTTTAGGTACATGGGAAAGTATGCGGTCCATTGATTGCGGTCCATTGATCATCGACATTGCAATTATCAATTACAAATACATCACCCCATAGTATATTTTCCATTAGTTTTCTATGTTCACACATATTTTCCTCGTTAAAAGTTCTTATATTACTAGATTTTACTGTCTAGGCACGTATATCTTTACTTGTAACGCTATCTTTGCCTTACTAGTCTTGCTGTTCTAATCATTCCTGTGTGTTTCTACAGTATTTTCTCTTTAGCTTTGTCTGTTAAATATGCTTTGTCCTCTTCTCTAGTTGAAAGTACTAGTTGGTGAAATGCTATTCCAGGTACTAAAACTAGTCTAGTTCTTCAAAACTAATGTAATTGGTTATCACTAAGTATGTTAGAGTTATTACGATTGTTAGTTTAATAATTGCCTCAAGACTAATTTAGTTTACGGCTAGTATACAGCTTGCTCAGAGTAAAACTAAACTAGAACTATTGTAGAACTAAACTAGAACTAAACCAGAACTAGTTTCTCTAGACTAAGTTAGTTTACAACTTGACCAAACTAGAACTACAATAAAATATATCTAGAACTATTCTAGATCTGAACTAGAACTATTCTAGATATGAACTAGGTCTATTCTAGATCTGAACTAGAATTATTTTAGAACAAAACAAGAAATCAACTAGAACTAAACTATAGCTAAACTGGAACTATGCTAGAATTAAATGAAAACTAAAGTTTCTCAAGACTAAATTAGTATACTTGAGGGTACTTTATATACTTGATTGTATTCTTGATATTATATACTTGAGTATACTTTAGTATACTTGACCAAACTCGAATTAAACTAGGACTATACTAGAACTATTTAAAACTAGTACTAAAATAGAACTAAGCTAAAACTAAACTAGAATTTGACTGTAATTACAGTTTCTCAATACTAACTTAGTTCACAACTTGATCATACTAGAATTAAACTAGAACTATTTTAGAACTAAAATACAATTAAATTAGAACTATTGACCATTTTCCTATTACGTTTTATAACGTGTAGATGTCGCAACAAGTCCTTCTGTAGTTAGTTTCCGATGTGACATCAGTTTAAATGGTGGGTTATTCGGCGCATAAAACATACTTACCTGGCGTAGGGGTTACCGTGATCAACAAGGCGGTTCCCCCAGGGTGAGGCCTTTCCATTGCACTACGGTTGGGCTGACCTCTGCGATTATCCCTAATGTGGATAACTCGGGCGCGTAATTTTTGGTAGTCGGGACTGCGTACGCGCTGTCCCGGTATTAATTAACACAAAAATAATAAACATTGCACATAGTTTTAGATTTAGTTGTAAAAATCTGTAATGCAGACGGTTTTTTATGAACACAAAAATAACTTATAAATAGTTGTATTAGTTTAGTTAGAACAGCTTTAAGGTCCAGGGACATGGCACATATATGTATATGTTTCCGTGCTCCTCAATTATTATTTTTATGAATTTTTGTTTCGTCCGTGATTGTTGTTGCAGACCTATTCTACATCTGAACTAGAAATCAACTAGAACTAAGCTAGAATTAAATTTGAACTCAAGTTTCTCAAGACTAAATTAGTATACAACTTGACCAAACTAGAACTAGTATTAAAATAAAACTAAACTAGAATTAGACTGTAATTAATAGATAATCTTTTAAGCTTCTTACACGTGTTTATCTGTTCTGTGACTGTTGCAAAGTTTTAATAGTCCTTACATGTTGAGAAATAAATCGTTTCGTTAGAGATATCACTCTTTTTGCACTTCGAGGTGTTCTCAAGTGTGGACTGCCGATATCACCGACATATCGAGATTCCATAATATTTCTACGAGGTGTTCGAGGCTCGACTGCAAAAGTATGCAAATTATAATATATGTAACTCAATAAGAGTGGATTTCACAAAATATGATTCAGATATAAAGCCAAAGTTAAATTGTTATCACCCTAGTTACAGTTGCTATCACCATAATTAGCCATCGTTTATCAAGGGGTGCTCACTTTGACTTGCGCAAATAATCTGACGTCACTGGAATGTTCTTCCTGACAGAAGCCATTAGCTATCCTTGGTTGTTATTGTTTGAAATTTCATTTCGTTTTATTTTGCACAGCTAAAGTCCAAAATAAAACGTATTTATATAGTTTATTTTATTTCAAATTATTATTTTTTTAATTTAAATTATATTAAATTATTTTAATTTAAATTATATTAGGTTATTTGGAAAGGGTAAGTTATATCAATATTTTATTTAACCAATTGTATTCTTAATTTTTCACTAATTTAATAATAATTTTACTAATCAATTATTTTAGCCATTAATAATGCCAAATAAAAAGCAAGGGATACGATCTACTGTTAATATATGCACTAATTATGCTAACATGCCCGGAAGGAATGACATATCATTTTTTAGGTTTCCTAAAGATAATAAAATAAGAAAAGAATGGATTATTAAAAAAATTTGTTTGAGATTTAAAGGGTGAACTTACAGGCAATTACTCAAATAGACAACTGGTTCCACAAAGTATACCAACTCTTAAACTTAATCCTCCTGCCACAACACCCTGTCCTGAAAATACTAATGCAAGACAGTTAAGAATGCAAAAAAAAATAGATTCTGAAAATAGGAGAGAAATTTTAAATTTGTCTCTTGACACAAAACAACTTGAAGAATGTGAAGAAATAACACAAGTAAGTAGTCTTAAAATTATAAACTTTTGTATTTTAATAATAATATATTATACTATTTTATGGGAATTAAATATTATTATTATATTAGAAAATATGTTTTGATTTGTTTTTCTTTTTACAGCCTGATATAAACTATAAGGAACTATATAAAAATTTATTGGATACTCATCGGCATATTGTTATTCAACTAGAAAAATATAAAAGGGAAGCCAAAGCATGCTAAAAATGAGTTAAATTTATTAAAAAAAATACTAAAATCAAAAGTTAATGAAGGTCATTAAGGTAATTAAGGTCAACCAGGATTCTTTGGAAAATCTCGTTTCTCAATTGAGAACTAGAGGTGTCCTTGATGACCATCCTACTCCTCTCAATGCTCTTTATAGATTGAGAGTTGTAATTTTTGGTAAGGCTCATAAGGCTGTCCCAGCAGTGCCATAAACTATTTAACAAATGTCTAAGATGTGGCGTTTTCCCAGCAATTTGGAAACTACAACTAGTAAAAATAATTTCCAAACCACTTAGACAAGGTACATCCTGTAAAGACTTTAGGCCCATAAGTCTTATGCCTGTAATTGGGAAAGTCCTCGACACCTTGCTCATCACCAGGATCGGTTACCATCTTTATAGTCGGAATCTACTTAGTAACAACCAATTTGGATTCAGAAAGGGCGTAGGAACCACCGATGCCATAACCAAAGTCATTCAATCTATCAAAGACAATATTGCTCAGAAACAATATTGTGCCATTGTTGCACTTGATATAAGCGGTGCTTTCGACAATGCCTGATGGCCTAACATTATAGAACAATTAGTTATCAAACAGTGCCCTGATAATCTCATTAGCTTGAGTAAAGATTACTTTAGCAAACGTAAAGCCATAATCTCTGAACCAGGCTTATGCGAGGAGAGATCAGTCAGTAAAGGTTGCTCACAGGGATCGAAATCGGGCCCTACCTACTGGAATATTCTATACGACACAATTTTCGAGTATGATCTTCCAGTAGGGTGTAATATAGTTGCCTACGCAGATGATACCATGCTTATTACTTCTTGTGGTAGTATAATGGGCCTAAAAGAGAAAACCAATCAAGCACTAGAAGTTTTATTAGCTTGGGCCAAGAACCACAAATTAATCTTTAATGCCAATAAGACCGAGGCAATATTCTTTGGAAAAAATCCTAGGCAGCGTAGACCAGTTATGTCTTATCCATCCCGCCTATTTTCGCTCCCTTGTCTACACTACGTCATCCACCAACTCACACCGAATAAAAATATTCACAGACGGCTCTAAATCAGACGCAGGAGTTGGAGCAGCTTTTGTAGCATACAATGAAGAAGAGAAGTTTCATTTCGAAACATTTGGTTTGGCTGACTACTGCTCGATATTTCTAGCAGAGTTAATTGCAATTAACCGGGCATTAGCGTATATTCTTTCGAAACCTGACGTAACGGACGAATGCTCTATTCTATCCGATTGCAAATCTGCTCTAGATGCTCTTCAAAACATGGCCTCGCCAACCGAGATACTATTCGACACATGGCAGCTCTATAACGAGGTCTCACGAAACACTAATATAAGCTTCCATTGGGTGAGGGCACATGACGGCCTGACAGGTAACGAAAGAGCCGACAGTCTGGCAAGACAAGCTTCTGGTCAAGACTCCACAGGCCCAGAACCTCAAAATTGTGCTGAAGTTTTCAAGAAAGTACCAAGCCAGGCTTTAAAGCACGGGATCAACACCTATCTTAACAGGGAGTGGCAACAGCGATGGAATGCGTCAGGAACTGATCTTTGGACTAAAAGCTTTATCTCGTCTATCGACAAGTGGATTAATATGGAGATCTGTCTCTCGCACCACGCGGTCCAACTTATTACTGGCCATGGAAATTTTCAGTATTACCTACATCGCTTTGGAAAAAGGGCATCGCCACTATGCCAGTGCGGTGAAGAAGACACAGCTCCACACGTGCTTTTTTATTGTCCGGTCATCTCAAAATGGAGGCAAGATTCCGAACTGAGTATGTCCCATGCAGGATGCTCCTGGCCACGAGACGAGCAGGAGTTAAGGGAAGTCGAAAAAAACAAGAAATGGTGGAAGATTTTTGACGAATGCGCCAAAAATCTAAGAAGATTGTATCACGACCTAGTCATCACCAGAAACTAAATTTAAATTGACTATTTTATGTTAATTCGGTCTACGTTCTTGCCTCTTCTTATTATGTTATTAATTATGATGTATTAATTATTATGTACCAGCATAGTGTCCTTGTCGATGGAGTGCTGGCGACTATTAGTCCAATAAATAAATAAGCTGTCCCAGCAGGCTTAAATACTCTATCTGAAAGCATAGAAGAAGATTTTTTAGTGTCAAATATTCTTAAAATGGCAGATGTTGATGCAGATCCTGACCCTTTCAATAAGGAAATAATTATATCTTCCAGTTCAAGTTCAGGTAAGATTTTTTACAATGTATATTTGGAAAAGCTTCAAAAATTTTTTAATTAATTTTCTGGAAACTATTTTTTTAAATGTTATAAAGGTGATTTGCCAAGAAGTCCATCCATAGTAAAAAAAACAGCATCAAAAATTTCTAAAAAAGTGAAAGATTCAGATCTAAAAATAATTACAACTTTCGCCAAATAGAGGATTTTTATTAGGATGAAATAATATATATATATATATATATATATATATATATATATATATATATATATATATATATATATATATATATAATAAAAAAATAATCAAAAAAATATTTGCGAAGGCAATCCCTAATAAGAAAACGTTCGATAAGATGTCAATCTAGTAAAATCGCGAAAAAAAAAGCGGGATTAAAATATAATTAGGTGACTATACGTACTTACTATACATATTCTAAAAAGCATATACATATAAAATTTTGTATTTCTATTTTCAGGTTTCTCTCCTAGGATCTCCCCAGCTTGTTTGTGTGCATTTATGATTTTCTCAAAGGGAAAATTTTTCTATAAGATTGTATAGAATGTACTAGTATATAAACCTTTGGCCTCCAGCCCCTGACATATTAGGTCTTGACCTGTCTCGTTACTTGCTTTGACATAGCGAAAGGCTCACACAATGCATCTTGATCGCTGTGTGCTAAAGAGTAACAGAAGATTTCCGTGTTCCTCCCTTGATGTAATTAGTTAATCTGTCCCAAGGTGGATGTTATTATTATTTTTGAGTAGGCTTCGGCTATGTGACTGTATAAGTCGTTTGTTAATTTGAACATTGTATGGAATTTTATAGAAAAAAGAATTATTATTAAAATCAATCCCCTCATAAAAATATAAGAAGCAAAGTTAAGAATGTAGACTTAAATATTTTTGTACCTATTTTTTATTAAAACCATTTGTTTTACTGATTTACTTTTGTCTTTTTTTATTTTAATCCCAAAATCCTGAGTATACAATCATGTTCTAATTTACAATCTACCCAAATAAAATAATTTTTTTATAATATATAATAAAAAAATACACTGTATTCACTTAAAGAAAAATATAATAATCGAATAATACTCTTAAGATATAAGATAAATAATGTTTATCTACTGTATTTAAAAAAAATATGCTTTTTATATAAGTTATAAAATCCCTTTAACAACAAATGAAAACATTCTTTATGTTAATAGTTCATTTTTATGAACATAATAAATATTTATTTGATTTTTCTTTATTATTTTATTTTAATTGAATAATAGATATTTCTTCTAGAATCTAACCTTACTTAGCTATAAATTTAGAATTGCCGCGTAAGTCTACAATCCAGTGACGTCATTTTCGGAGATCAAAGAAACGCCGCCTAGCCAAGTGAGCATACCTTATGTATTTTAATAAAATTGGTAAACAACATCGAAAAATACGTGTAGGTCGCGCATGAGCATTTCGACCCAACGAAATAGAATGAGACTTTGCATCTTACTTCTTGGACACAATTTTATGATTTGTATTCCTGTTCCATTTTAACATTAAAAACCTGTGCGCGGCGTAGAAAGCGTAAAAAATTAGAGGGGAAATTTGAAAGTTTGAAAGCAAATAAGGTAGCCTAACTTCAAACAATTAAATAACGTTTAAACTATCATGTTTAAACTATATTGTACATAATATTCTGAAGAAGGCCCAAGAAGTGTAAATCAATTTGTGAAACTTACTCCCACTGTCTATTATCTATTATTATTTTTATAATGTTTCACCTAGTGCCTACAGCTGAATCTTTAAATTTGATGTTTAAACTATCATTCAAGAATGACGTAAAAGAAAACCAAAGAAATTAATACAGAGGGCAAGACAAATCAACCTGTTTAGCATGGGTTAGTGAATTTACAATTAGTCTCAACCGTATTATGCAATCTTATTAATCCTTTGCAGTTAGCAACCGAATTTGCAACAATATAATATTAAACTTAATAAAGACGGAACAAAAGCTTGAATATATAAATATACTCAACCTTTCCGGAACTCTATAATACTAATGAGTCTTTCTAGGACTACCAAAAACAAATCTCGTATGAAATTTGTCAGTTATTCTATAGCTTTCAGTCCACCTTCGTGGCACTCAACAAAAACCATAAAAATAACTTTGATTTTTAAGATCATGTCTTTCCGATACCTTGAGTGGATAGCCATCTGTGGACGCGTTTCGAGATTTATCTCTCATCAGCACAGCTTTGCTTCCATGAACAATATTTTGTAAATCACTCACTTAAAATCCCATGTGTTGATTAGGGTTAGATGTTTTTAATTTTGACATTTTGTGAGAGAGACATGAACTTAGCAGGTTATTGATATAAATGATAAATTTTGAATTGGTAAAACCATACAACATTATAGATAATCAGATAAACTTAATAAAGACGGAACAAAGCTTGAATATATAAATATACTTAAAGTTTTTTTTTAAAAACTCAAAGTTTTGATTAAAAATCAAAGTTATTTTTATGGTTTTTGTTGAGTGCCACGAAGGTGGACTGAAAGCTATAGAATAACTGACAAATTTCATACGAGATTTGTTTTTGGTAGTCCTAAAAAGACTCATTAGTATTATAGAGTTCCGGAAATGTTGAGTATATTTATATATTCAAGCTTTGTTCCGTCTTTATTAAGTTTATCTGATTATCTATAATGTTGTATGGTTTTACCAATTCAAAATATAATATTACATCGGAGTTCCTAGTAGATATGAAATAGTTCTAGAGCAGTGGTTCTTAACCTTTTTAAGCCGCGACCCAAATTTGAGAAATATGTTCATGTCGCGACCCAAAAAAAAGAAAAAAAAATTCATTGCTTTATTTTAGATCGTATTTTTAAAAAATCTTCAATCCTACGATGATGATTTTTTTTAACTTACACATTTTTTATTAATTTTTATTGACCAAATTAAAATATATTTATAACTTTTCGAAAATAATTGACATTTTAACTTATTCCTAAAAAAAAGAAATTTCAATGCATATTTTAGGTCTTTTAAATTTTAAATGTAAGTCATACAGTTTTAATGAGAACCTTGTGCTTGAATACATTTTGAAAGATCTTCAAACCTCGGTTGAATGTTTGTCAAGGAGCACCTTATATCCATTTCAGGATTTAACTTGTTCCGGTAATTGTTTTAGATTACACACAGCCGAAAAACCAGCCTCACACATATATGTTGTTGAAAAGGGCAATAATACTTTTAGGGCTTCTTTAACAATTATTGGCTTTTCGGTTTTTAATTTTAACCGGAAAGCACATAAAGATTCAGTGTTTTTGTAGAAATTGTATCGAAGTGCTTGGTCACTTTCTATTTCTATTAATTGTTCTTGAAATTGATTAATATTAACAAATTCCTCATGCAAATCACTTACATCAAAATTAAATGGCATTCGAAACCAATTATATTTGAAAACATCGTCTGCAGGTAAATATCGATCAAAGTCTGCTATTAGTTTTTATAAATGATTAATATTAATTTTCTGTATTTCAAAATCTGTGATATCAATATTATTGTCTTCAACAAGTAAATTAAGAGTCGGGAATGAAGCAAGTTTCTTTACTTCAACCTTATTTCTCCATAATTTGAGTTTATTTTTAAAACATGTAATTTTTTCAGTTACTGCAATAATAGTATGATTACGTCCTTGAATAGACGTATTTAGATTATTTATTTCAAACAAAATATCTGAAAATAAGCAACTTGAGTAATCCACTTCAACTCGGAGAATTTAGATGCTAATGGGTGTTTCTTTTCTCTCAAAAATAATTCGACTTCTGTCCGTAATGATAATACTTTTTGAACAACTTTGCCCCGGGACAGCCATCTAACTTCAGAATAATATAATAAATGTTCGTATTCTGCACCAAATTCGAAACACAGTTCGCGGAAAATTCTACAGTTAAGAGCTCTTGATTTGATAAAATTGACTACCGCAACAATTTCATCCAAAACGATACATAATTCGGGTGATATTTTTTTTGAAGCAAGATTTAGTCTATGTAAGAAACAATGAATCGATATAATTTGTGGATTCATTTGTTTTGCTCTTGTCGAAAATCCCTTTTGAGATGCTGTCATGGCAGCTGCACCGTCGGTGCAAATACTGAAACACTGATTCCAATTTAATCCTTCTTCTTTAAAAAACGAATCGACCATAAGAAAAATATCTTCACCTCTAGTTGTTGTTGACATTGGTTTGCAAAATAAAATGTCCTCCTGTGTATCTGTTAAACCTGGATACCGCACGTAAACCATCAGTTGAGCATCAAGTTGGAGTGTTAGTAATTCGTCATCACACATCTAATCATCTGTTTTTTGGTCGGTCTTTGGTAGTTTTCGGTCGTATTTGAAGAAAATACAATAACAGAAATGCAATTTAAGTTCTAAAACTGACAGACAAGGGTTCCTAAACTCCACATCTACCATGCTCTCTTGAAGAGAGTCTTCTGTCCTCGTCTCTCCTTATTTCAATTTAATATTTATGTTATATTCTACATATTTCGGGGGGGTTTGGACCCCCAAACACCCCTCTGGCTACGCCCATGCTTTGGGCATGTTTCTCTATCTCGTCTGGCTGCTTCCTATTTATTTAAATTGGTAAATATATTTTTTCATAGTATCCCACCGAGAAGTGGCATAATGAGGCAGAATGGACACCTACAAGATTAAAGGAGTGAGTGATTTAAGGAGATTTAACCAAGCACGGTATGAACTCGGCCAGCTCATTCCTTTCTGCAATGCTGGCTTGTACTTCGTTATATATGCTAGCCATATTGGACCCATTATCATAAGATTGGCCACGACGTTGTCCAATATCTAAAGTATCAACGGTCATTTTTTCTATAATCTGTTGACAAATGCACTCTCCTCATTCTATATGGAATACATCTGGAGTGCAGTCAAACATTATCGTGTGGTATTTGGCTTATTTGATGTCATTAGAAATGCGATTTCTAACTGTTTTTGCCAATAATTTCATTCTATATTGTCTTTGATAAATATGATACTTACTAACCGGCAAGCGGCCGATAGTCCAGTCGGTCGAGAAAGAAATAGGCAGGCCCCCTAGTTTATACTATCGGCGGAAATGAAAAACGTTATATATATATATATATATATATATATATATATATATATATATATATATATATATATATATATATTTTTTTATTTGTTCAAAAGAATATTTTTTTTAATCAGATGTTAATTAAAATATCTCGAAAACTATTGAAAAGTCGAGACAAATTAGTATGTAAGCGTAGGGCGAACTTCGTATCGCCTCAGAATCAATAATCATTTAAAAATATCTTATTAGCTGAATTAAAGTCAGTCAAATGTTACGCGTATCGATATCTGGTAACAGAATCGTACACGATTATATAATAGATGCGAATATAATCGTGTCTGTTCTCTCCCTCGCATAAGGAGAAGCCCAAACCTCAAAAGTCGAATTGCTCGTTCACTCAATCAATAATAGTACATTTTGTGATAAACAATAATGTTCGGGAACACTTTCTTGGTGGGCTCGTCCTTACTTGGGACGAAATTGCAAAAAAATATGCCTAAACGAAATCAATCCGTTCGTTTCGTCGATGGGCAGACGGCCATTACCGATTGACAACAATTGCTTGGAGAAATCTTCGGCAGATGGAACGTTTAGCAATGCAACTCGCATCTTTGTCGTCAGCTGAAGTTTCTTAATATAGCGCCACAGAGTAGATGATTTGAGGCAAGCGTTTATTTCATCGGCAGGAGTGTATCTTGGAATTACTGGTAGGGTTTGCCGGAAATCGCCAGACAGTAGAATCATTGCGCCTCCAAAACATCTTGAGTCATTGCGCAGATCTTTCATGTTTCGATTTAGTGCTTCCAATGAACGTTTTTGCGCTATAGCGCATTCATCCTATATGATAATTTTGCTTGCTTTAACACTTTATCAACACTTTGGCCATTGCCGATTGTTTCGCAATGTTGTATCTGGTTGTTTCATTCGTTTAAAGGTTTAACGGTAGTTTAAACGTTGATTGAGCCGTTCGGCATCCTTGTGGCAACGTCGTCACTATACCTGAAGAACCAACTGCTACGGCAATTTCGGATCTCGCACGAACAGTGGCTAAAATCAATGACATGAGAAATGTTTTTTCTACCGAACGCATCGAGGAAAACTAAGCCACCATTTCCATCATCAATTGCCTTCATTAAATTATCGTACACATCCTTCTGTTTTGAGTTCAACAGTGGTACACTCATTCAAACTGATTCGTTTAATGCATCTCGGTCGTATTCACGTTCAAGTTCCAATTCTCGACTGAAAGCGTCCTTCGTAGCACGATATGGCGTTGGCATTCCTAAGTTTACTAACAAACTGCCGCACATGAGGTAACACATGTCTTCTATCAAAAGCAAAGCCTGGTTATGTATTTCCTCATTCACCTCGAAATCGGAATTCCCTGAAGTAACGTTATGACGTTAAAATTATTAACTCTGAAATGGTCCGCACCTGACCGTTGAACATCTCCATCTGTTGATTCATCAGCGTGAAATTTTCTCTTCCACTTTCTGGAAACAGTTGTCTTATATTCTTGAATCTCGGATATTTCCAAAGCTTTTTTCATAGATTTCGAAATCATTCCGCGTATCAGCAACAATTTTGATCAAACTATGATAATCATCCATCACTTCAACAATGCTAAAATCAAGTTTTTGCAATTTTTGGCTGACAGAATTGAATCTTGAAAGTAAAAAATGGCCAAGTTCTTGCATAAATGCTATTTCAAGTGGTTCCAATTGAATTCGAATACCTTTAGCTTCTTGTCTCGTAATTGCATTTTATTTAATGTCTTCTTCGAAACTAATCAAAATATCAATTATTAAGTGTCGATTAAGTACTTGCACTTCGTCGTGACGAGCTGACCATCTGGTTGCAGATAGAGACTTCAACGCAAGTTCGAGAAGTTCCGATTGTTTCGAGATTGTAGAACAGCGGTGTGTCGATGCCGTAAAAAAATTGTACGAAGCTTGTACTGTGTTAAAGAATGATGCTGCTTCAAACGTGCATTCTACCGCGTGAACTCCTACTAAATTTATGGAATGAGCAGCACAAGGAGCATGTTCCGCCAGATATTTAATTTCATTAATTCTTGCCTGTAAACCTGAATAAGTTTGAATAAGACTTTGACAATCTGCGATAGGTATATAAAAAAACAGATGGTATATATACAGAATGGATATACAGATGGTATATATACAGAACAAATATAAAAGAAACATGAGGGCAGATAACACAGCAACTAATAAATCGTCAGCTTTGTGTACAGAGTTTTCAATGAACATTCCGTCTTCTTTCACATATCTGAGGACAAAGGAAACTTGATCGACGTGGGATATATCAGGTGTGGAATCTACTATAATGGCGTAATATTTTGCTGATTTGATGACTTCTTGAACTATAAATGAGGAAATTTTTGGCCAAAAGCTGTATAAATTCTTCGTATATAGTTTTCGATAAGTAGCTCGTGCTACCAGATCCTTTGTTTCCAATTTTTTTAATATGTTCTTCGTACAATGGGCTGAAAGAAGCAAGAAATTCAATAAGCATCAGAAAATTGCCAATATTTGGCAAATTTGTCATCACTTCCTCGAAATGGAAGCCCTTGTGAATATAAGGCCTTAGTAACAGTAACTACTATTCTCAAAACGTTTCTCCAATACCAGATTTCCGTCTTTATTTGAACGACTAATTTATGATCTATTCTATTGTTAGTATCTAATCTTTGCATAAGAGATAACATGCATTTTTTATGATTATTGAAGTTTTCATTCTCAGTAACACGAACGCCTGCACGTTTCCAATCATTAGATCCGGTCCTGCCAATCCTGCCATTAAACGAACATTCTGCATCGAAAAGAAGACAAGCTGCACAGCATAGAGATCCTTTACTAACCGAGTAAATAAGCCACGGACGTGGAACCTTTTCACCATTAGGAAGTTTTCTGACCAATAGCGATTCTGATAACCATCGTGATGTTAATTACTGTAATTAACCATTACTGTAATCTCGTTTTGTACCAAAAAAAAAAAAATTGTTTACTTCTATTAGAAGCTAGTAAAGTCGTTTATAACCCATTCTCCCGGATCATCACTTATTACATTCTCTTTAGGCACAACCACTTCCATATTCTTCATTGGAATTGTAGCTGAAAGTTCATCTTCATGATTAAAATTCGGTGTCAGTGAAGATGTGATAATGTCAGTACTATTACTCGTGGACGCAGTCTTTGTTGTTACTTTACCTTGGGAGAGTAACAGTTGATTTGAATGTAACAAACATTCCTTTTTCGCGAAAAAAACCCATCTAGCTTGAGAGTTTTACACAAAACTTCTTTCTCCTTTTTACTTTTGTCCAAAGCGCGCTTCTGATCATCCGTCACTCATGTTTATAAAATATTTGCACGTTTATGCTCAACAAAAGTAATAGTATATTACGAAATGAGAGTTGTAGGAAGCATATTACCCGCGTAGCGGGGAGCGCGTAATTCCGCGAGTACGTAATTGTCTTACAACTCTAATTATGTACTATACTTTATCTACGACCACACTAATTTGTTTCTGTTTAATAAGGAAAATATGTTTGATGTAACACCTTCGACCTTATTTAACTTGATAAAAATGAAAAGAAATTCATTCGTAATGGTTACATACCTTTTTATTTAGTACTTATTTGTAGTTTTCGTTAGATTTAAACGTGAAAAAACGAAATGAATGAAAGCTTCTCTGTGAATGATGTGACGTTTAATGATTGTTTGGAAATCACGGAGTACTATATTTAAAAATAGTATCAACGTGCGGCTCTCAACCAATCAACGAATCGTAAACCAAACGTTCATGGGTGATTTTGAATTATTACATAACATTAATCGCGGATTGTTACATATGTTTGTGGTATGATGTATTTACATAACCCACGAACTGTACAATAATGAGCATTTACAATTGTGGTCGTAGATAAAATTATTTACAGAATAGATTCATGTAAATGTCAAATGTGAAAACCTGGCGAAACCCTATGAAACCCTACAAAACGTAGACTCATTTGCCTATCGAACTGCAGGAGGCAGCATACAGGGTTGCAAACTTATTTTATTTAAATATTAAATATTTTTTTTCATCATATTATATAATTGCTTAAATTATCCAATTTAAAAAAATGTTTATTTCTATTTTTTTTAATGCAAAATTATTTTTGACTGTTTTCAATTTTTCGAAAAATGTTTAGTAGTTAATTTCTTTTCATTCTTCATTTTTTGGAAGATACATTTTTTTTCTTACACTCCGAATTTTGCCGCCCCTGAAAATTTGCCGCCCTGGGCACTAGCCCCGAATGCCCCCTAGTGTAAATCCAGCTCTGCACGGGATGAAAAGCGCCATCTACTGGCATAGCTTAAGTTATAGCTTAAGAAGCTTCGACTGTACGAAAATATGTGACGTTCCATATATATATATATATATATATATATATATATATATATATATATATAAATATATATATATATATAAATCTAAAATACCCCATTTTAAATTTATGCGCCACCAACTAGGGACAGTTAGTATGTTAAGTTACCAACACTGTAGTTTCAGTTTATAACTCATTATCGATCCAAAAGACACGTGTTACATTTATTTTATATATTTTATTATCGATCCTGAAGAAACTACATTTAATCAATTCTATTGTTTTAGGTAAGAATTGATTATAATCTTGTACATATTATCTTAATTATTTAATTGTAAATTTAATACAAATACAATCTATTGTTTTAGCAATCAATTAAAGTAGTACTTTTAATCAACTTTTCTACCATTTGGTTTTAAAAATTCTCCAGCCATATTCCAGAGAGCATTAGCATCTATAATTAGGAAAAATGGATTGGAAGAATTTTGTGTCAACTATATTGACGACATTCTGTTTTTTTCTGGTTTTGAATTATTAGTGAATACTGCAACAAATGCCAGATTTGTATAAAAAATAAATCTAGAAGAATGAGACCGATAGGCTATTTGTCAAAACTGGGACCAGCTACAGAACCCTTTGATATAATGTCGTTTGACACTATTGGAGGTTTTGGAGGTAACAGATCGTCTAAGAAATATATGCATCTGTTAGTAGATCACTTTACTAGATATGCTTGGATACTAACGACTAACGGTCAAAATTCGGAAGACTTTATTAAACTAATACAGCCTATAGCAAAGGAAAATAGAATCAAGAAATTACTGGTGGATCAATTTGGTGCATTCAAATCAAGAAAATTCAAAGAATATATGAATAACAATAATATAGAGCTAATCTTCACTGCAGTGGACAATCCACAATCAAATGGCCTTAACGAACGATTAAATCAGACGCTCGTCAATAGAATAAGATGCAAGATAAACGAAGAGGGATGCAAAGAACCATGGTCCAAATCAGCACAAAAATGCACTGAGGAATATAATAAAACAGTGCATACTTCTACGAGATTCTCTCCGGCATATCTACTATACGGTGAAAATTCTGAAGTGATTTCAGAAGAGTTGCAGATAAAAAGAAATCTGGAAGAAGACAGAAGGCTAGCAGCACTATACTCGGAAGAGAGCTTTAAGAAAAATAAGAAAAGAATAGACAAGAGAAGGTCAGATAAAGAAATTAAAATAGGAGACCTAGTCTTTGTCACTAAGGGAAATAAATTGAACAGAAGTAAACTAGAAGAAATAAGAGAAGGAACATTTCGAATTAAGAAGAAAATATCAAATACTATATTTGAAATAGAGGATAATAAAAAAACTAGGAAGTAATAAATACCATATAAACCAACTAATCAAATACTCTTTTAATTCTGGGAATTAAAAGAGTCATTAGGAAGGGGAGATATAAATCTAAAATACCCCATTTTAAATTTAGGCGCCACCAACTAGGGACAGTTAGTATGTTAAGTTACCAACACTGTTAGATTCAGTTTATAACTCATTATCGATTCAAAAGACACGTGTTACATTTATTTTATATATTTTATTATCGATCCTGAAGAAACTACATTTAATCAATTCTATTGTTTTAGGTAAGAATTGATTATAATCTTGTACATATTATCTTAATTATTTAATTGTAAATTTAATACAAATACAATCTATTGTTTTAGCAATCAATTAAAGTAGTACTTTTAATCAACATCCTTACATATATATATATATATATATATATATATATATATATATATATATATATATATATATATATATATATATATATATATATATTACCCGCTAGACACTAGCTTACCCGGCGGGTAACCTAATCTAACCGTGGTTAAACCAACGGCCATTGCCACTTTGGCTTATATTGGATCGAGAGTTCGCACTGGCGCGCGTATGTTGTCTTGATTTATCTGTTCGCTTAGCGGCGGGCTACCTAATCTATCCGGGGTTAAAACAATGGTCATTGCCACTTTGGCTTATATTGGATCGAGAGGTCACGCTCCCGCGCGTATGTTGTATTGATTCATCTGTGCGCTTTGCGGCGGACAACCTAATCTAACCGGGGTTAAACCAACGGTCATTGCCACTTTGGCTTATATTGGATCGAGAGTTCGCGCTGCTGCGCGTATGTTGTCTTGATTTAGCTGTCCGCTTAGCTGCAGACAACCTTATCTAACCGGGGTTAAACCAACGGTCATTGCCACTTTGGCTTATATTGGATCGAGAGTTTGCACTGGCGCGCGTATAATGTCTTGATTTATCTGTTCGCTTAGCGGCGAGCAACCTAATCTAACCAGGGTTAAACCAACGGTCATTGCCACTTTGGCTTATATTGGATCGAGAGTTCGCGCTCCCGCGCGTATGCTCGCCGCGGACTTTGCAGCGGACAACCTAATCTAACCGGGGTTAAACCAACGGCCATTGCCACTTTGGCTTATAATGGACCAAGAGTTCGCGCTGCCGCGCGTTTGTTATCTTTATATATCTGTGTCCGCTACGCGGCGGGCAACCTAATCTAACCGGGGTTAAACCAACGGTCATTGCCACTTTGGCTTATATTGGAAAGAGAGTTCGCACTGGCGCGCCAATGTTGTCTTGATTTATCTGTTCGCTTAGCGGCGGGCAACCTAATCTATCCGGGGTTAAAACAACGGTCATTGCCACTTTGGCTTATATTGGATCGAGAGTTCGCGCTCCCGCGCGTATGTTCGCAGCGGACTTTGCAGCGGACAACCTAATCTAACCGGAGTTAAACCAACGGTCATTGCCACTTTGGCTTATATTGGATCGAGAGTTCGCGCTGCCGCGCGTATGTTCGCAGCGGACTTTGCAGCGGACAACCTAATCTAACCGGGATTAAACCAACGGCCATTGCCACTTTGACTTATATTGGACCGAGAGTTCGCGCTGCCGCGCGTATGTTATCTTTATATATCTGTGTCCGCAACGCAGCGGGCAACCTAATCTAACCGGGGTTAAACCAACGGTCATTGCCACTTTGGCTTATATTAGAGTTCGCACTGGAGCGCGTATGTTGTCTTGATTTATCTGTTCGCTTAGCGGCGGGCAACCTAATCTATCCGGGGTTAAAACAACGGTCATTGCCACTTTGGCTTATATTGGATCGAGAGTTCGCGCTCCCGCGCGTATGTTCGCAGCGGACTTTGCAGCGGACAACCTAATCTAACCGGAGTTAAACCAACGGTCATTGCCACTTTGGCTTATATTGGATCGAGAGTTCGCGCTGCCGCGCGTATGTTCGCAGCGGACTTTGCAGCGGACAACCTAATCTAACCGGGATTAAACCAACGGCCATTGCCACTTTAACTTATATTGGACCGAGAGTTCGCGCTGCCGCGCGTATGTTATCTTTATATATCTGTGTCCGCAACGCAGCGGGCAACCTAATCTAACCGGGGTTAAACCAACGGTCATTGCCACTTTGGCTTATATTAGAGTTCGCACTGGAGCGCGTATGTTGTCTTGATTTATCTGTTCGCTTAGCGGCGGGCAACCTAATCTAACCGGGGTTAAACCAACGGTCATTTCCACTTTAGCTTATATTGGATCGAGAATTTGCGCTCCCGCGCGTAAGTTGTCTTGATTTAGCTGTTTGCTTAGCGGCGGGTAACCTAATCTAACCGGGGTTAAACCAACGGTCATTGCCACTTTGGCTTATATTGGATGGAGAGTTCGCGCTCTCGCGCGTATGTTGTCTTGATTTAGCTGTCCGCTTCGCGGCAGACAACCTAATCTAACCGGGGTTAAATCAACGGTCATTGCCACTTTGGCTTACATTGGATAGAGAGTTCGCGCTTCCGCGAGTATGTTGTCTTGATTTATCTGTCTGCTTCGCGGCGGATAACCTAAACTAACCGGGGTTAAACTAACGGTCATTGCCACTTTGGCTTATATTGGATCGAGAGTTCGCACTGGCGCGCGAATGTTGTCTTGATTTATTTGTTCGCTCAGCGGCGGGCAACCTAATCTATCCGGGGTTAAAACAACGGCCATTGCCACTTTGACTTATATTGGATCGAGAGTTCGCTCTGCCGCGAGTATGTTGTCTTGATTTATCTGTGCGCTTTGCGGCGGACAACCTAATCTAACCGGGGTTAAACCAACGGTCATTGCCACTTTGGCTTATATTGGATCGAGAGTTCGCACTGGAGCGCGTATGTTGTCTTGATTTATCTGTTCGCTTAGCGGCGGGCAACCTAATCTAACCGGGGTTAAACCAACGGTCATTGCCACTTTGGCTTATATTGGATCGAGAGTTTGCGCTCCCGCCCGTATGTTGTCTTGATTTAGCAGTTTGCTTAGCGGCGGGCAACCTAATCTAACCGGGGTTAAACCAACGGTCATTGCCACTTTGGCTTATATTGGATCGAGAGTTCGCGCTCCCGCGCGTATGTTGTCTTGATTTATCTGTCCGCTTCGCGGCGGACAACCTAATCTAACCAGGGTTAAACCAACGGTCATTGCCACTTTGGCTTATATTGGATCGTGAGTTCGCGCTGCCGCGCGTATGTTGTCTTGATTTTTCTGTCCGCTTCGCGGCAGACAACCTAATCTAACCGGGGTTAAACCAACGGTCATTGCCACTTTGGCTTACATTGGATAGAGAGTTCGCGCTTCCGCGAGTATGTTGTCTTGATTTATCTGTCTGCTTCGCGGCGGATAACCTAATCTAACCGGCGTAAAACCAACGGTCATTGCCATTTTGTTCTATATTGGAGAGAGTTCGCGCTGCCGCGCGTACGTTGTATTGATTTATCTGTCCGCTTCGCGGCGGGTAACCTAATCTAACGGTCATTTCTAATCAACGGTCATTTCCACTTTGTTCTATATTGTATAGAATTCTCGCTACCGCGCGTAAGTAGTCTTGATTTATCTTTCCGTTTCGCGGCGGGCAACCTAATCTAACCGTGGTTAAACCAACGGTCATTGTCACTTTCTCCTATATTGGATAGAGAGTTTGCGCTGCCTCATCTGTCCGCTTCGCGGCGGACAACCTAATCTAACCAGGGTTAAACCAACGGTCATTGCCCCTTTGGCTTATATTGGATCGTGAGTTCGCGCTGCCGCGCGTATGTTGTCTTGATTTTTCTGTCCGCTTCGCGGCAGACAACCTAATCTAACCGGGGTTAAACCAACGGTCATTGCCACTTTGGCTTACATTGGATAGAGAGTTCGCGCTTCCGCGAGTATGTTGTCTTGATTTATCTGTCTGCTTCGCGGCGGATAACCTAATCTAACCGGCGTAAAACCAACGGTCATTGCCATTTTGTTCTATATTGGAGAGAGTTCGCGCTGCCGCGCGTACGTTGTATTGATTTATCTGTCCGCTTCGCGGCGGGTAACCTAATCTAACGGTCATTTCTAATCAACGGTCATTTCCACTTTGTTCTATATCGTATAGAATTCTCGCTACCGCGCGTAAGTAGTCTTGATTTATCTTTCCGTTTCGCGGCGGGCAACCTAATCTAACCGTGGTTAAACCAACGGTCATTGCCACTTTCTCCTATATTGGATAGAGAGTTTGCGCTGCCTCGCGTATGATGTCTTGATTTATCTGTCCGCTTCGCGGCGGACAACGTAATCTAACCGGGGTTAAACCAACGGTCAATGCCAGTTTGCCTTATATTGGATCGAGACTTCTCGCTGCCGCGCGTATGTTGTCTTTATATATCTGTGTCCGCTTCACGGCGGGCCACCTAATCTAACCGGGGTTAAACCAACGGTCATTGCCACTTTGGCTTATATTGGATCGAGAGTTCGCGCTCCCGCGCGTATGTTGTCTTGATTTATCTGTGCGATTTGCGGCGGACAACCTAATCTAACCGGGGTTAAACCAACGGTCATTGCCACTTTGGCTTATATTGGATCGAGAGTTCGCGCTGCCGCGCGTATGTTGTCTTGATTTATCTGTCCGCTTCGCGGCAGACAACCTAATCTAACCGGGGTTAAACCAACGGTCATTGCCACTTTGGCTTATATCGGATCGAGAGTTCGCACTGGCGCGCGTATGTTGTCTTGATTTATCTGTTCGCTTAGCGGCGGGCAACCTAATTTAACCGGGGTTAAACCAAACGGTCATTGCCACTTTGGCTTATATTGGATCGAGAGTTCGCGATCCCGCGCGTATGTTGTCTTGATTTATCTGTGCGTTTTGCGGCGGACAACCTAATCTAACCGGGGTTAAACCAACGGTCGTTGCCACTTTGGCTTATATTGGATCGAGAGTTCGCGCTGCCGCGCGTATGTTGTCTTGATTTATCTGTAAACCAACGGTCATTGTCACTTTGTCCTATATTGGATAGAGTTCGCGCTGTCGCGCGTATGTTGTCTTGATTTATCTGTCCGCTTCGCAGCGGGCAACCTAATCTAACCGGGGTTAAACCAACGGTCATTGCCACTTTGTCCTATATTGGATAGAGAGTTCGCACTGCTGCGCGTATGATGTCTTGATTTATCTGTCCGCTTCGCGGCGGACAACCTAATCTAACCGGGGTTAAACCAAGGGTTAATGCAAGTTTGGCTTATATTGGATCGAGAGTTCTCGCTGCCGCGCGTATGTTATTTTGATTTATCTGTCCGCTTCGCGGCGGGCAACCTAATCTAATCGGGGTTAAACCAGCGGTCATTGCCACTTTGGCTTATATGGGATCGAAAATTCGCGCTGCCGCGCGTATGTTGTATTTATTTATCTGTCCTCTTCGCGGCGGGCAACCTAATCTAACCGGGGTTAAACTAACGGTCATTGCCACTTTGGCTTATATAGTATCGAGAGTTCGCGCTGCCGCGCGTATGTTATCTTTATATATCTATCCGCTTTGCGGCGGGCAACCTAATCTAACCGTGGTTAAACCAACGGTCATTACCACTTTAGCTTATATTTGATCGAGAGTTCGCGCTGCCGCGCGTATGTTGTCTTGATTTATCTGTCCGCTTCGCGACGGGCAACCTAATCTAACCGGCATTGAATCGATTCATGGCTCTAAGTGGGATTTTTAGTTCTATATGTAGAAAATAAAATGTCTAACCCACTATATAAAACCTTTATTAAATAAAAGGCAGAGCGCTTTAGACTTGGAAGCAAGTCGTCTTCAGTGCTAAATACATACATTGATAAAATTAACATGGTAAAACGCATCCTACTAATAAGATATAAAGATAAGAAAATAAGTGTAAGTTATATCTTACCGAAATGCTCGATGAAAGAAATTTGTATGCCGGCGAAAGCAGGGACAAGAATAATTGCAACATAATTTGATAATATGCTAATTAAACAGCCTATATTGATAATAAATAAAAGCCTATAAAATAAAATCAGACAGAACACTATTATAAAATAAATTTAAAGATGAGCCACATGACGACCAAGTCGGCATGTTGGTATAAAATGGTAGTGTAGGCTGAAAAAGAAAAGGGTATTTAAACAGGATGGTTTTTATGCATTTAACAATAAAAACCAACCTGCGGCGTATAAAGCGTAAAAATGTGGGGAATTTTGTTGAAAATCTAGCTGCGAACAGTGTAGCCTAACTACAAAATAATGATTTTGAATTTAAAAAAAACTTTAAGGCTTTCCCAAAGTTTACAAAGTTAAAAAAAAAACCTTAAAGACGATAAGAAAGTGAACAACTACAAAATCATTAATGCAGGATGACAAAAGAGAAAACCTTTTGTCATTCTATCTCTTTTGTCATCCTGCACCAACAGTTCGAAAGCCGTTAAAGCTTTAGAACGTTTAAACTATCAATAAAAAAAAACAAAGTAAAAGGTAAATGAATGAAATGTAAAGCTTAAAAGCTGAGTGCAAGATAAATCAGACTGTGTTACTCAAACTTATAATTTTAATAAGGCTGTGATGATAGGGGTTGAAAACTTAGTGATCTCGTTCAAGACGGTTAGCTTAGGGTTTTTAGCTTAGATCTCAAGTGCCTCTAGGTGATTAAGCTTACTGGATTTGTGGTGAACATATAGGAGTTTGGCGTTGTCGATCTAAGAGCTCTGCCCTCTAAGGAGAAGGTGGTCTTCTAAAGCGGAGATGGAAAAGAAATTGGCGGAGTTGGAATGCCTGAATTCTTATGTTTGTGGAACTGGTTAAGATATTCTTTTATACGTAGTGATATAGCCCTGACAGTTTGGCCAACATACAGGGAATCACAATTATCACATAAGAGGGAGTAAACCCCCGGCATGTGATAGTGGAGGCAAGCTATCTTTTGTACGGACCAAGGAACGGGATAATAAGCCTGTCGTAAAGAAAGCTGTTGAGAATTGATGGGAAGAGAAAAGACGTACTAAATCAATAGAGGGTTGACCGACAAACTTCAGAGGAGCCCACACAGTGGGTTTTTCATAGTTAACTACAGGCTACCAGTGGAAACGGTATACAGAGTACATATATCTTGGTCATAAATACTTTGGGCTACGAAAACCAAACCGTGGAAGTGGAACGCAGGGTTGCAAAAGCATTTAAGCATTCGGTGCAACCAAGCATACACTAAGTGGTAAATTGCTTCTACACCTCAAAGTCAGAGTTTTCGAGTAGTTTGTCATGCCCGTGCTCATCTATGGCTCAGACACTATGACACTGACCAAAAAAACAGCAGAGAAGTTCAGTGTGGCGCAAAGACGTATAGAGAGATCAATGCTTGGCATTACACCACGAGACCGAAAACGTAACGACTGGATTCGAAGCAAAACTAAACTGAGTTACATGATGGGCACCATAACAAAGAGGAAGTGTGCATGGGCGGACACATTGCCAGAATGGACGCGATACATGTGAGTTTTAGATTGCAGACCCAGAGATGACAAGGCCGACTACCAAACCGTTGGGTAGACGACGTCTGGATGTGACGCGACTGGATGGGACGGGCACAGGACCACCAGGAATGGAGAAGAAAGGAAGACACCTATATCTAGGAATGGGGCACCAAGGGGCTGCCATGATGATGATGATGATGGCGTTAATTATAGTAATTCCAACCTTAATATATGGAGAGTTGATGGAGATCTGGTGGAAGGGTAAAAGGAGTTGACATTTGGAACGGTTAGTGCCTAGTCTAAATTTGTTGAACCAATTGATTGTTTCATTTGTATGTAATTGTAAGTTTTTGATTGCACTTGGTAGAGTTTTGGTATATGAAATTAAGGGCGTGTCGTCGGCACATTGGAGAATGTAGCGAAGGTTTACGAGATTGGCAGAGTTGAGGTCCATATTAAAGATGTGACAGAACGAGTTGTAAAGTAGGGGTGATATGTAACTAGAGGAGGCGCACTAAATGGGTATGTATACCAACGCTCAGAGGAAGAGAGTTGGTACAATAGATCTATAAAGGTCGCAGCACAAGTCGTCACCACCAAATCTACAATCTACAGGGGAGATATTGCTGAACCTTGGGAACACCTTGAAAAACGGTAAAAAAGTTAGTGTGCTTCATGGACTTTAATACGTAACTATCTGTTACGTAGAAAGTTTTTTTATCACGAAAAGAAGCCAATCGTGGCCGTCGCTTTGTGGATGTCGAGGAAAAGAGTGGCGGAGTGTTGATTAAGAAGGTGAGAGGTTGGTATATTGTATGTGAGGATGAAAAGTGGATATATAGTGGAATGGGGAGGTTCAAAGCCAAATTGGAAGCAAGGAATCTGATTTTGCAAACAAGTCCAAATGTGGGATTTTAGGATTTGTTCTATTTTTTTTACCTAGAACAGGGAGCAGGGTGATTGGTCTATAGCTTTTGGTAAAGGTTTTGTCCTGTCCGGGTTTTAATAGTGTGACATCCGGCATGGGCAAGCGCGCTAAAATACAAACATAACGTAGCAAAACTAGAGTTAGAATGGCTATAAGAATAATGGCAGCGTACAGAGCCGTTACTACAGAGGCTGTGCTAGCTCTGGCCGGGATCCCTCTCATAAAACTATGTATGTCCGAACGCGGCCATCTTCACGAGAAAGGAACGGCCAACAAAAAGGAAGCGAGAGATGACTTGACGACTTCGTGGCAGGACTCTTAGGAGATCTCTGAAGGCTGAAGTAAAACCTTCATAACAAACGTCAGAGTATGGTGCGAGGTACTATGGGGTGACGTAGGCCACCATATAACCCAAGCAATGACAGGATATGGCGTCTTTGGTACATACCTGAAGAAAATAGGAGGCAGAATACCGGGTGTTGGTACTGTCCCGACAACAATGACGGGTCTTAACATACTCTGTTTCACTGGTTCAGATGGGACACAGAGAGACAGAACGCAAAGGACCTAGCGGTATTGTCTTAACAAAAAGTATCATATCTCAGAAGTACTAACCTCCAGCGAGGAGAGCTGGACAATAGCCACCAAAATGTTAAGAAACATAATTGATCAAAAAGCACGCGAAGAAAGAGACATGTTAATCATTTGACATACAATGACGTCTCTAAAACGTTATGTATATGTGAAGATCACATGTATATGGACACGTCAACGCGCTTTTTATGCGTATGACAAGGGGTTAAGCAGAGAAACAGATGTAGTACCTCAAATCCTAAAGACCATCCTTGAAGGAATGCCAAAAAGCGGTTTCAAAAAAAGAGGAGGGGTTTTAGCGAGTGAGAGTCCCACACTACCCGCGGGCCTAATGCCTTTCCCCTCCTCGCAAAAAAGTCTACACTATCAGACTAGATTACTTAGAGTCTAGTCTTGAATACCTTGAAGAGTGTAGTCTTGAAGAGTGTAGTCTACACACTCGGGTTAGATTAAGTCTAGTCTAGCTGAAACCTTGAACAAGTCTAGTCTACACAATCAGACTGGTTTGTAAAAGGTCTAGTCTAGATGAAATCTTGAAGCCCGACTCTAGTCTACACACTCAGATTAGATTAAGTCTAGTCCAGCGGAAACCTTGATGAACAAGATGAGTCTCCACAATCAGACTGGATTATTAAAGGTCTAGTCTAAATGAAACCTTGAAGACTGAGTATAGTCTACATACCCAGATTAGATTAAGTCTAGTCCAGCTGAAACATTGATGAACAAGACTAGTCTCCACAATCAGACTGGATTATTTAAGGTCTAGTCTAGATGAAACCTTGAAGACCAAACCCAGTCTACACCCTCAGACTTGATCATTTAAGGTCTAGTTTAGATGAGCATTACACAAACTAAGCTAGATTGAACGAATTAGATTGTACAGACTAGACTGAATTGAACAATACTTATTAAACAGCATACTTTAGGTTAAACAGACAAGACTACATTGCACAGTCTATATTTGTCTAGACATATTGGAGCGGACTAGAATAAATATATTAGTAGGGAATGATCCTTCGTGCTGGAGCCTCCACCTCCACTTCCGGCAACATACTGTGCCAGGGTCTAATTCTATCGGTGGATAATAATTGACAGAGAGCGCACTTATGGTACTTTGCAGAGTGAAGGTCTGAGACATGATTATTATCAGTTTTAAGACCTAATTAAAAGCAAATTAAACCTGTAGCGTGGGGCTACATAGACCTCACATCCTGTTTAGCGTGGGGTTACATAGACTCTTCATAGACATAGACACTCTTCTAGTGTATTAAAGCTGATTGAAAGTTGATTAAAAGCTCCTTAGAGCTGATTAAAAACTGATCCAAAGCTGATTAAAGCTGAAGGAATTTCGGGTCCGCAAGTGGAGGTGGAGGCTCCAGAACGAAGGATCTTTCTCTACTTATATTCAATATTATAATTATTTATTGTTTTATATTTAACTAGATATAGCATTTTTTAAATTAATATTAGTTTTATTTTGAATACGACGTGTAGAAATGTTAGACTGACTTCTAGATAAGTTAACTACTTGCGTGACTTATTTAGGTCTTAATCTAGTTCCACCTCAATTATATTCCGACCAACTTATTCCAACGTAAATCAACTGGGTCCTGGTCTCGCCGGAAACAGCGCTACAAGATTCAGTTGCCTCGGTATGGACAAGGCGGACTAGTTCAGGATTTGCTCGGGACCAGTGTTAATCCACTGCCAGTCTAGGCCGGAAACTTCCTTTAGTCTGAGCCTGAAACAGAAAGTACGGTTACAGCTAGTTTAGTTTGTTTAGTCTAGTCTTGTTTGTCGAATCTTGTTAGGCAACACTGGAAGACCTTCATGATGATATAACTTCGTGTCGGAACAACTTCATAGTGATGCAACTTCGTGCTGGAAAAAAATCACTTTGATGCAACTTCGTATTAAAAGTCTGTTTAGTTTTATCTGATCTTATCTCTTTAGTGTAGCATGTCTAGTCCTGTCTGTTTAGGCTTCTTGTATATATAGTCTTGACTGTCTAGTCTAGACTGCCTAGTCTTGTCTGTCTTATCTAGTCTGCCTGGTATTGTGTGCTAGACTTGTCTGTATGGTCTAGTCTGTCTAGTGTCTGCCTTGTGTCTGGCTAGTGTCTATCTAGTGTCTGTCTAGTGTCTATCTAGTGTATGTCTAGTGTCGGTCTAGTGGCTGTTTAGCGTCTGTCTAGTGTCTAACCTTGGGTCTAGTTTCTGTCTAGTGTCTGTCTAGTGTCTGTATAGTGTCTGTCTAGTGTATGTCTAGTCTTGTCTTGTCTGTCTACTCTTCTCTAAGTAGTCTTGTCTGTCTAAACCTATAAACAACTTCACAGCGGACTGTATTAATAAAATCTATTATTAATAAAGAGTAATTATCTCGGTTTCTAGTAGAGCATCCAAAAAACCGATGAAATTTCAAAAACCGGTTTTCGGTTTTTCGGTTAAAACCAGGTTTTAAGTATAAAAATAAATAAATTGCGGCTGTAAACCAATTAAAATAAATATTTATTCACCATTTATAATTACGTAATATATAAAAAAATAATTTCATTTCATTCTTCTTCTTATTGTGCCATATCCTCAGTGGACGTTGGCGATCAATATGGCCCATCGGATTCGATCCACAGCCGATCTGAACAAGTCAACCGATGTTCTTCAGGTCCATTGTTGCAGATTCTTCAACCAGGAGATCCGTCGTCTTCCCTGTGACCTCTTCCCCTCGATTTTTCCCTGCATGATGAGTTGAAGTAGCCTATATCTGTTGCTGTTTCTCATGATATGGCCAAAGTATGACAGTTTTCTGTGTTTGACTGTTGTGAGCAGTTCTCTGTCCTTCTGCATGCGTAGGAGTATGGTTTCGTTGCTAACATGGTGGGTCCAGGAAACGCGAAGCATTCGACGATAGCACCATGCTTCGAAGGCCTCCAGGCGCTTACTAGTTGCCTCGGAGAGTGTCCATGCCTCCACTCCATCGTAGCATCTAAGTATGCGTGTTCGAAGATGGATGTTCAAGCGCATGTTACACAAAACATTCTTCATTTGGTTAAATGTAGAACGTGCCTTCTCTATGTTGATCTTTACTTCACGACTATGATCCCATTGGTCATTGAGGTTTACACCCAAGTACGATATTGATGGTACTCTCTGTAGTTGGGCCCCATTTACCAGGAATTGGGCATTAGACGCATTTTTGCTGACGATTAGAATTTTTGTCTTTGCCACATTCAATCGCATATTAAGTGGTTCGCATGCCTCTACTACTTTATCAATCAGTCTCTGTAGTCCTTCGGCACTGTCGGCAATTAGTACAGAGTCGTCTGCATACCTTAAGTTATTAATTATTTCCCCGTTTATCTTTATCCCAATCTGTTCTTCTTCGAGTGCATTCTTAAAAAGGTTTTCTGCGTATCGGTTAAACAGTAGCGTGGATAGTACGCAGCCCTGTCTGACACCTTGTTCTACTGGAAATTCCTTTGACATTATATTTTCCACACGAACACATGCTGTTTGTTGTCTGTACAGATTGTTGATTATTCGTGCATCTCTGTCATCTATTCCTGATTGCTTTATGGTTTCTGTTAGCAAATCATGGTTAACCCTATCGAATGCCTTTTCGAAGTCGATAAAACACGTGAAAACATCGCAATTCACGTCTCTTGCTCTCTGAATCAGAACACTCAGACCAAAAAGGGCATCTCTAGTCCCCAATCCACTCCTAAACCCAAATTGCGTCTCGCTAATGTCTTCTTCTAGTTTTTGATATATTCGTTCGTAAATAATCTTAAGAAAGACCTTCATGAAGTGACTTGTGAGACAGATAGTTCTATAGTCTTCGCATTGTTTAGCTGTGGTTTTTTTAGGAATCGGTATAAACGTGAGACTAGCCATTTCTCGGGTATATCTCCCGATTCATATATGTTGTTAAATAAGTCCGTGATTAGGTCTAGGTATTCTTCCTCAATGAGCTTTAACATATCGCCAAGAACTTCATCTGGGCCCGGGGACTTGTTGTTTTTGAGTCTTCCAATTACCTTAAGAACTTTTTGATGAGTTATAGAAGGTCCTGTTTGTGCTGGGCTATTTGTGTTAGAAACTGTTCGGCTATCGTCAGCATAAAGAGTCTGTATGTATTGTTGCCATCTTGCTACTTTGTCATTCACGTTCAGTAGTGCAGTCCCGTTTTTGTCGGTAATTATGTTATTCTGTCGTGGTTTGTTTATTCCAGCTGCATCCTTTATTTTTTTATGTGTATTTAAAACGTCATGTTTTCTGTCTAGTTCTTCTATTTCAGAGCATTGTTCTTTCCACCAGTTTTCTTTGGCTTCTTTGATCTTTTTTTTAATGTTGTTGTGGATTTGCTTATATGACTTTAAGTCTTTGCTCTTTGTTTTTCTTCGTTCTTCCATCAAACCTAAGATCTCATCTGTAATCCACTTGCTTTTCTTTTTTCTATGATTTGTGTAAAGGTTTTTATCTGCAACAGTTTTCATTACATTGGTGATGGCTTCGACTTGTTGTTCTATGTTGCGGCTGGCAAGGCTTCTGATCTTGTTCATACCTTCTTTAATCTGGTCTTTAACTTGTTGCATCACGTTGGGGTCTTTCAGTCTCTGTATGTCATGTCTCTTCAATTGGGGCTTCTTCTCTGTTCTCTTAAAGCGTACTTTAAGTGTTGACAGCAGTAGGTTATGGTCGGTATATACGTCTGCTCCAGGGTAAGTTTTAGTGGATGTGATGGAGTTTCTAAACCTTTTATTTATTGTAATAAAGTCTATTTGGTTTCTAATTACACACTGTTCGCGGTCGGCCGGCGATTTCCACGTATATAACCTTCTTGGAGGTAACTTAAAGAAGGTGTTCATTATTGAGTGCTCAATTTCTTTGCAAAACTGGATCAGCAGGTTCGTTTTTAGTTCCCAAACCATATCTTCCTACTATATCTTCTTGTTCTCCTTTACCCACTTTCGCATTGAAGTCACCCATTAGTATTGTGATTTCCGTCCTTTTGGTCTGTTTTCGTGCTGTTCTTATATCTTCGTAGAATTGTTCGATGTCCTCGTCGCTTCCTTCGCTTGTGGGTGCATAAACCTGTGTTATATTAATTATGCAAGGGCTGGAATTTAGTTTCATTATTGCCACTCTGTTTGATATTGGTACAAATCCTAGAACTGCTTTATGTAGCTCCTCCGTGACTATAATTGCAACGCCGTTCTTATTCTGTGTTTTATCGTCGCCTGAGTAGTAGATGTGATAGTTATCTACGTCAGATCTTCCAGTACCCGGCCACCTCGTTTCACTGCATCCGAGTATGTCGGTCTTCATTCGTTCTAGTTCTTTTATGACGTTTTCCGTTTTTCCTGCCTGGAACATACTTCGCAGGTTCCATGTTCCTATTCTATAGTTTTTATCTTTGGTTGAGGTCTTTGGGATTCGCAATAGAGTTTTTTTGTTTGTAGCAATATTCAAAACAGTCCCCCCCGGAGATCCGATTGGGAGACTTGATGCTCCGGTACAATATTTTGTTTTGAACATGGCCATTGATTGTACTAGGGATATCTGTGACGATCTTTAATGTAGTGGTTTCCCGTTGCCTTCTACATCCTATGCCGTTGACCGTATTGTTCGGTTCATCCGCCTTCGGGGGTTATTTCTAACCCCCTGGACCAAAGAGAGCCCAGCTTTTTCCTAAGAATAAGTTTGCTGCTTATCCCGGCAACGGTTCGGTCCCCCTCTGCATTTGCCATCATCATGATGTTACCATACTCTACCACGTGGAGGTTGTAGATAGGGGTTTTCCCTTCATCGGACAGAAGACCCGAAGGCATTCCTTCTGCCCTCCAGTACTTTAGAGTATTATCATTATATTTACGTATATCATTATATTTACGTAAAGAATAAAAAAGTGGCACAATATTTATATAAAAATTCAAATAGGATTTAAAATCATTTTTATTAGAGTAGGTATATAAAAAAATAGATAATTTTATGATAATAAAAAAGTAACGCGAATTATAAAGTTTGTTTTTTAATAAAATAATATATCAGGAAAATTAACGCATCTAAGAGGTCATATTTAGAGATCAAATTACCGCCGACCGAAAAAACTCTCTCTATCTGTTAATTGATTTCAGTGCATTAAATAAATTTTCGATTACTAACGATAACCAGCAGGCTGAGTAGGCTGGAGCCTAGGGCGACAAATTTGGGGCCAACATTTTTTTGTCGTACATAAATCAAAAAGATTCATTTGTATATACCGTAATGTAAATATTATTGGGTCCACACAAACAATTCAACACGTAATATCTTAATGTAATATCTTTCGTTAAATTATTTTTTTGTACAATTTGCCAAGTAGTGGTTGGTCCAAAGCAGGATCGACGTGGCCGAGCTGTTAGGGGCATACGCCGCATAGTGGCATTAAGTCTAAGAGAGACAGATATAGAGCGGCGATACGAACGAAAAAGCCGCCGAAAAGAAAAGCCGCCTCTGTTGATTGAGTCATGCAGTTTCTTATATGATTAATTTTTCTTCCGTTGCGCGCTATAGAGGGAAAAATAAAATGTTCGGTGATCCGAATATCGGCAATTATTGTATAATTTTAGAACTGTTAGCTGAATTCGATCCTTTTTTAGCGAGTTATGTTGAATATCTAAGACTAAGATTTTTAAAAATTCGACACAACGCTGGCAAAAGTTAATGACTGAAATTGGGAAAGAGAAACGCTAAAGAAATTAAATTTGACACGTTGGTCAGCTAGAGAGGACGCATGTGGAAGTTGAAGAGGTTCTTGGCACGAAGTTCTTAAAACTTTGGAATCAAAAGTTGCTAAAAAACATCACGTGATGGACGACCCCTTACGTTTTATTTTAGTATAACTAAATCTACTATATAATACTTCATGAATAACTATAGAAAAATAAAATTATTTTCCACTTGTTAAATAAAACTTGTTATCTAGTCTAGCTATTAGAAACGCGCAAACTTTAATAAGCCCTTCTTGCAAGTTAATCGGCTTGTGGCGCAGTTTTATTGTCATTAGCTTCTTAACTTGTAGACTAATTAAATCTCAAAATCTCAAATCCAATGCATCCCGTCGACGCTAGTTCAAACAATGGATTAGCCTCAATTATGCTAATAAATCAAACGTTCCATGTTAGTCTAGTCAAGTACAATTCTGTGCAATCTTGTCAGTTAAGGTATTACCATGTGTTTTGGTCAATGGTGGGGATCACCTTGGCGATGGGGAAGCCGTTGAACGTGGTTGCGGTGGTGAGGGTGTAGGCGCCCATATTCTCGAAGTAGACCCAGTCGCCCACCCGCATTTCGGGCAACCTTTGGCTAGGAACAACGATGTCAGCAGAGTCGTAAGTTTGGCCCGAGACGACGCTCTCGAAGGTCGCAGCGGTCTCCATTATCTGGAAGAAGCGACGAGGATGATGGGAGCTTAGGTAGATGGAGCCGAGGGAACGCTTACCTTCAGCGGAATGCACGTCACCTTGTCTGGATCGAAGAGGGTGTAGCAGAAGCTGTTGAAGATTCCGTCGTTTATGTAGTACATCATTGTCGGCTCCTTGGCATCGTCTTCTTTGGAGGTTCCTTCGGAAATTCTGTTTGCCCGTTGCGGCTTTTTCGGTTTGACTGACAGTACGTTGCAAGCGAGGGTGAAAGCGGACGCCACGAAATACTGACCCGGTTCCGCGATGATCTTCACCGACGGATCACCGAAATCCTCGTCAATCGCTTCGTTAATCACCTTGGCAAACTGAAACGAAACTATTTAGTAACCTTCCTTAGCCGCTTCCCCTCCTCACCTGCTTGATCGTGCTGCCTTTCTTCCCGGGAAACCCTCCTCCTATATCCAGCAATTCTAACTCGTACCCCAGCTGCTTGCCCAAGTCGAAGATCCGCCGGGCCGCCTTCACCGATCTCCCGAAGGCGTCAAAGTCCCTGCAGTCGGAGCCCACGTGGAACGCCACCCCCACCACCTCCAGCCCCAGATTCTTGCAGGTCACCAGCAGCTGCGGCGCCTCCAACACGGGATCGCATCCAAACTTCTTGCTCAGGTCGAATGAGACGTCCTTGGCGTCGGATTTGATACGAATCACGAGTCTGGAAGAAGAAGACAATGATAATACAGAATGTGTAGAAGATTGAGAAGAGGTAGGAAATGAATAAGATGAAGAGGAACGACAGCAAGAGACATATTCTTGTTTCTTTGGCAATTTTACGATAATTGTCAATATTAACTTAGCGTTTGGGTGAATGTCCTTGATCTTGTGAAGTTCGGATTCGTTGTCGAAGGTCATCAGGTCGAAGTGGTGTTTGGCTGCGAACTTGAGGTGGTTGATGGGTTTGGTAGGATGGGCGTAGATGATTCTGGAGGTGTCGACACCCAAGGCGGTGACGGCCTGGAGTTCACGCTTGGAGGCGCAGTCGAATCCCAAGCCGAGGGCAGCCAAAGGCTCCAGAATGCTCCAGTGGTCGTTGCATTTAACGGCTGGAAATTTTGTGAGATTTGTAAAAAAAATTAGTTTTATTAAGAATAGCTTATTAGTTCCAGTCTGATTAATCCTGTCTTGGATTTGTAAAGTGTAACTAGTTTTGTTTTTCTTGTCTGTCTAGTCTATCTAGCTAGTCTTGTCTGTCTTGTCTTGTGGGTCTAGTCTTGTCTGTCTAGTCTTGTCTGTCCAGTCTTGTCTGTCTAGTCTCGTCTATGTAGTTTAATTATCATAATAGGGTACTGAATATTTACCATAATAGGGTTTAACTCGTGGCATGTAAGCGACAAAGTCGTCGTATTTTCTGACAATTTCAGGAACGTCGGCAACAAAAAAGGAGTCTTCTTGCCAGCCGGCGTCGACGATATCGTGAATGACAGATAATGTATCCGCTTGGTCGTCCAAAACGCAAACGGAATGTTTCATTGTGCAGCGATTCGAAGAAATGCACGAAGTCGACGAGGAAACCTAAAAGCGGTCGTAGGTTGAATAATGACGGGAGCTAGAGACTATATTTATACCCAAAAGCGAGAAAAAATACGCATAAGGAGCTATTTGTATTCAAAGTAAACCCTTTTATCTTATCGGCCTGTTTTTTATTCAAGAATATGTAAAAATGTGTTTTGACAAACACCAATTAAAAAATTTCCAAAACTTGAAAAATAATAATCATACGATCCTACCGATTAACAAACTGAATATTAAAAATACCTTGAAGGCCAACATCGACATTTTCAATAAGAACAGATAGAAAAACTCTTGAGGTCGTCCATCTGCGTTTAAGGGAGGACGGTCGATTGGAACCAATTGCGTTTAGGGAACAAATAGCTGATGTTGAAGAGCAGATCCTAGAGATTGTTGAAGCACATCCAGCAACAAGTACTCGAAAAGTTGCTGCTGCTATAGAAGCACCCCATACGAAAGTTTGGCGTGTTCTCCGCGAACAGCAGTTACATCCGTACCGAAATCAAAAAGTGCAGGTATTGGCCACAGCAGATTATCCTAACCGACAAAAATTTAGTCGATGGCGGCTGCTGCTTCGTTGTGCGCAAGATTCTTTGTTTGCGAGTCGGGTGCCCTTCACAGATGAAGCAACCTTTGCACGAGGTGGAATAATGAATTCCCTTAACATGCACTGCTGGGTGGCCGAAAATCCTCATAATGTTACGGTGAAACCTAATCAGCACAATTCTCCATTAATGTCTGGTGGGGTATTTTAGGCTATGTATTAATCGGTCCCTATTCTGTCCATATCTAATCGGTCCATATTCTGAGAATTTTATCGACATTTTTAACATAATTTTTTCCAGCGTGGTGAAGTGCCTCTTTGGACCAGACGCTACATGTAATTCAAGCACGGTGGTGCATCTGCACATTTTAGCGCGTCAGCGAGAAATTTAGTTTATGCAATAACTACCATGGCATTAGCCTCCTATCGATTGTTGGGAAGATATTACTGAAGATCATTCAATCACCACTGCAACTCCGCCATTGCCTGGTCCCAAGTCCGGGATGAGAGAGGAGGAGGGTTTTCAACAACAAGCCGGTCGGTAAAACAATTCCTGTATCTCAATGCACTGGCCGGAAGAAATATTATGGTTCAAACTGTTAGGGCGTTCCCCGATGTGAGAAATGTGCAAGGGCTCCCCACTCAAGGATGAGGTGGGCTAAAGAAGCGAGTCCAACAAATCAGAATGGCAACCATTAACATTGGTACTCTTACGAGTGGAAGCCGTAAAATTGCTGGTGCCTTAAAGAACCGACAAGCAGATATTGGCTAAATTCAGGAAACCAAATAGATTGGCTCAAAATCCAAGGATATTGGTAAAGGATACAAGTTATTCTACCACGGAAAGATATCAGGAGGAATGGTGCAGCTATAGCTGTGAGTACAAAGTTCTGAAGTAAACCGTCTTACTCATCGATTGATGTCTATTAACATCGACACTGGTACGAAAACCTTACGTGTGCTTTCATGCTATGCTCCATAAACTGTGTGCACGGATCATGAGATGGATGAGTTTTGGAACAAGCATAATGGGGAAAATAAAGAGATATGGTAGTGGCATTCTCATATCCAAGATGCCAATAGGAAGAAGAAGTTGGGATATAAGACGTAGCACTAATCGGGACTGGATCTTGATCGCCAGCAATATAGAAGGTTGAAGTCGCTGGCAAAACAGGAAGTGTCAAAGGCTAAAGCAGACCATTACAAGAACATGTACGAAGAGCTCAACACAGCAGAAGGTGCAAATAATATCTACAGACTAGCGAAGAATCGCCATCGTTCGGACATGTTATGATCATTAAGAATGAAAATCAACAACCTCTACAGAAACCTAATGAGATACTTAACCGATGGAAACAGCACTTGGAATGATGGAATTTGCCAGCTGCGGACCAGCTGCGGATCCTATACTTGGTCCAGTACCAGCCATTACGGTTGCCGAAGTTGAGACAGCTATGAAGAAAATGAAAAATTGAAAGGCAACTCTACCGGATGATCTTCCATCGGAGGTGTGGAAGATGCTTGGTCCACAAGTAGCTCAGTTTCTAGATATCTTCAACGAGATCATCAATGAAAAAGAAACTCTTCTTACTTGGCTCAGCAGTGTAAAAATACCAATTTGGAAAGGTAAAGTAGATGTGGAGAACTGCTCAAATTATCGACCGATTCGCCTGCTTTGCCACACTATGAAGATATTTGAGAGTATCGTTGTTACACGACATAATCAAGATTGCCTCAAACCAATGTGTTTTTTTGAAAGGTAAGGGACAATCGATGCTATTCACGCCACTCGTCTTTTGATGGAAAGGCATGTAGAAAAGAGGAAACCACTCCATAAAGCCTTCTTGGATCTTAAAAAGGCCTTCGACAGGATACCACGTGATCTAATATGGTATGCACTACGACAGCATGGGGTACTAGAAGCATATGTTCAGATGGGTTCAGCTTCTTTATCGGAATGTCACCCGTTATGTCCGATGTGCTCAAGGAAACTCCGCAACTTTTCCCATCAGAGTGTTTGATGTTCATCAAACATCACCATGGTGTGTTTGTTTGGTGTTCATCAGGGGTCAGCTCTGTCCCCGTTCCTGGTCATCATCTGTCTTGGCACCATCACCAAACTACTGCAACCACACACCTGGACCTTGCTCTTTGCTGACGATATCATTGTAAGCCTGCAAGTCTCGCCAAGAATTGGAGCAACATATTGAATGTTGTAAAACTGCACACCCATGGCCTACGACTTAACATTGAGAATACAGAGTATATGGAGTGTGCACTGACACTGCACATTGATGGCACTGAACTCCGAAAATCTGTATCCAAATACTTGGGTACGCAAATCTGTTCAGATGGTCAAACACTCCCAGATGCCCGAAACAGAGTCAACGCTGCATGCCTGAAATGGCGCCAAGTCCCTGAAGGCCGTTTTGACCAGAATGTGCTACCTTATCTGAAGTCAAAAATTTACAGAACCATCGTTCGACCAGTAGCAATGTATGGTACTAAATGCTGGCCAGTAACGAAGAGACATGAACAACAACTACATGTCAAGGAGAAGATGAAGATGAATCGCTGGGCACAGGGACTTACTAGACTGGACCGCACCAGGAATGATAATGTTCGAGCTACAAATAGCTAAAAATGAGGAAGATGAAGCAATCCGTCTCATAAGTCGCGAGAACTGCACTTGACATGAGTCCAGAAGGCCGAAAACCACGAGGGCGACCGAGAAAGCGCTGGCGGGATACTATGCGGAACTACTAAATGCCACAAGTAGAGACGCTCAAGATCGATAAGTATGGAAGAAAAAGTGCAGAAAGGCAAATACTGTAATATAGCGGGATTAATGCAAGGAAGATGATGCTTCAATCTCGACTACAGAAACATCGAGAGGAGCAAGGATTTAGGCCAAATCGAGGCTGTATTGATCAAATATTTGCACTTTGCCAGTTGATGGAGGAACGTATTCGAGGTGCAATTATCGTCTTTTAACCAGCCTTCGACTGCATCCACTGACCTTCTTTATGGTCAGTATTAGAAACAGAGCATGTGCCTTTAAAAATCATACATATCCTACGAGAAGCGTACATCGGTTCAACCGTGAATTATCAGAAGGTTTTCTGATCCAAACAGGAGTCCGACAGGGAGAGGTTACTTCTCCTCTGCTCTTCAACTGGTTATAGACGCCGTTATTAGGAAGGTACTATGAGGAAGACGATGGTCGAGCAGACGTCCAATACGATGATATCAGCTTCATTTCATTCAGTTCAAACACGCCATCTACGAAGCTTTGGTCACATTTCTCACTCTAAAGAATGTGGGGCGACATAGACCTCACACCCTCTTTGGCGTGGGGCTACATAGACCTCACACCTCATCATTGCAAAGAAGTCTTGAATTACCAACGGCGGAATAATCGTTTAAACTGTAATGAAATGTAATTTCTGGTTTATCCCCACGCCAACATACTCGACAAGTGAGGAGTGAAATGGCATAAACCTTCCACTCAAACGCGGAAGTAATACGGATTCTGGGGGACGCGAAAGTTCGTTCAAACTAAAACATACAAAAGCAACTACAAATACCAAACCACTAATAGCAACATATAACATTAGAACCATGAGTTCGCCGGAACAACTTATAAGATTAGAAAAAGAATCGTGTTCATCAAATGGGATCTCCTGGGGATAAGCGAAACAAGACTATCGGGAGAAAAAACCACAACCATCCTCAAATACAAGAGATTTGCCGACTTAATAACAAAATTTGAACCCATATCCAACAGCGTCATCGTAGGTAGCGTCATTATAGTTCTTAGACAAAATAATACCTACAGCACGCAGCTGATACACGGATATGCCCCAACCAGTAGCTCAAACGACGAAGAAATGGAGAAGACATAACAAAATCAAGATCGCAATACTAGATCATTATTGAGGACTTATGATCTTGTATTGGCACAACGCAAAAATGCAAAAATCGTACAGAAAGCAGTAGCGGATCCAAACAACTTTAGAAAGTTGGGACTGGGAGCCAGGAACTCACGTGGATAAATGCAGTTAAACCAGCTAATTAAAGAAAATCAGTATTGTCTGAACACATTCTAAAAAAAACGAAACGAAGAAAATGGACGTGGGAGAGCCCCTACGGTATTACAAAGAACGAGATTGAGTACATCCTCTCAAACAACAAAACCATCTGCACATACGTAACTGCACTAAATGAATTTGATACTGGCAGCGGTCACAGACTAGTAAGGGTAAAGATTTCTCTAAACCTCAGGATTGAAAGGAACAAACTTATGCATGCACCTAAATTCGCAACATCAGAAGACATTCATCAAAGGAAAGAGGAGTATCGGGCGGAGCTAAAAAAAAAGGAAATTAAAACAAACCGAAAGTTTAAGAAGATTGAATATCAACACACTAACAAGGAAGATAAGCAGAGATAAACACGCCGTCCTTAAGAAACTATGCAACAGGGTCCGGAACAACAAAGAATGCAGATTACGCCCAAGCACAAGTCACTAACGGATCAAAGGAAGAAAAAAACTCCGGATACAATGAGTTTAATAAGAGAAGAAGCAAAGAAATGTGGAAAGACAACAAAACATACAAGACCATAAACACTGTAGCAAACAACGCAAACATTGAAGTACTAATAGCGAAAATCTCAGTGGATCATGTAATGTTGACCTCAAAGTAGCCATGACCGGTGAGCATTTGCGAGAGATGGAACGTTAACTCTCCGTGCTCTCTTGTGTATCAGTCTTTAAGTTTCGGTATCAGCCTATGCGTTCACCAGCTTATTTTCTATCCTATGTTCTCGAGCTTCCCTCCTATGCTTCAGGATCAAGCCGTACGTTACTCCCTTTTCTTTGGCAAGTAAATCGAGCGGGATTACTCTTCCCATGACAAGCAGTGTTTCGTTTGCGGCGGTTTTCTTGCGACGACAGTTCTCTGTACGCGTAACATTCCTTGTCTGTATTTTTGATATCTACAAGCCCCCATTCACACGAGAGCGGCATAGAGAATGATATATTGTGCTTCCGTCGCTAAGAGTCTTCTTTTTCTTTCGGTTGCCCAATTTTCGCCTGGCATGAGTTTGGATAGAGGCAGGGCCGCTTTTTTGGCCTTTTTCAACAATGTGCGTTATATGGTAGCCGAAGGTGATTCCATTTATCCATTCCTCTTATCCATTACGACACCAAGATATGTCATACGATTGGTTGGTTGTATTGTTGCGCCTCCCACCTCGAACTTTATCTCCCCGACCTTCTTTCTGCCAAAGAGCATGACCGCTTCGGTTTTTTCCGTGGCGAGTTGGAGTTTGTTCCTTTGGAGCCATATGGAAATCCTAAATATCGCCTCATTGGTGTTGTATATTAGTTCCTGTTGATTTTAGCGACTGGCTAAAAGAAACACACACTACAAGTATTCTGCACAGACTGAAAGTATATTTTGTCATTAGTTAATACATTAGTTTTAATATTTTAATACATTAGTATCAGGTGTAGAGGTCGTTTCGCGGGTTATTTAAATTCGATATTACATTTCAACAGTTCCTCCCTCGATTTAGCTCTGGAGGCCACTGCCAGGTCATCGGCAAATGCGATTGTTTCCACGCCGTCGGTAATATCTAAGCCTAGCATTCCGTCGTGCAGCAGGTTCCAGAGATGAAGTAGATGGCCCAGTACAGAGCCTTGGGGTACATCACATGTCACTGGTATTGCAACGCCGTCTTCTAACTCTACCTTTCTGCCAGACAGGTAGCTTTCTATAATCTTTCTCAGGTAAGTTGAGATGTTTCTTGCTGGTAGTTCTTCTTTAATTATGCTCCAGTTGACGGAATTGAAAGCATTCTTTATATCGAGCGGGACAAGGACGCTTAATAATAATAATAATTTATTCACATTTGCCACAGAATCATACATACACATATATATATATATATATATATATATATATATATATATATATATATATATATATATATATATATATGTATATATACAGACATAATATATAGAAAAATACATATACATACAAACCATGATGTGGATGTAATAGTCAAAGAACAAAATTGATTGAAATAAACAAATTAAAACTACATTAAGACTTGCATACAATTTGCAGAATATTATTAGTGTTGGAGGAATTCATCAATTGAGTAGAATGCTCCCTGAGTCATTGAAGTTTTGATTTTACTTTTAAATTGCTTTTGTGGCTTACATTTAATGTCATCACTTAGATGATTAAATAATTTAGTGCCAATACAAAAAAAAAAATTAAAAACAAAAAAACAATGCTGACTTATGCTGTAGAGGTCTTAATTGCATTCCATGTCTTGTTTGATATGTGTGCGAACTAGATGCAGTGCTATAATTATGTATATTGTTCTTAGTGCAGCACAGGCATTTGTAGATAAATATCGATGGTAGGGTTAATAAATTATTGGCTTTGAATGAACTTCTGCAGCTCTGCCTAGACTTTAAATTAAAAATAAGCCTAATTATTCTTTTTTGTAAAATGAAGCACCTTTTAGCATTACTTGAGATTCCCCAAAGCAGAACATTAAATGCAAGATGTGAATATACAATAGCATGGTAAAGATTTAAAATTGCATTGGCATCCATCCATTTTTTCATTTGAGAGATTATAAAATAAGCTCTTGATAGTTTCTTGCAAACCATATCAATGTGATAAGACCATGTAAGTTTGCTATCAATTTGTACTCCAAGAAATTTGGTAGTAGTTGACAGTTTGTAGCGTTGATTATTTATTAGAATCTCAAAGTTCCTGTCCATGGTTTTTCTTTTGCTAAAATATAAGCAGGCGGTTTTGTCATGATTCACAATAAGCCGGTTCTTTTGGCACCATTTACTGAATTGATTGATAATGATTTCCACCTGTATTTTCAATTCATCGATGCTGTTTGCAGTAACAGCATTTGATGTATCATCAGCGAACATGATGGTCTTAGCGTCTATGTAACTCGGTAGATCATTAATAAATAGTAAAAATAAAAGTGGTCCCAAGACAGATCCCTGTGAAACACCGATTCCGATATCCTTTGTGCTAGAAATGTAGTTGTTTAATCTCACAATTAATTTTCGTACTGTCAAAAATGATCGTAGAAGGTTTAAAAAGGTGCCTCGAAAGCCGTAACATTCCATCTTGTCAACTATAAAATCAATATTGATAGTATCGAATGCTTTGCTTTTTCCTTCATCCAGATTTTGTATGACAAATTTAACGAAACTGGTGGCAGCAGTTTCAACCGATTTATTTGGTCGAAATCCATGCTGACATTCTGATAACAGTTCATATTTATTTAAAAATATCATCATGCGATCAAATATGAGGCGCTCAAAAATTTTTGAGAATGATATTAATAAGATTTTTGAGAAAGATATTAATGAGATTGGTCTATAGTTGATTACATTCTGAGGGTTTGCTTTTTTATGTAGTGGCACAACCAATGCGACTTTTAAAACTGATGGATAGACTCCTTCATCTATGGATTTATTATAAAGATGCACTAGCGGTTGTTCGATAGCTGTGAAAATACGTAATATGGTGTTAACTGAAAATCCGTCAATGCCTGCGGAGTCCTTTGAAGAGATTTTGTAAATAATATTTTGTATATCAGCTACGTCTATAGGCGGCATGAAGAAGGATGTTGACATTGCAGTATTGGCCTTAGTGCATTGCCAGGATAGTGATGGATAAACAATTTTAATATATTGACGAGGAATTTCGGAGAAGTAGTTAGCAAATTCTTCTGCGACTTCATTTTGTTTCGCTATTTTATTTTTATTTATTATTAGGGAAATTTGTTTTGGTTGAGAGCATTTACCCAGATTTTGGTTTATTATTTTCCAAGCCTTTTCATTATTTGCAGAATTTATTGTATTGAAGAAGTAGGACTTTTTTTTAATACTAACATTTATTGCGTGTTGACGCTTTTTTATTTTATATTGATTACGAAGATGCTGATCACCCACTCTGCAACAAGCCCAATACACATCTCGCAACTTCTTACCCTCCTCTATGATTGCCGTTGTTATCCATTTGTTTTCAGGTTTAATAACAATTCGTTTTATTTCCTCTGGCATAATATGGTTAAGTCCAAATGAGATTGTATTTAGGAATTCCTTAAAGCTTTCATCAACATTTTTTTGATGCACAAATCCAAAATCCAACTTGTAGAGCCAGTGTCGGAATTTATTGAAATTTTCTTCAGAGTATATCCTAGAAAGTTTATAAACACACGTATCTCTATTCTTTAATTCAAAAGCTTTAAACTTTAGATGTAAAATTTGACTTAGATGATCAGCAAGAACAGTTTAACTGAGCTGTTTGTGAAAGTATTACTGTCTAGGTTTGTGGCTATGTAGGCTATTGCAGAACGTGTACAAGAGCCATCTGCTCTACCGCATATTCTTGTAGGCCCCATATTAATCACTTTTATATTAAAACTCCTTAGAAGATCTAGAAGAGTTCGTCTATCCATAGTATCTTCCATGTAGTCAATGTTAAAATCACCACAGAGAATAACATAATTATTAAGTTTTTGTACATGGCTTAAAGTGTTTTTGAGTTGATGAAGAAAAATCTTTAAATTACCTTTAGTTGATTTATAACAAGTCACTAACTAAATTCGTGTATTTTGTACCATTAGATTTATACCACAAGTTTCGAAATCTAGTTCAGTAGAAAACTTTTGAATATTAAGATCAGACGCTTGTAAATTTTGACGTACATAAATCGCAACCCCTCCAAGTTTATGGAAGCTTCTGCAGAATCTAGAAACAAGAACGAAGCTGCCTAGCACGATTGAACTTATTTCAATTTGTGAACACCAGTGCTCGGATATACATAACACATTTATATTTTTACGTAGAATGTAGAGCTCCATAATTTCAAATTTGTTTTTTTATAGATTGAACATTAACATGTGCAATATTAAGCAATTTGATATTTTTCTGAAATTGATCATTTATAGTTTCTTTGTGGTCTTCTCTAACCGTAGTAAAAAACGATTTACACAGGTATTTCTTGGTCATGTCTCAGGTTTCATTATGTTATCCAGGTCTTCTATTGGTACCGAAACATTAAACGATGAGTATTCGTCTGGGTATTTTGAAGTAAGTTTCTTACACGTTACTTTATTAAATTTTCTATTATTCAGATATTGTGTTATATCACTTACAGATAAGGTTGGGTCCAGCGGGTAGACATGCAGGTGGCAATATCTTGTGGCTGCTTTTATCTGGGTAGTTTCATCATTTGTACCTTGAATAATCTTCGATTTCCTTGTACCCCCCTTTCTATAACGTTGTGTCTCCCATTCATTATTATCTATTTTGTTTTCATTTATATGTAGATTTGGCTCATTTCTTTTCCCAATCGTTCCAGTTTTTGTGTTATTGTTTTTTTCCGGTACTGCGCCCATCCTTGACGGGATATGTTTCGGCCTTATCAGGCCGTTCGCTTGAACCACATCACTGCTTATCGATAGAGTCCGCTCTTTTTTTAATGATTGATTTTTTCCGCGTAGTAGCACACGCTGAGGCAGATAACATTTAATTTTTCTCCATTAATTCTTTACCTTCCTTAGTTAAGTTTGCAATTAGGATATGCAAAGGCTCAACGTGTTTTTTATAATCCCTGACATTATGTTTTCGAAATCTGGACTCAAGAAAAGTCGTTAAGATTTCTAAATGCTTTTCCGAGGGAATATTTGATCTAAATTCTCTCATTATGTAGATTGAGTTAAGATTTTTTATTTGCAATAAACTTGTTTTAAGCTACCACAAACAGTTTTTTTCTTTTATTTTCTTTAACAATTAAATTTATGAATTGCTCGAACGCCCACTCTCGCTGAACGTCGCACTCGAACTTAGCTTCGTGGTTTTCTTAATTTCGCCGGTTGCAATATCGCATACTCTCTTAATGGCATGGATTCTTGAACGCCCTTCTCTGAAACCATATTGTTGGATTGATTTGTCTATTTTTTCTTTTGTTTCTGTCATTAGTCTTATAGTGATAAGTTGTTCTAATAGCTTCACCACACTATCCAGGTCTATCCAATATCACCCGATCTGTGGGGTGATATTTGTGTACCTTTTTTGGTTTCTCGATTAGGGCTAGTCTTGCTGTTTTCCATATCTCAAAGAACGTTCCCTAGGCCAGCAATTTGTAGATATTTTGGATTTTCTGCAGCGACCATTTTTATTACCTCTGAGGGGATCAGGTCCGGAAATCTGAAGACTGTACCATTAAATCTACTATCGTAATAACAGCCTCACGAATCAATGTCATGTTCAAGGCAGCGATGTCTACCAATCTTTTGGCCGCAGTCCAATTGATTTGTGGCGATAATTTTTTTTCGCAATATCTTTATATTTGCCTCCTCAAGGAAGACCAATTGAAAATGGTAAATTTGAAGAAAATATAGGAAATAAACGACGAACTAAATTCGAAAGGAGATATTTTAATAGCAGGCGACTTCAATTCTAAATCGTATTCCTTTGAACGGAAGATAAAAGAAAAATAATGGTAGATAGAATAGTATGTAAATATAATTTGCAAATCCTAAATCGTGGCTCAGCCACGACCATCACGACCACCACCAACGTTCGTTGGACTAATGCCCGCCATACACACAACGGTCCACCGGAGAGGTCTACATGTGCAGGTTTGCCTGCGCAGGTAGATCGGAGCGTGTGTGGGAATAGACCTGTGCAGTTTCTTGCGTACGGTTGACCTGCGCAGGCAAACCTGAACATGTAACCTCTCCGGTAGACCGTAGCGTGTATAGCGGGCATAATGGTTCTAATTTAATAGACGTAATAGTTGAAAACGTTTGTTAGTAGTCAAGGTGTCAGACTTCCGAGCCACAAGTCCCGGGTTCAAATCCTGGACATTGTGAAAAATATGCCACCGTTACTTTTCTTATAACTTTTCTTCTAGATGGCTCTGGCAAAGTCATCGCAGTAAAAATCTGCCTCGATACCCCCCCGATTAGTGGCTCGTCATCAACGTTAAAAACTGTAAGCGCTCCCCTACACTTGTGTCGAAGATCAAGACACCAAGCACAAGTGTAGGCCGTGAGAGGAGACCCGTCCTGGGCTGTAGCGCCATGGTTTTTTTGAAGTGATAAAAAAGCAGCTATACAGCGTATTTATAAATATATAAATTTTCATAACTCACAAATTGCAGGCCCATCAACAAAAATGTGCCATATATCCCACTAATTCATACTGCTAACCTATCAACACGAAATGAATCATACATTCCAGAATCAGATTATGATGATGACATTCACAATCATACTTCTTCAAGTTAATTATATTCCACAATTATATGAACCAATAATAACCAATTATCTACCAAATACTTCAAATACTCTTCCATGTGATCTTCAAAATAATACTCAAAACATACATTCTCAACATAAAATTCCTCTACAAATATATTCTTCTTTTCAACAAAATTACAATGCACACCGACAAAATAATAAAGATTTTCTTGAAAATGATTTCGGTCATCCTTGTAACATTTGCGATAGACTGTGGTTTAAAAACAATTGAAATTTAAAAACACTTGAAAAAAACACACTCATTCCAAAGTTTTCACTTCAGTCGGCAGTGCCTGACTGCCTATATTTTTTTGTTAATAGTTGAAAATGGTAAGCTGAACGACTTAATAGAATTTTTGGCATTTAACAAAAGAATGCAGATTATCAGACCATAAATATATCAGGTTTACTATTGGTTTAGGAAAAGAAATACAGGAACTTCCTCGTGGATTTTGTACAAAAAGAGCAAATTGTCAGAAATTTGAAGAACTTTTTCTGATCAACATCAACAAATTTTATCCAGCCATAGAAGAATCACCTTATGAAATTACAACGTACGCGAAGGCTTTATTAAACTATTCATTGATAATTGCAGCCCGAGGCTCTATACCACTTCGAAAATCCTTTTCAAACTCAGCACCACGGTGGACCCCCGAATTAACCATTCTCAGGAAGGAAAACAACCGACTTAGACACATATACTAACACAGCTCAGGAACAAGGAGGGAAGAAAATCGTATATTATAAGAGAATAAAATCCTAGGCCCGGTAAAGGAAGATGGGGAATTCCGAAGACGACATAACTATGAGCTCTACGAACATATTGAGAAGCTCTCTGACTGTGCAAGGAAAAAATTTCTAGCTAGCTTTCTACGGCCACGTGGCAAGATTGCCTCCAAACCGACTAACCAACCATATCTTCATCTCCTGGCAAAACAAGGTTCGTACAACATAGTTGACAGAAACCGAGAAGGATATTAAAGAACTGGGAATAACAGATCTCCAAGACAGACAGTCTGTGAGACGCACCCTGAAGGAACTCCGTGAATTTCAGGAAAAACCCCGAAGGGAAGGTACCCCCTGGACAAAAGAGAGAAAGGAGTTACACCGGCAGAAGATGCGACAATACTGGGCAAAGATCAAAGCCCAACAGTTGAACAAGCGTGGTCCAAAGTAGGCCTATTCGAAAGAACAAGAAGAATACACGAACAAAAGGCACAGTAATCGAACTAAACATATATATATATATATATATATATATATATATATATATATATATATATATATGTATATATATATATATATATATATATATATATATATATATATATATATATATATATATATATATATATATATATTCAATTCAACACCTCCCCTCAACGATATAAATTTCTGTTATCCCAAGAGTTTACATTGTTCTCTAAAGTTCTCATGTTTTCTGTCGAGCAGTACTGGGGATTTATTATATCCTTAACCGAAAGATATCTCAGAACGTGGTATTTTATATATATATATATATATATATATATATATGTGTGTGTGTTTGTGTGTGTTGTATTGTTTCCTCGGGGATTCCGCGTTGATGTTGAGGGTTGGTTCTGAAAAGAACCGGATTCTCGACGTTTCGGTGAACTAACATTCGCCATTCTCAAGAGATATATGCGTCCGTGCGGGTCAACCGTTAGACGCATACTGAGAGCTCGTTCGTGCGATGCGACTACTTATAGCTGTCTGGCTTCGGGTCATGCGCGTTGTGTGCGGTGCTTCGGTTCGGTTGTTTGTTTGTCTTGTTGGTCGTACATGAGTCTGGGGTGTCTGGGATTGCATTTTGAGGGTGGATATGATCGGTCGCCATGCTGGGGGCAGTCTGAAGGAATCGTCTCTCGTGTTCATACAGTAGTCTAGTTTTTTTATCTCTATAGCTTCTCTGTATACTCGTGACATTTCGTGGCTAATCTGTGCAAGAGTCCTTGAATTTGTAAAGTCCATCCAGTGACCGGTGTTTGTGTGTTGGACAAGTGCCGGTGAAACTTTGTCTCTGTATCTGACTGAAACTGCATGTCTTGAATCCTAGCAGATATTTTTCTATGGGTACGTCCAATGTATGTTCGTTCACACGTTCCGCAAGGTATTTCGTAAATTCCATGGGATTCTAACGGGATGGTGTCTTTAACGCTGCTTAGCATGAAGGATATTTTCTGGTTAGGTTTGAAAATGGTGTCGATGTTGTGTCCTTTAAGGATTCTGGAGATTTTGTCAGTTGATCCATGAACATATGGTAGGTATGCTGTGCTAACCGGTTTCTGTCGTTCTTCAGTTCTTTGGCTACTGTTCTCTGTACGACGGAAAGCTCTGGATATTAAGGTGTTTGGATATCCATTTGAAGAAAGAGCTTCTCGTAAGTTCCTCAATTCTTTCGGTAAGTTCAGCTGGTCGGCTAGTCTTTTGGATCGGGTGGTAAGAGTGTTTACTACAGATGCTAGTTGTTTGGGATGATGGTGCGAAGAAGCGTTTAGATATCTGTCTGTATGGGTTGGTTTCCGGTACACATTGTGACTCAAGGTGCCGTCAGGTCTCTTCTGTACCAAAACATCCAAGAAAGGAAGTCGTTGATGCTTTTCTATCTCCATTGTGAATTTAATTTGGTCGTGTTGGGAGTTAAGATGGGTAAGGAATTTGTCCAGCTCTGGTCTGCCGTGGGGCCAGATTACAAATGTGTCGTCAACATATCTTAACCAGAGTGTAGGTTTAAGTGTGGCTGATGAGATTGCCTTTTCCTCACAATCTGTAAGAAATATGTTTGCTATTACTGGGGATAGAGGTGAACCCATTGGTGCTCCTAGGACTTGTTTGTATATTTGACCATTGTACCTAAAGTATGTATTCTTTAAACAATGTTCTGCCAGATCTGATACATACTTTTCTGGTTTTAATTTGGATCTTATGATGTTTAAGGCCTCAGGGACCGGTACTTTTGTGAATAAAGATACAATGTCAAAGCTCACAAGGAGGTGGCCGGGCTGGAGTTGGTGATTTTTCAGTATGGCTATGAAGTGTTCAGCATTGCGGACATAGGAATTACAATCTTCGGCGTATGGTTGTAAACATTTTGCTAAATGTTTCGCAAGAAGTTGGACCGGTGAACCAACGGAGCTTACTATTGGTCGTAGTGGGGCTCCATCTTTGTGGATCTTTGGTAAACCATATATCTTGGGACACCGTGAAAATTTCTCCCTTGGTATAAGATAATTCATTGTTTCCTTGTCAATACTAGAGCTTAGGATCTTTTGTCTGGTAGTTTTCTCAAGATAGGTTGTGGGGTCCGTTGTACTGGGTAAATAAGCTGGATCATCTAAGATTGTGGTCATTTTTTGTTTATAGTCAGCACTGTTCAGGACTACAGAGCAATTTCCCTTGTCAGCTGGTAGGACCACAATGCTGTTGTTTTCCCTTAGTGCCTTGAGGGCTTTGAATTCCTCGTATGAGATGTTTCTTGTCGGTGGTTTGGCAGATCTTAAAATGTGGCATGTTTCCTGTCTTATTGTCTGGGCTAATGTGGCAGGGAGTTGTGAAATAGCAGTCTCGACACCAGTGATTATGTCTTCTTTGAGAAGGCGAGTTGGTGCTATTGCAAAGTTAAAACCCTTCGACAGTACGGTTTTGGTAGGTTCGTCTAGGGGCTGGTCTGAAAGATAGTAAACCACTTTGTCGATGTTGAGTGGTTTTGGTGCAGGTTTTTGTCTCCGTCTGAGAAGGTTGTATTTTTCTTTCTGTCTATTAGTAATTAATAATCTATTCTGTTCGGCTCTGTTGTTAGATATTAAGTCTATCTGTTGCCAGAGGAGAGGGTGTAGCGTAGTGGTTAGAGTTATGTGGGTTGTCAGGATATTTTGACTGATGCTGTCAAGTTTCTGTTGTTTGTTTTGGATTTCGTCCCGAAGCAAAGCTTGGCTTGCATTGTGTAGTATTTTGTGTGACCTGGCTGTCGGATTTTGGTGTGACAGCCTCATACAGACGGGTGTTATGTCTGTATCTCTACAGCGACGTAAAAATGCTAAATCGCATAATAATTGAGGGCGCGTTGTCCGTAGTTTCTGGAAACTACGGGTGAGGTGGTAAATTTCCTCCCCGTGGAGGTTTATAATGTTGTATTTGAGGTTTTCGGGGATAGATACCTGTGTTGTATTGTTTTCTCGGGGGTTCCGCGTTGATGTTGAGGGTTGGTTCTGAAAAGAACCGGATTGTCGACGTTTCGGCGAACTAACATTCGCCATTCTCAAGAGATATATGCGTCCGTGCGGGTCAACCGTTAGACGCATACTGAGAGCTCGTTCGTGCGATGCGACTACTTATAGCTGTCTGGCTACATGAGTCTGGGATGTCTGGGATTGCATTTTGAGGGTGGATATGATCGGTCGCCATGCTGGGGGCAGTCTCAAGGAATCATCTCTCGTGTTCATGCAGTAGTCTCGTTTTTCTATCTCTATGGCTTCTCTGTATACTCGTGACATTTCGTGGCTAATCTGTGCAAGAGTCCTTGAATTTCTAAAGTCCATCCAGTGACCGGTGTTTGTGTGTTGGACAAGTGCCGATGAAACTTTGTCTCTATGTCTGACTGAAACTACATGTTCTTGAATCCTAGCAGATATTTTTCTATTGGTACGTCCAATGTAGTTTCGTTCACATGTTCCGCAAGGTATTTCGTAAATTCCATGAGATTCTAACGGGATGGTGTATTTAACGCTGCGTAGCATGGAGGATATTTTCTGGTTAGGTTTGAAAATGGTGTCGATGTTGTTAAAAAACAATGCTAGAGCTTAGGAGCGCAGCGTTAAAGACACTGTTCGCGCCAATTTAACGCATCCAGATTTTAAAATTGTTATATTTGAATTAACTTCGGCTCCAATCAATCGAAGAGGCAAAGGTTTATCGATCGGTGTCGAAGTCGCGCAAATTAATATTCTTTTTCGCGAATTGATTAAATTAATCAGTTCGCTGCGTAGAGTTGACTAAGTACGCCCGGCGAGTGTGAACGCCGATAACGCAAAAAACGTGAAACCCACGCCGACTGGCACATGTGCCTAGTTTAGAATTTCCCATCCAAATTAACCAGGGGTGATCACGAGCCCCAATGGCTAAAGCGGAGCCGGACGTCCCGAAAACGCCGATTTAAGGGGAATCCATCTACCTTTTATTCCCATTTCCTCCCTCATAAGAAGCGCCGGAAGGACGATTCCACGTGGCGGAGACGCTGGCAGCCCATACAGGTAAGCGATCTAACCAGCCTGTGTTTTGTTTGGAAATTATGAAATTTGGAGAGACACGGTCCGCACATTGGTCCTTCGAACCGGTTCGGGGTCAGTTAGTTGACTACGTCCATGTGCTCGGGCGCTGTGGGATTCGCCATTTTGTTTCCGGTCCCGGCGGAAACCTACCGGGTGTACTCCATTTGTTGTAATAATTAACTGATTATATCGTTAATCATTTCGTTGTTGATTATTAAGTTTGCGTGGATAATCCGATTTGTTGTAATAATTAACTGATTATATAGTTAATCAATTCGTTGTTGATTATTAAGTTTGCGCGGTAATCCGATTTGTTGTAATAATTAACTGATTATATAGTTAATCATTTCGTTGTTGATTATCAAGTTTGAAGGATATCCCGAGTTTGTTGTAATAATTAATTGATTGTCTAATTAATCAATTTCGTTAATTATTAATTTTCATCTGGTTTAGCAATTGCGTTGGAATAATCAGCTGTTATTCATTCTGGTTATTCATTTGTCGTAGCGTATTTAATTTCCTTGATTATTGAACTTTGTCTGGTTGTAGCTCTCGTTTGTGAATATTCGATTTTGTGAATATTCGATTTGTGAATATTCCATTTTGGCTATTTTCAGCTCTCGTTTGAATATTCGATGTTGGCTATTTTCAGCTCTCGTTTGGGAATATTCGATTTTGTGAATATTCGATTTGTGAATATTCGATTTTGGCTGTTTGTAGCGTTCGTTTGAATATTCGATTTTGTGAATATTCGATTTTGGCTGTTTGCAGCTCTCGTTTGAATATTCGATTTGTGAATATTCGATTTGTGTATGTTCGATTTTGGCTATTTTCAGCTTTCGTTTGAATATTCTAGTTTGTGAATATTCGATTTGTGAATATCCGATTCTGTACGAGTCTACAGTTTTCCTTTGAATGTTCGATTTTGTTTTATTCAATTATTGAAAGTTCAGTTTTTTTGGATGTTCGATTTTGTTTGACTTATTTTGTCAATTTTCGTTTTTTTTTCATTCTTTCCTTAGTATTTTCATTATTGTTCGTCGCCTTTCATAATGGATAAGCGTGAGAGAGCATTAAAAATTTTGATTAGCAAGAAAGAAAACGTATTTGCGAGGGTACAACGCCTTTATGATTTTTCCACTCGAATCAGCGACGCCACATCTTTAAGCCATTTCAAGACATCGTACCCCCGGTTGTCTCCATCTTTGACGGAGTATAATGACCTGGAGATGCCTATCAATGATTTAGAATTGGAGCTGAACCAGGAATTTGTCCCCTCCTTCGATATGGCCATTTAGGACTTAGCAGATTGAATTGAGCAGGTGGCCTCGAGTGTCTGTGGTACCCCGGAAACGTCAACATCGGTCCCATCTCCATCGCGGATAGATGCCCCGCAACTGAAACGGTTAGAAATTCCCAAGTTCGATGGTTCCTCGGAGGCGTGGGCTCCGTTCTACGAATTGTTTCGTAATTTGGTGCACGACACACCTCATCTGTCTGACCTAAGTAAAATGCAGTACCTTGTGAGCAGTTTAGCAGGGCCTGCATCGAACATCTGTAAACATGTTACGCCCACCGGGGCAAACTATCTTCCCACCTGGGAAGCTTTGGTGCACCGGTATAATGATCCTCGAGCGCTCGGTGAAGCCTATTTGGAAAAGATCTTTCGATTTAAACCGCTTCAGATGGAGTCTCGCCAGGGATTAAGTTCCGTTCTGGATGAGTTTTGTGCTCCTATCTCTGCGCTACACTGGCTGGGTCTCGCCGATTTGACGGATTTCATTTTTTTGAACCGGGCGTTACAGGTCGTGGACCCGGACACCAAGCCACTTTGAAGCCGCTTTGCGGGAAACAGATGTACCGACCTACAAGGATTTTGTTAAATTTGTAGAGAGCCATCTCCGGACGTTGCCGACATCAGATTTTTCCAAAAGCTCGTCCCAAGGATCCTTCAAGGCTCGATCGACGACGAGAAATTTTATGGTTCAAACGGAGGTACGGCCAGTTGGTCCCAAGTCTTCGCTTTGTTGTTGTTGCAAAGCGGGCAATCATACATTGCCGGTATGCCCCAAATTTAACTCCCAAGTCGAGATATGGGATAGTAAAATCGCATTTCCTTTGCGTGCGTTGTTTTTCACCGCAACATTCGATCTCGAGGTGCCCGGATACCCCTGGTTGTTCTCAATGTCCATACCCCCATCATTCGTTGTTGCATTATAGCAAGACGAAACTGCGTGCTACGGACGTTTCCCCGAACGCATTGTGCGCAAGGGGAAATGCCGGTTTGGCCAAGTCAACGGCTTCCTCCGCATTGTTGCCTACCTTTGTTGCCGAAATTCCCGATCCTACGGGAAAACGGCACTGCGTGCGTTTTTTATTGGATTGCGGAAGCGAGGCGAATTTCCTATGTCGAGGGGTCTGTGAAAGACTAGGATTACCCGGGGAAAAGTCCGATGTATCGGTTATCGGATTTGGCAGAACGACAAGTGCGTTGTCGGTCAAACGAGGACGGCCATATGGTCGCGTTTTGATGCTCGTATGACTCTTCCTGTCAACGCGTTTGTCGTTGAGAATATTGCGGGCAATATACCTCCACACAGCCTAGATCTTTTGGGGTTGAGCCATTTAGCAGATTTGCCCCAAGCCGTTAGTAATTGCGGCCAATCGGGGAAAATTGAAGGCATCATCGGAGCGGGATTGTTTCCTTTGGTGGTACTAGGTGAACGAGTTATAGCTTCGCCCGAATTGCCCGTTGCATTCCGGACTCCCTTCGGTTACTCCCGAAGTATGGACGAACTGAACGACATTCGTTGGTCGCCACAGAGGAAGTCGAGAGTTTGGACAACACCCTGAAACGGTTCCGGGAGATCAAAGAAGTCCCCTCCTCTCTAGAGGATACAGTATCTAAAGAGGACCGCGAATGTGAGAAACCGTCTTCCTCATCGGTCAAACGTGCCCGGGACGGAAGATATGTTGTGAAGTTCCAGGACTCTTTCGACCCTGATAACTGTCTGAGGGCTCCGCCTCCAGCGCTCGCTAGTGCACCATCAACGCCCTCTGCTCCATTGAGTTTGTCATGGAGTAAATAAGAACGGCCTTACAACCCGTTTTTATTGGGGGAGGGTACCACAATCAGCAGTTTCCATGTAACTTTCCATTGGTTTGCAGCAATTAGGCTTCTGTTTGTTCTGTCCTTGCTTCTGTTTATTGTGTGCGTAATTGTTTGGCACCGGCAGATCCAATGTTACTGAAGATTTCCGTTTGTATTCGTGCCCTTCCAATCTGAATCGATTATTGTCGGAACACAGTCTTCATCGTTGTTGATTTATTGGATCACTGTGAATCCGAGCGGGGCGCAACCCTGCCCTAACCATGGCCAGCGCATCGCATAAGACGCTGGGAGTTAGGCGATAATAACACTTTTTACACCTCGTGTGTTTGTTTCAGAATTTTCATGCATAAGTGCCTTTCCTCGCTTGAGCTGGTCGATAGCATAGTTCCTCGAATATTTCCTTGGCTTAAGTGCATTGTCGTTGATGAGTACCTCTTTTGCACCCGCGGTCCTCTAGATCGGAATCAACATATGTTACAAGGTCTCATGTTGCAGGGTTATTGGTAGCGGTAGGCTGTCACTGCATCTCCTTGTCATGTGTAACCTATTTACCAAATGCCTCGTCTACGTTTGTTTCAGATCTGTTTAGGTCAGAGGTCAAGTATTATGTTCCAAGGTCTTGTGTTGCAGGGTTATTGTTAGCGGTAGGCTATAACTGCACCCCCCTTGTCACGTGCAGCGCTTGAGCTTTCCTCTGACCCCGCGGTCCCTAGTCTGCTGCAATAAAAATAGGTTGTGTCGTGATATTTCGCCATAACTCACCGTCTTACAAACGGTGAATAGTTAAGTAGGGGTCTCGATTTCGTCTTTCGATATTGTAGGGTTCGAGCTTGCTGACCTGTTGCTTTGTTTGCTTTGTTTCGGATGTGGATGGATGATGCCGTTTTGAAACGATTTAGCATTTACTAGCATTCCATTATTGTTCGTATCTTCGCTTTGGTCTTTTGACAAACACTGGTTGTGTTTGTTTTCTTTGGTCTTGTCGTAATCATCTTGTTCAAGGACAAACACTTTGTCGTTGTGTTTGTTTGTTCTTTGATCTTTGTTGCGATCACTTTGTCCAAGGTAAAACACTTATAGTTGTGTTTGTTTTTTGGTCCTTATAGCGATCATTTTGTACCAGAAAAAACACTTGTAGTTGTGTTTGTTTTCTTTGGTCTTTGTCGTGATCATCTTGTTCAAGGACAAACACTTTGTCGTTGTGTTTGCTTTTTTTAGTCCTTGTCTTGATCATCTTTTCCAAGGACAAACACTTGTCATTGTGTTTGTTTGTTCTTTGATCTTTGTTGCGATCACTTTGTCCAAGGTCAAACACTTGTCGTTGTGTTGGCCTTTTTTGGTCCTTGTCGTGATCATCTGGTCCAAGGACAAACACTTTGGTATTATGTTTGTTTTCTTTGGTCCTTGTTGTGATCATCTTGTTGAAGGACAAAGACTTGTCGTTGTTTCGCTTTTTGGTCCTTGTTGTGATCATCTTGTTAAAGGACAAACACTTTTTGTTGTGTTTGTTTGTTCTCTGATCTTTGTTGCGATAATTTTGTACAAGGTCAAACACTTGTAGTGTTTGCTTTCTTTGATCCTTGTCGCGATTCTCTTACTAAGGACAAACACTTTGTTTTTGTGTTTGTTTGATTTTGTTTTTGTCGCGACCACTTGTACTCGTGACGTAAGCTCATTCAGGACGTAATTCATTGGTCTAGTGAGCGCAAAGTCTAATAAGATTTCCGTATCTCGGCGAGTGAGGTTGATTGTCCTTGTTTCGTTCACCTCTCTGCCATTATTCTGAATCCGAAAAATAAAAGATGTTGTCAGTGTAAACACATCTCCGCTGTTATTGTTGTCAACGTAGCGGTGAAGATCAATAGCATAAGTGATTGGCTGATCTTGTTATTTATTGCACTTTAACATCCTTGGTGCTGTTTCAGAATTGAGCGACTGTATGCCGGACATAGCTGAGCTGTCCTCGTGACTCTTCTGTTCAAATTATGTCTACTACAGCCCCATTCGTTGGTCGTTCGGAATTTCTTTTGTTTGTTTTTGAATTGTTGACTGTTTGTTTTGAACACCCAGAGGGTGAAAATTGTCTCAGTGGTCTCATTTATTTTTATTTTGTCTAAAATTTGGGACCCTGTCGTTTGCTTCTATTTTGTAGAAGTTGATTTTATGTCACTTATTTCGATTTTGTCGAAGTTGACTTCATTTTCCTTTATTTTCTTCGTAGAAGTTTGTTTATTTTCTTTTCTATCTGGATTTGATTTGGCCCATCCTGGGTTATTTTTGCTCAGTTTTGTTCTGAAGTGGGTTACTTCAGGGGCGGCGGGATGTTCGCGCCAATTTAATGCATCCAGATTTTAAAATTGTTATATTTGAATTAACTTCGGCTCCAATCAATCGAAGAGGCAAAGGTGTATCGATAGGTGTCGAAGTCGCGCGAATTAATAATCTTTTTCGCGAATTGATTAAATTAATCAGTTCGCTGCGTAGAGTCGACTAAGTACGCCCGGCGAGTGTGAACGCCGATAACGCAAAAAACGTGAAACCCACGCCGACTGGCACATGTGCGTAGTTTAGAATTTCCCATCCAAATTAACCAGGGGTGATCACGAGCCCCAAGGGCTGAAGCGGAGCCGGACGTCCCGAAAACGCCGATTTAAGGGGAATCCATCTACCTTTTATTCCCATTTCTTCCCTCAGAAGAAGCGCCGGAAGGACGATTCCACGTTGCGGAGACGCTGGCAGCCCACACAGGTAAGTGATCTAACCAGCCTGTGTTTTGTTTGGAAATTGTGAAATTTGGAGAGACACGGTCCGAACAGACACCATCCCGTTAGAATCCCATGGAATTTACGAAACACCTTGCGGAACATGTGAACGAACCTACATTGCACGTACCAATAGAAAAATATCTGCTTGGATTCAAGAACATGTAGTTTCACTCAGACACAGAGACAAATTTTCATCGGCACTTGTCCAACACACAAACACCGGTCACTGGATGGACTTTAGAAATTCAAGGACTCTTGCACAGATTAGCCACGAAATGTCACGAGTATACAGAGAATCCATAGAGATAGAAAAACGAGACTACTGCATGAACACGACGATTCCTTGAGACTGCCCCCAGCATGGCGACCGATCATATCCTCCTTCAAAATGCAATCCCAGACACCCCAAACTCATCTACGACCAACAAGACAAACAAACAACCGAACCGAAGCACCGCACACAACGCGCATGACCCGAAGCCAGACAGCTATAAGTAGTCGCATCGCACGAACGAGCTCTCAGTATGCGTCTAACGGTTGACCCGCACGGACGCGTATATCTCTTGAGAATGGCGAATGTTAGTTCGCCGAAACGTCGAGAATCCGGTTCTTTTCAGAACCAACCCTCAACATCAACGCGGAATCCCCGAGAAAACAATACAACACACACACACACACACACACACACATATATATATATATATATATATAGTAAGTTTGGAAAAATTCTAATGAGTTCATGAGTATGTACTCAAATTATAGATCATATACAAAAAGGGGGGAGGGTTAATGTCGTAAAGACAAAAGCATGGGAAATTAGACAGTCTATAAAGAAAAAACGCTAGTCACTTTTAGCACTGGATGTAATTGATGATACTCAACACAGTGAGCCGCTACGCTGCCTCAAAGCAAGCGACTGTGTAACGGTCAATATATATATATATATATATATATATATATATATATATATATACATATATAAATATATATATATATACAAAATACCACGTTCTGAGATATCTTTCGATTAAGGATATAATAAATCCCCAGTACTGCCCGACAGAAGACATGAGAACTTTAGAGAACAATGTAAACTCCTGGGATAACAGAAATTTATATCGTTGAGGGGAGGTGTTGAATTGAATATACAACAATGTAAGAATGAGAAAAAGATGAGTCAAATGCGACACCTGATGAGTAAAAGGCGAACAAACATGAAAACACTGAGGATTAGTTCTCTGGTTAGTTCTACCATATTATATATAAGGCATGTTTGTTATTTGCAATGTTGAGTTTTATAAAATAAAGTGCTTAGTTATTTCACAAACAATTATCTGGTAATTCCAACAAATTATCAATGCGATAATTAAGGAACTTAATATAATACTTAAAAAGAAGAACTTAAAATATGCCTAGTCTTGTCTGTCTACCCTTGTCTGCCCAGTCTTGCCTGTATAGTCTTCTCTGTATAGTCTTGTCTGTCTAGTCTTGTCTGTCTAGTCTTCTATGTCTAGTCTTGTCTGCCTAGTCTTATCTGTCTAGTATTGTCTGTCAAGTCTTGTCTGTCTAGTCTTGTCTGTTTAGTCTTGTCTGTCTAGTATTGTCTGTCAAGTCTTGTCTGTCTAGTCTTGTCTGTCTAGTCTTGTCTGCCCAGTCTTGTCTGTATAGTCTTCTCTGTATAGTCTTGTCTGTCTAGTTTTGTCTGTCTAGTCTTCTATGTCTAGTCTTGTCTGCCTAGTCTTATCTGTCTAGTATTGTCTGTCAAGTCTTGTCTGTCTAGTCTTGTCTGTTTAGTCTTGTCTGTCTAGTCTTGTCTGTCAAGTCTTGTCTGTCGACTCTTATATCTCTTATCTAGTCTTATCTCTCTAGTCTACACTGTTAAATTTTTTTGTAATATTACAGTCTCTTGACATGACACTGTCATATAAAATTACAATTCAGTGTGTACCAATATGAAGTTACCATACTGTTTAGGTAATTTTTACAAACACTTTAACACTTATGTCAATACCCAGTCGTTACTGCGTTGTTCAATACCCGGGTACCCGTGTACCCGCATGGGTTTTTCATTCAATAAAATAATTTTAATACCCGGAGACTTTCACATTACAACTCGGGATTACCCATAGAGTATTCCACTACCCGATTTCTATAAATAAAACCGCCGGGTGGGCAAAGTATGGGATCAAAATATGGTGGATAAGCGACGCCAAAAATGCATATTCATTGAAAGGTCAAATTTACACTATCAAAATAACAACTGGCCGTGAAATAGATCAAGGCGAAAGAGTGGAAGAGAGAAAGATTTAGCTGCAAAATATAAAGAATTTAGAAGAAATATTACAATGTATAATTGTTTTACTACTTTACCTTTAGAAAAGCATTTATTGTATGGAACCTAACAATTGTAGGAACATACATTCAAAATAATACATTCAAAAACACATACAAAAAAAATACATTCTAGTAGACATGCTAGCATCTAAAGATCGTGAAGAATTCTCTTCTCTATTTGGGTTTCATGAAAGAGTTACTCTATGCTCTTATGTTCCTAAAAAAAAGAAAGTTATACTTCTATCTACGATGCACTCAGATTTGCAGCGAAGACAAAAAAAGAAACCCGAAATTGTTCAATATTATAGTAAACCAAAAATTGGAGTGGATATAATGTTGTAGGTTCATGTCATATTTGTTACCAGGATGTCTATAAAAAAACAGAGAAAAACGCAAAAAGAGAAACGCGCAAGAATGTAATATACCAGTTTGCGATGAACATTCAAAAGCAATTGTAAAATGTGACGCATGTTGCCAATAATAAATTGAATATAAAAATATTGTATGTATCATTTATAATAAGTTTTATAATAAAATTAATTAAAAGTTTAATAAATCCGTTTATTTATATATTAAGTAATATTTTTTATCCATAGAAAGTTTAATTAGTTATTTATATATGGGTACCCGGTTACCCCGGGTATTGAACAACGGGGTATTTGACTTCAAGTCCAAAAAGTTTATATATTTTTTGGCATATTTTTTTATCTATGTATATGAATCGATGTCAATAGACTCAAATAACGAGGATCTGAAAGGATTTGATGATTTTTCGTTAAATAAAAAAGATATGTAAGGATGAACCCGGGTACCCTTTTGCATGGTACCCGGGTACCCGGGTATTGACATAAGTGTTAAGAAAACTACTGTAATAAGTTGTAATTTTACAAAATAAATGTATAAACAGTGCACGTATAGTAATTTTACAAATCAATTCAGTAATGAAAAGCATTATAAATTTACAAGCTTTGTTTCTAGTCCAACTTTATGTAATATTACAAAGAAACAATGTAATTTTGATTACAGTGAATTTATTGTATATTCAAAAATCATCATATTATTTTTACTTCTTCAATTGTAAAATTACAAAGTACGTAGTAATTTCGCCAAAAATTAGAATATGTTTGACGCAAATTGTAATATTATAAAATTATAATAATATTATAATAATATTAAAAAAATTTCTATATTATAATATAGAGAATTTTTTTTTATCTGTATTTTCTAGTTACTTCAGTTTCATATTTCGAATCATAAAATTGTTTATGTACATCTTATATTATACATATATATATATATATATATATATATATATATATATATATATATATATATATATATATATATATATATATATATATATATATATATATATATATAAATAGAGTGAAACACATGGAAATAATAATATTTTCCTACATATTTTTAATAAATATTGGAAAGTCGAAGATAAAGAATGACAAAATTAAGAGTACACCGTCACTATACTAGAAACATTTAAGGATGAAGAATTTATTGATAAACAGATTATAAACTATTGCTATCTAATTATAAGAATTTTTTTTTTAATATTCTAATGAAGGACTTATTTTTGTTAAATATTATTTTCCTACACTAAGTGTAACATTTATTTTTATTTTATAAATAATAATGTATAAATTTAATGTATTTTATTTTTGCTTATTGTTCATTTTTATAAATTTTTAACATTGTTACAAACGTTTACACACAAAAAATTGGAGATCGGTGCATTTTCATGAATACATAATAATTTTTATATTTTTAAAGATCTTAACAACATCTTTTAGAAATCTTAACAACCGCTTATTTTCAAATCTCTGTTTGGATACGAATTCCCAGTATTCAAATTTATTATTACATGCAGAAGTAACATGGATATCACAGGTTACAGTTTAAGAAGTTTAATTGTTATTAAAGGACAAAATCGAAATATTTTTAATCGTGAAAATTGTGTAAACAAAAATGTGATCTTGCTACTTTTTTTCAGAATGACCTATCTATCCAAGCTGTGTTATCTATCAGATATTTTTAAGAAATTAACTTGTCTTTTCGAGGAAAATATTGTATTATATTTACTTCGAATGATAAAATTAAAAGTTTTATTAAAAAGATCAATATTTGTAAAATTAGGGTAGAAAAGAATTCATTCGAAACACGAATTAAAGAAAAGTTAAGTTATGTTAAAGAAAAGTTAAGTTATGTTTTGAAAATGTTATGAAAAAAATATAGAATTTGATACCCTAAAAATAAATTAACTGCATGCTGGGCGGAAGATTAGAAGACAACCTAAAATGTTTAGTTTATTTAACGTTTTCATGTATGATTTCACATCATACATCATACATGACATGAACAAGTCAGAACAAGATGAAAACGAAATTATTTTTAAAGTATTAAGTAATTTATAAATAAAGAATATTAAAAAATATTACAGAATATTGTTTATTAATTATTGTTAATTTATTTATTACTTTTTACAGAATATTATTTTTTATGGAGATTTTCAAGTAATTGTGGCGATTTTAGGGGTTTTTGACATAGTTTTAGGGGTAAATATTTTTGGGAGTTGGTAACACTGGGTCGGAACTGCGTCTTTTGTTTTGGCGGTTCTCCGGGACGAGCATGTGGACGCAATAACTCAAAGTTAGTATTCAGTCTCGCTTGCGGCAGAAAAGTGTGATATTTCATCGGATGAAATAATTATTGTCATAGAATACATTGTATTTATTTAATGCCGTTTGTTTATGTGTGTATTGTTGAAATTTTAATTATTTCAAAAATCTTGGTGAAGAAAGTGAAATTTTTAAAAAGTGAAAAATAAAATTAACGATTTCAACGTAGTGTGTGTATAGAGAGTTTATAAAACAAAGGATTTTTTTCGACTGGTTTCCTCAATCGTTGACCGACTACCCTAGACATCTCACTCAAGCATTGGGACTTGATATTTACGTTGCTTGTTATTGCTCCTCTACACTATGGCCCATCTTGAGCCACTGTGAGCCATCACCATTGTGTAGACGGGTATATGGCCTGTAGTGGCCTAAGTAGTGGATGATGGATATGGTGATGGCCATGGATGGCGTTTGGAGCGGTCCGAATACACACATCAAAGGAGGCTAGCATGCGCAAGTAAGCTGCGCAGCGGGTAGTGGCATGTCCACGCCATGGGCCATCTTTATTTTCTTTATCACACGCTTATCAGTGCCTGCTGCTTGTTGTCATGATAACACTGATTTTTATTGAGATATTAATTCATCGAAATATTAAATTTTTGAAATAATTAGTTTTCTATAACAAGAAATAATTGTTTATTATTAATCATGGCAAAATCGAAGAAATTATAAATTTCAACTGTATTAAATTTGAATATTAATTTTATAATTTCAATTCAAAATTTGAAATTAATTTATATCAACAATGTATGGCCCATTCATGCACATCTAGAATGGTCCATCTAGATGGACCACTGTGTGTATGCGTCCATTCAGGCCATCATAATGGTCTATGATAATGGTGACCATCATGATGGCCCACTATGAGCCATAGTGTAGAGGAGCCATTACAGTGCAGCGCGCGGCTAGTGTATCACGCAGAAACAAGTCCAACAAGTCCGCTTCATTCGAAGATTTATTCAGTTATTTTTTTTACGTGAATTACATGAACATAAGTTATTTAAATAGTTAGCATTTTATAAGTTAATAGTTTTATTATTAGTGTAAGGCATCGAAGCCTATAGTGTTAAAAGGAAAACGAGTAAACGACCCCGGAAAACAATGACTTATTTTTGGCGGTTTTTCTAGGCAGATTTTTATTGATAACTCTACGAATCTAAAATTTACTTTTAGATGTAATTATATTGGGGATATAATATTAGTACAGTTATTCATCGCCGGAAAAAAAACAATTTTACAGGTAAGTTATTTACTGAATAATCTCTTTGTAAATAGAATTTTTATAATCTATAGAAGGAAATTAATTTTTTTGACTTTAGAAATAATATTTAAATTCATTATCTACTTAATTTTGTTACAGAAGATGACAAATTAAACGAATCGAAAATCGTACAAGTAGATAATCTACTTTTATCATTTTGTCAGTTGTTACATTCATCTACTTTTATCAGTTGTTACATTGATCGTTTATGTACTGTTATTAAAACTAAAAACCACACGATGGCGATTTTTCAAAGTTTTCTGGCATGATAAACCCTCTGTAAAGATTTATCAAAGCGGAGACGAATGCTGAGCTTATTAAGGCTACCAAGTCTAAATTGTCATTGACGGACAGCGAGTATAAGGTTTTATGATTAATTCTTATTATTACTATAATACCTATGATCAATTTAGTTCATTTAATAATGTATTGGTTTATCGTTTAACTAGATTTATATGGAAGATTTCAGTGAAATAGATGACGATGAAATACTGCAAGAATTGGCTTCAACGAGCAAAGAACAACTGGTACTAATTCTTGTTCCTGATGGGATTGATTGGGATGGCGATTTATCAACAAAAAACAATCAAGTGTCTAAAGGTAAAAACTAAATTTGTATCAGTATTTTTAACTGATGTGTCTAATTAATATCAAAACATTTTAAAAGTTGAAATAATTATTTTTTTAGCGATAATCCATAATTTAAATTAATTAATTTACATGTCGAAAATCTTTAATTTCTTTATATTTATTGACTACATAAATTACAGAACAGTCTGAGACGGTTACTGAGCCAAGCGCATCATCATCACGGCGAGCTTCTGATTTAGACAATATTTATTGCAAATTGTCATCTTCGGTACAAAAATCACTCCGTACTGGAAAGTTTCTAGATTTCAATGAAAAGAAAAGTCTTATTCATGTGGTTGCAAATTATATGACAAATGATCTCAATGACACCACCCTCACAACGGCGAAGAAAATGGGTCATCGAATAGTAAACAATTACTCAGCTTCGTTTACAGTGAAAATTGGAGGTTTTTCTCTAGAAGGAGCAAGTGCGAGTCTTGGTCAGAAAATTTGTGATCGTATCAACTATGCCATACAAGGTCATCATGACAGTAGAACTTCACAGGCATATTCATTAGATCTTTCATTAGAAGACACAACAAAGAAACCAAAGGCGCATGATGAGTATGGCTGTGTAGCATACTTACCTTGAACCTTCCTTGTATTGATAGAAAACCTCTTCTGGGAAATTTGAATTAATAATTTTACTTGGAATAATTAATTTACAAGTTTGATTCATGATTTTGCAAAATCAACCAGGCACAGACTGTTTTTTAAGCTGTTATACATTAAATTTAAAGAACTACATTGAATATTTTCTGATTTTCCTGCAACTTCCAAAAAATTATTCGTAATTTCGAAAGATGCATAGACAATGAATTTACTAAGGAATTTTGTTATTTTATTACCTAGTTTAGTAATTTTACAAAATATATTTATTTTGCTGCTTTTTAAAAATAACAAAACAGGTATAATTGTTACTAGATGCATAATAAAAAGGAGTTTATAAATTTTACATAACATTGTAATATTACCAATTAACTCGACTGATAGTTGTTTGTAAAATTCAAAAGTCTAATATGTTTTCTGCAAAACTTTAAAAAAATGGTATGTATTGTATAAATATAATGTGAATTGTAATTTTACAAGACATATTGCTTTTAATAAGTTTTGTATTTTGCTAATTAAATATTTCAATTTTACAAACTATTTTTAATTAAGCTTATTTGTAAAATTACAATGTTCTTCATTGAAATCAGTATTTACGTAACAGAAACAATAAAAAATGATTTGTAAAATTACAAAGCTTGATTTCTTAAATTACAAAACTGCTTTGAGCATATACTTCCAACACATTTCTTGTAAAATTACCAAAGAAATTTTTAACAGTGTAGTCTTGTCTGTCTAGTCTTTGTCTAGTCTTGTCTGTCTAGTCTTGTCTGTCTAGTCTTGTCTGTCTAGTCTTGACTGTCTAGTCTTGTCTGTCTAGTCTTGTCTGTCTAGTCTTGTCTGTCTAGTCTTGTCTGTCTAGTCTTGTCTGTCTAGTCTTGTCTGTCTAGTCTTGTCTGTCTAGTCTTGTCTGTCTAGTCTTGTCTGTCTAGTCTTGTCTGTCTAGTCTTGTCTGTCTAGTCTTGTCTGTCTAGTCTTGTCTGTCTAGTCTTGTCTGTCTAGTCTTGTCTGTCTAGTCTTGTCTGTCTAGTCTTGTCTGTCTAGTCTTGTCTGTCTAGTCTTGTCTGTCTAGTCTTGTCTGTCTAGTCTTGTCTGTCTAGTCTTGTCTGTCTAGTCTTGTCTGTCTAGTCTTGTCTGTCTAGTCTTGTCTGTCTAGTCTTGTCTGTCTAGTCTTGTCTGTCTAGTCTTGTCTGTCTAGTCTTGTCTGTCTAGTCTTGTCTGTCTAGTCTTGTCTGTCTAGTCTTGTCTGTCTAGTCTTGTCTGTCTAGTCTTGTCTGTCTAGTCTTGTCTGTCTAGTCTTGTCTGTCTAGTCTTGTCTGTCTAGTCTTGTCTGTCTAGTCTTGTCTGTCTAGTCTTGTCTGTCTAGTCTTGTCTGTCTAGTCTTGTCTGTCTAGTCTTGTCTGTCTAGTCTTGTCTGTCTAGTCTTGTCTGTCTAGTCTTGTCTGTCTAGTCTTGTCTGTCTAGTCTTGTCTGTCTAGTCTTGTCTGTCTAGTCTTGTCTGTCTAGTCTTGTCTGTCTAGTCTTGTCTGTCTAGTCTTGTCTGTCTAGTCTTGTCTGTCTAGTCTTGTCTGTCTAGTCTTGTCTGTCTAGTCTTGTCTGTCTAGTCTTGTCTGTCTAGTCTTGTCTGTCTAGTCTTGTCTGTCTAGTCTTGTCTGTCTAGTCTTGTCTGTCTAGTCTTGTCTGTCTAGTCTTGTCTGTCTAGTCTTGTCTGTCTAGTCTTGTCTGTCTAGTCTTGTCTGTCTAGTCTTGTCTGTCTAGTCTTGTCTGTCTAGTCTTGTCTGTCTAGTCTTGTCTGTCTAGTCTTGTCTGTCTAGTCTTGTCTGTCTAGTCTTGTCTGTCTAGTCTTGTCTGTCTAGTCTTGTCTGTCTAGTCTTGTCTGTCTAGTCTTGTCTGTCTAGTCTTGTCTGTCTAGTCTTGTCTGTCTAGTCTTGTCTGTCTAGTCTTGTCTGTCTAGTCTTGTCTGTCTAGTCTTGTCTGTCTAGTCTTGTCTGTCTAGTCTTGTCTGTCTAGTCTTGTCTGTCTAGTCTTGTCTGTCTAGTCTTGTCTGTCTAGTCTTGTCTGTCTAGTCTTGTCTGTCTAGTCTTGTCTGTCTAGTCTTGTCTGTCTAGTCTTGTCTGTCTAGTCTTGTCTGTCTAGTCTTGTCTGTCTAGTCTTGTCTGTCTAGTCTTGTCTGTCTAGTCTTGTCTGTCTAGTCTTGTCTGTCTAGTCTTGTCTGTCTAGTCTTGTCTGTCTAGTCTTGTCTGTCTAGTCTTGTCTGTCTAGTCTTGTCTGTCTAGTCTTGTCTGTCTAGTCTTGTCTGTCTAGTCTTGTCTGTCTAGTCTTGTCTGTCTAGTCTTGTCTGTCTAGTCTTGTCTGTCTAGTCTTGTCTGTCTAGTCTTGTCTGTCTAGTCTTGTCTGTCTAGTCTTGTCTGTCTAGTCTTGTCTGTCTAGTCTTGTCTGTCTAGTCTTGTCTGTCTAGTCTTGTCTGTCTAGTCTTGTCTGTCTAGTCTTGTCTGTCTAGTCTTGTCTGTCTAGTCTTGTCTGTCTAGTCTTGTCTGTCTAGTCTTGTCTGTCTAGTCTTGTCTGTCTAGTCTTGTCTGTCTAGTCTTGTCTGTCTAGTCTTGTCTGTCTAGTCTTGTCTGTCTAGTCTTGTCTGTCTAGTCTTGTCTGTCTAGTCTTGTCTGTCTAGTCTTGTCTGTCTAGTCTTGTCTGTCTAGTCTTGTCTGTCTAGTCTTGTCTGTCTAGTCTTGTCTGTCTAGTCTTGTCTGTCTAGTCTTGTCTGTCTAGTCTTGTCTGTCTAGTCTTGTCTGTCTAGTCTTGTCTGTCTAGTCTTGTCTGTCTAGTCTTGTCTGTCTAGTCTTGTCTGTCTAGTCTTGTCTGTCTAGTCTTGTCTGTCTAGTCTTGTCTGTCTAGTCTTGTCTGTCTAGTCTTGTCTGTCTAGTCTTGTCTGTCTAGTCTTGTCTGTCTAGTCTTGTCTGTCTAGTCTTGTCTGTCTAGTCTTGTCTGTCTAGTCTTGTCTGTCTAGTCTTGTCTGTCTAGTCTTGTCTGTCTAGTCTTGTCTGTCTAGTCTTGTCTGTCTAGTCTTGTCTGTCTAGTCTTGTCTGTCTAGTCTTGTCTGTCTAGTCTTGTCTGTCTAGTCTTGTCTGTCTAGTCTTGTCTGTCTAGTCTTGTCTGTCTAGTCTTGTCTGTCTAGTCTTGTCTGTCTAGTCTTGTCTGTCTAGTCTTGTCTGTCTAGTCTTGTCTGTCTAGTCTTGTCTGTCTAGTCTTGTCTGTCTAGTCTTGTCTGTCTAGTCTTGTCTGTCTAGTCTTGTCTGTCTAGTCTTGTCTGTCTAGTCTTGTCTGTCTAGTCTTGTCTGTCTAGTCTTGTCTGTCTAGTCTTGTCTGTCTAGTCTTGTCTGTCTAATCTTGTCTGTTTAATCTTGTCTGTCTAGTCTTGTCTGTCAAGTCTTGTCTGTCGACTCTTATATCTCTTATCTAGTCTTATCTCTCTAGTCTATAGACTATAGTCTGTCTAGTCTTATCTATGTAGTCTTGTCTAACCTAGTCTCTCTTCTCTAATCTATTTTGAATCCAGAAAAGAAACGATTTTACCTGGTTAGTTGTACGAGGTGGTCTGTGTGTCAGGACTTGTTCGAGCGACTTTTAATGGAAACTTTTTAAGTGGCTAAAACTTTTTTGTAACGTTTATTCATAATGAGTTTGTGAACCTAATAAGTTTGTGGATAATGCGATAGTGCAAGTAAATAAGAACAATTAAACGTTTCGTTCCACACATAATTAGTAGCTTAGTGTGTGTTTGTTCCTTTTTATGACGGACAATTTTTAATGAACTTGATTAATAACTACACAGGGTGCTCGGGCTACGACGGGTGCCCCTGGGTCCGCTTGAGACCGCTCTAAAATAGACAAAAAATCACGCTGCGATATGAGATATCCGCCAGTGTATTTTGAGAGAACTCCGCCTGCATGACTGTTGGGTGGATTGAGTAGCTCAGCGGTTATGTTGCCGGTCCTAAGCCCGGATAAAGGAGCAAGGTTCCCAGGTCAGGCTAGATCCCTACCTAAGGTAAAAAAGTTATATAAGCTAACAGAACCAAAAAATTGCCTCGGAACAGGACTGATCTACCTATGACGACCGACGCGAAAAAAGGATAGAGATTTGGGGAAAAAGACTCCAGATGCACTTTGCCACTTGGAATGTAAAAACATTTAACAACAAAGATCAAGAAACACTAAAAGAACTAACAGACAACAGAATTCAAGCGCTCTACAAGAAACCAAAAAGAAGGGTACAGGCCAGATAAAGTACGCAGAATACATAGTAATTTACGGTGGAGTAGAAAAACAGGATAGCAAAAGAAGGGATGGCCATAGCAATCCACACGAAATACCAAAACTGTATACGGGAGTGTAATTACATATCCTCACGAATACTAGTCGTTAAAATGAAATCAGAAGATCAACAAATAAACATATTGTCAATCTACGCACCCGTAGGCAACAAGCAGCAACTTGAGAGAGAATCATTTTTTGACCAACTAGAATCGACAATTGATTCGATACCAACCTACGAACCGATGATAATCCTTGGTGACTTTAACGCTCGCATCGGTAATGAAATAGTACCAGGAATTAAAGATTCAACGAAAATGTGTCAAATAATAATGATAGATGATAGAATAGAGAATTAATGATAAATCTGTGCGCCTTTAATGAACTACGAATTAATAACACCTTCTTTGACCATAGACATCAGTATAAATTTACATTCTAAACACCAGGGGCCATTAATCAACAATTATTTTATGACTAATTATATTATGACTAATAGACATTTCCATCCACACCAAATACTAGATGTTAGAACGCTTAATTCAGCAGACATAGGGAGTGACCACAGCCTTCTATTCGGAAAAATTAGAATTAAATTTAAGCCACAAAGGAATTCAAGACCTACGATGCAAGAACAAAAAATCAATGTAGAATCACTATGGGACCCAACAAATAAAGAACTTTAGAAAAAAAGACTTGGGAAAAAACCCCAAACAAACCCTATAACAGAAAGGGATGACATCAATCTAACGTGGGGAAAAATCAAACACAACATAAAAACCGCCGCTCATGAAGCACTTGGAACTAGAACTGTAAAGAAGAACCATATAAATACAAATAAAACCCCATGGTTCCTCCCAGAAGTCAAAGAAAAATGAAAGTAGAAGAACACAATCATACGAGTATCGACGTAACGAGTATCGACGGATCAGGAACAAAACAAAAGAATTAGTAAGACTGATCAAAACTACAACGGTGACCATGGCTACCGACATCTTACGAGAAAAAGAAATCGACGAACGGAACGCGCATATACATACCTGAACCTCTAATCACCCACGGTGGAGGGAGGAAGTAAGGTTTATAAATTAAAATGGCCCAAATTGACCTTTAAATTGACCCAAACTTCAGACACCTTTAGAAACTAATAAATAGACATCGTCATCTTGAAGCTAAATGCCATAAGGTGGTACCAAGATGATCGTGTTCTTTCATGGGGCTACTTGTCAAGTTCACAGAATGTGCTTGCTACGACCCATTAAAAAAAATTAAGACTATCAGATCAGACTCAGTTCACAGAGAAGAGAGGTTAATGAGTTGGTTGAAACGACTCACATAAACAAAGAGGACTTCGTCAACTACTTAACTGACCTATATAGAGCAGAAAACATAGAAGAGGAACTGAACTGGGCACACCAGAAATAGTTATCAATGAAAATTCCCTAGTTGATACACCCGACGTGCAACTGGCATTGCAACAGCTAAAAAACAGAAGAAGCGCTGGACAAGACGGAACAACGAATGAACTGCTCAAATACGGCGGACAGAAACTCACACAAGAATTGACAACCCTAATTAGAAAGATTCTCTATCACCACAAAATCCCAGATGAATGGCGGATCAGCACCACTATCCTTATGTTCAAAAAGGGGGATAAGAAAATACCTTCGAACTACAGAGGAATAAACCTCTAGAGCACCACATTGAAATTGATAACAAAAGTAATAACGAAAAAAATTAACAGCCTCAGCTCGCTGGCAGATGAACAGCAGGGATTTAGGTCGGGAAGGTCTTGCACGGACGCCGTTTTTGTTATAAGACAAGTAACAGAAAAGTCGGTCGAAAACAATAAACCAGCCTACATATGTATCATCGACTATACCAAAGCCTTCGACCGCGTCCAACTAAAAGATGTTTCACATCTTCTTTACAACAGACAAATCCCACACAACCTGATAAAAACTATAGAGAACATATATGCAGTAAACCAAATACAGGCAAAGTTAGACGAAGAGCTCACCGAACCAATACCAGTTGATGGCGGTATTCGTCAAGGAGATTCATTAAGCCCGCTTCTCTTCAACATCATCGTGGACGAGATTATACATAAGGTTCTCTTATTGAGAGGATATAAAATGGGAGATGAAGAGGTAAGAATTTTGTGCTATTCCGACGACGCCCTGCTGATAGCACAGAACGAAGACGACTTGCAGAGACTCCTACACTCATTCAACCGTACAGCTGCATTTCTTAACTAGATCTCCCACCAAAACGAAGTGTATGACAACATCAAAAACACCATTGATATGTAAATTGGAGGTGGATGGAGAGGTTATTCAGCAAGAGATGAAATTAAAGTATCTTGGCGTGGAACTCTCGGGCTTTCGCGATGTTGAGGCAGAATTAAGCGAACAAACATCGAAAGCAACAAGAATAGCAGGGTGTTTGAATAGTACAATATGGTGCAATAAAAACATAGGAATTGAGGCTAAGACTAGCATCTATAAAACAACAATAAGACCCATCATAACATATACAGCAGCAACTAGACCAGAAACATCGAAAACTAAACGACTATTAGAAACAACCGAAATGAGTAATTCGCAGAATTACTCATTAAAACACTTTTAAACAGGGAAAGAAGTGAAAGAATAAGAAATACATGTGGATTCGAAGACATTAATGGCTGGGTATCTTACAGAAAAAAGAGTGGACTGACCACATAAATAGGATGGATGACAGGAGAATAGTACAAATTACTCGTGATAAATCACCACGGGGGCGCAGGAGCGTAGGGCACCTTCGAAAGATATGGAGCGACAACCTGAGCAATAGGCAAGTTGACGAAGAATAAACAGGCGATTCGCCTAAATCAAAAAGGAAGAAGAAGAAAAGTGTTTTGAGAGCTCGGCGAGTCTGCGACATTTTTCGTGCATCTGACCTCAGCCGACATGTTGGCCACGCTCGCGTTTGGTAGTTAATTTGACGTCAATCTTTATCGGGTGGTTCGATCACCGCATGGATGGCAGCATGGGCTTCTCTCCCGTCCTGAACAACTCGATTTTAGGCTTCCCATCCTTGTATTTCCACGCTCATATTATTTCTTCTTATTCCCTCCCTTAAATAGGCGACGGAAGGACGTACCACGGAGCGGGTCAGAGGTGATTGCAGCCTGAAGGTAAGTAACGGGACCATCCCGATTTGATATACAACCGCTAAATTTATCGTTAAATACAGTCCATTCACAAGGCTAAAAACACTATAGAGGATTAGACAAGTTTAAACTAGATTAAATAAGATTAAAAAGACTACACATAGCTAGACGGGGCTAGACAGGACTAGACTGGACTGGAGCGAACTAGACAAGACTAGACAAGCCTAGACAAGACTAGACTAGACAATACTAGACAAGACTAGACAAGACCAGACAAGACGAGACAAGACTAGACAAGACTAGACAAGACTAGGCAAGACTAGACAAGACTAGACAAGACTAGACAAGACTAGACAAGACTAGACAAGACTAGACAAGACTAGACAAGACTAGACAAGACTAGACAAGACTAGACAAGACAAGACTAGACAAGACTAGACTAGACTAGACATGACTAGGTAAGACTAGACAAGACTATACAAGACTAGACAAGACTAGACAAGACTAGACAAGACTAGACAAGACTAGACAAGACTAGACAAGACTAGACAAGACTAGACAAGACTAGACAAGACTAGACAAGACTAGACAAGACTCGACAAGACTAGACAAGACTAGACAAGATTAGTCAAGACAAGACAAGACTAGTCAAGACTAGACAAGACTAGACAAGACTAGACAAGACTAGACAAGACTAGACAAGACTAGACAAGACTAGACAAGACTAGACAAGACTAGACAAGACTAGACAAAACTAAACAAGAATAGACTAGACAATACTAGACAAGACTAGACAAGACTAGACAAAACTAGACAAGACTAGACAAGACTAGACAAGACTAGACAAGACTAGACAAGACTAGACAAGACTAGACAAGACTAGACAAGACTAGACAAGACTAGACAAGACTAGACAAGACTAGACAAGACTAGACAGGACAAGACTGGACAAGACTAGACTAGACTAGACAAGACTAGACAAGACTAGACAAGACTAGACAAGACTAGACAAGACTAGACAAGACTAGACAAGACTAGACAAGACTAGACAAGACTAGACAAGACTAGACCAGACTAGACAAGACTAGACTAGACTAGACAAGACTAGAAAAGACTAGACAAGACTAGACAAGACTAGACAAGACTAGACAAGACTAGGCAAGACTAGACAAGACCAGACAGGACGAGACAAGACTAGACAAGACTAGACAAGACTAGACAAGACTAGACAAGACTAGACAAGACTAGACAAGACTAGACAAGACTAGACAAGACTAGACAAGACTAGACAAGACTAGACAAGACTAGTTCTGTCTCTCTAATCTTATCGGTTTAGTTTAATTTTTGTATAGACAATTTATTGCTAAAAAGTAAAAACAAACAATTAGAGAGCAATTTAAAAAGTAATTGATATCTAAAAAAAATGAAAGAAATAATAGTGCATGATTAAACAAAATACAAACGAGCAAGGCTGTAAGATAACGCAATATAACAATAAATATCAACACAACTCGTTTAAAAAACTCATTTAAAAATAAAAATAACACCATGAAATATACTATATATTAAATACTACATACTATATATATATATATATATATATATATATATATATATATATATATATATATATATATATATATATATATATATATGTATATATCAAATATATAGTTGGCCATGAAATTCTGGAAAGTGCCAGATTTTTAATTTTGCTCCCCAGAAAAAAAGGAGATAATGAAAGGCAAAAGTTAAAAGAAAAAGAGTTAGGCAACCAACGATATTTAAATTTTTTTCAGGAAGTGGCGCCTCTGAATTGTATTTTTTTTTATCAACATCAAGAGCGCCACTAGCGACTTATAAACAAAAAAAGAGAAGAAGAACCGTTTTTATCAACAAGATTAGAAGAAAATTGATAAATTTGCGGCAACTCTTTTTAAGTTTAACATTATGTTTCTTGTATTGTTCTCGACCAGTGTTAACATTTGTATTTGTTTTTAAGTTTTCCCGGTTGTTGTGCGTTTTATAATTAAAAGTTATTGGTTCGTAACGTGTCTGTATAATTAATTCCAATCTCGACCAACACCAGGCAAAACTGCTAAGTAACTCTAACAGAGTTACAACGGTTTGAAACCGACTACTCCAAAAACCTTGGATTAATCTAGAATAACTTTAATTCCTCGCAAACTAAATTAGTTTTGATACCAAATTTGATACAAACCAAGATAATATAAATGTAAAAATATAGAAGATAATATAAAAATATAAATTGTCTACACATCGCAATTAACTGCAACCTTCAAAGTTTTGTTTTTCAGATTTGATGGAGCGATGAAGGTGGATTTCATGGAATTTTAGACATATCCTGCTCCCTACCCAAGGATACACTTTCCTCTAGTTACTTATGCACCGATCTTGTCCGCGGAGAAAGGCCACCATGAACAGATGTCCGTTTTGAATGAATTACTAACGCCTGCTTTGAGCCCAGCAACCAAGTAAGGAAATTGTGGCAAATATTTGCTAAATTTTGAGGGAATTTTAGCAAAGTATTTTGGGTTTTTTTATTGTGGAATTTCTAGCGTATGAAGTTAGTGTTACCAGTTTGGGGATTGAAACAGTAGAATTTGAGATTTAGACCGGTTTTTCCGTTTGAACGTTTTCTTCCAAGGCTGTTAATTGAGCCATCCATGCTTCGATTTACAAAATTCAAACAGATTCTTGTTCCACTAAGAAACCTGAACAAGAACAGTTTAACTCTTCTTAAAATCGCACTAGCCAAACAAAAGCTGTTGATAAAACAAATAGTTACAGTAAGATTTTCAGTTTTTCAAATAAAGTTTCTGGTGGATAACTGGCGCCACTTCCTGAACAAAATTTTAAATATCGTTGGTTGCCTAACTCTTTTTCAAACGTCTTTCCTAATTCTTTTTCAAACATTCCCCCGCGTTCGATAACTGCGTTCTACAAGGCCGATTTACAATATTGAGGCGGCTCTCGCTTCGTTTAAGAAAACATCCAAAAATGTAATGCTTACAGTTTGCAGAATTATCTAGATAGATACATCTAATTATATATATATATATATATATATATATATATATATATATATATATATATATATATATATATATATATCAATTATATAGTTGGCCATGAAATTCTGGAAAGTGCCAGATTTTTAATTTTGCTCCCCCGAAAATAAGAAGATAATAATAATGCCAACCACAACAAAACATCTGCTGCCGTACGGACTTACTACCCGTACGATGAGAGTGAATGGAATCTATTATCAGCGACTCACTCGACCTGGGCTAAAAGGCCAAGCCCACCAGCTAAAATCAACCACGAACTTTTGGCCACATAGATTAATCAAATTCGGTACAGATTAAGACTGATAAATTGTCTGCAAAATAAATCTAATTTCTAGTTTTAATCTTGAACACTAACTGAGATTTCGCTTTTACAAAGTTCACTACCCCAACTCATTGACTAGTTCCTATGGATCTACACTTAACTCAATATCTTGGAAACTAGATTAGTTAGATTAACCCCTTGAAACAGATTAAGACTAATAAATTGTCCATAAAGTAAATCTAGCTAGAATGTTAAATCTTGAAAACTGACTGAGTTTCCAAAGCTATTAGTAGCTTCAATTGATCTAGACTTACCTCAAAATCTCGCGAACTAGACAAGCTAGCTTAACCAAAATTGACACAAACTACGACTAATAAATTATCTTCAGAATAAATCTAAACAGCATATTTAATCTTTAAAACTAACTGAGACTACGCCTTGTCAAAACCGAATTTTCCAAATTGTGGATTCAACTTGATCTATCTAGACTAACCTCGATATCCTGAGCACTAGACCACCCACAACAATCAAACTTAACACGGACTACGACTAATAAACCCTCTACAAACCGCATGCATCCGCACTAATCCACCATGGGTATTAACGAAGGTATTTACCTACAACCGAAGGTTCGAGGTCGGCGAAGATGATTGGCTTTCCTGTTCCGGTCGCCGAGAAGAACATACTGAAACCCTCATCATCCGGATTCTGACTTTTCTCCTGGTTCCTTCAGTAGGTCGTGCTCTAGGCAATACAGCTCCCAAGAGGCATTGCCTATTTGGACACCAGCTTGTCCAACGTGCATAGAAATCACTTCGCGCTGAAAAGAAAATAACGAATTAATTCTAGTCTACTCTAACTCAATTCCGAATTGTATTATTTAGGTGCTAGTGAAAACTAGTCTCTTCTATCTAGATTGCTTTAGTTTCTAGACAAGCTTAAAGTTTGTCTTGTTTTCTAGTTAAATATTGAAATGCAACTTGATATCTAGACAACAAAAATCACAGCAAATATAGATAATGATATCATTTTCGTAAACCAGAAAATTAGATGTATCTATCTAGATAATTCTGCAAACTCTAAGCATTACATTTTTGGATGTTTTCTTATCTTAACGAAGCGAGATCCGCCTCAATATTGTAAATCGGCCTTGTAGAACGCAGTTATCGAACGCGGGGGGAATGTTTGAAAAGGAATTAGGAAAGACGTTTGAAAAAGAGTTAGGCAACCAACGATATTTAAAATTTTGTTCAGGAAGCGGCGCCAGTTATCCACCAGAAACTTTTTTTGAAAAATTGAAAATCTTAGTGTAACATTTTGTTTTATCAACAGCTTTTGTTTGGCTAGTGCGATTTTAAGAAGAGTTAAACTGTTCTTGTTTAGGTTTCTTAGTGGAACAAGAATCTGTTTGAATTTTGTAAATAGAAGCATGGATGGCTCAATTAACAGCCTTGGAGGAAAACGTTCAAACGGAAAAACCGGTAAAAATCTCAAATTCTACTGTTTCAATCCCCAAACTGCTAACACTAACTTCATACGCTAGAAATTCCACAATAAAGAAACCCAAAATACTTTGCTAAAATTCCCTCAAAATTTAGCAAATATTTGCCAAAATTTCCTTACTTGGTTGCTGGGCTTAAAGAAAACGTTAGTAATTCATTCAAAACGGACATCTGTTCATGGTAGCCCTTCTCCGCGGACAAGATCATTGCATAAGTAACTAGAGGAAAGTGTATCCTTGGGTAGGGAGCAGGATACGTCTGAAATTCTATCAAATCCACCTTCATCGCTCTATCAAATCTGAAAAACAAAACTTTGAAGGTTGCAGTTAATTGCGTTGTGTAGGCAATTTATATTTTTATACTATCTTCTATATTTTTACATTTATATTATCTTGTTTTGTATCAAATTTGGTCAGTCTAACTAATTTAGTTTGCGAGGAATTAAAGTTATTCTAGATTAATCCATGGTTTTTGGAGTAGTCGGTTTCAAACCGTTGTAACTCTGTTACAGTTACTTAGCAGTTTTGCCTGGTGTTGGTCGAGATTGGAATTAATTATACAGACACGTTACGAACCAATAACTTTTAATTATAAAACGCACAACAACCGGGAAAACTTAAAAACAAATACAAATGTTAACACTGGTCGAGAACAAAGTCGCTAGTGACGCTCTTGATGTTGATAAAAAAAATACAATTCAGAGGCGCCACTTCCTGAAAAAATTTTTAAATATCGTTGGTTTCCTAACTCTTTTTCAGACGTCTTTCCTAATTCTTTTTCAAACATTCCTCCCGCGTTCGACAACTGCGTTGACGAAATTATTTTCCGACGAGATGGGTAGCACTGACAGTTTTGTAATTGGTCGAATAAGAGAATATGTAATTATTGTTGCCGTTTTGATTGTTTTTGAAAAATAACAATTTTCATCAAGATATTTTGAATTAAAATTTTAAATTCTTTTGGATTTTTTTGGACTCGAAATGATCAATGGATCATTTCGAAAAAGGCATTTGCCCAAAAAATTTAGTTAGTTAATCATCATTTTCCAGCAATTTTGGCTTTTTTTATTTTATTGTTTTTAGTTTTCACTATTGCTGCCACCAGAGACTTTTTCTAGGTCTAAAAGCATTTTCGGCAAGCTCACGATAAAGTGATGTTATGTCATATCTGACAGATGCGTTTCGTTTCACTTGAAAGGGGCATAAGTCCAGGACTCGTGCCCTTTTCATTGTTTTTTAAGATGACTTGTGGTGTAGACCCATATACTCTTTTCGCATGGAATATATAAATCGCTTTAATGAATAAAATAGCGTAAAAAAGTGATATTTCAAAAAAGCGTCCCTCTCGTGTCCTTTTCGAAATGACAGGTTCAAGTGTGTCATAAAGTGATTCATTATTTTTTGCCCTAGACATAATATTGACTCATTACTTCAAATATCATCGAGTTATGTATTTAATGAGTGCTAGTGAAGGATATTAGTTTTGTTTTGCTTTTAAAAAATTTTTTATTTGTTAATTTTTAAGCACAACTTTCAACAATATGTAATGGTTGTTTCAAGGCTTAATATAAATTGTATAGAGTCCTGCATTTTTTTTTTGTAGTGAGTTCATGGTTTTTGTACTCACTTGAGCATTATATGGATTTACAAATTAATATGTTCTGTGTCATTACATATACATTCCTTTCTTTTTTTTTTAACTTTTTGCAAACTATCGCCCTCATTTTTTTTCCTAAATTCCTAAATATCCTAATGTACCCACTAAAAAATCCCCCTAAATAAATGTACCCCCAAAAAAAACCTTTACATCTTGGTTCCCCCTAATTTTGCAAAACCCACAAGTTAGCATCACTGATTGAAAAAGGTTTTAAAAAAGAGGATAAGCAGCATGGTTGTTGTGCAGTTTACCATTAAAAACGTTAGAACATATACTTGTCTAGTCTTGTCTAGTCTTGTCTAGTCTTGTCTAGTCTCGTCTAGTCTAGTCTTGTCTAGTCTTGTCTAGTCTTGTCTAGTCTTGTCTAGTCTTGTCTAGTCTTGTCTAGTCTTGTCTAGTCTTGTCTAGTCTTGTCTAGTCTTGTCTAGTCTTGTCTAGTCTTGTCTAGTCTTGTCTAGTCTTGTCTAGTCTTGTCTAGCCTTGTGTAGTCTTGTCTAGTCTTGTCTAATCTTGTCAAGTCTTGTCTAGTCTTGTCTAGTCTTGTCTAGTCTTGTCTAGTCTTCTCTAGTCTTGTCTAGTCTTGTCTAGTCTTGTGTAGTCTTGTCTAGTCTTGTGTAGTCTTGTCTAGTCTTGTCTAGTCTGGTCTAGTCTTGTCTAGTCTTGTCTAGTCTTTTCTTGTCTAGTCTTGTCTAGTCTTGTCTAGTCTTGTCTAGTCTTGTCTAGTCTTGTCTAGTTTAGTCTAGTCTAGTCTTGTCTAGTCTTGTCTAGTCTTGTCTAGTCTTGTCTAGTCTTGTCTAGTCTTGTCTAGTCTTGTCTAGTCTTGTCTAGTCTTGTCTAGTCTTGTCTACTCTTGTCTAGTCTTGTCTAGTCTAGTCTTGTCTAGTCTTGTCTAGTCTTGTCTAGTCTTGTCTAGTCTTGTCTAGTCTTGTCTAGTCTTGTCTAGTCTTGTCAAGTCTTGCCTAGTCTTGTCTAGTCTTGTCTAGTCTTGTCTAGTCTTGTCTAGTCTTGTCTAGCCAAGTCTAGTCTTGTCTAGTCTTGTCTAGTCTTGTCTAGTCTCTTCTAGTCTTGTATAGTCTTGTCTAGTCTTGTCTAGTCTTGTCTAGTCTTGTCTAGTCTTGTCTAGTCTTGTCTTGTCTAGTCTTGTCTAGTCTTGCATAGTCTTGTCTAGTCTTGTCTAGTCTTGTATAGTCTTTTCTAGTATTACCTAGTCTTGTCTAGTCTTGTCTAGTGTATTCTAGTCTTGTCTAGTCTTGTCTAGTCTTGTCTAGTCTTGTCTAGCCTTGTCTAGTCTTGTCTAATCTTATCTAGTCTTGTCTAGTCTTGTCTAGTCTTGTCTAGTCTTGTCTAGTCTTGTCTAGTCTTGTCTAGTCTTGTCTAGTCTTGTCTAGTCTTGTCTAGTCTTGTCTAGTCTTGTCTAGTCTTGTCTAGTCTTCTCTAGTCTTGTCTAGTCTTGTCTAGTCTTGTCTAGCCTTGTGTAGTCTTGTCTAGTCTTGTGTAGTCTTGTCTAGTCTTGTCTAGTCTGGTCTAGTCTTGTCTAGTCTTGTCTAGTCTTTTCTTGTCTAGTCTTGTCTAGTCTTGCCTAGTCTAGTCTAGTCTTGTCTAGTCTTGTCTAGTCTTGTCTAGTCTTGTCTAGTCTTGTCTAGTCTTGTCTAGTCTTGTCTAGTCTTGTCAAGTCTTGCCTAGTCTTGTCTAGTCTTGTCTAGTCTTGTCTAGTCTTGTCTAGTCTTGTCTAGTCTTGTCTAGTCTCTTCTAGTCTTGTCTAGTCTTGTCTAGTCTTGTCTAGTCTTGTCTAGTCTTGTCTAGTCTTGTCTAGTCTTGTCTAGTCATGTCTAGTCTTCTCTAGTCTTGTCTAGTCTTGTCTAGTCTATTCCTGCCTAGTCTTGTCTAGTCTTGTCTTGTCTTGTCTAGTCTTCTCTAGGCTTGTCTAGTCTTGTCTAGTCTTGTCTAGTCTTGTCTAGTCTTGTCTAGTCTTGTCTAGTCTTGTCTAGTCTTGTCTAGTCTTGTCTAGTCTTGTCTAGTCTTGTCTAGTCTTGTCTAGTCTTGTCTAGTCTTGTCTAGTCTTGTCTAGTCTTGTCTAGTCTTGTCTAGTCTTGTCTAGTCTTGCCTAGTCTTGTCTAGTCTTGTCTAGTATTGTCTAGTCTTGTCTAGTCTTGTCTAGGCTTGTCTAGTCTTGTCTAGTCCTGTCTAGTCTTGTCTAGTCTAGTCTTGTCTAGTCTTGTCTTGTCTAGTCTTGTCTAGTCTTGTCTAGTCTTGTCTAGTCTTGTCTAGTCTTGTCTAGTCTTGTCTAGTCTTGTCTAGTCTCTTCTAGTCTTGTCTAGTCTTGTCTAGTCTTGTCTAGTCTTGTCTAGTCTTGTCTAGTCTTGTCTAGTCATGTCTAGTCTTCTCTAGTCTTGTCTAGTCTTGTCTAGTCTATTCCTGCCTAGTCTTGTCTAGTCTTGTCTTGTCTTGTCTAGTCTTCTCTAGGCTTGTCTAGTCTTGTCTAGTCTTGCCTAGTCTTGTCTAGTCTTGTCTAGTCTTGTCTAGTCTTGTCTAGTCTTGTCTAGTCTTGTCTAGTCTTGTCTAGTCTTGTCTAGTCTTGTCTAGTCTTGTCTAGTCTTGTCTAGTCTTGTCTAGTCTTGTCTAGTCTTGTCTAGTATTGTCTAGTCTTGTCTAGTCTTGTCTAGTCTTGTCTAGTCTTGCCTAGTCTTGTCTAGTCTTGTCTAGTATTGTCTAGTCTTGTCTAGTCTTGTCTAGGCTTGTCTAGTCTTGTCTAGTCCTGTCTAGTCTTGTCTAGTCTAGTCTTGTCTAGTCTTGTCTTGTCTAGTCTTGTCTAGTCTTGTCTAGTCTTGTCTAGTCTTGTATAGTCTTTTATAGTATTATCTAGTCCTGTCTAGTCTTGTCTAGTCTAGTCTTGTCTAGTCTTGTCTAGTCTTGTCTAGTCTTGTCTAGTCTTGTCTAGTCTTGTCTAGTCTTGTCTAGTCTTGTCTAGTCTTGTCTAGTCTTGTATAGTCTTGTCTAGTCTTGTCTAGCCTTGTCTAGTCTTGTCTAGTCTTGTCTAGTCTTGTCTAGTCTTGTCTAGTCTTGTCTAGTCTTGTCTAGTCTTTTGTAGTCTTGTCTAGTCTTGTCTAGTCTTGTCTAGTCTTGTCTAGTCTTGTCTAGTCTTGTCTAGTCTTGTCTAGTCTTGTCTAGTCTTGTCTAGTCTTGTCTAGTCTTGTCTAGTCTTGTCTAGTCTTGTCTAGTCTTGTCTAGTCTTGTCTAGTCTTGTCTAGTCTTGTCTAGTCTTGTCTAGTCTTGTCTAGTCTTGTCTAGTCTTGTCTAGTGTATTCTAGTCTTGTCTAGTCGTGTCTAGTCTTGTCTAGTCTTGTCTAGTCTTGTCTAGTCTTGTCTAGTCTTGTCTAGTCTTGTCTAGTCTTGTCTAGTCTTGTCTAGTCTTGTCTAGTCTTGTCTAGTCTTGTCTAGTCTTGTCTAGTCTTGTCTAGTCTTGTCTAGTCTTGTCTAGTCTTGTCTAGGCTTGTCTAGTCTTGTCTAGTCTTGTCTAGTCTTGTCTAGTCTAGTCTTGTCTAGTCTTGTCTAGTCTTGTCTAGTCTTGTCTAGTCTTGTCTAGTCTTGTCTAGTCTTGTCTAGTCTTGTCTAGTGTATTCTAGTCTTGTCTAGTCGTGTCTAGTCTTGTCTAGTCTTGTCTAGTCTTGTCTAGTCTTGTCTAGTCTTGTCTAGTCTTGTCTAGTCTTGTCTAGTCTTGTCTAGTCTTGTCTAGTCTTGTCTAGTCTTGTCTAGTCTTGTCTAGTCTTGTCTAGTCTTGTCTAGTGTATTCTAGTCTTGTCTAGTCGTGTCTAGTCTTGTCTAGTCTTGTCTAGTCTTGTCTAGTCTTGTCTAGTCTTGTCTAGTCTTGTCTAGTCTTGTCTAGTCTTGTCTAGTCTTGTCTAGTCTTGTCTAGTCTTGTCTAGTCTTGTCTAGTGTATTCTAGTCTTGTCTAGTCGTGTCTAGTCTTGTCTAGTCTTGTCTAGTCTTGTCTAGTCTTGTCTAGTCTTGTCTAGTCTTGTCTAGTCTTGTCTAGTCTTGTCTAGTCTTGTCTAGTCTTGTCTAGTCTTGTCTAGTCTTGTCTAGTCTTGTCTAGTCTTGTCTAGTCTTGTCTAGTCTTGTCTAGTCTTGTCTAGTCTTGTCTAGTCTTGTCTAGGCTTGTCTAGTCTTGTCTAGTCCTGTCTAGTCTTGTCTAGTCTAGTCTTGTCTAGTCTTGTCTAGTCTTGTCTAGTCTTGTCTAGTCTTGTCTAGTCTTGTCTAGTCTTGTCTAGTCTTGTCTAGTCTTGTCTAGTGTATTCTAGTCTTGTCTAGTCGTGTCTAGTCTTGTCTAGTCTTGTCTAGTCTTGTCTAGTCTTGTCTAGTCTTGTCTAGTCTTGTCTAGTCTTGTCTAGTCGTGTCTAGTCTTGTCTAGTCTTGTCTAGTCTTGTCTAGTCTTGTCTAGTCTTGTCTAGTCTTGTCTAGTCTTGTCTAGTCTTGTCTAGTCTTGTCTAGTCTTGTCTAGTCTTGTCTAGTCTTGTCTAGTCTTGTCTAGTCTTGTCTAGTGTATTCTAGTCTTGTCTAGTCTTGTCTAGTCTTGTCTAGTCTTGTCTAGTCTTGTCTAGTCTTGTCTAGTCTTGTCTAGTCTTGTCTAGTCTTGTCTAGTCTTGTCTAGTCTTGTCTAGTCTTGTCTAGTCTTGTCTAGTCTTGTCTAGTGTATTCTAGTCTTGTCTAGTCGTGTCTAGTCTTGTCTAGTCTTGTCTAGTCTTGTCTAGTCTTGTCTAGTCTTGTCTAGTCTTGTCTAGTCTTGTCTAGTCTTGTCTAGTCTTGTCTAGTGTATTCTAGTCTTGTCTAGTCTTGTCTAGTCTTGTCTAGTCTTGTCTAGTCTTGTCTAGTCTTGTCTAGTCTTGTCTAGTCTTGTCTAGTCTTGTCTAGTCTTGTCTAGTCTTGTCTAGTCTTGTCTAGTCTTGTCTAGTCTTGTCTAGTCTTGTCTAGTGTATTCTAGTCTTGTCTAGTCGTGTCTAGTCTTGTCTAGTCTTGTCTAGTCTTGTCTAGTCTTGTCTAGTCTTGTCTAGTCTTGTCTAGTCTTGTCTAGTCTTGTCTAGTCTTGTCTAGTCTTGTCTAGTCTTGTCTAGTCTTGTCTAGTTTTGTCTAGGCTTGTCTAGTCTTGTCTAGTCCTGTCTAGTCTTGTCTAGTCTAGTCTTGTCTAGTCTTGTCTAGTCTTGTCTAGTCTTGTCTAGTCTTGTCTAGTCTTGTCTAGTCTTGTCTAGTCTTGTCTAGTGTATTCTAGTCTTGTCTAGTCGTGTCTAGTCTTGTCTAGTCTTGTCTAGTCTTGTCTAGTCTTGTCTAGTCTTGTCTAGTCTTGTCTAGTCTTGTCTAGTCTTGTCTAGTCTTGTCTAGTCTTGTCTAGTCTTGTCTAGTCTTGTCTAGTCTTGTCTAGTCTTGTCTAGTCTTGTCTAGTCTTGTCTAGTCTTGTCTAGTCTTGTCTAGTCTTGTCTAGTCTTGTCTAGTCTTGTCTAGTCTTGTCTAGTCTTGTCTAGTCTTGTCTAGGCTTGTCTAGTCTTGTCTAGTCCTGTCTAGTCTTGTCTAGTCTAGTCTTGTCTAGTCTTGTCTAGTCTTGTCTAGTCTTGTCTAGTCTTGTCTAGTCTTGTCTAGTCTTGTCTAGTGTATTCTAGTCTTGTCTAGTCGTGTCTAGTCTTGTCTAGTCTTGTCTAGTCTTGTCTAGTCTTGTCTAGTCTTGTCTAGTCTTGTCTAGTCTTGTCTAGTCTTGTCTAGTCTTGTCTAGTCTTGTCTAGTCTTGTCTAGTCTTGTCTAGTCTTGTCTAGTGTATTCTAGTCTTGTCTAGTCGTGTCTAGTCTTGTCTAGTCTTGTCTAGTCTTGTCTAGTCTTGTCTAGTCTTGTCTAGTCTTGTCTAGTCTTGTCTAGTCTTGTCTAGTCTTGTCTAGTCTTGTCTAGTCTTGTCTAGTGTATTCTAGTCTTGTCTAGTCGTGTCTAGTCTTGTCTAGTCTTGTCTAGTCTTGTCTAGTCTTGTCTAGTCTTGTCTAGTCTTGTCTAGTCTTGTCTAGTCTTGTCTAGTCTTGTCTAGTCTTGTCTAGTCTTGTCTAGTCTTGTCTAGTCTTGTCTAGTCTTGTCTAGTCTTGTCTAGTCTTGTCTAGTCTTGTCTAGTCTTGTCTAGTCTTGTCTAGTCTTGTCTAGGCTTGTCTAGTCTTGTCTAGTCCTGTCTAGTCTTGTCTAGTCTAGTCTTGTCTAGTCTTGTCTAGTCTTGTCTAGTCTTGTCTAGTCTTGTCTAGTCTTGTCTAGTCTTGTCTAGTCTTGTCTAGTCTTGTCTAGTCTTGTCTAGTGTATTCTAGTCTTGTCTAGTCTTGTCTAGTCTTGTCTAGTCTTGTCTAGTCTTGTCTAGTCTTGTCTAGTCTTGTCTAGTCTTGTCTAGTCTTGTCTAGTCTTGTCTAGTCTTGTCTAGTCTTGTCTAGTCTTGTCTAGTCTTGTCTAGTCTTGTCTAGTGTATTCTAGTCTTGTCTAGTCGTGTCTAGTCTTGTCTAGTCTTGTCTAGTCTTGTCTAGTCTTGTCTAGTCTTGTCTAGTGTATTCTAGTCTTGTCTAGTCGTGTCTAGTCTTGTCTAGTCTTGTCTAGTCTTGTCTAGTCTTGTCTAGTGTATTCTAGTCTTGTCTAGTCGTGTCTAGTCTTGTCTAGTCTTGTCTAGTCTTGTCTAGTGTATTCTAGTCTTGTCTAGTCGTGTCTAGTCTTGTCTAGTCTTGTCTAGTCTTGTCTAGTCTTGTCTAGTCTTGTCTAGTCTTGTCTAGTCTTGTCTAGTCTTGTCTAGTCTTGTCTAGTCTTGTCTAGTCGTGTCTAGTCTTGTCTAGTCTTGTCTAGTCTTGTCTAGTCTTGTCTAGTCGTGTCTAGTCTTGTCTAGTCTTGTCTAGTCTTGTCTAGTCTTGTCTAGTCTTGTCTAGTCTTGTCTAGTCTTGTCTAGTCTTGTCTAGTCTTGTCTAGTCTTGTCTAGTCTTGTCTAGTCTTGTCTAGTCTTGTCTAGTCTTGTCTAGTGTATTCTAGTCTTGTCTAGTCGTGTCTAGTCTTGTCTAGTCTTGTCTAGTCTTGTCTAGTCTTGTCTAGTCTTGTCTAGTCTTGTCTAGTCTTGTCTAGTGTATTCTAGTCTTGTCTAGTCGTGTCTAGTCTTGTCTAGTCTTGTCTAGTCTTGTCTAGTCTTGTCTAGTGTATTCTAGTCTTGTCTAGTCGTGTCTAGTCTTGTCTAGTCTTGTCTAGTCTTGTCTAGTCTTGTCTAGTCTTGTCTAGTCTTGTCTAGTCTTGTCTAGTCTTGTCTAGTCTTGTCTAGTGTATTCTAGTCTTGTCTAGTCGTGTCTAGTCTTGTCTAGTCTTGTCTAGTCTTGTCTAGTCTTGTCTAGTCTTGTCTAGTCTTGTCTAGTCTTGTCTAGTCTTGTCTAGTGTATTCTAGTCTTGTCTAGTCGTGTCTAGTCTTGTCTAGTCTTGTCTAGTCTTGTCTAGTCTTGTCTAGTCTTGTCTAGTCTTGTCTAGTCTTGTCTAGTCTTGTCTAGTCTTGTCTAGTCTTGTCTAGTCTTGTCTAGTCTTGTCTAGTGTATTCTAGTCTTGTCTAGTCGTGTCTAGTCTTGTCTAGTCTTGTCTAGTCTTGTCTAGTCTTGTCTAGTCTTGTCTAGTCTTGTCTAGTCTTGTCTAGTCTTGTCTAGTCTTGTCTAGTCTTGTCTAGTCTTGTCTAGTCTTGTCTAGTCTTGTCTAGTCTTGTCTAGTCTTGTCTAGTCTTGTCTAGTCTTGTCTAGTCTTGTCTAGTCTTGTCTAGTCTTGTCTAGTCTTGTCTAGGCTTGTCTAGTCTTGTCTAGTCCTGTCTAGTCTTGTCTAGTCTAGTCTTGTCTAGTCTTGTCTAGTCTTGTCTAGTCTTGTCTAGTCTTGTCTAGTCTTGTCTAGTTTTGTCTAGTCTTGTCTAGTGTATTCTAGTCTTGTCTAGTCGTGTCTAGTCTTGTCTAGTCTTGTCTAGTCTTGTCTAGTCTTGTCTAGTCTTGTCTAGTCTTGTCTAGTCTTGTCTAGTCTTGTCTAGTTTTGTCTAGTCTTGTCTAGTCTTGTCTAGTCTTGTCTAGTCTTGTCTAGTCTTGTCTAGTGTATTCTAGTCTTGTCTAGTCGTGTCTAGTCTTGTCTAGTCTTGTCTAGTCTTGTCTAGTCTTGTCTAGTCTTGTCTAGTCTTGTCTAGTCTTGTCTAGTCTTGTCTAGTCTTGTCTAGTGTATTCTAGTCTTGTCTAGTCGTGTCTAGTCTTGTCTAGTCTTGTCTAGTCTTGTCTAGTCTTGTCTAGTCTTGTCTAGTCTTGTCTAGTCTTGTCTAGTCTTGTCTAGTCTTGTCTAGTCTTGTCTAGTCTTGTCTAGTCTTGTCTAGTCTTGTCTAGTCTTGTCTAGTCTTGTCTAGTCTTGTCTAGTCTTGTCTAGTCTTGTCTAGTCTTGTCTAGTCTTGTCTAGGCTTGTCTAGTCTTGTCTAGTCCTGTCTAGTCTTGTCTAGTCTAGTCTTGTCTAGTCTTGTCTAGTCTTGTCTAGTCTTGTCTAGTCTTGTCTAGTCTTGTCTAGTGTATTCTAGTCTTGTCTAGTCGTGTCTAGTCTTGTCTAGTCTTGTCTAGTCTTGTCTAGTCTTGTCTAGTCTTGTCTAGTCTTGTCTAGTCTTGTCTAGTCTTGTCTAGTCTTGTCTAGTCTTGTCTAGTCTTGTCTAGTCTTGTCTAGTCTTGTCTAGTCTTGTCTAGTCTTGTCTAGTCTTGTCTAGTCTTGTCTAGTCTTGTCTAGTCTTGTCTAGTCTTGTCTAGTCTTGTCTAGTCTTGTCTAGTCTTGTCTAGTCTTGTCTAGTCTTGTATAGTCTTTTATAGTATTATCTAGTCCTGTCTAGTCTTGTCTAGTCTAGTCTTGTCTAGTCTTGTCTAGTCTTGTCTAGTCTTGTCTAGTCTTGTCTAGTCTTGTCTAGTCTTGTCTAGTCTTGTCTAGTCTTGTCTAGTCTTGTATAGTCTTGTCTAGTCTTGTCTAGCCTTGTCTAGTCTTGTCTAGTCTTGTCTAGTCTTGTCTAGTCTTGTCTAGTCTTGTCTAGTCTTGTCTAGTCTTTTGTAGTCTTGTCTAGTCTTGTCTAGTCTTGTCTAGTCTTGTCTAGTCTTGTCTAGTCTTGTCTAGTCTTGTCTAGTCTTGTCTAGTCTTGTCTAGTCTTGTCTAGTCTTGTCTAGTCTTGTCTAGTCTTGTCTAGTCTTGTCTAGTCTTGTCTAGTCTTGTCTAGTGTATTCTAGTCTTGTCTAGTCGTGTCTAGTCTTGTCTAGTCTTGTCTAGTCTTGTCTAGTCTTGTCTAGTCTTGTCTAGTCTTGTCTAGTCTTGTCTAGTCTTGTCTAGTCTTGTCTAGTCTTGTCTAGTCTTGTCTAGTCTTGTCTAGTCTTGTCTAGTCTTGTCTAGTCTTGTCTAGTCTTGTCTAGTCTTGTCTAGTCTTGTCTAGGCTTGTCTAGTCTTGTCTAGTCCTGTCTAGTCTTGTCTAGTCTAGTCTTGTCTAGTCTTGTCTAGTCTTGTCTAGTCTTGTCTAGTCTTGTATAGTCTTGTCTAGTCTTGTCTAGTCTTGTCTAGTCTTGTATAGTCTTATCTAGTCTTGTCTAGTATTATCTAGTTTTGTCTAGTCTTTTCTAGTCTATTCTAGTCTTGTCTAGTCTTGTCTAGTCTTGTCTAGTCTTGTCTAGTCTTGTCTAGTCTTGTCTAGTCTTGTCTAGTCTTGTCTAGTCTTGTCTAGCCTTGTCTAGTCTTGTCTAGTCTTGTCTAGTCGTGTCTAGTCGTGTCTAGTCTTGTCTAGTCTAGTCTAGTCTTCTCTAGTCTTGTCTAGTCTTGTCTAGTCTTCTCTAGTCTTGTCTAGTCTTGTCTAGCCTTGTCTAGTCTTGTCTAGTCTTGTCTAGTCTTGTCTAGTCTTGTCTAGTTTTGTCTAGTCTTGTCTAGTCTTGTCTAGTCTTTTGTAGTCTTGTCTAGTTTTGTCTAGTCTTGTCTAGTCTTGTCTAGTATTATCTAGTCTTGTCTAGTCTATTCTAGTCTTGTCTAGTCTTGTCTAGTCTTGTCTAGTCTTGTCTAGTCTTGTCTAGTCTTGTCTAGTTTTGTCTAGTCTTGTCTAGTCTTGTCTAGTCTTGTCTAGTCTTGTCTAGTCTTGTCTAGTCTTGTCTAGTCTTGTCTAGTCTTGTCACATAATAAGAATTTTTGGTGCTAATCGTTTTGATAATTTTGGGTAAAATAAGCTGCCTGGATCGCGTATTTGTCAATCTTTCAGAATGAAGTCGTTTACAATCAAAATAGTAGTAAGATAAAGCACTAACGATGAACGAATCTTTAATTTGTAAAGGTATCATTGAATCATTGGGTATATGAAATTTACTTATTAATTTATTTTTCATAGAAGCTAAGGATTTAACTGAATTGTCATATACCCCACTCCCAAGCAATAATTTCATAGTTGATTATGCCTTCAAAGTAACTATGATATATTGTTTTCATAATAGAAGGTGAAAGAGAGTTACTTAATTTTTAGTACAAAAAAGTAAAATATTCGGTTTTTTCAACAAGTTCAAGTACATGTTTATTCCATTTCATATGACAGTCAACAAATATTTGCAATTTTCGACCCTTTTTAATTTTAAATCATTAATAAAAAAAACTGAAATTTATTGGAACTCCATCAGCATAACTTCCAAAGGTAATAAATGTAGACTTACCAATGTTGAGTGAGAGCTGATTATCTCTTAACCAAATATTTAACCCTTCTAGCCAAAAATTCAAACAATCTCTTACCTCACCCCAGTTTCTCGCACAACCTAAAACAGCAGTGTCATCAACATAAGAGACCAGAGCATTTTCAGGCAATTCATTAAAGATATCATTAATATAAAGAATAAATAAAAGCGGTCCAAGTATAGTTCCATGAGGAACACAAATTTTGACAGATTTATGTTCACTCACACAATTATTTACTCTTACACATTGTTCTCTATTTGATAAGTAATTTTGAATTAACTGATGCGATAGTGCTCTGATGCCACATCTCCAAAGTTTATCTAGCAAAATCTTATGATTAACGTTATCAAAGGCTTTGGCAAAGTCCAAGAATACTAATACTGTTTTTAGATTTTTATAAATACTATTATAAATAAAATTTGAGGTAAAGGCAAGCGCATCATCAGTACCCCTATTCTTCACGAAACCAAATTATTTATTTGAGATTAAGTTAGTTTTAGAACAGAAGCTATATAATCTGTTGTATATAATTTTTTCAAAAACTTTAGCTAAATTGGAAATAAGTGAAATAGGTCTATAGTTAGTCGTTAAGTGCTTATTACCAGACTTAAAGATCGGAATTATATCAGCTTTTTTTAACGAAGTAGGCCATATGGCTCTACTGATACATTTATTAAAAATATGTTCCAGTGGGAAACAAATATCATTGACTATTTTAGATCATTGACGAGTTTAAGAACTTTACTATTAATCCTATAAACCCCACCAGCTTTATCCTTCATTGTCAGAACAATCTTTTGAATTTCAAATCTGTCTGTGGGCATTAGAAAGATACTATTGCAATTAAACTTAACTGTTTTTTTCAACATTAATTGTATTGTTGCTTATTTTACTAGCTAATTTTTCACCAATATTACTAAAAAAGTCCACAACACTCTCTGCAATAGAATCACTTTCAGTAATAATTTCCTCTTTACAAATAATGAGATCAATATCCTTTGCCACGTTATTGTTCTTACCTAGTTTACCATTAACATATTGCCAAAGTTTTTTTCTGTCATTACCAAAATTTTTTACCCTATTACTTTCGTAATTACATTTAGCTAATTTAATCAACCTATAAAACACTTTAGAATATGTTTAGTATTGGTTCTTAAGTTAATTATTATTTTATCTAATTTCCAAATATTGTACAATAGTTCTTTGGTTTTGCTAGAAATCATTAGCCCCTTTGTAATCCACTTACTACGAGGTTTCATATTACAACTTTTTTTTCACTTTAAACGTAGTCATTTATAATTGATTTTATTTTATCTGTAAAAACAACGAAGAATTTATCTGGGTCTTGGATTTCCAGCAGAGATGACCAGTTGAGTTTCTTACTCAGATTAACGATTTTAGATTCATCCTTTTTATGTGTTTTGTTTGTGTTTATACCAAAAGTGACGAAGATGGGGTAGTGATCAGTAAAAATGTTAGTATACGTAAACGACTTAACATTATTCAAGTTTAATTTGACAAGAAAGTTATCGATACATGTTCCACCAAAATCATTAGGTCTAGTAACACCACTAAAGTAAGGGATGTATCCCGAATCAAGGAGATAAGATAAGAAATCATCAGCTATTTGATCAGAAGACATTAAGTTAATGTTAAAGTCACCCACAATAGCATGATTTTTTCCATGGCTTTTAGAATTGATAAATTCTGCGATTGAGGTAACAAATACTTCCTTAATGAAATCATGGCAACGATATTCTCCTGATTTTTTAATAACTTTATTGTTCCTTAACTTGATTACAGTAGAAATAATTTTTAAATTACCAGTTTCTTCAATTGTAGTACTAGACTGCAATGATCGTTTAATGTACATGACAACTCCATCAGCTTTATTTATATTGCCGTGATTATAAAAACTGTTGTAATCCTTTAGTATAAAAAAGGGGAAGCAAGGTAATGACCAGTTCTCAGAGCATACAATAACATCATGCTTAACATTTAGATTCCTAATAAATAATTTCAGGTTTTCAAAGTTGGCATTTAAACCTCTAACATTGAGATGCAATATTAACAAGTTCTCTTCACACATATAATTATTTAAAGTGGTTGAGGTACACAATTTATCTTAAATTTGTTGATAATTGTCTTCCATAGATGATTGAGTTATGAGTTTATTGGTAATAATGATTTCTCCTGATTAGGTATCCTACCTAAAAAGTTAGGTACTTTTGGTAATGTAGGCTAGTCAATGTCGTTAAGTAATTTATGGTACCTGTATTTTAAATATTCACAGCTATTCATATCATTAGGGTAGTGAGCAGTGCATCTGTTTTTGTTATATAAGTTATTATAGTGAACACAGTTAAGACATCTTATAACATTTAAGTTACAATTCATAGTTGGATGATTGCCAGCACACTTTAAGCACTTAACTTCATTCGCACAGTTTTTACTACTATGATTCAACCTACCACATTTGAAGCATATACTCAGGTTAATCATGTCAAAAACTTTACAACATTGATATCCAATATATATCTTGTGCTTATGATGTAGTTATATAAGTCAGCTGAAACTTCCATGATCACAGTTCTTTGTCTGGCTGGATTTTTGTACTCAGATATTAGGGTGAAATTACCATTTATCATAAAAAAGTTTCTGTTTTTGATATCCTCAGTTAATTCTTCTAGGCTCATATCATTATCAACATTAGGTATTTTTAATCGAGGTGACTTGATACTTTGTAGCTCAACATTATAATCCGTACTCATTTTATCATTCAATATAACAGTAGTTTTTTGTACGTCCTCTTTATATTTGCACTTAATAAAAACCTCCCCTTCCTTATTAGTAAATATTTTTTTTATAGGAACTGATACATCACTTAACAATTTGTTCTTCACATTTTCAGCTGTTTTGAGATTAATCTTATTTTTAGCTTTGATCATAATACTCGGAACCACTTCTCTTATGTCTCTCATTTTGTTTTTTGTGATATCAGCATAGGAACGATTACTAAAATCATTGCAGATCACTTTTTTTGCGTCCATCAGATCTTTTAACAGGGCATTTTTATCCTCAAGTTCCTTGTTTTGCTGTTTTAGTAGCTCATTTTCTATTTTTAGTGACACCATTTCAACTTCAACAACAGAATCATCTAAGCCAGGGCTTCTTAAACTTTTTTCATTCGCGACCCCATTTACCATTGTGTTTTTTTTTCGCGACCCCATTTATGATTCAATATTAATACGATTTAGTATTTGATGAAATATATTACTATTTTCTCCTTGAAGAGACAAGTTTAGATCCTTTAATTTCTCGAATATATCTGATAGATAACACAGCTTGAATAGCCACAGGTCATTTTGAAAAAAAGTAGCAAGATCACATTTTTGTTCGGTAAAAAATATTTCGATTTCGTCCTTTAATAATAATAATCTTCTTAAACTTTGACTTCTTGATATCCATCTTATTTCTGCATGTGATAATAAATTTGTATAGTTGGAGTCCGTATCCTTACAGAGATTTGAAAATAAGCGGCTGTTAAGGGCATTGCTCTTAATAAAATTTATTAAGACAGACTGTCCAAGAGAACAAACCGGAACAAAGTGAGGTATTTCGGGCACGTCTCCAGAAGACCGAATGCATTAGAAAATCTGGTGGTTCAAGGCAAAGTCGACGGACGAAGGTCACGAGGAAGATCTCGAACCCAATGGGTAGACGGAATTAGAAGCTTGACTGGACTCTCTCTCTGCATGAGGCCACAGAACTAGCACAGAACAAAGAAGAGTGGAAAATTACTTTAAAAATGGCAGAAGCATAGTGCCACCAAACACTTGTGAGGGTAATAGGACCGAGGAGAAGCACATCGTTCAATTCTGGTGCTATTTTTTGCTGCGGAGGCCTCCCCAGGAATAAGGCAGGGAGTAAAAGTTATATGATCATATTGAGCAGCTTGAAAAAATGATTTAAAACCAATATTTTGGCCCGTCCTCGCTTTTGCATTATCCGTGCATACTCCGCAGCAATTTTTCCATTCTAACCCTTCAGCTTTTAAAAATTCGTCAACTTTACAATATATGTCTTTCCCTCTAGCATGGTCTTTCAAAGGACGACAAAATAACAATTCCTCCTCTACGTTTTCTTTCTAAACATACCTGACATATACTAAACACTGAGCAAATTTAGTAATATCAGTTGTTTCGTCCAAATGAATTGAAAATATTTGGCTTTCTTTAATGTTTGTGATAAGTTGCACTAATTGATCCTTGTTAGGTTCAGAAATTCTATTTGCGACCGTGTCGTTTGACAAAGGAACAAGATAATACAAGATCTTCTCCAATCGTGAAAGGATTTTTATTTTTAGCAATACAGTATGCAACTTCATACGACGCGAGTAAATATTTTTCATTAACGGTCACAATTTTTGAAAAGATTTTATATCTTTATATAAAGATTTTAATAGTCTTTCAAAATATTCTTTTGGTTTATTGGCATACGAGGTATGCTTTGATTCAAGATGCCTTTTTCAATTTGATGGTTTCATACTTTCCGTAGCCAATAATTTATTGCATATCAAACAAATAGGTTGTTCATTACCATTACAATTTTTAAATGTAAAGCCGAATTGACGAAAAGACTCGTTATATTTTCTTTTTCGCACATTAGATGCCTGTTTGTCGATAATAAATCCTGATTGTGAAGACTTTGTAGCATTGTCTTCTGCAATATTCAAAAATCATTTTAATCCTAAAAATACCGAATAACATACATATAAATAACCTATTGTACATAATAAAAAAAAAATTAATTACGGAATAAATAAAAATAACTATATTATTCTTGAGAGGTCCACTGTCGTATTACAATGGAACAGAGACAACTGACTACACTGGACAAGCGATAACAGTCACACTACAGTTTGTATTGATGAATCGTTGTCTCTGAAGCGTGCCATTTTCAAACTCTTACAAATGAATTTAAATATTTTACATTAAAATCTCGCGACCCCAAGATTTCGCAAAGCGACCCCATTTGGGGTCGCGACCCATAGTTTAAGAAGCCCTGATCTAAGCAGATTTTTTCTCTTGTTGGAATTAAAGAAATTTTATTACTAATATCTTCTTTAATTTTCTCTTTCTCATATAATTTCGTTTGTGTAATGATTTTACGTGCATCCTCACCTAAAACAACGTTTTCAAAACTGCAACTTGGATGGTAACTTGGACTTCATCAGTTTTTGGTATCCGTAGTAGTATCAGTTTCCACTAAGTATTCGCGAGCTTGTTTCTTTAGCTATTACGTTTGTTCTGTTGATTTCTGTTCCCAAGTAGACACAACTTTCAACCTGCTCAAAGAGATACTCGGCCAAGTTATGGTCATTGTTATCGTAATGTTCTCTTCTAACTTGCATGTATTTAGTTTTTACCTCAATTATTTTCAATCCCCTTTTCTGCGTTTCATCGTCCAGCGTCAATAGTGCTTCTACATGTCAAAATGACATCATCTGCATATGCAGCAACCTGTGTTGATCGGTTGCCAATGTATCCCGTTATATTCAGCTTTCTCATGCATGCCTCTAATGTTAGGTTGAATATCATGGCGCTCAGGGCATCAACCCTGCCTCACACTGATTTCGATTTTAAAGGCGGATGTAAGTATATATATATATATATATATATATATATATATATATATATATATATATATATATATATATATATATATATATATATATATATATATATATATATATATATCATAGCGTAGTCATAATGTTGCAATAATAAATGAAATAAACTTAAATTTTAGGGATAGATAAACTTTTTCAAAATACCAAAATATTGGTTGTATTTTATATTAAAAAAATATGCAATTGAACATATGTGAATATTTGTTCATTTTTAAACTAAAATAAAACCTAGGCATATTGAACTAGTCAAAGAAACAGATTAAAGCATAATAATTTGTCTCGAAAACTTATTGTTGGCTCACGCCAACATTCTACGATAAATACATACAACAGTGTTCTCAGTGCGAGCAACCATACTATAATTATAGTAGATATACTATAATTACACTCTCTTTTACTATATACTATAATGTTAAAATCATAATGTTAAAATCTACTATAAATTTTTGAATCACGTATTTAATACTAATAGCTAATAATTTTATCGAATATTTTTTTTTTCAATTTGTATTTTGGCGCAAAAATTATCCGCTGTTGATACAGCAGGATACATTTCAATTCAGCGCTCGTAGTGTACAATGCAGAGACAAATATCTAAAGAGAGATGCGACACTTACTAAGGAATTTCTGTGACGGAAGTTTGCGCCAACTGTGAACTCGTCATGGAACTAATTATGAAACGCGGGCTATATGAATGTTTTATTAAATATTTGCGATAATATAATTCATTTAAAATAGGGTGAAAATTAAAAACAGTTTGTTAAATATGTTATTTACATGTACTGATAATATATTAAATGAGGAGTCAGGAGGGTCATCCTTCATATTACTTTCACAACCAGGAACAACACATCGGAAATATATGGAATCTATTGTCTGAAAGTAAGGGATATGATGGTAATAAACCAATCATGTTTAATATAGTAAAAACATGCACACTTACCTTTCAATTTAGATTATAACAATGTACGGAGAATGATTTTCAAGCCTTGCACTAATAATATCTTGCAGAGACGATATCCTTTAGACGAGTCCTTTGTTTTGGGTTTTTATACCTTCTTAAATTCTTAACACATGTTCCAATTCCTCTCATATTCCCGCGCAGCACTTTTAGGGTCGGATATCAAAGCTAGTGGTAGGAATGGTCAAATTTATATTGCAACCTTGGTTGTGAAATTCCTTGACCGTATATATAACACTTGCAAATTGACAAAAACGAAAAACATATATCCAATTTAACGAATGAATATCTGACACATTGTCGACATAATCTTTAGACATTTGTCTCTGGGTGACATTTTGCTAATATAAATATAAACACCAGTTATTTATTTGAGATTTCAGGTGCTCAGTGCCATCTATCGATTAGTTTAAGCGACCAAGCCATCTATATTTTCATCATTGAATTAAAACTTCTGTCACAAGGTCACCCATTACAGTGCCCACCCCCTGGTACAATGTATCAATTACGTCGGAATAGGTGACAACGAAAGTAAAATATAACCTCGATTGTATGTACACTATATCCTCAATATTCTGTGGTCATGTAAAGGTTGGACAAGGAATTCGTTTGTTGATTTTAAAAAATGAGTGACGAATCATCAGATGAAAATACACCACCGAAGAAAAAAATCCGTGTCAACACGAAAACGTCACAAAAATTTAGAGATTGTTGGTTGAAGGAAGCAGACTTTCGGCAATGGTTAACTCGAGATCCTGAGAATATACATAAAGCTAAATGTAAATTATGTAATACTTCCTTTACCGCTAAAATATTTGTGATAAAAAATCATACCAAGTCTAATGGTCATCATTTAAATTTAAAATCATCGACTCGTCAAAAAAAGATAGATTCATTTGTCCATCAATATGCAAGTACCAGTAACTCTATCGATAATTCTGTAAAAAGAGCAGAATTAAAATTGTGTGGTTTTATGGTAGAACATAATTTATCGTTTCGCGTAATGGATCATATGACAGATTTACTGAAAAGTTGTTTCCCTGATTCAAAAATATAAGAAAATGTAAAAAATCAACAAAAGCTGCAGCTGTTATTAAAAATGTACTTGGAGAATCTCAAAAAGAAAATTTGTGCGACAAATTAAAGAAAAATAAATTTAGTATTTTGATTGATGAGTCGACAGATGTTTCAGCCGTAAAATCAATGTGTATAGTCGTCAGGTAAACTTATAACTCTAGTTTATTTCACAAAACATAAAAGTTTTTAACTAAAAATGTACACTCCAATATTTAACACTCTTATATTACAGGTTTTATGATTAAATTTGTTGAAAGGGTTCTGCATGCTGTAGATCATATTGTAAACGCGCTTAATGATCAATTTATCTATTTATTTTATCTTTTCCTAGAATGGGTGTTGCCAAACTTTACAAATTTAAATAAATTATTCCAATCAGACAAACCTATTATAGCATCAATGTATGATGAAGTTTGCCATATTTATAAAGAGTTACTAACTTGCTATATGATGAGAGACTACGTAAAGAAAACTGACATAAATGATATACAACCTTCTAACAGAGAAAAATTTTTACTATTAGATAATATATATCTAGGAGTTAAAGTCGTGAATTTTTTACAAAAACCTAAAATTTTCAAAAATAAGCAGCTCAAGAGTGACTTTTTAAATAAATGCGTACTATTGATATTGCATACGACAAGTTGCCTGGAAATTAAAAAACGTTTTGATTTCCAACATACAGTGCTATCAAAACTGAATGTATTGCAACCATCTTTAGCAATACTTGAACAAACAAGAATTTCAACGCCATCTTTATTGCCATTAATGCAGGCACTACCTCGAATACTAACTACTGATCAATATCAACTAATAGAAGATGAGTGGAGAAAATTGGCTAGTTTTGAGCTCCCTACTGATATAAGTATATTAGATGATATTGATGTGTTTTGGCACAAATTATCTACATCTGATGGAGGTGATCAGAAATATTTTAGCTTCAAGAATCTATCTAAATTCGTATTGGACGTAATAGCTCTCCCACACTCAAATGCGGATTGTGAACGTAATTTTAGTGCAATAAATGTATTAAAAACAAAAACTCGCAATAAATTACTCATATCAACGGTAAATGGTCTTCTCTTAGCTAGGCAACTTGTTGAAAACTGTATGTCTTTTGAACCATCTAATCAAGAATACTCCAAGATGAACCAGAAAATACTTTATACAAATTATAAGAAAAAACCAAGTGGTAATAAATCCAAGCTTAGCAGTAATGTCCAGAATTTACCTAATAATAACCTAATTGAACTAGTCCCAGATGATTCTGAACCCGAAGATATAAGTATTTGTATTGCTCCAAAGAAGATATAAATATTATTGGTCTTTATGTATTATAGTGAAGTGATAAAATTACTTATTATTATTAAACTAAATACTGTGCTTTATATGGTTATAAAAAGTATCAATATATTTTTTACGATTAAAGATAAATATTAATCCCTATATAAATAATAATCAATTAAGTCCGCACTAAAATTTGAAACACCCATCGAATGCGCGCCATACCTACATTGAACAAATCACAAGTTAAAGATATTTTTTATTCTATTAGTTCTAAATAAACTCAGTAATTTTAATATTACCGAACTTATTAACTTTTAATCATAATTTTAAACGATAAAATCAAATTTCACGATTTTTCTTTCTATAATTTTTTCGCACTTACTATAATTTTACGGCCCTGGTACTATAATGCCACTCTCCGTGGTTGCTAACACTGAGTGTTCTTTTAACTATAATATTCATATTTTGGTGCCGAAACCAGGGACAATAACGTATAAAGTGTTTGAGTGTTTTAATCAGAACCATAACGAAGAAAATGGATTTGTCATTAAGAAAAACGTACATAATTAAGAAAAACAACTAACGCTAATAATTAAAGAAGCAGAGAAGCCAATGAAGGAAGAAGATATTGATGTGGACAATATTCCAGTAGTTATTGCAAGCGTAAAGGCTATTCGTGATCAGCTTGGAGTTGTCAATGAAAAATTGTGCCTGTATTCGATAATGATCAACTAGAGAATGAGTGCGAAAAAATTGTGGAGTATAACGACAATGCAGTGAAGGTAATCGCAAGATTAGAACAATGAATGTATCGGCAGACGCCTGCAGACACCGACTCAACCAAAATCATGTACAAATTAGCCAGCGTTAGACTCTGGTAAGATTACCCAGGCTTGATTTAATTAAATTTGGTAATATTTCAAGTTGTCCAGCTTTTTGGGACCAGTACAATCTCGCAATTCACGAGAACAAAAATTTAGATGAGTCAAAATTTGCATATCTAAAATGTTACTTGACTGGTAAAGCTTAATAACAATTAACGGATTGACGTCAAGTCAATCGTCTTACCATGATGCAATCGGATTGCTGAAAGACGAGTACGGAAACCAAGAGCGTATTGTGGATATTTATATTCAGAAGTTACTAGCAATAAATTACTTAAAATATGAAGACATAAATAGCTTGAGAAAATTGTATAATAGGGCTACAACCGTAACTAAATCACTAACGACCCTTAGTATTTCTCCAAACCTCTATGGATTTCTAGTAAAATCGATTATATTTAAAGCATTGCCATACAATTTGAGAATTGCTTTCAATAAGCAAAAGTTAACTGATACCGACTTAAGCGATAGTAGTTCCTGTAGTGGATTTCAACAGAATAACATGACAGACGTAGATTATAATAAGAAAATAATGATATTACTGCAATTTATTAAAAAAATTGAACTATTCCCTTGAACAAGCATGTTGTTCAAGTGAATGGGACAGAAGTCAGAAATTTTCGAATAACCACAATACAGAAAGGAAAAAAGATAAAACGTTCACTGTCGCTGGTCTATTAACAAGTGTAAAAGATTATGGTTTGTTTTGTCAAGCCAGAACACATCAAACAAAAGATTGTGACTCTTTAAATTTGAATGAAAAGAATAACATTTTAAAGCAAAAAAGGCTTTGTTTTCGATGCACAGCGCAGAATCACATTTCAAAACATTGTAAAACTAGAGATTTAAGTTGCGCAAAATCTAAAAACAGACATGTAAATTCCATGTGTGATCCGAGTTACCGATAACAAAAAAGAGCTGATGTTAAACCTTGTACAGCTAATAATGAAAGTTCTTCAAGTCTATTAACAAACGGCCAATTAGAGAATGTTTACTAGAAAACTGCCTGTGCGTACATTGTATCGAATAAATCGCAAGAAGAAACATTAGCTCGAATGGTTGGTCATAAATGAAAATTTATCGCGTCAGTTGAATTTACCTATTGATGATACACATGTGACATGATGATACACAATGATACACATGATGGTACACATAAAATAGCCATACAAGCTTTGGAAATAAAACACGATCACCGGCTAGATTATGTAACAAAGTCAAAATAGTGTTAAAAGGGCAATACAGTGATGGACTTATCGAGATGGAAGCAATAGAGGTCCCTGAAATCTGTTTCGATTCTTTAGAGACGCCTTGTTTGAAGAACCCTGTCATTAGAGAATTTTCTAGAAGCCATCAGATAGCAGACATGAATCAGAAACAGCGAGTAATAGATGGAATATCATTATTGATTGGAGCGGATAAATACTGGAAAATAATTACGGGCGAAACGTACCAATTAACTGAAGATTTAATGGCGGTAAATTCAAAATTTGGATGGACGTTACTCGGTTCTATTTGTTGTAACAATACTTATGAGTTGATTACAAATCTGAACTTAGTGACTATTTTAAACGTACAAACCTTTGGTGGAGAATTTAAGATAAAGAACTTTTGGACTCTAGAGACTATCGGTGAAAACTCAAGTGAAAAAGTGAATAACGGGTTTACAGAAGACTATAAAAGATAAAAATTGAATTCAAAGACGGTCCTTACGAAGTATCGTTACCGTGGAAAAGTGAACAAATATTGGACTAGAACTATTCGGGAGCATTAACGCGTGTGAAGTTTAACCAATAAACTATTTCGAAACGGTAAGCTGCACGAATATGATTGCGCGATCCGCGAATACATAAATAACGATTGTGCGGAAATCATGTTAAATAGTTTTTGTGACGCTAAAACTTATTATATGCCTCACAGACCAGTATTCTTCTTCTTCATGTGCATATCCGATTTCGGATGTTTGCGATGAGCATGACTATTTTCACTTTATTGGTTGCTATTCTGAAGAGCTCGTTCCCGTACCACGAAGTCTTCCCGTACCACGCCCTGAGATTCTGCAACCATGAAATTCTCCTCCGTCCAGGTCTTCGTTTTCCGTGTATCTTGCCTTGAATGATGGCTTGTAATAGGGCGTATCTGTCCTCGTTCCGCATGATGTGGCCTAGATATTGGAGCTTGCGGGTTTTGATGGTGTCCATGATCTCCTTCTCTTTCTTCGTCCTGTGGAGGACTTCGATGTTTGTTACCCGGTCTTTCCAAGATATTTGCAGGATACGTCTATATAGCCACATCTCAAAGGCTTCAAGCTTTTTTGTTGTTGCATCATTTAGTGTCCAGGACTCGACCCCGTAAAGTAATATTGGGAAAATGTAGCACCTCAACATGCGTACTTTACTTGAACGTAGAGATTTGCATTAGCTATATTGTCTTTGCTAATGACCATGAATTTTGTTTTGTTGTTATTAATGTTAAGTCCATATTTTTCACTAGCCGCTACAATTCTGTTCATTAGTGTTTGGAGTCCTTCAAGAGAGTCAGCGAATACCATTGTGTCGTCGGCATATCGGATGTTATTCAATCTGACTCCGTTCAGTAAAATGCCTTCTTCTATGCCTTCTAGCGCTTCATTAAAGATCTGTTCGGAGTATAGATTGAAAAGAATCGGAGAAATAATGCACCCCTGCCGTACCCCTCTAGCTATTTCAATGTCTTCTATTTGTTCCTCTTCAATTTTCATGGATGCGGTCTGTTTCCAGTACAAGTTAGTGATGATTTGTAGGACTTTGGCGTCAATTCCCACTTGTTTAAGGAAGTCTATCATTTTGTGATGTTGCACTCGATCAAACGCTTTCTGATAATCGATTAGGCATACGTAGATATCGCAGTTTACGTCTCTAGATCTTTGAAAGAGCACCTGCACTGAGAAAAGCGCTTCCCTTGTGCCTACGGCGTTGATGAATCCAAATTGATTTGCTGAGATTTGTTCTTCACATTTGTTATAAATTCTCTTGTGTATTATTTTTAGGAATATTTTGAGAAGATGACTCATGAGACTGATACTTCTATATTCCTCGCTCCGTTTTGCTCCTACTTTCTTTGGTAATACGATGAATTCCGACTTCAACCACTCTTGTGGTATGCTGCCCGAGTTGTATATTTTGTTGAAGATGTTGGTAAGTATTTTGATATGTTTGTCACTTAGCAGTTTCAGGATTTCAACTTGTATATCATCCGCCCCCACCGCCTTCCCATCTTTCATTCGTTTTATTGCTACGTCTACTTCCTCTTCCAAGATGTGCGGTCCCGTTTCTCCTTCGATGATTGGTGTTGCTATTCTCTCTTCATCTTCAAATAGTTTGTTGAGATATTCCCTCCACGTTTTCTTTTTGTCTTCTAAGTTTATGATGATTTTTCCCTCGTTGTTCACCAGCTTTCCAAAGTTCTTTTTTCTTGTTTTGCCTGTCAGTTCTCTAATTCTTCGATGCACTTTAAAATCATCATATCTTTTCTGCAGCTGTTCTATCTCTTGACATGCCTCCTCTCTTTCTCTATCTTTTGCCTTTCTAATTTCTTGTCTAATTGTCTTGTTTATTTTTCTGTATTCTTCATTGTTGTTCTTTTGTTCACGTCTCTGATCCATTAATTTTAGTATCTCGTTTGTCATCCATGATTTCTTCTTTTTATTTTCTACCTCCTTATTATGTGTCTTCTTGGCATTTTGGCTGATTTTATTTAAAACTGTTATTTGTTGTTCTACTGACGCGGTTTCCTCAATTTCTTTATTGATTTTCTCGTTTAGTTCCTTTTCTACCTCTCTTTTGATGTTAGGATCCTTCAGTATTCTCATGTTATATTTGTTATGGCTTTTGGCCTTCGTTTTCTTAAATCGAACTTTAAATTCCCCAACCACTGGTACATGGTCGGAGTTAATATCGGCACCGGGGAATGTTTTAGCAGAAGTGCAGCTATTTCTGAATCTTTTATTTATCAGTATAAAATCAATCTGATTTCTGATGAGATGGTCTGGCCTGCTGAGTGGAGATTTCCAAGTATAGAGCTTCCTTGGGGGCATCTTGAATTGAGTGTTTAGTACGACGAATTCATCGTCGTTCATTCAGACCAGTATACCGAGAAGATAAGGATACGACCAAGTTACGTGTGGTTTATGATGCTTCAGCGCATGGACCTGGTAGAAATTTTACTAAAATTTAGAATCGGCGCAATCGGCTTAATGGCGGACATTGAAAAAGCGTTTCTCCAAATATAGCGATAAAAAACGAGATCGCGATTCACATAGATTTTTATGGTACAAAAATCTTATTGATAAAAACATCGAATCAACGTTAGAGTTACCAGAATTAACATCGTATCGTATGAAGCGAGTAACATTTGGATGAGGGGCCATCCACTGATGCAATATATGTTAATATTTAGATTCATTAGCGCACATTACTTTGCATTCCATAGCATTACGTAAGTATTACACCACAGTACACAAACTTACTCTGGCATTCCTTGAAATACTTTTGAATTGTCTGAATTATGTTCACATTATATTCGCATTACGGCCACATTAGCTCCACACTACACCCGCCTCGTCATGCGCCGTGTGCAGTAGGTGTCCTACTGCAGCACGGTTAAAATTTTATTATTAATATTATACTACCTAATTTTAAACCAATTTCACTTTATTCCAAATGGCATCGGCTTCTTTCTATTATGAGGAGTTTAGTAGGAACTCACTGTCCTACAGTAGGACAGTGAGTACTAAACTCCTCATAATAGAAAGAAGCCGATGCCATTTGGAATAAAGTGAAATTGGTTTAAAATTAGGTAGTATAATATTAATAATAAAATGTCAAAATTTAATGGTAATATATAGTCCTATGAAATTAGCTACCGAATTTACAAAAATATAATATTGCATCGCAGTTCCTGGTAGATTTATATAAGGAAAATAGTTCTAGAGTACTTTGTGAAAAATTTCGCGCAATAGTTCTGTTTGCAGTTTTCAGTAGAATTCTTAGTTCTATCGAAAATCCTGATAATAGTAAAAATCCCAATTTTACTGTTTTTACTGTTAAAAAAGTTGAAAAGATTTTCGAAAAATTGAGCTTAGCCGGTGTGACGAAATAAAAAAGAAAAAATCCGCGCAATAGTTTTGTTTGAAGTTCCTGGTAGAACTCTTAGAATTCTGTCTTCGAAAATCCTTATAAAATTTTTCTGTAAAGTTAAAAATTAGAAAGATATGCGAAAAATTAACTTCACCGATGCGAACGACGAAGGGAAAAAGAAAAAAAAATCGGGGCGACCGAGCGGCGTTTTGAATGTTTCTGCTTTGTCGGCGAATAGATCGGCTTTCTCCCTTGTCGGCTTCATGAAAATCCACGCCCCGAGCTTGTAGTAAATACTTTTAGTTTGTAAATTTTAGTTAGAAAATGTGCATATTTTTTAGTAAACCAACGAATTCACATAGGAACAGAACTGTTGCGCCACTTTTTTTTGCACTTCAATGCTGAACGCGAACTTCATTAGTGAACTTTTTTTCCAATATCTTCCAATACTTGACTTCACAGAAAAATGTTACAAGGATTTTCGATAGAACTCTAAGAGTTCTACCGGGAAATGCAAACAGAACTATTGCGCGATTTTTTTTCTTCTCTTCGCCGGATCGGTGAAGTTTAATTTTTGTATATCTTTTCAATTTTTAACTTGCAGAAAAATATTATAAGAATTTTCGATAGAACTAACTGTAGGAACTGTAAACATAACTGTTTTTTTTTTAATTTTCATTCAAAACGAAATGAATCCCTTATTATTGAAAATATCTTTTGAACCAAAGTTTTAATCAAAAAATGTCAAAGGGATTTTCGATAGAACTCTTTGGGTGCTATTTAGATCCGCGAAAGATGAATAATAAAACTCTATTTAGATCCGCGAAAAGAACTATTTTTTCAATTAAATTTTTTATTTCTTTTGGAAAATGTCAATTTTTACAGAACTTTTTGCAAAATTGAGCAAGTACTCCATAACTATGGCCGAGGTGCAGTAACGCACCGCTTTTCTAAAAAGTGTTGCTAGCTCATTTTTGGTATTTTCCATTTTTTAGTACTCTAGAACTATTTCATATCTACCAGGAACTCCGATATAATATCGTATTTTTGCAAATTCGGTTGCTAACTTCCCATGACTGTCAAACATGATTTAATATTGATAAGCAATACAAAAATGCGAAAAAGTAAATATTGTAAATTTGTTGTATTTCAATCCAATTTCAATAAATGTATAGAAATTCAACACACTTGTTATTTAATGACGATACTACTAACGTGAGGTCTTCTTCATTACTAGTCTATCTTACAGGTTGCACATAGTAATAACAAGTAAATATACGCTAACGTTCAGTGCATTAGAAATTATTTTCAAATTTCCTTCGTTTACGTGGCATTACTTTGCAGTACCTAAGCATTTTAAAAATTATCTGACATCATTACGCATTACGTTTGTGATTTCTCCCAGTGCTTCACATTGGCAAAGAATTTGCATAATTACGTGACATTATTACGCATTACGCTAGTAATTTCTTCGAGAACCTCGAATTACCAAAAAAATCAGGATAATTGCGAATACATTGCAACATTTTAGGGAGTGGATGACCCCTCGCATTTGGAGTTACAACTAGTCTGTTCCTGTTATCAGCCACGTTGAAGAAGCATTTTGGTGAACTACCTGCAGCATTCAGAAATACTGCAGATACTTTAGATAAATGTTTCTACGTAGATGATCTATTACTTGCAGTAAATACTTTCAAGGAAGCTATTAATATCTATAGTGAGTCCAGGGAAGTACTTAAAGCAGCAAACATGAATCTAAAAAAACGGAGCTCTAAAAATGTGAAATTAAATGAACACTTTAACGAAAAGGAAGAATCCGTTGTAAAGAGTGAACCAAAAAGGATATTAGGAGTTTTATGGTATACAACGACTGATGAAATGCCTGTTGATATATCACATTTTATACGTAACGTGGATTTTGTTGAATGCCCTACAAAAAGAAGTGTACTTTGTAAACTATTGCGAGAATTTTCGACCCGTTAGGTGTGCTTGGACCTTACACTGTGAGAATAAAAATTATACTGCGATGTATATGGAAACAAGATCTTGAATGGGATGCTCATTTGCCCGAAAATTTGAAGTCCGAATGGAAAAAATGTTACGCTGAATTACCAGAATTGCAAATTTACATTTTCCACGCAACGCTTTAAATAACAGTAACGAAGATGTGGAATAACATATTTGCTACGCGAGCTCGCAAGCGTATGGAACCGTAGCATATTTAAAATGTCTGATAACAAATACCTGTATTTTTTTTATGGCGAAAAATCGAGTTGCCCCTTTAAATAAAAGGGGAAAAACAGTTAACAATGCCTAAACGCGAGTTAACTGCCGCATTGTGTGCAGCTAGATGTCAGGATAATATTTTGAGAAGTTCAATGTTCAATATTAAAGGCATATATATGTGGTCGGACTCAAAGATCACCCTTTACTGGATAAAAGGAAATACTAAGAGAAAGGAAGTATACATAACTAATAGAGTCAACGAAATAAGAAACTTAACAAAGGAAAAAAGAGATATTATCCTAGCAAAGACAACCCGGCTGATTTGTTAACTAGAGGTATGTCTACAAAAGTTTTACTTGCAGCAGAAATATGGTTGAGTGGACAAACTTGTTTACAAGAAAATCAAAAACAAAAGTGGCCACTAAAAAACATTGATAACAATTATTAAAAACAGGTCAACGTCTTGTTTAACCTAAGTGACATAAAAGACGATTGCAATGTCAGGATTGAACCTCTGTTTCATTTGGAGAAGTTTGAAAAACTAGAAAGAATGTTGGATGTTACAGCATATATCCTAAGATTTATTCAACTATGTAAAACTAAGAAGAAAACAACAGGTCCATTGCAAGTCAATGAAGTAAAGAAGGCTGAAATCTATTGGTTAAAATACGTACAACGTAGTGAATTTGACAAGGAAATGGAAGCACTATCTAAATGGGAAGAAATAAGTCATCGGTCAGCAATCCTGACACCTAATCCATTCTTAGATGTTGATGAAATTATGAGATTAGGTGGTAGGTTACAGGAAGTTTGCTTACCATATGAGACAAGTCATTTTGCCACAAATCACCGTACACAACAAGAGTTATCAACAGATGCCATGAGAGAGTAATGCATTATAGATTAAATGCAACCTTAATTGAATAAAGAAAAGGTTTTTGGGTTATACGTGGCAGACAAAGAGTAAAATCCATAATTTCCAAATGCAGAAAATGTAAACGACTGAATGTAAGTCAGGAAATAAACCATTCGCACCATTGCCCAAGAACAGATTAACAATGGCAAATCCATTCAAGTCTACCGGAGTAGACTTCGCAGGACCCTTGTATGTAACAAATGCTGATGCCTTTGACTTTGATCGATGACAACCGCACTTCCTCATTGGAACTAATAAAGGGGGATTTAGTATGGTCTTAACAAATACTGAAATAAGAAGAAACAATATTCTCCAGCAATGGAAGGATCGTGAATCGTAGACATCACAGTTTTGGAAGCGATGGCATACAGATTACTTACAACAATTGCGATCTGTACACCACACACCCAAAGTAAAGACCAAAGAAACAAAGAAAGGAGATGTGGCGTTGTTACACGATCAGAATTTGCCGAGACTCCAATGGAAACTTTTAAGGGTAACGGATTTATTTCAGGGTAGAGACGGCATAACGAGAGCCTGCGAAGTCCAGACGAGTAATACTATCTTCACAAGACTAGCCTGAACAAAAAATGAAAACTGCATAAGACTAGGGCAGACAAGACTAAACAAGACTAGACTAGACGAAACTAGACAGGACAGGACTAGACAAGACAAGTCTTGTCTTGTGAGACGTGTTTTGAAATATGTACTAACAAGTAACCAATACGCAAGTGGAAAAAATGTAAACAGCTGTTTTAACGCACAATACAACAGACCCGGGTACTAATAGGCGTATACTAATTGCCGTATGATTTTTTATTTTCTTTGGAGTGTTTTCTTCCGTCCTATTTAGTATATCTCGAAGCATTGTAAGAGGAATATTATCTTCTTCGTCATCGCTGTGGTATACAAGTTCCACCTCACCTGGCACGTCTTTTGGAATGGAAGAAGAAAATAAGGACCTTAATAATAAAAGTCCTTAATAAAATAAGGTCCAATAATGAAGCAACAGTCCTTACTCCAATGGTAAAGGTCAATACTATCGATGAATCGTTGAAAGACATGCAGAGAAATAAAAAGGCAACCAAACATTCTACTAATAGACCTTTTCATAGTTGAAATTGTTTGTGCGCATGCGTCAATTTCCGCCATGTTATACGTCAAAATTGCCCGATTTTTTTTACTTATAACTGTTACGGTGAAAGTACGTAGATTGGTAAATGTACACATATGCCGGTATATGTGCACATTTGTCTTCTTGGTTGGTAAATGTGAATTCAACTTACATTTACCAACTATTTCCGGCAAATGTGTACATATACCTAATGCTTTTGGTAAATGTATAGAGGTTTACTTTAACATACAACATGTGCTGTTCGACAAACCTGCATTTTTGAGGTTATTGTCGTGTTTGTTAAGTTTCAGTTTGCTATTTTATTTTCTCTAATTGTTTTTATGAGCGATTTATACAATACTTTGAAATAATATTATTATAAAATAGTGTTTAAATGAAATAATATAAATTATATTAAATACATTTTAACTTTAATATACTAATGTATTTTATTTCTGTTTATTATTCTTTTAACTTTTACCGAAATACGTTGGAAAATGTGGACTTTTACCGGTAAAAGTAGATATATGAAGTTGATCTCAAATTTAAACTCACATTTACCTATCAAATTGGTAGATGTGCACATATACCGGCAAATCTGCACATTTGCCGATTTTGTACTTTTACCGTAACATAACTAAATATGAGCCCGAAACTTTCATATTCCCGCCTTTCAAACGTGGCGGATACGCATGCGCTTAACTAACCCTAAAAAGGTCTATTAATCTTCCACATCCGCATCTATTGAAAACAAAAACCCGGCCGCCGTAGAACCTCTACAAATTGGTAACCAAGGCGTTTTAGAACCTAGAAGAAGAATTCGCGGGTCTCTCGGAAACGCCAAAGTTAGTGAGGTGGAAGGGGAGTCCGGATTCTCTGGAAGGGAAGAAGAACCAAGGAAAATATGGCTCTATGTACACGGAAAAAGTACACTCTAAATATTACAGTTTAAATAGTAGCATCGGCCTTACGAATTTGAAACTGTAAATACTAACAATTGTTTTTTTTTAAATTACAGTTTCCGGTATTATTAGTAAATAAGTTTTAAAAATTACAGTATGCGACTGCAATCTCTACAAAATTGTATTCGTAAGGCCGCTGCTACTATTTAAACTGTAATTTTTAGAGTGTACTTTTTTCCGTGTATCAAGGGCTAGAGAACACGTCACCGAGGAAATATTACTAAACTATAAAGGATCTCCCAGACCGGCGCGGAAGTTTCGCTACCGCGACCGGTGCGCGACGTGGCGGCTTATGCAAATGTTCAGATCAACAGGCACGATTTCCGCCATAGCCGCGGTAGTGCAGCGTTGCACGATAAGTACGCTGCATGCGCGGTCAGTTGTCGCCGTGTTTTGAAATGGCGATTACACAGAAGTTTCATACTTTTACAAAATATGCTATATTGTATGACCTGGATAATGAAAACTATAAAAATATATCGAGAAAAGACAAAATTTGTAAGATAGTATTAGGATGATATTCTGCCTGGGGAGGATGTTGAAAATGGGGTGAATACGTCCCTGTCGGTCTAGAACGCAGGCCCTGTGCGAGCCAATGGGCTCACGCCAACATTCTACGATCGCGCAAACGCACGAGGAGTTTAAATTCATATATCGTATAAGCAGTGTAAAAACAAAATGCAATCAAGAAAAATCAATAACCGAATGTATAGAGTTGAAAATAAAGTACAAGTGATAAATACATACAACAGTGTTTTTTTAACGATAATATTCATGTTATATACATATATCAACTCATAAAAGTTGGTGATTTTGTATGTATAAAACCTACTTAACTTGATCGAATTTGGTAATAATGAAAATGTATAGATTTTTTAGGGTTCCCTTGTTATCAACAACGAACCCTTATAGTTTCGATATGTCCGTCCGTCCGCAGTTTACCTCAGATACTATTAGAAATAGAAAGCTGTAATTTGGAATGGATATCCAGATTAGTCACGCCGACAAAGTGGTAAAATCTTGAAAAAATAAATGTTTAGTGTACCTCCTCTTCACGTAAAGTGAGGACGTTTTTTTTCTCGTCTACCCCATGGTGTGGGGCGTCGTGGGATAGGTCTTTCAAAAACATTACAGGTTTGTGAAAACAATATTTCGATTGAGGGATCCGTTTGTAAAATATCAAGCTTTAAAGTGCTAATTTTTGTTAGAGTCAACGTTTTAAATTTCACAGAAGAGACCAACTACCTGGCGAGTCACTGTCTGATTTCATTACACCAATCAAAAGTTTGTCTATAAAGGCGCGTTTCGGTGAAGCAGCCGATTTGTCATTAAGAGACAGGTCTGTGTTGGGTATTAACAGTGAATCAATCCAAAGAAGACTTCTGGCAGAAGACATTAATTTACCGTTTGAAGAAACGTGTAGGATTGCCCTGGGTGGAGAAGCTATAATGAAGACCAAACAACTTCGCAAAGCTCCGCATTGTCCAGACAATATTCCAGAGGAAACCTTCAAGGTGGAAGGCAACCCAAGGTCAAGTTCGTCAAGAGTGAGTACCCGTTCAAGTTATAGAATTCCCAGTAGCCATAGAAGTTCCGGCAGTTTTTCACCATCTGGTAGAACTTCCAGTAGCCATAGAAGATTCGGCGGTCATTCACCATCTGGTAGCCGTAATGGTGCCGGTAGCTGTTCCTCAGAAAGGATTTATTCACCTCAGCAAAGGCATCAGGACTCGGCAAGCAGAAGATGAAACGGGTGTTGGAAAAGTCATCAACCAGCCGATTGTCCAGCAAGGAGTTGGAAATGTTTTACATGTCAGAAGAAAGGACATATTTCTAGATTTTGTTGTAAGCAAGTTCAGAATTTAATTTCATCATCTTCTTCTGTAACATCAGATTTTTTTGCTACTCTAATGACCGTATTTTAGTCGATAAAGTTAAATATATAGATATTATATAAATATATAATAAAGTTGTCTTAATTTTTTGTTAGATTCGGGTAGTTCAACCACCCTTATTAGTGAAATTTGTTACTTGTCCAAATTTAGTCATAAACCATTAGAAATTTTTATTGGGGTGTGGAGAGCCGCAAACAAAGTAGAGTTGAATGTTTGTGGATATGTTGTTGTTAACGTATGTAACAGATAGTTGCCAATTATTTTAGTTAAGCATTTGTCATGTTCAGCTATTTTAGGTCGAAATTGGTTAGATGTTCTATACCCCTCATAGAGATTGGTTTTGGAAGAAAGTCACACACCTAAGTTTGATACTGTTGTTGCGTCTTCACAACAGGAAGAAATTATTGAAAGTCTAAAACGTGGGTTTCCAAGAACTTCTTCTATTAAAGACAATGAGTTGACAATTCAGAATACGGCTGTACATATCACTCTAAAAGATGATACCACACCAGTATATCACCGTGCGTACGGGGTACCGTATGCATTAAGATCAGCCTTAAGATTAAGTTTCGCAGGAATTGTCTCGATTAGAATCACAGGAAATTATTTCTAAGGCAAAAACAGTCGATTGGCCTCACCCATTGTCCGTGTTCCTAACTTTGTGTTGTGTTGACTTCAAGCGTACAGTAAATCCTCACTTGAGAATTGATCAGTATCCAATTCCAAGACCGGAGGATTTTTTTAAAAATCCTGTAGAATAGATTTAACGAATGCCTATTTACAGTTGGGTGTTAAGGAAAGTAGTAGAGAACTTTTAACAATTAATACGTCGAACGGTTTATATAGGTTAGGTTAGGTTAGGTTAATTTTCAGTTAGTCATGGATACCATCTTGAAAGATATCGATAAGTGTGCAGCTTATCTTGATGATATTTTGAATTGTGGTACTAGTAAAAAAGAATGAGAGAAAGTCTTGTTTAGGGTAATGACCCGTTTAGAAGAGTTTAATGTAAAAATGAATGTCACTAAGAGCGATTTTTTTGTAGATTCGTTGGAATTTTTAGGTTTTGTTTTGTCAAGTCGAAGAAAAAGTCCCTCAAAGTCGAAGGTAGCTAAAATTATGTCTGCACCCCCTCCACAAAATGTCACACAGCTAAAATCGTATTTCTCTATGTTAAGTTTTTATAGACAGTTTAGTAGAATGTGTCCCACTATGTTAGAACCCTTACATGAGCTATTAAGAAAGGATTTTCAGTGGGAATGGAATTCTGTTTGGGAGAGTGCTTTCGAAAAAAGTAAAGAAGTGCTGTCTGAAAATGCACTTTTAGTTTTGTTTCAACCATCAAAACCAGTTAGTTTAACTGTAGATGCCAGCGCATATAGAGTAGGTGCTGTTTTAAGTCATTTGATGACGGAGTAGTGTCCAATAGCTTTTATCTATTGGACACTATTGCGTCATTAACATCAGCTCAGAGGAATTATAGTCATCCTCTTAAAGAGGGTTTGGCAGTCATATTTAGTGTACAAAATTTCCACAAATATTTATTTGGAGGACCGTTCACTGTTTATAGTGATCATGAACCATTAAAATTCTTATTTGCTCAGAATAGGAGAGTTCCAATTTTGGCATCATCTAGATTTGTTCGGTGGTCTATTTATCATTTTGTCAGCTTATAATTTTGACATTGTTTTTAAGAATAGAACTAAAATTCCTCAAGCAGATATGTTGTCTCACATCTTCCTGATTCAATAAACCAATCAGCTGTTTGTTCATCCAACGCTAAAGATAGTGAACATTCCCTCGAGAAAGCGGATGTTAAAAGACGGTGTGTTGGTTGTTGGTAGAAAACCGAATGATATTTGGAAGACAAAAGGCCTCAAGTAAAACTAGTTGTGTAAAGTTTCGCTGTAATATGTGTGCAAGTCATTATTGCTTAAGCTGCTTCTTCCGAACGCATAACATATACAAAGCATGACCACTATTTGTATTTAAATGTATTGATGTAAATTTAAATGTATTATTATTAGAATTTAATAAAACCATAAATTTTATGTGGTTTTCTTTATTTTACTACCTTTCATTCTCTTGGAAACTAACACTCGCTCACCGCTGATAAGATAACAGGAAGTTGTTATTGCTAGCAAACATCCAGTCGAACCTAATCAACAAGCCAGAGCAGTAATCAAAAAACAATCGAAAATATATTTTAGTTGAATTAAACAATCCCTTATATATTTTAGTTTAGTATTATCTAGTTTCATTTATCTAGCCCCGTCTGTCTAGCCCCATGTATCTAGCTCCGTCTATCTAGCCCCATGTATTTAGCTTCGACTGTCTAGTCTCATGTATCTAGCCCCGTCTATCTAGCCCCATGTATCAAACCCCGTCTATCTAGCCCCATGTGGAGATAGAGAAACAAGAGAAGAAAATACTAAGAAATATCTATGGGCCGGTTCAGAAAGAGGGGATCTGGATAAAGAGACCAACAAAAGAACTGTACGAACAGACAGAGACGATTACAAACAACATCGGGAAAGCCTCATGTATCTAGTCTCGTTGATATATGCAACCAACTACACATCTCATTTGCCTCGCCGGCACCTAATTTTGAATTTTCCCGCCTCGCGTCTATTTTTTGAATTTTCCCGCGCATCTGGAAGTTCCGGAAATGGCGACCGGAAGTCAAACCCGGAAACCGGAAGTAGCAACCGGGAGTTCCAAAGGTCAAGGTCGGAGGGGGGAGGTGGTTTTAGAAGCAATCATCTTTCCCTACTAATGTCGAATTTGATAATATTGTTAACATAATAGAAAATTTATATCTACAAAAACTTAATATAGATATGGATGATCTTTATGGAGAAATTGCTTTATTAAGTTCATGATGAGATATATAATTTTAGGGGTATTTAGGAATAATCTACTGCACAAAAATGGCAGCAAGTATTTAATAAGACTGATGATAATTTTTCAAACTTAGAATAATTTATAATTAAACTTAATATAATTATAATTTTTTACTTAAGTAATTTCATTTTTACTGACTATTCCCGCCACGTCAGCATTCATAGAGTTTTTTTCTGTGATGAATAGCAAATGGCGAAACGAAAGAAACAAAGCGACTCTAAATCTTATAAAAAACGAATTATTTATTACTTATTTAATTTAACTTAAATATAGACTGTAAAGATGCTGTGCAATTGTTTAGCAGCGATAATAATTTGATAAAACTTGCGAAAAGCAATAAAAAATATGTTTTTAAAAATAAAAATAAAGAAAAATAAATTGTAGTTTTTATTTGTACTATTATGACACTATGTACTTTTTTTCTTACCTATAATACCCAATGTACTTTAATTGCAACAAAAAAAGGTGGCAACCCTAATTAAGGGTGAGGCCACATATTGTATGGAACGTGTTTATTTTATAACTATTAATATTTATCTTTCTTACGATGAGTACCGATAATATTGATATTGATTTTCTTATATCTTTAGTACAAGAAAGGCCTGCATTATGGGATAAAACACACGATGATATTAAAAATAAGTTGAGTCATTGACGTTGCGACTCCAATTTTCTCGCGAACATTTAAATTGAACATGGGAACAATGGAGGACTGTACTGTTTACTGATGAGTCTAGATTCTGCCTACATTCGCCAGATGAAAGAGGACAAGTATGGAGACGAACGGGCGAACGAATTGCGGAATCCACCTTTACTCCCGGCCTAGCCATGGTGGAAGTTCCCTTGTGGTACGAGCAGGAATATCAATGGATGCCTGTACCGAATTGGTTAGTTTAGCATACGCTATATTTAGCATACGGGAGTTTAGTATACGCTGATGACGTAGTGGTATTTGCCGAGACAGCACGTGAATTGAGAGCAGTTATTGAGGCGGTTAGAGAATATTTTGAAAGGAGGGATTTGAGCGTGAATGTGGAAAAGACTAAATGGATTCGATTCTTCGTTGATCTGTCGACGAAAGCGGACGTGTCTGCTAGCGAGTCAGTAAATCGAGTGAATAATTTCTTAAACAAACTGCATATTAATTCTAAGTGCATTTTATTAATAACAAAATGCCCAGAGATCTGCGATACAATACTCTACGCGAGAAATGCAGTGAGCTTTTTGCATTTTTTTTTTCGAGCTCGGAGTTTCAAGAGGTTCAATTATTAACTCGATCAGTAAACATTGGATCCACTTAAGGAGCATCTAACGCAAATCTAACTGAGGAAATAAAGTTAATAAGACTGGATAATATAAAATTTGTTGAAAAATTAATTGAAATTTCGTGCGATAAGCACTTGGAAACAAATCAACCGATTAATTCGTTTGAAAATTTTTTGACCGTTCTAAGTTCTAACTTGCATTCAGTGCAATTATCAATCACTATGACAACAAGATTGAGTTTGACAACTTCATTCCAAATAAATTTCAAAATGTCACGTTTTGGCAATGCGAATGTTCAAAGTATAAATGCGCTAATCAAAAAAAAAATTATCCCAGAAATACAACTTACAGTCACAAATATATCTGGGGAATATTTATTGAATTTTTCTGCGAACGAGAATATGAATTAAATGAACATAGAAGCTTAGAAGAATAATTGGCGTTGATCGACAATCGACACCAAATCGACTAAATCGACACTGGAAAAATGAAACTGACAAATGGTACGATAATGTTACCTGTTGGAAGAAATACAATAAATGGATGGACTAAATCTGCTGCTGAGGCAATTGGCTTGAATGTAAAGGACAAAAAGGTAACAAATCACTCGAATAGATCAACTGCTGTTAACGAATCAATTCGCTAACAGCAGTTGATCTTATGATACTTATAAGATGATACTTAAATTTCGATCAAGAATACCACAACAAGATCATAAATATTATGCCTGGTAATTAATGTCTTCTATAGTAGAGAACAGCAACGAATCTAATGTTAAGTTAAATTCGAATAATTGTACTTTCACTAACTGTACTTTTAATACATAAATAAATGTTTCGTTCTGTTGAGTTATAAATTTTTTTGTCAAAAAATTTTCCGCCGAATATCCCTCGGACATAGTTCCTCAAGGATCTAACAATAATTTAATTTAGTTTCTTCCCAAGGACTTACAATAATCTAATTGGGGCAGTCTGTTCTTCAAGGATTTATAACAACTTAGTCTGTTCTTCAACGATATATTGATAATTTATTCTAGTCTCTTCCTCGATATTTTATAACAGCCCAGTCTGTTATTTAAGAATGTAATAATAATTTATTCTAGTCTGTTCATCGATATTTTACAACTACTCGGTTCGGTGGTACGAACCAACAGACTCGGGTTCGTCAAACATGTATTATTAATTTAGACTTGTTCGTTCCTCGAGGATCTTTATAAATTCAATCTGTTCCTTCTGGAGGAATCAAGTCGATTCCTCAATAATATCTGCTTTTGGAATTAGAACTGAATGGTTGCTTCAGAAAATGTTTTAAAACATTGCAGTCCGTCGACGTATTAATACGTTTTATTAATACGATATTATTAATACGATAAATGCTTCAAAATTTTATGACAAATTTCTCAAGCTCGTTGGTCGGTAACAGCCCTCAGCCCTTCGGCTTCGGGCTGTCACCAAGGAACGAGCTTTCGATTGTCATAAAATTATCTATAGTCCATTTTTTTTAAGAATGCAGTAACTAGAAACCTGATTTACACTATGATAAATGTTCAATTTAGTTACAAAATTTGGCGCTAAATTCAAATATAGTTACTTGAATATAAAATTAGTAATTTAATTTTTAAATTAATGGTTTGATTTGGACAAATATCTTAATATTATTGAATAACTTATAAAATACAAACAAATAAATGGAGAAAAACGCAAAAAAATCTGAATGAAACAAACAGATCAGAGGCAAATTGTGAATTAACATGGCAGCCATTGAAAAGTAACAGCTGCAAATGTATGTGAAAAGAAAGAGAGAAAAGAGGTTGAGATGAAGAATCAAATATCGTCAGTGTGAACTTCTCCTCGATTTAAGCCAATCCGAGAACAGGGTCAAATAAGTCCTATTCCCTGTACTGCATTCTTAAAAAAATGGGCTATAGTCTATTATCAATGTCCTAGGGATATTACTACTGATAATATGCCGCAGATAATTCCGATTTCTGCTGTCAATGAAAAACAACCAGAGGTCGCTGACGTTGTATGTAGAATCCAGAATAAAGAATCTAGAAGCAGAACCCTGATATAGCAAATACCAAAACCAAAAAAGAAGAAACCGATACTGGCAAGTCAGGTGAGACTGAAATAAATAAAGAGAGATGGGAAACACAAAAACGGTACGTACGAAAATCACGACGCGCGACGATCAAATATTATAATAGGCACTAGTATGGATAATATGGAATTTAAAGCAATCACCAGGCGTGGACACCTACACGTTTCTAGGCTGGAACCTCAATTGGAAGAAGACTACGTAATTCGTTACCTAAAAAGTAAAAACTTCGAAAATGAGCACTGCACGAAGCTTGCCGCCAAGCACCCAGAGGAATATTCTTCCTTCAAGATATCTGTTCCAGTGGATAAATTAAATGAGTTAAAGAATCCTGAAATGGGGCCCGTTACACATATATAAACCGTTTTGTTCTAAATCTGGGGAGAAACAAGCTGAAAAATTAATAGCATTACCCACTAATAACAATAGTAATAACTTATCGAACGTCCAAAGAAAGAAGAAAAAAACAAACAAAGTACGAGATGGACACGAGGAAACCAGCATAATTAATCAAAATGTTCAATCAAACAAACTATTGACAAAATAGAATACATGCTCGAACAAAATCCATATTGCAATCTACTAGCTATTACTGAACATTGGAAAAGCGAAGATCAACTTTAAATATACGAAATAAAACAATTTGTTTACACAATTTGAACAATTTGAATTAACTTCTTTTTATTGTAGAGAAACAGGAAGACATGGAGGCGTCGCTATTTTCCACAAAGAGCAGAGAAATTCCAAATGAAGGGCTGACATAAACATCTTAGCGGAGAAATATGTCTTCGAATGCGCAGCAGCGGAAATCTTTATTAATACCACTCCCACAATTATAATAGTAATATATAGAGCACCCCTCACATCCTATAAAACATTTTTAGATAAATTTCATCTCCTCCTCACATTGGAAGGTGAAAAAAAGTAATATTATTTTAGGTGATTTTAATATCAACACTTTAAAAACTACAAGGATGAGTAAACAATTTATATCGCTCTTAGAATCCTTCCAATTTGCTTTGGCAATAGAGTAAACGAGTCATCCGTCGTCGGGTACCTGCATTGTCAACATCATCATAAAGACAGGTACTTCATTTAAAACTAAAACTATAAATTACAACATTTTGGACCATAACGCCAAAATGATTGGTTTTGTAAAAGAAAAGCAACCTCTAATTGTTAAATACATTAGGCTTTTTAAGCCAGATAATATGGCTTATTTCAAACAACGTTTACAAGAGGAAACAAGCTCTGAAATTTTCAATTGCCAGGAAACGCAAATAAATAATCAATGGAACATATTTTTGAGGATCCTCACACCTTATTTCAATGAAAGTTTCCCTAGAATACCCATAAACTCTAACAATTGTAGCTTACGTACGTATAAAAACGACGAAATAGCCAAAGTAAGAAAACAGATGAATATTTTACAAATGTTGGCGAAACACAATACAAAATTTATTATTTTGAAAATTATTAAAAAAAATTTCAATAAAAACCTTAGAAAATACAACGCTCTTCTGAAAAAGCAAAAGAAGACAAAAATTGAAAATCAACTAAAAACTACGGACAACTATAGTAAAACTACTTGGGATGTAGTAAACCAAATAACAAGCTTGAAGCCTAGAACAAAAGAATCATACATAATTATAGGCAAAACATTAACAGAAACAGCAATAGCTTTTAATGACTACTTCACGGATAACGCCGACAAACTTGTTAATAACCTACCAAATGTCTCTTTCTATAACAGCATACCTATTCTTATTAAAATTCTTATTATATCAATGGTAGTAGATCCAAAATTCTTATTAATACAATGGTCGTAGATCCAATAACATTTACAGAATTGTAGATCATTATGAATTTCAAAATTAAAAAGAGTGCTGGAAACGATAAGATACCTTATTATATTTGTTAGAAAACAATTTTTTTTGGGAAATATCTGAACCTTTACAGTTTATTATAAACATCTCTATCGTCTCTGGCATGCATCTTTCCAGATTTACCGAAAATTTCCACTATCACCAATTTTCAAGAAGGGAGAAAAGGCAGATTTAGAAAATTATGATGCCAATTAGCATTTTATCTTCCTTTTAAAAAATCGTTGAGAAGGTGTTCTATGTGATGATGGCATCCTTTCTACGAAAATACAATATAATCTGTGATTCTCAACATGGCTTTATAAAAGGTATCGAAAGATAAAGCTTTCAATACATAAACAATATTTATATGCAACTCGAATGCCAACATACCCCCTTAGGGATATTTTCCACCACAACATTTTATGACCACAACATTTTATTAACGAAAATTTATAACTACGGAATTAGAGAAATAGCTCTAGATTAAGGATTAAGTCGTATTTATCCAACAGAAAGCAAAGAACAAAAATCGATACACCATACAGAATCACGATATCAGACTAGAGTGGTCAAAATGGGGATACCGCAAGGGAGCTAGAATGCTCTCTCTTTTTATTCTTTATGTTAATGACTTACCCCACAACCTTTTCAAAAAAATCGAATATAACAATATTAAACTATGCCGATGACACCAGTCCTTTGATAGATAATAACTGTATCGAGGAAATTCATACAAATTCAATTTTTGCATTTAATGCCTTAGCAAATTGGTTTAATATGAATAGGTTGGTTATAAACAAGTGTAAAACTAACATGATTATATTTAAAGCAAATATAAGCTTAAAACCACATCCTTCTGGCATAAACATAAAAGGATAACTTTTTGAAATGAGACAAACAGTGAAGTTTCTAGGTATACAAATGGACAATTTACTGGATTGGTCATCCCACATTTATAGTGTGCGGCCAAAACTAAATAGAATCACATACGCTTTAAGGATATTACAACCACATGTGGGTATAGAAACACTTAGAACAGTATACTTTGCTAACTTTCATTCTCTTCTAAGATTTGGAGTAATATTTTGGGGCAGTGGTAGAAACTACGGCAGTGACTTATTCAAAGTCCAGAAAATTGCAGTCAGAATACTATTTAATCTAAACTATAAACTATCTTGCAGGGGAAAATTTAGGGCTGCTAACATATTAACACTAGTTGGTACCTATATATACGAATTGCTTATTTTTATGTTTAAACATCAAAATAAGTATAGCCAATATCTAGTTTCGCACCAGAAAAATACAAGACATCGAAGTGTACTAGTACAACATTCCTCAGCATAGACTAACACTGAATGAGAGAGGCCCATTTTTTATCACGGGTGATAATGAAAAACAAGAAAAGAAAGCTTAAAAAAAGCATTTCACTGAAAACTAAAATGCAAGTGATTAGAAGATTAGATTCTGGTGAACGTCAATCTCAAATTAGTGCTGTAATTAAAAATACGCTGGAATTAAAGTTTACAACATGCTACCGGTTGAGCTTAAAATTGTTCCAGGCCTAAGAGATTATAAACAAAAAATCTTTGAATACATCAATAACCTGGAACCATATACCATAGAGGAGTATCTTAATCCTACTAACTCTACGCTAGTGTAGAAAATTTATTTAATAAAAACTTTATTTATTGTAATTATTATTTTTTATGTTATGTATGTATTATTACTACTATATATTTTCTTTTTTTTATCACATATTTCATTTAGTTTATATCTGTATATGGTTTTTGTAATGAAATATTATTTATTTGATTTGATTCAGAAGAGGTGGGTAATTTCAAGAAAGAGCGGTTTGAATGGAGAGGGATGGAAATTGCGTAAGTGCAGAGGTTCAAGTATATAGGGTATGTATTTGGAAAGAGGTGCAGCAACAGAGAACATGTGGAATGCGTTGCCAAGAAAGCGTGGCTGGCGGCGAGGCGAATCTGGAACGGGTGGAGGAATAGCGAATTGGTTGTCTTTGGTGGAGAATCGCTGACTGCACAGCGGTATATTGAGGAGGTTTCGGAAAATTACGTAGCCTCATATTTATCGGATGCATTCGGATGCAGGATAACGGCCGCATTCCGCGAGGTGCATCAATCACAGAATACTTGGATGAAGTTGGAATAAGAAATTCAACTGGCCTGTATGTACCCCATATGAAAATCCTAGATCACGTTTGGGACATGCTGGGCAGGCGTGTTAGAGAACGTGCAGTTGCAACAAACACAATAAACGAGGTGCGTGTGGTACTTCAGGAATGTGTACCGGAATGTGTTAGGAATGTCAGAATTTTCCACAAAATGACAATCGTGAGTTCATTAGTGACATGGGCCGCCGTATGCAGGCAATAGTTAGAGCTCCAGGAGGCAACTGAAATCTAATTTAACTAAAATGTTCATTATTAATGTCTGCTAAGTTTATTTTGCAGAAATGCATTTTCTTTCATGTATACGTACAGTATCGTTTTCGCTTATTAATGTTCATTAAATAAACTTATTAAGATTAAATAGAGAAAAAGTACCATATGTTGTTTTTTCTACATCCTGGTGGTCTCTTTGATTGTAAAACACTAAAAGTTTTTTTCGAAGTACTAAAACATCAAAATTAAAAAATTACCCAATGACCCGGTTTTTTGCATTTGAGATGCACATGTCCACATGCGTGTCACAGTTTAGAAGCAGATGACGCCATGACAAAAGCAAAGTTAATTTTGACGCTAGATGCTTCATTATATGTCCATATAAGAGAAGAAAAGACGTTAATGGAATTATGGGACAAATTAAGGTCGATGTCCAACAACGTGATGTTGTCCAACAACGTGACGGAAATTGTAAAAACGGGGTATCGTATCAACATTGACGTTGATCTGGTTGGTTCGCTACTTTTGGCAGTTTTGCCGGAAAAATTTTCGCCTATGATAATGGCAATTGTGCATTCTGACATCGCCATTACATCCGAAGCCATTAAAACAAAACTGCTCGATATGGAATTTGGCAACACCGCAAAATGTGCCTTGGCTAGTAATACAAATTGACATAGTAGCAAACATCGGCATTTTCGCAACAAATGTAAGCAGTTAGATCATTATATTACAAAAACAAATGCCCGAATATTGAGTGGTCAGATTAGACAAAATTTTATCGTAAAAGCAATTACAGTAAAACAATGCTTTTGGTACATAGACTCAGATGCCAGTGCTCATTTAACTGCTAATGGAGAATGGATTGAAAATCCAAGTTCAAATTTGAAGGAAATAATGGTTGCAAATTTAACCAAAGTGCCAGTAGTATGTTCAAACGATGTTAACCTAACAACTCGGGTTTCCAACCAAGAATTACAAATTCAAATGAAAAATGTTTTATAAGTTCCAGAGTTGACAACAAATTTATTATCAATTAGCCAATTGATAAAAAAATGAAAATAATGTAGTGTTTAAGAAAAATTGTTGTAAAATATATAACAAGCAGAATAAGCTAGTTGTTATAGCAAATCTGAGTGATGGTGTTTAACTGAATATTCCTGTCAATAATATCCTCTTATTATTATTATAATCAAATTTCTTCTACCCCTTCGGATGTAGAATGTTATTGTTGTTCTATTTCATGTTTTTTCTATTATTATTTTGTTCCAGCTCTTTTTGTTTTTTATGGTTTCCCTCATCTGGGCGTTTGAGATTCCTCTCCTTTCCATGATATTTTCGACATATTTGTCCATTTTTTTTTGTCTTCCCACTTTCCTTTTGCCCGTTATTTTTGTTTGCCATATTAGTTTTGTTCGGTTGGTGTCTTCTCTTCTGTGTAGGTGTCCCAGCCATTGCAGCTGTCTGTCTTCTATTATTTTGTTTAGTTTTCTTATTTCTAGATCTCTTCTTATGTCCACGTTTCTGACTCTGTCTTTTCTGGTTACTCCGTATACTTTTCTTAGATACTTCATCTCTAGTGTCTGTATCTTGCTTTTTTGTCTCCTATTTAGCGCCCATGTTTTGCATCCATATAGCAGTGTTGGGATTAATACTGCTTTAAATATTATTAGTTTTGTTTTTATCGATATCTTCTTGTTGTTTAGTATTACCCTTTGGATCGTCTGGAAAGTTCTTGTTGCTGCTTATAGTCTGTTGTTTATTTCAACTCCGAGTTCCCCTTTGTTGTCTATTATTTGTCCTAGGTATTTAATTTGTTCGATGTGCTCTATTTTTGTGTTACTTATTTTTATTTCTTCCGTTTCTTTCCCTTCTAATATTTTCATTATTTTAGTTTTTTCTGTGTTGATTTTCAGTCCTGCTTTTGCGAGTTCTTTGGTCCATATCTTTATGTTCATTTCTAGTTCCTCGATGTTTTTCGCTATTAGTGCTACATCGTCTACAAATATGCATTCTGTGATTTCTTGTGCTTTTAGGTTTCTGTATCCTATCTGTTATTTTTTTGTTTTATCTTTTATGTTTTTCATTACCGCATCAATAGTTAATATAAATAGGCATGGGCTTAGCACTCCTCCTTGTCTTAGACCCTTTGTCGTTATGAAATTCTTGGACTTCAGGTTACCGGTTCTTATAAAGTTTTCTGTTCTAGTATATATGCTTTTTATTGCCTTTATCAGTTTTTCTTCTACTTGTTGTTCTTTTAGTGCATGCTATACGTATTCTCTATTTACTTTATCGAAGGCTTTTTCTAGATCTATGTATGCTATATATATATATATATATATATATATATATATATATATATATATATATATATATATATATATATATATTTGTTTCTGGTATTCTCTTTGTTCGTTGATTAGGTTCCTGATTGTGAATAAGTGATCTATTGTGCAATGTGCTTTTGTGAATCCGCTCTGCGAAGGTTCTAGGTTTCTTTCTATTTTTTGTCTTCCTCTGTAGTTGCTACATTCCTTTGTATCTCCTTTGTTCCATATTGGTATTATTGCTGCTCTTTGCCAGTCTGGGAATTTTAATATCCTGTTAATATCCTCGTAATAATAAGATGGCGCTTACGGGCGGCTGTGCTGCAGTTGATGTGGTGTTAAATTGTAATAAAGTCTGTAAAATTTGTGGGGATTTAATATCTAGAGGTGGATACAAATGTACTAGCTTTAACTCTCTCTACACGGGATGTACCTCTGCTCTACACGGGATATTCCTATGCTCTACACGGGAAATGCTTTGAAGCAGTGGCAAAAGTGTGTGAAATAGACAAGAAAAACAGGAGATGCAGGTTATGTATGAATGATTTAACCCTCTCATGCAGAATGTCTACTGTAGTGGAGAGCTACTATTGGTTAGTTTCAGAGCTCAACCTCTGATGCATGGAGCTCACTCCTATGGACTTCCTCTGCATAGTGGTGCTACCTAGTGGCCAAGAAGAGGATTACTATAGCTGTAATGAGCTTATAACTGTTATTAGTACAGTGTAGCTTGTACAGTGTAGACTTGAATATACCTAGTGCACATGGCCATACATTTTCCACAAGATTATTTTATGGAAATTCCTCAAGAGTGGTAAGTAAATATATTTTAATTTATTAGTATGTTACGTTTTTTTTTAGTATTTTTTTAATTATTTATTAGTATGTTATATAGTATGGTACGTTACCTAAAATGTAATTTTATTATTCAGCCATTATAACTACGTTGATATCATACAATATATAGCTGTCAACTCTAGTGGACAGCATGCATGTTGGGTATTTATTTATTCGTGTCAGAAGTACAAAACATAAAACATAAAAGATACAGTTAAAAGATACATAAAAAGGGCACAAGTACACAAATAAAGTTTGTAATTTTAAACAGCTCCTGCCCAAAGCACTTGGCCACTTCGAAAGCACTTGGATTAGCTTATATTTTTATTTATTATATTATTACCTTTTATTGTACAGCTGGATGGGCACAACGGACAGCATACGAGGTGTTGTGTGCTCCACAATCACATAGGACCGTTTGGGTTGGAAAATGCCACTTAAATAAGTAAACTTCCACCCGCAGTCTATTCAGGGACTTCCAGATTGGCCACTTATCTGTGTGGCGAGGAGGTAGAGATTCCTTAGGTTCCATCCATTCAGACAGATTGCTAGTTCTCCCCTTTCACATGGCAACTGTGCTACTGCTGCTATTCCTTGCAATGGTTGAGTAGTTGTTAGAAAGTTCTTCCTCGATTTTAATCTCTTTTCAGCAGGTTGATATCCGAAGAGTGGGTGTGTGGTCATAGTAGATGATTTACTCCTTTCGTTATTTGTAGCCACTTCATGTCTAATATCAGGTGGAGCGATCCCTGTCAGAAAGTTCACTTTATTGATGAGAGTTGGCCTCAAACAGCCTGAAATGATCCTGCAGCTCTCATTTAAGGCAACATCAACCTGCTTTGCATGAGCTGACTTGTACCATACAGGACTGGCATATTCTCCTGCTCAATAGCAAGGCCAGGGCTGTTATTCTTAATGTGTGAGGATTGTTACCCCAGTTAGTCCTTGACAGTTTATGTAGGAGACAGTTCCTCGAAGAGATCTTCTGCTTCAACTTAAAGAACTGCTCCTTGTATGTAAGTGTACGGTCTAAGGTAACACCTAGATATTTCGGATGGAAGCAATGATCTAATAACGAACCATTCCAAAATACTTCAAGCTTTCTACTAGCTTGTTTATGTTTCAAGTGCCAGGCACATACTTGAGCCTTTCTAGGATTGGGTATGAGTTGGTTCCTTTCATAGTAAGTAACAAGCTGTTCCAGGGCACGGCTCTAGTGGAGTAAAGTTTATGCTCTACGACTTCAAACTGTTCTGCTTCGGCAGTGAGAAGAAGGTCGTCAGCATAAATGAGACTTTTGCACCCTGACGGCTGTGGTTGATCGTTGGTGTACACATTAATTAAAATGGGAGAAACTTATAAGACACTTCCCGGGGGTGATACATTCTTCTGAGTTCTCCATCGGCTGTGGTGTCCTTGAAAGTCAACGAAGAACCCGTGATCTTGTAGAAGTGTTGCTATCAACATAGTGAATCCATAGTCGTCAGTTAATTTATAGAGTTTATGAAGCAGCATTCTATGGTTTACGGTATCTTATGCAGCGGAGAGATCAACAAAAAACTACAGCTGTGACCTTTTTCTTTTCGAAGCCATCTTCTATGAACTGAGTGAGGTGTAGGACTTGTGAAGTGCAGTTTTGACTGGTCTGAATCCTGCTTGTTGAGTCATTTGATATTTAAGTCATTTGATACTTTATCAGGCTTTAAAATAGCAATTACACGAGCCTTGCGCCATAATTTTGGTATCTTAAAAAATGCAAGGCAGTGATTGAAAGGATTTAGAAGCCAGATTTTCGTGACATTGCCAAAATGTTTAATTTTTTCAACACAGATATCATCCAGTCCTGCTGCCTTGCCATTCTTACATGTGCGGATAGCTGTTTCTAATTCTAGGAGGTCAAATGGTCTAGTGAGTTCACTGTTCTGATTATGATTCTTAACATCAAGTTTGAAGTCTGATTTTCACTGGGCAGTGATGTTCGTGTGTGTGGGGCTCCAAGCCTTCTGACTATTAACAGAAAAGTCAGTTTCCTCCATTAGCTTCAGCCATCTTTCTCTCTTGTTCTGTACTATCGTAGTTATTAGCTCTTGGCCTGCTGAAATGCTTACATCACTAAATGGATTATCTTCGAAGAGTGAAAGATAATTACTACTTGTGTAATGTGTCGTGTAATATGTACTACTTGTATAATATTACTTGTGTAATGTAACACATTCTGATGATATTAATAAATAATAACAATAAAATTGCAATGTCCACTTCTACATTATCTTTCATTAGCTATTGCACTAATTTATAAATGAGGATGGTGTAATTAGTTCTTTAATATTTCAATTTCAGAATATTATCGAAGATATACCTGTGGATTCGGACTGCTCTATTTCAGACGACAGTGATGTGGAAGATTATGTTATAGATATGTCTGCGAGATTACGAAATATTAGTTGATGAGAGTGATAATGAACTGGTAGATAATCCCCTAAATTGCCGCGTATGGTAAATCCGAGTGCTCGGAAGACACCAAAGAAGGTAAATCATACATAGGGCAATACAGACAACACTTTTGTGGGATCTATTCCATCCTTCAGTGGTAAGCATTCACTGATTATTCAAGGAGAAACTCCCATTGTAGACTATTTTCTTTCATTGGTGTCCAAAGAACTCTAGGAACTAATTGTATATGAAACAAATTTGTATGCATTACCAAATGGGAACGAAAATTTGTGCGTTACTGTGGCTGAATTAAAAAAAAATTCTGGGTATGAATATGGTAATGTCATACATAAAATACCCCATAATTAGGTTGTATTGGTCGTCATATGAAGGGTTGACGATGAACTTATTTGCAAATGCGATGCCAGTTAATCGTTTTCAATCGATTATGAGATATATGCATTTCACTGACAACACAGCTGTAGACCCCAATAACAGTGACACACTTTTCAAAATCAGACCCATTCTTCAGCTTTTGCAGACTTCATTTCTGAGTGCAGTTGACCCAGAAGAACATATGTCAATTGAGTAACAAATAGCAATAAAAAAGGACGTAGTGCAATAAAACAATATGTACCAAAGAAACCTAAATCGTGGGGACTCAAGGTGTGGGTTCGTGCTAGTAGCTCTGGTTATGTCTATCGATTTGAAGTGTACCAAGAAGCGAGTGGTGCTAGAAATAACATCAGTGAATTTGGTATGTGTGCCGATGTTGTTCTTCGTCTCTGTGATGATATACATCACAAAGGGCGTAAAGTGTTTTTCGACAATCGTTTCCCCAGTATTTCCGTGCTCTAGTAACTACAAAAACGTGGAATTTATGGCACTGGAACCTGTCGAGCCAATATGCTAGAAGGGGCACAATTACTGCCAACAGAGAAGGCCGGGTTTCGTTCAGATCGATCACGAACGAGAACAATATCACAGTTACGCGGTGGGTGGATAATTATTGCGTCCACATTGCATCAGCATGTCGTTGTGGACTCCTAGTTTTTATACCGGGAAGACGGAAAGGATATTCACCTTCTTGATTTTAAAGCGTCAATTGCCAGAGCTTCACGTCGGCACACATGACCAGAGCAGAATAAGAAGAGGACGACCGTGCTCAACTCCTTCTTCTTGAAGAAACGTCCAGTCGCGAAGGCTCCACCTGAGCAGCGATACCATGAAGGTAATCAATCACACGCCGAAATTAACAAATGTAAAGAATGTTAATAGACAAGAACAGGAACCATGACAAGTGCAATGAACCATTGTGCCCGGACTGCTTTGCCAACTTCCATTCAGAAAAATAAGTTGTAGCCATAAATGCATGTAGTCCACTACAGTAGACATGATCAAAAATCTGATTAAATGTATTTAAAGCAAAAATTCACTTTGTTTTTTACCACACTTATATTATGTAAAAATGTTATATAACTTATTATTCACAGTTATATAAATTTCTACACATATCACGACTCGAGTTTCGACGTTTGACGGTCATTTTCAAGTGACTTAACAAATTGATGATGTTGAATATATACCCTTATATTTTTGGTGGGGTGGGGGGGCGGTGTTTGTCCGAAGATGAGGACTTATCTGTTTGAGATTGGGTGAGATTAAAAAGTTGGGAAAAGATTAGGTCAGTTTGCTCGTTTAGGAGATTAACTAAGGGATTACGGGTTTTTTTGAAAATTTCTAATGACTCTAGGAGATTTAGTTTCGGGCCTTTGTTGCAATTATGCAAGATTTTTAGATTATCTATTTCTGGGAATTTATGATTGCATTCGAGACAATGGTTTGAAAAAGAACTAGTGTCTTTTTTCAGACCAAAAGCGCGAGAATGTTCTGAAAACCGTGTTGAAAAACTTCGTCCTGTCTGCCCTATGTACACGCTATTGCATTCGGAACAATGAATTTCGTATACGCCGGATTTTTTAATGGGATCGATTTTGTCTTTGGCATTAAACAATATGTTGGACAACTTAGAGCAGGGTTTAAATGCTACTTGAAGATTTTGCTTTCGAAGGACATTTGCGATGTGTTCGCTTGTTTTGCCAAAGTATGTCAGGGAGATGAAAGTTTTGTCTGAATTTGAGGTTTTCGGATAAATTTGGGCCATTGCGAATTGGGTTCGTTTATTATTGATAATGTTTTGGATGAGTTTTTTTGGGAAACCATTCTCTGTAGCGATTGAAATGATGGTACTTTATTCTTTGGTTCTCTTTTCTGTGGAAAGGGGGATTGAAAAGGCTCGATGTATCATTGAATGATAGGCCGCTAATTTGTGTGTTATCGGGTGAAATGATGAATACGGGATTGTAGAGTTAACATTGGTGGGTTTTCTGTATATATCAAATTCTATTTTGTTGTTTTTGTGAATCAGAGTAAGGTCTAAGAAGTTTATTTTGTTGTCTGTTTCTACCTCGATGGTGAATTTAATTTTGGGATGAACGTTGTTTATTAGGTTGAGAAATTGGTCTAATTGGCGTGTTGTACCACTAAAACACGCTATTACGTCATCGACATTCTTAGACCTTACTTCTTACTCCTATTCGTTAAATAAGATTTTGCAATTTTAAATGTGCCGCCAAAAAAAGCCCGATTGTTTTGGTTGGTAATATATATATATATATATATATATATATATATATATATATATATATATATCCCTAGAGTTAGTTGAAAAATCAATAAATGTCAAGAATGTTATGTGTCCCTTAAGGTTTTCTGGTCCGACGTACGCCATGTATGCGATGCAACGTGCAAAAATTGGTGTGCACACTCGTCCCGCGTATGCAACGTAATTTTGCATGGTTTGGATTTTTTGCGTACAATAAATAAATGTTTTTTTACAAAAAATAGCTGTAAAAACACAAAACTCAGTTTATTCATACAAAAATCGATTACTTTATCCAAAAAAAGGTTGCTTCGTCCAAAATAAAATATAAACACTCAATAATCGATTTATTCTTACAAATAATAATGGTTTAGTACACTAATTGATGGAATTGTACAAAATAATATAAATTCGTCCAAAAAAGGTTTAACTGTACAAAAAAGGTTGATCCATCCAAAATTTGATTGCTCTTTACAAACAATTGTTTTATATAAAATACAATTATTTCTTCCAATAAACGAATAAAATGTCCAGAATTGAACCGTTGTGAAAGAGGAATTGAATTGTTAATCAATTTTTTACATCGGTCCAAACAGTCAACAGATATCAGAAATCAATATTTCAGAGTAAAAAACAAAGAAAACCTGAAAAACTGCAATGGTTTGGAAGAGTACAATTCATATCAAATTTCAATGTGGATAGTGACTCAAAACATTAATAAATGGGAAGAAGCTTCCTGTTCAGAGAGGTTTATAATTTGTTTATAAACTATGTGGTATATGTGGTATATGTTTATAACCTATGTAGTTTATGAAGAATTAAATATGAAAGTACGGAATTCTCTTGAAACTGTACAAAGTTCCATTGACACTTAAATAATAAACTCCATTGGGATAGAAGCGAAAACGTGGACGACCTTCAAAAACTAAGTCAGCATTAGTTGTTGTCAATGAAGTTAAAATATAAAATATATAAATAATTAACCAACACATAATAAATAACACATATTATATTAATAAATTTATTTAACAAGTAGTTTTTAGAAATTAATATTGTTATATACTCGCATTGGCCACCGTATCGCTTCTTCTCATGAACCTCTCAACTGCTGCTTCGGGTGTTCAGCCCTCGCTAGGTCCATCAAGTATGCCCCTGCTTGTCTCAAACGACACAGTTTCAAGTGTCTTCTTCGGCACTCTAGTTTGGATGTAAGCTTCGATGTTTGGTGTTATTCCAATTTGCTGGTTATATCTGCTGTGGCTTTTTGTAACCACCCTGTCCAAGTCATCACATACGGGATAATCTTGATTTTACACTTATATTTGTGAAATTGCACTCGCTAGCAATGTCGTACTTATGCAGTTTCGTTGTCTCAACAGTTTGCAGCTGATCCTGGCTTGTTATTCCAATTTCAATGATAATAGCTTCGTTTCGTTTCTTATCAATCACTAGAATATCTGGCAGGTCATGTGCTACTATACAGATTATATAGCAAATAATATAAAATAAAACATAATATATTACATACAATAGATTATAGGTAATAGTTTTTTGATTCTAGTTCAAATTTTATATCAAGCAATTTGTTTTTGTGTAAAGGGCAATCAAGGATGTATGAATCAAACAACCTTTTTATGCACACGTAAACCTTTTTTAGGTGAATTGATTTTATGTTGTACAATTATTGTTAGTAAAAATCATAGTTTGTACAAAAAAAAACAAATATTGGATGATTACATTTTATTTTGGATGAATTAACCTTTCTTTGGATGAAGTAATTTATTTTGTACGAAGTAACCGAATTTTGGATTGATTAATTTATTTTGTATTTATCCAGCCATTGTTTGTAGAACTTCATCCATTTATTGTATGTTGAGTTTTGTATACTTGTAATCGAATATTGGATGAATAAATTTTAAGCGATTTTGCATCAGACGCTGTTGTGATTTCTCAGAACGTGCACTAGTGCGTCTGTCAGTCATGTTTTATGATTCTGATAGCGAGTTTGAGGAAGATTATCCATTTATTGAGTTAAAAACAAAATCTAAAGTTAAGAAGAGAAGATATTGGGTTCATGAGTTAAATAAAGAAAGGAAAAAGTTGGATAATACCATACATTAATGGAGAAACTGAAATCTGATGAAGAACGATTCTTTATGTACTTTCGCATGTCTAAAATACAGTTTGAGGAGATTCATAGTATTATTGAATGTGGCATAAAAAAAGAACATACACGTCTTCGGAAACCAATTAGTACTAGAGAAAGACTAGCAGTTTGTCTACGGTATGTATTCTCTATTTAATTCATTGCAGTTACCTGTATAATTTGTATGGTTGATAGGTATGGTATATAAGTAATACAAATGAAAATGTTTGTAATTGAATGTTTTTATTCCATATCGACATTTTCATAATAAATGCGAATATTTTCTTTATTACCAGCAGCTTCTGATGGTAGGTATTATGTATATTTATTGCCCTTACGGGTTTATAAATTGAATCCAAAATTTACTAAAACTAACATCGAACATAATATAAATAAGAATAATAATAAAAAGAGAAAAAGAAAAAATACCCATTAAAAAAAAAAGAAACATATGTTGCTCAAACTAAAAACAAAAAAAAACAAAAAAAGAAAGTCACTTAATTCCTATCCCTAAACCCCGATTACCGGCTTCCCTCCCCACATATTGCTCTTCTTCTCTCCTCAACTTTCTTCATCCAATCTATCCCTCTTCCATCCTCGTTTAAAATCTCTTCTCTACACTCGTCCCTTTCTCTCATTTCTGAACATTCGTTCAGCAAGTGTTCTATTGTCTCCTTGTTTTCTCCACACATCCTGCATACTCTATTCCTATCCTCCATCCAAAATTTATTATCTCTCTCTTCATTTCCACATCTGAATCTTGCTATTGTCACTCTCTCTTTTCTACTTTCTCTTCCTAGGTACTTTGGCAGTTCTTCCGTTATTATTTTTTCATATTTCCCATTGTACCTAGACTCCCTAATTCTTGCTCTCCTTTCTTGCCTTTGCACATCTCTATCTCTCTGGACCAATTCCTCTGTCATTACTCTACCTCTCTCTCTCATTCTTTCTATCTCCGCTGCTGCATACCCGTTTCTTTCTAGATATGCTTCCCTCTCTTTCCACACCCCCTTTCCTATTTCTTTTCTTTTTTCTTTGAGGCACTCTTGCAGAATTCTGCACTCTCCTCTCTCTATCACTCTCTCCTCAAAACTTATTGCTCTCTTTCCTGCTTCTATTCTTATTCCATCTCTCTTTGTTTCCTCCATCACTATATACCCCGGGGTCTCTCTACCTAGTCCTAGCACCCATTTCAAATATTTTTCTTGCACCCTTTCCAGTCCTTCTAGCTCTCTCCATCCCCATATTTCCGCTCCATACATCATCACACTTTTCACCAGGCTATCAAACATCATCACTCTCCTTCTATAGTCGTGTCCAAATTTTCTCTCTCCTATTCCCCATACCACTCCTAGTATTTTATTGGCTTTCTTTACTAACTCTCTCACGTGTGCTGTTTCAGTATTTCTCTTATTAAACACGTACCCTAGGTATTTAGATTCTTTTACTTCTTCAATTTTCTCCTTCTCCCATCTCCACTCAATTACTCTTCTCCTGCCACCCCCTTTTCTAAACACCATCATCTTGGACTTCTCCACATTCACTGTCAGATTTTTCCTCCTCATATATTTCTCCATGTTTCTTATCATTTCTTTCATCCCTTTCTCGTCTCTCGCTAGCACCACCAAATCCACACTTTTTCTTTGCCCACCACAACCCCACCCGTCTGCGCCTTGCTGAACATCTCCTCTATGTCTCCAATAAATGCTGCAAACAGGCTGGGGCTTAGTGGGCAGCCTTGTCTCACTCCCTTATGCGTATTAAAACCTTCGCTCACCCTTTCACCAACTCTCACTCTACTTATTGTTTCTTCATAAATCTCTTCTTATTTTGATATCAGATGCTCCTTTATCCTTTTCTTTCTCAGGCATTCCCACAGTGCCTCTCTTGCTACATTATCAAAGGCCGCCTTCAGGTCCACAAATAATGCATACATCTTGCCGCCCCTCTTTTTTATCTCATTCCCTACTATGTGATTCAAGATGTATACATTATCCATGGTCCCTCTTCCTTTCCTAAATCCCGCCTGTCCGTCTGGTATCACACCTCGCTCCTTCAATTCCTTCGTCAATCTCTCTTCTACAATCATTGCATATATCATATATGCCGTATAGAGCATGGTGATACCCCTGTAATTGCTTGCTGTTTCCCTTTCTCCTTTCTTATATATGGGGCATATTATCCCCTCTTTCCACTCCTGTGGGAAGCCCTCTCCATTCCACACTCCATTCATTATCTCCAACAGCCTGTCAGCTTCCCTTTCAGTTCCATATATCTACGATTCATTCTGTATACAGTCCCTCCCCGGTGCCTTTTTCTTTTTCAGTTTACTCAGTTGTTCTAATTCTTCTCTTGTTATCTCTTCTATTTCTCCCACCCTGTGTTGACTCTTTTTCTTTTCCTGTCTGATTTCATCACCACCCAGCAGCTGACTGAAGTTCTTTCTCCATTCCTCCATAGTAATTCTATTACTCACTCTTTCTACTTTTTTCTTTCTTTCCCTATTTATGTATTTCCATACCTCTTCTTCCGTCTTTATGCCTTTCATCTTTGGTTCTTCTTCCATCCATTTCTTTTGCTTCTTCTCCTTGCATACTAATTTGTACCTCTTGCGTGCTCTCTTGTAATCCTCATTACTTGCTTTTCCTCTTTTCCAATTTCTTAATTTCTTTCTTACTGATTGCTTCCCTTCCCTGCATTCTTTATCCCACCACTCGTTTTTCCAAGACCCCACCTTCACTCTTGTCTCTATCACTTTTTTTTCTGTTGCATTTTTTACGTGATCACCCAGTTCTTTCACTTTTTCGTTTATCCCTTCCTCTTCGTATCTAGCCTCCCTAAGTCTTGTTCTATAATTTTCTATTGCTTCTTCCGTCCAGATATTCTTCACAATTTTTCTTCTAACATCCTTCTCACTTCTTCTATTTTTCTCTCTTCCTTTTGTCTTCACTTCCAATGGCATATGATCCGAATCGACTCTTTCTCCCACCTTGAATTGTTCTATTTCATCCCATGCTTCTTAATTCACCATAACATAGTCAATAACTGTCTCCCCTCTTGGTCCGATATATGTGTACTCTCCTTTCTCATCTCCTATGCTGTTTCCATTAAGTATGTCCCACCCTCTTTCTTCTACTAGACTAATCAGTAGTCTCCCTTCGGCGTTTTCTGTTGCGTCTTTTGTTGGTCTTCTTTCTATTGTTGTTTGTTCTTCTTCTAGCCGTATTCCCTTTTCTACAATTCTTGCGTTAAAGTCCCCCCCAATCACCAGAGTTCCCTCGTCTTGCTGTTTTACTCGCTCTTCTATCATTCTCTTCGTTTCTTTCATACTTCTGCTGTATATTGTTATAATTCTCCATTTTTTCTGTCTAATTTTCACCGTTCTTTCCATAATGCCTCTTTCTTCTTTTGCTTCGGTTCTGTTTTCTTCTTCCAAACCCTTTTTCACTCCCATTATTATCCCCCCTTTAGCTCTCCCTTTCCTGCTTACCCTCTCTGCAAATTGACACTTCCACTTAAACTCTTTCGGCATTATTTTTTCCAATTTTTCCCACCCCTTCTCTTCCACCCACGTTTCTACCAATCCCACTACATCAAATTTTCCCAAATATTCCTAAAACTCATTGTCTTTGTTTTTTTATCCCCGCTGTGTTCCAGTATACTATTCTTAATTGCTCCGTTTCTTCCTTATTCCTCTCCATGTTCGTTTTCCGTTTTCTGTCCTGTCGTCTTTTCCTTGTGCTCTTATTCAAAAATTTGTTGTGTTTAACTCCCCCTTTTCATCATCCCACTTAAAGCCTTTTCCGTCTATCCATATCTTTTTATAACCGACTTTCACCCACCGTCCTTTTTGTCGCTCTTCTTTGGCTAGCGCTCTTAATTCCTTCTGTATGTCTATTTCCTTTTTTGTCAGATCGTCTGATTGTCTTTCCTTCTTTGTCAGCAGCTTCTGATGAAACTAGGGTATTTGGCATCCAACAAAATACGATGGGGAAGAGTATGATGTGTGGGTTTGTGAAAAAGTACTAGAAGCAGCATTTCCAATATTGTGGCTATGGCTCCTTATCTGACTATTAATATTAATTGGTGTTTTCAATATATTTTCTTGTGACTCCAGACGTTTGAGCTCTGCTTCACTTATAACTTTAAGCAAATCCATTTTAATTTGAATTTGATCCAGTTTTGGAAGTTTTTTCACCGATTTACTCATACTTAATAAAAGTATATAAATCATCCAGTTCCTGGTTTTTTTGCCTTATTTCTTGAGAGCTTTTCATCATTTCTTTATTATTGTTAATCTCTACGTTTATTATGGTTAATAAAACTTTTATATAAAAATTATCCTTTCTTATAAAACGAAAGTGTTTGTTCATCAAAACAAGTTCAATTCTAATACTACTACACAATATTTACATTAGTTACAAAACAGAAAGAGAAAAGTTTCTTTTTTTAGTTGATTTTATTTATGGGTGTCTCTGGAGCTTGTCGAAGAGAAAAGATGTATAACATGGTACTTCAAGACATCGAGTATAGAAACGACATAATTTTAATTGCAATTCCTTGTTCCAAGACTAATCTCAGACGTTCGTTTATTATGGCTAAAAAGGCATGAGTGGAAATATTAACTAAATAGATAGAAATTAGAGGCAAGATACTCAAAATTAAAGATCGACTCTTTTTCAAATACGAGAGGGGAAAATGTCTTAGTATACCACTTGGTATCAACACGATTGGCTCAATATCTTCGACATTTTTTAATATATAATATAAAAAGATATACATCTTAAAGATATAAAATATATACGATAAACTAAAAGAATTTACGGGTCATTGTTCTCGTCGTTCTTCTGCTACTTTGTTGGTCATTAGGGGTGGCGACATCCTGTCATTAAAAAGACACCGAGCATGGAAATCATCCAATGTCGCCGAGGGTTATGTCAGCGAGTCTCTCAAAAGGAAAATTGACGTTGCAAATACGATGACAGAGGAAACGGCGACCTCTTCGAAGAAACTAGCAGTTCCAAATAATGACATTCCTTCAGATTTAGAAGCTGCGAACCAAAATACACATTTAACGTAACATCATGTGGAAGTTGGGGTAGAAAATCTTAATTTAACTTATTTTCTATATAATCGTGTCAAATATGGGTTAAAGTAGCTTTTTCTAGATTAGATTTTGTCTTGTACTTAATTTATTTTGTAAGTATCCTTGAAAGCTTAAAATTTACTGGTCACTTTACCGCATAGTAGCCGTACTTTGTAACATTGTGCGTAAAAATCTAGTTTAGCTGAACTATACACGATGTCAATAGTTATTTACATTAGAGTGCGGAAACATTGATTTTACAATGCAACAGCTCGTTTGGGGAACGAGCCCTTCGGCCAATTTGCTAGAGCATTGTAAAATCATTTCCGCACGAAATTTGTATAAGATTTTTTGGCCGACTATTCTTATTTAAAAAAAAAAATAGATTTAGATTAATTACAATATTGGAAATTATTTAATTTTTTCAAATTAAAATTATTTATTTACCAAATGAGATACATAAAATATCTATAGGCTATGTCAAAAAATAATTAAATAATTAAAATACAATATTACAATAAGTAAAAGTACTAAGTTAGTTAAATTTAAAATACATAAAATCAGTACACCGGGTACACCGGAGTAACAGTACATCGGGTTCATTAATAGAACTTTTTTCAAATTATTTCTAAATTTTTTAAGTGACATTTCGTTTTTTATTGTGTTTGGTATTTTATTGTAAATTTTATATCCTTGATTCTCAAGTCCTTTTGAACACAAGTTTAAATTTGTTTTCCTGGGATAAAGGTGGTGTTTTCCTCTTGTGTCATATATATGGATATCTTTATGTTTTTGGAGAGTATCGCGAATTTTGTGGATATATGAGGCAGTTTCCAATATATATAAATTGACTACTGTCAAGATATTTAAATTTTTAAAATGTGGTTTGCACGATTCTGTTGTTTTTATTCCCACTATATTTCGCACAATTCTTTTCTGTGCCAGAAGTATTTCTTCTATAAGTGATGTAGCTCCCCATAAAATAATGCCATATGTTAATATGGATTGCACCTCGGCAAAATACCAACTTAGCAGGTCTTCCTTGTTCACCAGATTGCGTAGATGTTTAATTTGGAATGTTTTCTGATGTAGTAACCGACTAATTTTTTGTATGGTGGTTGTCCAGAGGAGATGCTCTTCCAAGTGGATTCCTAGGAACTTTGCTTCTTTAGCTCTTTTTAATCAGTGGTTTTGTATTTTCAAATCAATGTTCTCAGCATAGGTGCTTCTAGCTGTCTGAAAAATGACATACTCTGTTTTTTCTGTATTAAAGAAAAGGTTGTTTGCTGAGAACCAAGTGTTGATTGAACTTAGTAATAAATTAGCTTTGTCTGCATTTTCTTTTATATTTTTTCCAGTTATAATAAAACTGGTATCATCTGCGTACAATGTACAATGCTGTCCGTTTATATAACTTATTAAGTCGGCGGTGTACAATAAGAAAAGTGTTGGTCCAAGAACGCTCCCTTGAGGGAGCCCAATATTGGTACAAATGGTGTTGGACTTTCCTGTTTCATTTCCACTTCTTATTGTAGCATATTGCTTACGGTCTTCTAAGTAGGATTGTAGCCATCTCCTGGCTTTCCCTCGGATTCCATATCTAATTAGTTTGTTTAATAGTGTTTCGTGGGAGACACAATCAAACGCCTTACTGAAGTCGCAGAATATTCCTATAGGTTTATTACCCATGTCTACTTCTTTTATAATAGTGCTGTGGAAATCTGCTAGCGCTGTTGAAGTTGATTTCCCTTTACGAAATCCATGTTGTTGGCCTGGAATAATGTTATATTTTTCTATGAATGGGATTATTCTACTATGTACGGCGTATTCAATGATTTTTGATAGTACAGAAATAAGAGCAATCTGCCTGTAATTTCCAATATCCTTTTTTGATCCCTTTTTATGCACTGGAATAATTTTTGCTATTTTGAGGATTGCTGGAAATTGTTTATCCGCGATGGAGGCATTGATTATGTCTGTTATAGGAGTCAATAGGTAATGGCTGAACTCTTTGATAATTTGACATGGAAGGTCATCGGGTTAGCTTGTTGATTTGTTTTTTAGGGAAGCAATTATAGATAGAACCTCATTTTCTGAGAATTCCTGCAAATATATTGTATTGGGATTAAACTTTATGTGTTGATCCGAAATGTCTGTAGGAATATTATTACCAACAGTTTTTTTTGGGGCTTCCTCAAAATACGTAAATTTGTCTGCAATTTCCTTCGGACTTGTGATTAGCGTATTTTTTCGATTAATATAATTTGATCGGTAGTTTTTGATCTGTTTGTTTCTTGTTTTATGACATTCCACAGCACTTTCGATTTATTAGGTGCCTGCATTATTTTTCGTCTAAAAAAAGATTTTTTTAATGAGGTGACTAATTTCTGGTGTTGATATTTTTGTTGAATATAAAGGTTACGTAAAGCGGGATACGTTTTTTGTAATATGTGCATATCCTTTAGTTTTGCGGACGAGACCTCTATTTCTTTTGTTATCCAAGTCTTTCTATTGGAATTTACTTTTACTAGAGGAAAACATGTAAAGAAATAATACTGCATGATTTTGATAAATGTAGTTGTCTTACTGTTGCTGCTAGTTTTGTTGAGTACTTCTTCCCATGTTTCCTTTTGTAGATATTCAGAGAAACGAACTTTACTGATTACCGAGAATCGTCTTACTAATTTTGGCTGCATACCTGTGACTTTCTTGCAAATGCCGCTCAGCCTTAATATACGATGGTCAGATATCGGAGTGTCTTCCACAGTGGTATTTAATTCCATTCCCGATGCTGCAAAGATGTTATCAATTTTTGTTTCAGTGGTGGTGGTTATTCTGGTAAATTGTTTAATTTGTTCCTCCATTCCATATGCTGCTAGTAGATTTTTGCAATTTTGGACTTCCTTTGGTGTTTTGGCAAAATTGATATTGAAATCGCCAACTAGGATAATTTCTCTGTTTCTCTTCGCCCATTTGTGTAGAATATTATCTATGACTTCCATAAATGTAATTAAACAGCCTGTTGGTGGTCTGTACACATTTAAGATTATGGTGTCTACTCCATTTAAGTTCATGTGTAGTCCACATATTTCAATAGTTTTTTCAATGGCATAGTTTTCCAACTCCAATCTTTCAATGTCAATACTATTTTTGTATAGTAAGGAATTGACCCATATCGCTACTCCTCCTCCCCTTGACTAGGTTCTGCTATAGTGACTAATCAGTTTATAATTATTAGTATGTATGAATGGAATATTTACAGAAGATATCCAAGTCTCTGCCAGACAAATAAAATATGGGTTTACATTATCAATTTCCACTTCCAGTTGACACAGTTTCTTACGTAGTGATTGTATATTTAGATACATTAATATGTTAGTTTGAGGTGTCTTACAATTAGATAACGGTCGTGGCTTTGTTCTGAATTTTGTGTAATTTTTTATCGTCTTTTGTATACCGAAAAAAACGGTTTTAGACAAATATTCCTTGGCCACATTTCCGGCTTTTTTAACTCATCAAGATTTTCTTTTGGCACAGAGATTTTAAAAGAAGAGTATTCCTCTGGATGCTTAGACGCCAGCTTCTCACATTTGACATTGAATTTTCGATCCTTCAGGTATTGGATTAGGTCATCCGTTGCCAGATATGGGTCCAGTCTGTAGATATGTAGATGTTCATATCTGATAGCCGCTCGAACTTGGGTGATATCATCATTTGTGCCATGTATAACGCTTGCCTTCCAGCTTCTTCGTTTTTTGTTGTGTATCCCAATTTTCATTATCAATATCAATATTTTCGTTTGTATTCCGAACATCTGTGTTTTCGGATTCCACTATTTTGTTGTTGGTTTTTGTTCCAGTGCGCCTTTTCTTTGCGGTATAATTTTTTGTTGCCCCTGCAGGTAGATGATTTGACTCTTTATCGCTGATAATGGACACATTTATTTCGTTTTCGTCTTGATTTAATTAAAATGAATTTACAGATGTTGCTCTAGTAGGACTTGTAGCACATAATAACTGCTCCTTAATCACTTTTAGTTCTTTCACTTCTGCTGTTAAGTCGGTAATTAGCATTTGTAAAGGCTCGACATGTTTCTTAATTATCATTGACAAGAGATTTTCAAATTCTGCACTTTTTAGAAAAGTAGTATTTATTATCCGTAAGGTTATAGGATCTTAGTTCCATTGGCATTATGAAACACAGTTTATCACAGATATTAACACAGAATTTCACTTAAAAAAGGTTTTAACACCAAGCTTTGAATAAACCAGATTTTATACGTCCGCTCACGCCGAATGCTCGCACGAGACTATTTTAATGTTGGTACTCACAAAATTTGACATTTTTACTAATTCAAATTTATTAGACATTGAATTAAAAAATTCACTATGTTCTTACCACACTTATACTATGTAAAAATGTTATACAACTTGTTATTCACAGTAATATAAATTTCTACACATATCACGACTTAAGTTTCGACGTTTTACGGTCATTTTTCGGACGGTCAAAATTCCAAATGTCAGACGCACAGTAAAATTTTAAAAATCACTCTTATTTTCTACATTATCGTGACAAATGTGGTGTAAAGTAGCGTTTTTTAAATAAGATTTTATTGTTTTATACCTAATTTACTTTGTAAGTGTCCCTGAAAAGTTAAAATTTACTGGTCACTTTACCGCATCGTAGCCGTACGTAAAAATCTAGTTTCGCTGGACGTATACACAATGTCAAAGCTACCTTTACAATTCAGGAGGCCAAAATTATTGTGAAAGTAAGGATGAAATTCTGAAACTAGCCTACTTAGCAGATATATTTAGCCACTTAGAATATATTTAACATATTAATCGAAGGATTTGGAAAAATATAATAATAGCTAGTAAAAAATTATCTTCAGTTATTGGAAAATAGAAAATTTGGATATGTCGAGTTGAAAATGGGAATTTGCAAACTTTCCTTTGCTTTATTCAATTGTGAAAAATGAAAAAATACAATTATACCCGACATTGCAATACATTTGAAAGAATTGAGCGAATCATTCTATTATATTTTTTTCTGAAAATATTACCAAACCTCGGAGATGGATACTGGATCCATTTCTATATAACCTACATTTGATGGATGATACTGATTTAAAAAAGACGATTTGATTTTATTGAAATGCGAGACAGTGGATATATTCAAATGGAATCCGAACAATTAGAATTACAATAATTCTGATCTACACAGTAAGAACGTAATCCACAGTTGACGAAAGAAGCATTACAATTACTTCTACTATTTGCCATCACCTACCCGTGTGAAATGGGATTTTCATCGTTGTTGCATATAAAAACTAAAGTGAGAAATCGCTTAAATGCAAGTGATGACTTGACAGTTATATAAATTTCTACACATATCACTGTGGTGAAGTGATATGTGTAGAAATTTATATAACTGTGAATAATAAGTTATATAACATTTTTACATAATATAAGTGTGGTAAAAATATAGTGAATTTTTCAATTCAATGTAATTTGGTTCTAGGAAGGGAAGATCAACGGTAGAAGCTATGGAGGAGGTAATAAAAGCGGTTAGAGCTGCCAAAAACTATGCACCGAAGAACAGAAGACTCTGTACTTTAGTCAAAATCTATATCCAGCACGCTTTTATCTCAGTCCCATGGCATGAGCTGATGGAAGCACTAAAAAAATGAAATTAAGCAACATCCTTAGAAGAACAATAGCTAATTACCTACATAATAGGAGAATTTATATAGGTGACAAAGAGGAATTAATGTTGTCCTGTGTGGTTCCGCAGGGGTCCATACTCGGACCATTACTGTGGAATATATAATATAATGAGGTCCTGCAAATTAAGAAGCCTCAAGGGGTTAAAATAATCTGCTTCGCTGATGATACGGCCATAGTAACATGAGCTAAAAAGGAAGCAGACCTGATAGCACTGACGAACCGAAATGAAATTAAAACAAAATGAAATTAAAGGTTGAGGAGAGCAAGACGGAAGCGGTATTACTATACGTGGGCAGGAAGTTAAAAAGTATCACCCTGAAAGCCGGGAACGCAGTAATCAAAACTAAAGCGACCCTAAAATACCTAGGGGTATGGTTCGACCGCAATATGAGAATGGAGGAGCATGTTAGGTAAGCGGCAATGAAAGCCGAAAAATCAATCAATGCACTTATAAAGCTGATGCCAAGAATTAAGGGGCCGTCTCTCTTCAAAAGAAAAATTCTAAGCACAGTCGCGCACTCCATCATGCTTTATGGCGCACAGATGTGGGGCGATATTCTCAATCACAAAATCTATATAAACGTGCTGGGAGAACTAAAAAGAACTATAGCTATAAGAATAGCATGTGCCTATCGAACAACGGAAGCTGTAATGGTCATCGCATCGATCACGCCCATCGAACACATGGTCAAACAAAGGAAAAGGGCAACCAGGAAAACGAAGAAAGAAAAGGAAGAAATCAATGCGGATATAATCCAGAAATGGCAAAGGAAATGGACGGAAGACACGGGGAAGACAGTCTGGACCAAGAAACTCATTAAGAGACTTAGGCAAATGGACCACCAGGAAGCACGGTAATGTCGGATATCATCTCAGTCAATTCCTAAGCGGACACGGGTGCTTAAATAGATTTACCGGCTACCGCGCAATTGAATTTATATTTCATTTCTGTTCTTTCGTTTGTGTTGCTTGGTTTGGATGTTGTATTGTAAATACATACTGTTAATACATACTGTTTTGTTTCGTGTGGCTTTCATTACGAATTCTGGTTGGTATCCTTTTGTGTTTATCCTGAAGAAATTAGGACGTACGTCCTTTTGTTTACTTTTCGTCTGTTTGAAACTTAGACATAGTATTGTTTTTTCTTCAGAATCATGGCGAAAATCAGAGCGGCAGAAACATAGGGCTCAAAAATATCGGCCAGATTGGGAACAAATTTAATAGACTCATTTAAGAAGGGCTCAAATCAAGTCCTAACGAATTTAAATCCAAATGCAGTGCCTGCGACTCTATTTTACCTGCAGAGTTTGGTGTTCTTAAAATGCATGCCAATAGATAAAAACACCTTGACGCAAAGAAAAAGTTACCATCAACAAACAAGCAAGTTTCTACAATGGCATCATTTTTAACGAAAAAATACACTCGTTCAAAATGCAGAAGTAAAACTTACCGGTGTTTTAGTTGAACATAATTTAGCTTTAAAACGGAGTACTTAAGGACGTTCCCAAGCAGCAGTCGTGCCGCTTTATAAAATATAGTTGAGGTGCAGTGTTACTTTGGGTGCCGCTTATCTGCGTAGAAGTTCTAAAATACTTTAGTTGCGTCGTTTATCCGATCCGACAACATGGCATTCTAACTCTATATTTTTATGTTGTTGACATGCGTAGCGTTTCGATATTTTGAAGAAAAAAAAATTGGATATTGCAAATAATATATTAATGATTATTTTTCGATTGGAAGAATGGTAGATTTGTTAAATAAAAGACAAGTGATGCAATAGCTAAATCTCTCGCGGGTATGTCTGAGGCTAAAAAACGAAAATTTCAATCCATACTGAATGAAACAGCTCAATGTGAAATCCCCGATGAGAATTGTATTGTTTCAATGAGGGAATTAGCTAAGAACCTCAAATGTACCAGCTGCAAAAGTCTCTTAGACATAGAAAAATTAAGAGATTTCAGAAGAATAGGACTTCATATTGATTTCAAAATAGCATGTGAAACTTGTGCTAAATGTAATTTAGTTAATACTGGACTAACCACTAATGAAGTTTCTGATATTAACTTATCCGTAATTCTAGGTAAGTTTGTATTATTGGACATAAATTTTTGAATAATGAAATCAAATAATAAATATAATTATTGATAAAGTTTTTGTTATTGTGAGTTTGGTATTATATTTAAATATATGTAGGTATACACTAACGCAAGGGTCGGCAATGCGCGGCCCGAGGGTCGCGCATTGCCGACTTTTGCCGATTTTAATGTTATTTGTATTAAATAAAATAAGTAGTTTTTTTGTATATTTGGAGTTTTATTTTCTTTTATAAGAAGTGTCTCTCCACTTTTGTTTTCCGATGTTATAATAGCATGTCAGTAAAATTGTTACTATTTTTTCTTCCTTCTTTTATATTGATTATAATAATAATATTTATAGTAAAAAACCTATTCGATTAAAAAAAACTATTTAAGCGACATATTACATTACAAAACATCTGACTGTGCCCGCTGAAAATGACCCTCCGTCAGAAAAAAGTTGCCGAGCCCTGCTCTAACGTATCGAAATTGGAATAATAGTTATTATTTTCATGCTCCAGGAGCTATACATGCTGGTGTAGGAAATACTGGCTTGAATAAAATTCTTGCTTGTGCTAATTTACCTCGAATAAGTGATTGCCTTATAAAAAGTATGAGGATATACTTGGTAAATCAATCGAATCAGAAGCAAGGGAAAGTTGCAAGCGAGCTGCTTCTAAAGAAAAACAATTGGTAATAGAAAATATCAAGAAATTACGTGATACGTTGTAAGTCCTAATTTATTCAAAACTAAAATTAAAAAGTTTTGTATTACAATAGATAATTGAAATTAGAAAAGATAATTGAAAAGTCTTATAATTTTTATAATTTTCATTTCAGATCTGCGGAAATTACCAAAGATATTTTCCCTCAGTTAGACATCCTTACTCTTTCTTCGAATAATAATGATTGTTTATTCGATAATGCATTAGGTGAAATAATTAATATCATAGTTTCATTTGATATGGGTTGGTCAAAACGAGACAATGGACGCAGCTACGATAGCTAGAACGGCTATAGCACAATTATAGGTTTTTTATCCGGGAAAATTTTAGATTATGCGACAAGAAACCGAAAATGCAAGAAATGCGATATGGGACATGCAAAAGAAGACCATGACTGCCGATTGAACTTCCATGGAAGTGCTAAGGCTATGGAAGCTGATGCGGGGGTTCAACTTGTTAATCATAGCAACATCCTGAAAGAAGCTGGATTACAAGTACGAGTCATTATAGGAGATGAGGATAGCTCTATGATTGCTGCAGTACGAGCAGATAATCCTACACTAAGATTTCATAAATTAGCTGATAAAAATCACTTATCGCAGAACTTTGCTGGTGAATTATATAAAATGAGGGATAGATTTAAAGAATTAAGTAAAAAAGATGTTATTCCTCATATAAAAAAATGCTTCTCCTACGCTGTGTCACAAAATAAGGGAAATTCTCGAAATTTAGCGATAAATTTAATTCAAATACCTGATCACATTTTTAGTATACATGAAAATTGTGGTAATTGGTGCAATCCAAACAAAAAACACACGCTGAACTTACGTGATGAAGCTTTGTATGAAGAATTAGTACGCTTATTTCAGAAATAAGCATCAAATTCTCATAAATTTTCTATTGCAGCTTCAAGTCAAAGTAACGAAAGTTTTAATAATATTGTGGCAAATAAAGCCCACAAAAATAAAAGTCTAAGTACAAGTAGTGCTTGTGATATTAGAGTAGCTGAAGCTGTTTGTACTAAAAATGACGGTGAAGCAGGTATTTTAAATATTAAAAAAAGATTAAATATTTCTATTGGATCCCGCACAGTCAATTATGTTCATCGTAGTGATTTGAAGTGTAAAAAACGAGCATTAGTAAGTCAGTCTAAAGCCAAAAAACTGAGACGGATTGAATTAAGAAAAAAAGGGAGCTGTTGAGGAAAAATACCGAAAGATATGAAGGTATTACTTATCAAAGTAATTGTGGAATGAACAAATTAATTAATTCCATACCAAATGACTGCGATAATTACAATAATATTATTACACTACAAGATAATACAAAAGTTGTGTATTTTGACATCGAAACCACGGGATTTGCTGCAAATGCGCATATTTTACAAATTGCAGCTATCTCTGATTGTAAAATTTTTAACATCTACGTAAATACTAAGACCAATATTTCACCATCAGCAAGCGCTGTTACTCAACTTTACCAAAAACATGGAAACTTATTCTATAAAGATAAAAAAGTTACACAAGAAACCCACAAAATTTCCTATGCTTTGGAATCTTTCGAACAATTTTTATTTAATTTGTGCAATGGGCAAAAAAATTGTTTGTTAGTTGCTCGTTTGACGTTCCACGACTTTTACGAGCTATAACGAATGCAAAAGTATCTAGAATTTTGGATTTGATTTCAGGGTTTGCGGATACTTTGACTTTATTCCGAACCGTCTTAGTTGATAGAAAAGGTGCTGGTCAATTTAAATTAGAAACTTTAAGTAATGATTTTTTAGAACCTAGTGATGATAATCAGCAATTTCACGATGCCTTTTATGATGTTGTGATACTACAAAATTTGATAATCAAATTAAAATTACAAAGTAATTTATTAAATTCGTACAAACGAAGTGATTATTATTTACAAGAATTATCTATGTCAGATAAAATTAGAGTAAATTTACGAATGTTGGCTGAATTAAAAGAATGATATTTATACTCTAAATGATATTTCATGTGATAATTTAAAAAAGATATCTTATGAAAAAGGTGAAAATGCTATTGTTAAATTATTTTCGGAAAAATTAGATGATAACAAGGCGCGAATAACAAAAAATAAAAATATTATTACAAAAGTATTAGACTTTTTGAAAAATCTAAATCAGCCAAAGCTCAAGAGCTCAAAGCCAAAATAAGTATTAAGAAATTACTAGTTGCTTAGAAAAAATAATATATTGTTAGGATTGTATGTTCATTTGATGTTAATAAAAGTGTTAAAATTATATTTCACATTTTTTATTTACAAAAACCTACAGTTAACCTATATCCGTAAATTACTCGCATTTTTTAGAGACATTGACTATACAGTTCAATGATTGGAGACTTGTTTCTTAAACTCCTGTGCAGTGTAACGTTGCCAAGTCGCCATCTCCCACTCTTCAAGTTATAGAAGTAAATATGAAAACCATCAAAAGTACTTGGCTTTTAACAATATTATAACAAAATGAATACCGCTTGATAGTGTTATTTTTACAGAAAGATATTTGTTATATCTTCATTTACTGATTCTCAGTTTATCAAAAGAATATCAAGAAAATTAGTATTGATATTTAATAAAACGTGTGTGAGAACATCAATCCGGGTATGGTTTACATGTTAAACATGCAAATTTTAACCGTCAATATTTACAAATTTTCCACCGCAAGGACTATTTAAACAAATTTCTACGGGTAAAGGGTACTTTTAACTATATGTATTCAAAATTACAGAAGAATTTAAAGAAAACTAATTTTCTTGGGAACGTCCTTAACAGAATTCTTAAAGAGCATATTGCCACATTCTAACATAAGCACAACAAATTTCTCTCAAAAGAACTAAAGCAACTGCCATTGCCACAGCAGCTATAGGAGAGACAAAAAAGGAGTATTGGCGTCAAAATTAATTTCAGTGCAATTAGTCACGAATCCACTGAAATAAGTACACAAAAGTCTTCTTGTATTATCGTGAGATTTTATGTTGACAAATCAAAACAAATCGTCAGTAAATTTTGGGATCTGTCGAATATATTTGATTCGTCAAATCCTGACTTAGCTAACGAAGGAGCCACGGGTTAAAATTTATTTAATGCCCTAATAAAATCATTTCAACATGAAAATGTTCTTGTCGCCAACTTAATAGGATTTGCTGCTGATTGTTGCTGTGTTATAATGGGAGAATAATTCAGCTTCGGCACTTTTCGATAATTCAATTTTTTAAACAGCAGTGCTCTGGTATAATAATATTGAAATGTTTATGTCACTCTGCTCACCTGTGTGCCTCTTCGGCTTGTAAAGAGCTACCTAGAAGATGCGAGGATTTGGCTCGAGAAGTATATGCTTTTTTCAAAAGTAGTTCCAAGAGACAATGTCAGTTCGCAAAATGTCATTCATCTCACACTCCTTGCCTCTCACTTGTTGCAGTTGTGGAAAGAATACTCGAACAGTGGAATGCATTGAAACTTCACAAACATTGTAAATTCTTCACAAACAAATGGGCTAGCCAGAAACTTATTTCAACTGAAATTATATTTAATAACTTAAATGATCATGGATTGATCATCATGATCATGATGATGAGCATGGATTTTGCCTAAGTTTACGGAGTTTAACACATTTTTCTAATCAGAAAGCGTTGTGATAACTTCGCTAAATGGCAAAATTCACGAAATATACCGGGACATACTACTCGAGATTACGTTATTACTCTATACGAGATTACGTTATTAAACATGAACTTGAAGCAATAAATTTCGAAAATCAAGAAATGTGGTTAAGAAACGAGCAAATGTAGGTAATTAGGCGTCAGAGTATTGAATAATCTTGGAGTTTCAAGAAACAAAATGGAATTAAACCAATTTTGTAATGTTTGTCGCAATTTCCTGGTGTTCCCAGTGTCCCAAGTCCCTAGTGCTAAAGAAATAAAAAAGCGTTATCCCATGGGTGACTCCCTTTTATCAAAACTTCATACACTACATCCTGCGAATGCTGCATCGTCTAAATTTCGAGAATCTGTTCCGTCGATATTCCCATTGATTGAGTTAATACCTAGAACAGTCCCGATGGAAAATGTGAATTTAATTAAAAACAGATAATCAATGGAGAAATTTCCCAGCTAAATTCAATGAATTTGATTTGACTTTACCGGTTGACAAATTTGGGAGTGAGTTGCACTTATGCTATGATTATAAGGAGCCATCACAATATACTTTTTGCGCATTCCCCATTCTAATGCACAATGTGAACTAGTATATAGTCACGTCAATCTAATGAAAACAAAAATTCGGAATAAATTGATGACATAAACAGTGAATGGGACTTTGGCTGCAACAACATATCAAGGAAACTGGATCATGTATCGATCCAAGCCAACTGACGAGATGTTGCGCAACATTTGCTGCTGCGTTTATTGACTTTCCGGGCCATGGTTCTACAAATAAATCATGGATGGCACTGTCCACAGTGCATGGATGGTTATATGATACCAATAACCAAATTTATTAACTGAAAAATAAAGTTGACAACACTAATGCCATTTAGTATTTTAACCGTGTAACCTAACTTTCGTCCAAGTTTTCTTAAATATCTTGGTCCAAGAAAAGAGGTAATGAAAAATATTGCGTTTGCTTAACAAAATCGGCGGAACTTCCAAATCCTTAGTACCGGATGAAGGTATTAATGCATATTTGAGTATTTTTGTTTGTGTTTTTTTTCATTGGCAATGTTCTTTATGAATATTGTCGATTGCAGAAGCATAAAAGACAAAAACTAAATTGTGGAGCGAGTGGACAGTGTTGTGAAGATGAATCTGAATCTTGTACTAGTGAGATATTAGAAAAAACAGACTCCAGCTTATCACAGATGTCATTGTCTCAATCAAGTTCTGATGATCCATCTTTTCAAGTAAACATCACATATACAAACGATAGTTTTGATTATATTGTATAAGTTCCAATTAAAAGAAGGGTTTCAACTCACAAATACTGCTGTGTTTGTTATGATGTATATAATAATTTGACAGTGATACCTCAAAAAACTCAATTGCAATCCTTTATCAAACGACGAGTTTACATTCCAGATGGAAATCAGTGCTGCCCGAATCAATTAATTATTAAACCTTGTTATGGTGTAGACCTTTATATAACCTTAACATAACATTATAAAGGTTAAATCTAATTGGACTAAAATTATACCTTCAGAATTGACAAACACAATGGAAATCTTTGCTGCTGAATGTGATTCTACATTACTAGGCAATATTGATGATTACCATGTCTCAAAGAAGAAACTTCACGTCTTGACTAACTTGAAATGGGAAAACTTCATTGAACTGCGGAATTTGTTATCATCAATGAGAAACACTGGCGCTCGAAGTATAACTCAAGAACTCATTGTATTTTTAGTCAAGCTTCGCACAGGCAATTCAAATAAGGTGATATCTACAATTTTAAAGATCTAATAAGAGCAGTTAATAGCAAAATATTGTGAACAAGTGACTAAATCTTTTGAACAAGACGTATTACCTCTTCATTTTGGATTAAATACAATGTCCAGAAATAATGATCTAATTCAAAATCATACATCTCCGGTTGCCAAAAAACTTCTTGATAATCTCGATGGCAAACTCATTATCATTTGTGATGGGACCTATGCTCGTCATGAGAAAAGTTCAAACAATGAGTACCAGAGAAAGTGAGATGAACCTCTGTGCAGACTATGCTATGTAGAGGATAAAACTGCCTCTCATATACTTGTAAAGCAATTGCACGTAGGAGACACGAGCTTAGTATTACAGCAAATGAGATCCCCGTGAAGAACATGGGGCATGGACTCCAAGACCTAATACAGAGGCTGGATACATTTGTATGAATGGAAAATTGTGGGAAAGTAAAATAGGCCGCAAGAAAACAGTGTTTTTAGGGCTTACAGCCCTTGACCCACATTGGTAGATTAAAAAAAAAACAGAGAAATTCATATTCTGGTCAAAAAAGTACCGCTGTGTAAACCATTTACGACTTGTACAACTGATGGATACATTATCGATATGCTAGCACTGTATTATCCTACCCAAAATGATGCTACTAAAGGGTGATTCAATTTGAGTTTCCACATTACAATCTAAAATATTTTTGACACGCCACTGTATTTGTCAAGGGCAGCGTGTGATTTCTAACCTAAAAAGTTAAACAAAAGTAGTCGGAGCAATATACGCAAGAACAACGTGTTAAAATTATCCAAGCATATTATGAAAATGGCCGATGGAGGAAAAGTGCATTTCGTGCTTTACGTGAAGTTTGTGGTGCACAAAATCGACCTTGTGAGAGGACATTTGGAATGTGGTCCAAAAATTCGAACAAACTGGATCCGTAGCTAACATCAAAACCCCTCAGCGTGCTCGTAGAGGTCGTTCGGAACAAAATATTGACATTGTTCGCCAAAGCGTGGCCGAAAATCCAAGCACATCGATTGGTCATCGATCGCAGCATCGATGGGCCTTACGTATTCCACTACACAGCGAATTTTAACAAAAGATTTGAAGTTACACCCGTACAAACTCCAAATAACACAGGAATTGAAGCCTCGAGACCATCAACAGCGCCGTGTGTTTGCCGAATGGATAAGAGAACAAGGGGTAAATTTTTAAATGAAAATTATCTTTAGCGATGAGGCACATTTCCACGTTGATGGCTTCGTAAATAAGCACAATTGTCGTATTTGGGGATTGGAAAATCCAAGAGAGATTGTTGAAACGAAAATGCATCCTCAAAAGGTCACTGTTTGGTGTGCCTTTTGGTCCGGAGGCGTAATTGGCCCATTTTTTTTCGAGGATCATGATCATCGGAGAACTCTGTTACGGTTAATGGCGTTCGTTATCGAAACAATAACAGATTTTATTTGAGAGCAGTTGGAAGATATGGATATCGAAGATTTATGGTTTCAACAGGACGGTGCCACCTGCCACACAGCAGGAGAAACGATACAATTACTGCGCGGCATGTTTCCCGGTCGCATTATTTCACGTAACGGTGACTTCAATTGGCCGCCGCGATCGTGTGATTTAACTCCCGCAGATTTTTTCCTTTGGGGTATCTGAAGAGCAGAGTATACAAGAATAAACCGAACACCATTGCAGAGCTGAAACAGGAGATCAGACGCGAAATAGCCGGCATAGAACCTGATTTGTGTCGCAGAGTAGTCGAAAATTTTAACAAACGAATTACGTCATGTCACATGAGCCGCGGCGGTCATTTACATGATATAATCTTTCACACATAATTGTAATGAACTAACCTTAAAGGGCAAATAATTTTTTTATATTTTTCAACATCTACATGTTTCTTTTTAATATTTTTAATGTGGAAATCCAAAATGAAACGCCCTTTATTATGAGAGATATTATTGATAATCCAAATGGTATATGTAATTTCTTGAAGCCTGGTGATGCATTTGTGGTTGATCGTGGGTTCCGTGATGTTAAAGAGCACCTAGAATGGTTTTGACGTATTAATGCCAGCACTAAAAGGAAAACGCAATCAACTAACAATAGCTCAGTCTAATGCGTCAAGAAACTCAACAAAATTCGTTGGCCAGTGGAGGTGGTGCACGGGATGTGAACAAAAAAAAAATCATCTGCTGGCTCAGAAAATTGACAATAAAATGCTAGAATCGGTACTTTTCTTAGAATCGCGTCGTTTCTCCATCCATAGAGTAAACCCCTAACTCCTGATGTCGAGTGTCTGCATGGGATTGTAGAAATGATGAAATGCCAAAATGATGTTGAAAATACGTTAGCTGATGAAGTGACGCAATGGCTGTTGGCAACGTAGAAAACAACCACTTCAGACTGTTTCATCATGTAATTTAGAAGATTTTCCAGAAATGAGAGAAAAAGATCTAAGAATATATTTCACGGGTTCTTACCAATTTAAACAAGCGATATCCTATTTATCAGAAATGATGAATGAATCAGGTGATATCACCATTCAGTATGTAAAAGACCATTCAAACATACTAAAATCACAAGTTCAATCACGTCACATTAGCAGGAAAGTTTATAGATGCTTTATTTATTACAAGCCAAATACTATCGGATACAAAACGGGACACAGCTGCATTACGAGACACAGCTGTGAGTGTGCAAATGGTCTTAGAACGATTGGATGTTGTTCCTATGTTGCCGCAATTGTTTATTTTTTGTCGCACTGCAGATACTTCTAAAATTCGTAGGCATGCAATATTAGGCTGCAATATTAAATAAACTATTTGATAAAGACGATATTTCAGTTGTGAGTGAAGAAGACAGTGATGCATATTGATAAACTTCTATTCTTTATTTTTTTTTCTTTCATTATTAAACTGTGGTTATAGGTTATAGGAAATTAATTTAGAAGAATATATTAATAATCGAGCTTTGTAATAACAAAAAGTTCTCAAAATATTTATTAAAATTAATATAAAATGATTAGTTATTTTTAACTGTTTTAATTTTTATTATGATGAAAAAATTATTGTTGCTATTTTAAATATTGTAGCAGAACAAAATAGTTCCGACGGGTGCGCTCGGAACTATTATTATATTATATTTGGGCAGCGCCACCGTCGCTTCCCTATCTTCGCGTCCCCAACACTAAAACCACCCTCACAAAACCATCACGAGGACCTCCGATCGACCGCACCCCAACCGGTCCACCCTCTGCGTATCCCCCGCCCCCAGAAGAACGACTATAAAACCAGATAACCAACCCTAAAACGGCATAGTCTAACCGACCTTCGCAAGAAGAACGTTGTACTATAACAATCTTGACAAAATCGAGAAAAAAAACCCCAAGCTGAAAACGAATTCATTCATTCAAACCACCTACAACGCAGCCGCCGCAGCCATTCAATCCGACAGCGCCGTCCTGGACACCGTGGACGACAACATGATCGAACAGCTGTTAAGCTACATTGTGAACCGCAAGAAGAAGAGCCAAAGCGACAACGAACAACCCACTAAACCGCCCCGACTAGAACAACCACCGCCGAGAGGACGGCCGAAGCCGTCCCTAAAAAACAAACCGAAGCCGTCCCCAAGAGAACAACGGAAGCCGCCCCCAAGAAAACAACTGAAGCCGCCCCCAAAAGAGCAACTGAAGCCGCCCCCCCCAAGAGAGCAACTGAAGCCGCCCCAAGGAGAAGAGCTATACCGATGGACACGGACAGCCCCACCGAAGCCGCCCCCAAGCGCAACCCCGACCAGGAGGACGAGGAAACGTTCATGTTTCCTAAGAAAACTGCCAAACTGGAGAGACCAAGCATGTCAGGAACGCAGGTAAGTATGAACTACTATGCATGCTTAGACACAGAGGACAGTGACGACGACGACACAGAAACCCAAATCCCCACCGAAGAAAAGAATAACACCCCCATCATTCTACGGAACAAAGAAAAATGGACTTAGCAAGAAACTAGACAACAAACACATCAAATTCACAAGGGCCACGTCGACAAGAGACAGAATAAGAATTCAACCGCAAACGATAACGGATTATCGTGAATATACAAACTGATGAAAGAGGAAAACTATGAGTTCCATACATACCAACTCTGCTTCGGGAAGAACCTCAAGGTGGTGATCAAGGGAATCCCCACCGAAGTGAGGAAGAAGCAATATTGAATGATTTAAGCGAAAAAGGTTACCCAGCAATTAAGGTGACAAAAATGAAGGGAAGGAACGCGACCCCTATCCAAATGGTATTAGTGGAATTACCAAAACTGTACAAATCCATCTATCAAATGGAAAGAATATACAATCTATGTGTAAGAATAGAGCCGCTCAAGTCCAGAGGAGACAAAGTACAATGCCACAGATGTCAGCTCTATGGACACGTACAGGGAAACTGCAACGTGGAATATAGGTGCATGAAATGTGCAGAAAAACACAGCACGCACGTATGTGAGAAACCACCAACACTAACAGGTCTCAATATGGAGGAACTGCCCCGCCAAACCGACAAATAGAACAGAGACGACAAGACAACAACAACGACCAACTCCCAGGACAAACCCGAACAGTTGCAGACAAGCTACAGTTAGGGAAAACACGACATACCGGGACACAGCACAAACAACCGCCAAAGAAAACATACAAAACACCGAAAGGAAAACACCGACGACAAAGACAAAAATAGAAAAAGTAACGAACGAATTATCAAAACTGCTACAAAATTACGCCAATACAAACAGAAGAGGAAGAACTGACAAGGTACACAAGAACCATCACAAATATCATAAAAATCATCAAAAATGACTAGAAAACGGAACGCGGACGAATTAAAAATTGTTTTCTGGAACGCAAACGGAGTCGAAAGTAAGAAACTTGAACTAGTAGCACACATGACAGAATACAACATAAACGTGGCGCTAATCAACGAAACGCACCTGCGACACTGCAATCGCCTGAACATACCGAACTACCAAATCTACAGGAAAGTCAGGGGCCAAAAAGCCGGAAGCGGAGTTGCCATAATAATCAAGAGGAATTTGAAACACCACTAATTGCCCGAAGTAGACACGACAGATAACACAGACGGTCCACTGGCCTTGTATTCACTATACTCGCCACCAGAGAAAGAAATGAGCACTCCAGAGTTGGATAAAATATTTAGACATAACACGGCAACGATAGCTGCAGGAGACTTTAACGCAAAACACACACAGTAGAACTGCAGAAAAACAAATAAAAAAGGAAGAGAACTAAAACATTACACAGAAAACCGCCTACTAACGGTTCTAGCCCCAAACGAGCCAACAGGTAATAACAGATACCCGTCGGATATATTGGATATAGCGGTAATGAAAAACGCCACAGCTCCGATCACAAACCCGTGCACATGAAGGTCCAAGCGAAAAGTGCGAGAAGAACATGCGAGAAAACATTAATAAATTGGGAAAAGTTTAAAGAGAACCTAGATATTACCTGCACAGACATTACAGACCCATTCAGCCTAGAACAGGCGGCGCAAACATTCGAGAACGAAATAAAGGAGGTGCTCCATACCGCCACAAGAAAACTAACCATCAACAGAACAGCTACACTCCCACAGGAAATAATGAGCCTAATACGTGCAAAACGGAAAGCAAACAAGACGTACCAACGTCCATTAACACCGACAGACAAAACGGTCATGAACAGACTGACAAAACAAGTAAAACTGGCGCTACAACAACAACACAACGCAGACTGGGAAAACAGATTAGACCAAATAAACGACACCAGAGACGAACCGTGGTATTTCGTCAAGACTCTAACACAACAGAACTGCAACACAATACCACCTATCAAAAAGAAAGACGGCAGCACAACAACCTCTGACATTGACAAGGCAGAGACTTTCGCAAACGCCCTCGAAAAACAATTCACGCCAAATATGCCAAACGCAATCCACAACTCTCAAGGAATCTACGAAACAGTAAGGAGGATTCTAAACAGCGGAGAAAACTGCGAAATAAAAGAATCAACGCCAGAGGAAATAGCCGAGATAATAAAAAAACCTTAAAAACAGGAAAGCACCCGGTTGTGATAATATAAACAATGTGACTATCAAGAACCTAACGCCGCCCGCTATAGACAGAATGAATCAAATAGTGAACGCATCGCTCAAACTCGGAACGTTTTCGACCCAATGGAAACACGCCACAGCAATACTGATTCCCAAACCCAACGAACCTAGGAACATTACGTCAAGCTACAGGCCAATAAGCCTACTAACAGGATTTGGAAAAATAACGGAGAAAATAATACACAAACGACTGACAGACATAGTCGACGAGAACCAAATAATCCCTGACGAACAGTACGGATTCAGACAAGAACATTCCACAACGTACCAGATAACTAGAAAACCCGAAGCGATAATTGACGCTTTCAACAGAGGATACGCCATGGGAGCGGTACTCCTGGACGTCTCAAAGGCCTTCGACAAGATGTGGCACGAAGGCTTATTATATAAAAAAGAATAAATTCAAAATCCTGACGGGGATGATAAACTTATACCTCTGTACTAACTTGGTACCTCGGCAACAGAACGTTCCAGGTGAAATTACATGACACGATATCGACGACTCGTCCAGTGCGAGCGGGTGTCCCCCAGGGTTCCGTACTGGGGCTCTACAACATTTACACCGCTGACATACCTAGAATGGAAAACACAAAAATTGAACTATACGCTGATGACACTGCTATATTTACGAGAGGAATCTTGGCGAACACCATCACCGAGAGATTACAAAACCACCTAGATGAGATAAATCGCTGGTGTAACACGTGGAAAATATAACTTATCGCTGAGAAAATGCAAGCCATCTTGTTCACAATTCAAGCACAAAACGCCTCAAGATTAATAATACAATTATAAAATGGGAAACTTAGGTTAAATATCTAGGTGTTATACTGGACAAAAGAATAACCTTCGCAGGACATGTGGACTACATTGCGAAGAAAACTAAACAAATTAAAGGCTATCTTTATCCCCTCATCAACAAGAAAAGCAAACTCAACATGGAAAATAAGCTGAAACTGTACAAAACAGTAATACGACCAATAATGACATATTCGCCGACGTGCTGGATGCAAGCTAGCAAGTACGAAAAATACCGACTACAAATTATACAAAACAAAATACTGAGACAAATCACAGACTCGCGATGGTACATACGAGCAAATACATAAAGACCTGGAAATGGAGACAATCACAGAGCACATAGCAAAACTTAAACAAAAAACATTTGACAACATGCGACAACATGACAATATAGCAATACAACAAACCGCAAACTACAGAACCAGCATCAAGTGGAAATTCCCAAAACTGCAACAAACCACATTCAGACAATAAATAACACTGTTTTCTACCTACAGGTTACCCAGAGTAACCCCGGCGAAACAAAAGGACCACACCGACAGCACAGCAAACGAGACAACCCAGACGAAACAAAGAGGGAAGCCAAAGGACCACAGCACCACAGCAGGACCAACCCAGCCGAGGACAAGAGGCCACAGCAGAAGAAACGAGAGAAAAAAAAGGTAATGAAAAGAACCGTTTTATTTTTTGTATTCGCCAAAGCAGAACCAAAATCAAAAGACAAACAAGAAAAGAGAACAACAAAAATACAAACCGAAAAACAAAACAAAGACGCCGTCAGAAAGCCGTCGTCGAAAAGCGAGCAAACGCTCAAGCCGCCACAAATCAAAGGATACCTTAAAACGGCACTTAAGCCAATCCGCTCTGACAACTCAGTTCCTTTGTGGACGACTACGTTTTGACCGCCCTCTACTTATGCGCTCCCCCCTGTGGACCTTAGGTTAGAGTCACTGAAGCTTTTCCCCTACTATTCTATTGTACATTTTTGTAAATATAGTACCATTGGTTGTCAAACCCATTGGTTGTACCGTTTGTGTAGTAAAAAATACAAATCTTTTACTCTTTAACTAATAACGATCGTTATTATCCGCTCTTTATATTTATAGTAAGGGGGTATTACGATAACATCCATATAACCTACGACAAAAACACAAAAAACTTCCTCAAGCGATGGAGCAACTCTGTTAGGAAGTTAGCATCTTAAAGGAATAGGATGGATTTTCTCATGGAATGCAGAAGGCGCGACATTACTCCCGCACACATCTAAAACAACATCAAATCTCTGGATTACCTCAACACCGACCAAACCAGGAAGCTAAACCACCAGGCCCTGCGACTCAATGAAAGGTTAAAGAGTAAATTAATTCATTTCGAAATCAATCATACCAATTCAATTATCAGTTCTTTAAATTTTCAACTTCATAATTGTATATCTAACGCTAGGGGACACTACCCCATAGGGTTTTGCAAGATTTCAACAGTAGGCAAATTAACCGTTAGAATTTTATTTTCAACAAAACCAAGCAAAAAAACATAATGAAACTTGATAATTTAATTAGAAAATCTCTGTATGGTAAAAATGACCCTCCAGAGAAGTAGGTAAAAAACCTATTCGATGTCACGATCCCCAAAGAAGTAAAAAAAATTCTGGCGTTCCCAGATCCCTTTATTCTTGCTATTCTTTTGACTTCCCTTTATACGACATCGACATTGGCTGACATTGAAAACTTGCTAGAAGGGGTACCCACTTCTAAAAAAGATCTTTATAGAGCTGAAGCCACTTACGTGGTTTCAAAGCATATTAATAAACTGGAGAACTTGAGGGTTGCACTGCCAGACCCTCGACAATCATGTGACCCGTTCCTCAAATTCCTAAAGCCAATAAAGACAATGTAACGGTCATCTTGAAAAAAGTGGATTACCGATCCAGGATTGTCGACCTTCTGCAAGATGCAGCCACGTATGCTCCCTTAGATAGAGACCCCACCTGTAGGTTTGAACGAAGAAACAATGACTTAGTTAGGAAACTTAAAAGTAAAGTTTACATAGACTAAACTACGTACAAAACCTTAATCGTACACAATGCTATGCCCCCTAAAATCTATGGCTTACCCAAGATCCATAAAGGAAATTTTCCGCTAAGGCCCATTGTTTCTTCGGTTCAATCCCAGCCCGAGAAGTTGGCTATTTTTATTTCGAATATTCTTTACATGTCTTTGACTACAACGTTTTCAGAATAAAAGACTCTTTTCAATTCGCCACTGCCTTAAACAATTACCAAGTAACCGATGGTCATGAACTGATGTCTTTGGACGTGTCTTCGTTGTTCACTAATATACCGTCAAAATTATTTTTGGATATTATTAAATCAAATTGGGACTTGATTCGCCCAACTTACAAAATACCCTGCAAGATTTTTTTGGAACTTACTGATTTCATTTTTGATACGACTTATTTTTCGTTTGAAAATAAGTTTTTCCTTCAGATTTTCGGAACATCGCCTGTGATCGACGCGGGATGAACTGAGTAGTTCTGCCGCGGCCACTGCCGGTTCCAAGCCCGGATAGGTTATTAATAGGTTAAAGTGTGGAGGTTTCTTAGGCAAGGTTAGCTCCCTGCCTAAGGTAAAAAAAACACCTACGGCTCACAGAGAAGAAGGCCCAGCCTCGGAAAATGGACGGATTACTTTGGAAACCACCCACGCGTGGAAAAGGATTAAGCAAAAACGGAAAACTACTACTAGAATAGCCTGCTGGAATGTTACCTCATGGAACGGATGGGATCAGGAAGTAATTTTGGAGATGAAAAAGCACAAGATAGATATATGGGGACTATCCGAAACAAAACGTAAAGGTCAGGGCACGACAAAGTACGAAAACTATATCCTACTCTATAGTGGCAAACCGAAACAAGAAAGGAGGCACCCGGGAGTCGTTTTCCTTTTACACAAAAGGTACACTGACAAAATAGAAAACGTCGACTACGTAAGCGACCGGATATTGAGTCACACTTACCTTTCCCAAAGGCCCATTGTGATCATCTTGTGAATATCAAACCTTGTGTTCAAACCTTGATAGGAATCAGACAGTTTCTATGAGAAGCTACAAAACACCACTGACCAAATAAACAACAACGGAAAAGTAATCCTATTCGGAGAATTCAACGCGAGCATCGGCTCAGACGAAATCCCTGGAGTTAAGCAAAGATTTAACGAGCACAGATTAAATGAAAACGGAAACCAACTGAACCAATATTTTCCTTAGAAAGACCAACATAAAAACACTTTCTGCAACACCAGAGGCCAGAAATCAATGTTCGATTACATAATAACAAATAGATATGTCACACCGAATGAAATACAAGACATAAGAGTACTAACCTCTGCTAACACCGGCACAGACTACAACCTAGTGCTCGGAAAGTTCGTCATAGAGAGGCATCGAAGACTAAGTGGAAAACTTACATCAGGAAACATAACAGACAAGAATGTGGTCGACAGCTGGAATATAATTAAGAGTTGCATACAGGAGGCGGCTAACAAGTCAATAGGGAAAAGAACCATAAACTTAAACTGGCAAAACAAAACCAAGCCCTGGTTAACACAGGAGGTGAAGAGGCTGGCCGAGAAAAAAAGAAAAGCTACCTACAACATAAAAGTACACCAACAGAGGAAAACTGCAATAACTACAAAGAAACAAGAGATAAAGTCGACGCAGCAATCAGAAGAATCAAAAGGGAATACTGGGAGAAGTTCTCCACAGACATGGAACACGATCTTTATGGAGCCCAGAGGAGAGTTTGGAAGATGCTAAAATACAGAAAGAAGCCCGTAAACGAATACATCCAGACCAAAAAGGTTCCACTGAACGAATGGGAAACATATTTTGGAAACTAATATGACAACACGGACAATACGGCAGAACCTCAATCACAGGAAGCAGTGGAAGAAATCACGAATAGATTAATGGTTTCAGAGGAAGAAGTTAGGGTGAAGATTAAAAACTTGAAAAACAGAAAACGTCTGGGAGTGGACGAGATCCCCAACGAACTTATAAAATATGGAGGTAAAGAGCTAGCAAGAAAATTATCGGAACTGCTTAACAAAATAATAACCACATCCAGCAGACCAACAGAATGGCACAAAAGTATCACCATACAAATTTTTAAAACGGGACAGAAAACCAATCCGGAGAACTACAGAGGCATAACCTTGCTTCGCACCACCATGAAACTGCACACCATTATTGTCAAAAGCATTCTAGAACGCACCATCGAAAACAAAGTTTAACAACAAGGATTTCGGAAGTACAGATCGACAACTGATGCCTTGTTCATTGTGAGAGAGGTAAAGGAGATAGCGATCGAATTCGGCTACCCTGCTTATGTGTGTCTTATCGAGAGAAACAAATCCCAACATCAATCATAAATATAATCAGATATCTGAACACAGGCAATACTACAAGAATAAAAGTGGACCAGCAAACAACAAAAAACATACCGACAGTAACAGGAATAAGACAGGGTGATATTCTCAGCCCATTCCTTTTTAACCTTGTCATGGACGAGATTATACACAGTGTGACAACAATCCCCTGTTCATTGTTGTGATATAGACAAATCGTTGTGATATAGACAATAGTGCATTGTTGTGATACAGACTGAATAACAAACCAATCAGCATGGTGTGCTATGCGGATGATGCGGTAATCCTGGCAGAAACAGAAAACGATTTGCATATGCCAATCTCCATTGATAAAACAAAATGTATGAGCTTCTCCAAAGAACCAGCAAGGTGTAAAGTCGTAATAGACAATAAATGAATAGAACAGGTAATGAGCTTCCGTTACCTAGGAGCGGACACATCAAGCAGCAACAACCCGATAAACGACATAAAATCACAAGTCAACAAAGCCGCAACAATCTCAGGATGCCTCAGAGATATCATCTGGAAAAACAACCACATGCGCATTGATAGTAAAGTGCAGATATATAAATCCTGTGTTAGACCGGTGCTAACCCATGGTATTGAAACGAGATCTGACACGAATAAGACAAAAAGCATCCTCAGAACAGAGGAGATGAAAACATTTAGAACCATCGCAGGGAAGACACTTAGAGAGTGAGAAAGAACGACATAACAGCGGCATGCGGGGTGGAGGACATAGTGAGATGGGCGAGGGAAAGGAAAAGATATTGGCGTGACCACATAGAATGAACCAAGAGAGACTAGCATACATCGCTAAAGATGGAAAACCAGGTGGCCGACGCCCGCCAGGGAGACCACCTAAGAGATGGAAGGATAGTTGGACTCCGCCTCACAGGATAACCAACTGAATTGAGCCTGGCAATAAACAGACCTCAAGGTCTTCTCGAAGAAGAAGAAGATTTTCGGAACCCCCATGGGATCACGCTTGTCTCCGGTGGCAGCGGAGATTGTTATGAACACTTTAATCAAGGATGCTTTGGACAAACTTAATTTCTAAATTCCTTATTTGTAGCAATATGTGGATGATACTGTCTGTGCTATCCCGCACGGGTCCAAAACCCTTTCCCTTGTGGTCCCAAGTGCCTTCGATTCTTATAATGAACATCTTATCTTTGAAAATAATAATACTCTACCCTTTCTAGACACCCTGATCATCAGGACATATGACAACCGTATTACATTAGATTGGTACCAGAAACCTACAAGTTCGGGCAGATACCTTAATTATTTGTAAAGCGCTCCTCTTCAACACAAGCTGAATGTAGTTTTGGGTCGACAACTAGGATTTTTAAGATTGTACATCCAGACCCTCGTAACGATAGTATAGATGTTGAATATCGTATGATGTGTTGAATATCGTAAAGAAGAACAGCACCCCACAACTGTACTTAGGAAGTTTTTGTTGTCCAATCCTACAAGACAACCTGTCGCTGAGGTGGTCGCAGTGGACGATACTAAAATATTCAAGAGCTTACACATTGTAGAATCACTGACTCTCAGGATAAAATTGATTTATAAGAACAAAAGCCCAGCCATTATAGCAGATAAATGTCATAATGCCATCAGTAGATCTTTCAGTCGCCTAAAAGACTTAACCCCCACGTTAATGCAACCAAATGTAGTCTATCGTATACAGAGTGCTGAGTGTGACCTGGTGTACGTTGGTCAGACCGGCCAAAGATTGTCCTCTAGACTGGCCAATCACAGAAGTGATTGCAGACTAAAACCCACTCTTCCGCCTTAGTAACACATTGCAATGACAAGGACCATAGGGTCAATTCTGATGACCTAAAAGTCCTTGCAAGGCAGCCACGTCTATGTAAGAGACTCGTCTACGTAAGAGAAATGTGTTTTATTCATAACGCCGGTGCAGCCATGAACTCAAGGAGAGACATGGACGGGTTGAGCAATATGTACGCTTGGCTTATGACTTGGGCGACGTCTAGACACAGTTGATTGGATGGGTGGTTTTTTGTTTTGCTATTTATTTTCTATTTTTGCTGCGGTTTGTGTTCTCTAGTGGTTCCACCTGTTATATAATTTTCTAAATGGGTGTCGTTGAGCTCCTTGTTTCTAGGAAGATCTGGGTATCTTCCGTATTAATTTGGTTTTTGGGTAAACTGCTGCGTAGTGGTTGATTCAATTTTCCAGACGACTTTTAAGTCTTTAAATTTTTTTTTTCCAATGTGCTCGTGACTTCGGTGTCCTTCCAATGTCATTGACGTTACTATCGTTCCCAATGCGCATCTTCGCAGTTTTTTTCAACTCGAAAACTTTTTGTTGGTTTTCTCAAGCTGTGCCGATCAGTTTGGTGTTCGACATTTTGCAAATAAAATAATAATTTTTAAACACCGTAATTAAATTGATCATGATTCGCTTTACAGTAGTTGTTATGTAATCTACAACTTTTTATCTTTAACTTTATTTTTTATTATATTTAAGTTATATGAAGTTATACGTCTTAATAAATTGTTCATCACCTTTTTTGTAAATAATTAAAAACATCTTTTACTTTGGTTTTTGTAATTTCTGTAATAATTTTGTAGGTCTTCAAAAAGATTTAATTAATAAATTGAAACGTCCACTTAAGAAGAATTTGATCTAGTTTTTGTTGATCGTATTACCCGCTATTTATATATATATATATATATATATATATATATATATATATATATATATAGGGTTGTTCCCCTACGCGGGAGTGAACCTAGACGTGGTGTGGGGGCCCAGTTGGCCAACAGTCAATGAGACTCCCCGGGGTGTCCATCCGTTGAAAATCAATGGATGGGCGCCAAGGGGATGCGAGACGAAGGTCAATTGCTAATCGCTCTGGGACTCTTCACATCCTTTAGCAGTGAACAGTCTCCCTTCAATAGAATCACTTTCACTCTTTGAACTATCAGCCTACCTTGGCTAACTCTTGGTCCTTCAAGCTCTCGAAGCTATCAATACTTTGATATTGAGAGTCAGAGAGCAAAAATCTATCCTATCTATTCCAACTTCTACCTGTCCCCAAAACGAAGGTGTTAAGCGACCCGTGCTCATCAGTGCACCAGCAGGTGTAGGCGCAGGGGCTAATAATGCGTCATAACGGAGCCTACTGGATACCAGGCGACCTCCAGCAGTAATTAGCCAAACCCTTTTATTGTTTACAGAAAACCAATATCGTATGGAATCTAAAACAAAAACAAAATCACAGGGCGAAGACACTGCCATGACGGAGTCTTCCCCTCAACCGACCGTTGACGCTCAGACGAAAACGGCCGAGACCCTAAAACCAGCACCTGGCACGTCCGAGCAGCTGACAGTCCAGACTTCAAGTCAAGGACAGTCTACTGCCAAGGAAAGCCAAGGAAGCAGCAAATACTCCGAAGAGGACATGACGACGAAGATCGGCAACATGTCCCTGAAGAGAGTAAAGCTGAATGCGAAAGAACGCAGAGAGCACAACAAAAAGCTCTGCGAGGCTAAAGGAGTCAAATATGACCCAAACTTCAAGAGAAAGAAGCACTTAGCCAAAAAGCATGCCGACTCTGACCAGGTTAAGAAAACCACAGTCTCAGTAGGCCCACATCAAAGCCAACCTAAGAAGAGACAGCGCTCAGATGCTACTCCTTCTCCGGCGACTGAAAACAAGCGTCAAAGAACGGCAGATAGGTCATCGAAGGCAGTGGCAAGTACCTCCAGAAACCTCGATTTCGCAGCTGCTGCGGCCACTGTCAAAATGGCCATTTACCTACCTGACTACCCTGTAGGAAAACTGACCAAAGAGCAAGGCGACCTAGTCAGAGATTCTCTCATAGAAACTATATTTAATATAGACAGCGAGAACTTGCCCCACTTTACTAGTCACTACTATGAAGCTGGAACCTGCGTGGTAGCGTGCAAGGACGAGTTCACCCAGCTTTGGCTGACAGAACACGTTCCTAAGCTGCTCCCGTGGGAAGACGCAAAACTAGTAGTGAAAGAGAGGACTAAGGTAGTCAACTCAGCACGAGTGGTGTTCAACGTACCCCAGTGGTACGACAAACAAAAGCCGGAGGCGATCCTAAAGTTCCTGCAAAAGCAGAACAAAAGAAAGGTCGACCTAAGAACCGAGTACTGGCACATCCTCCACGTCAAAAGCAACGAAGGGGGAGGTAGAACGTTCGCAGCCATGATCGATGAAGAAGCAAAGAAAGCTCTTCAAGAGATTGGCTGCGTAGCGCACATCGGGCTCAACAAGGTGACGTTTACTATCCGCTCCAGGCTTAGTAAAGACGAACCTTCAAGTAGTTCAAATTAACCTACATCACAGCAAAGCGGCCACTGCAGCCCTCTGCAGAAAGCTGCTAGCTGATGACATCGATTTAGCAATGATCCAAGAGCCCTATATTGTCAAGGGGCGAATCTGTGGCTTAGGCGATGCTAAAGGTAAGCTGATATATAATGATCAGAATCCCAGAACTTGCATTCTAGTGAGGAAAAATTTGAAATTTCTTCCTCTAATGGAATTCTGTTCTAGAGATATTACAACCGTAAAAATACAATGGAGCACGAGGGAAAGAGAGAACAGAGCAATTCTTAGCTCAGTCTACCTACCCTACGACTCCATTGATCTTCCGCCCAGCAAAGAAACGGCAGACCTAGTAAGTTCCGCTCAACAGGAAAATCTAGAGCTGATCCTCTGCTGCGATGCGAACTCCCACCACACCACATGGGGAAGCACCAACTGCAATCCAAGAGGTGAGTCTCTTTTTGAATACATTATTACTAACAATCTAATAGTTGTTAATGAAGGTAACTCTCCCACCTTTGAAAACGCTATAAGAAAAGAGGTAATTGATATAACTGCCACGACAATGGCAATATCGCGGTCAGTCAAACGATGGCAAGTCCTGAACGAACCATCGCTTTCCGACCATAAATACATTAGCTTTGAACTGTCTCAAAAGGAAGTAATACCTGAACCCTATTACAACCCGAAAAAGACGGACTGGGCTAAATACGAACAAGAACTACATAAAAAGATAGAGCATGTTCGATTCAAATCTTCTCAGGTAAAAGATCTAGATACAAATGCCCACAAGCTAAAAGAGGCAATGGTTGACTCTTATAAAAGCTGCTGTCCTCAATCAAAACCAAGTGAGCAAAGAGGTAAAAAACAACCACAATGGTGGAACAAGGATCTCGAAAAGACCAGGCGAGAAGTCAGAAGCCTTTTCAACAGATCTAGAAGAACCAAAGTCTGGGACAGCTATCATAGAGCCCTCACAGACTATAGTAACAAAATCAAGACTGCCAAAACAGAAGCTTGGAAAAAATATTGCCAAGAGATAGAGACGACGCATTCCACAGCGAGGCTCCATAAAATTTTCTCAAAGCAAGCTTCGAATCCCGTCGGCACCCTCAAAAAAGCAGACGGGAACTTCACAGCAAATGAACGTGAAACACTGCTACATCTTGTAGGCACGCATTTTCCAGGGGCCGCTGAAAACCACACTCCTTTCCACTCAAGCCATACGGCAACCAGAGATGACTGGAATGTGGCAAAAAGAATTATCACAACAGATAGAATTAAATGGGCAATCAAACTCTTCAGCCCCTACAAATCTCCTGGAACAGATAGCATATATCCAATAATGCTTCAGAAAGGCATGAATATCATACTCCACCCTCTTAAGGACCTATTTAGAGCAAGTCTAGCACTAGGACATGTTCCATTAACCTGGAGAGAGACAAGAGTGGTATTTATCCCAAAACCAGGCAAATCTAGCTATGCCGAAGCTAAATCCTATAGACCAATCAGCCTGACATCATTCTTTCTAAAAACCTTAGAAAGACTGATAGACAGACATTGGAGAGAAGAAGCGCTGATTAGATCTCCACTTCATACATACCAACACGCTTACCAAACAGGAAAGTCATGCGAAACAGCGTTACACCAGTTAGTAAGTAAAATTGAGAAAACTTTGGAGAACAAAGAAGTTGCCCTAGGTGCTTTCTTAGATATAGAAGGAGCCTTCGATAACACATCTTACATCTCAATAGAAAACGCAATGGTCAATCACCACGTAGATAACACTACGACCAGATGGACCATGTCGATGCTTAACAGCAGAACTGTAAAAGTTAAACTACTGGAAGAAGAGATAACCATGTCAACAACAAGAGGTTGCCCCCAAGGCGGCGTACTGTAACCACTTTTGTGGTGCCTAACAGTCGACGAGCTACTAATCACCCTTAACAAAAGAGGGTTCTTCACTCAAGGATATGCCGATGATATCGTCATACTGATTCAAGGTAAACACCAAAGAACGGTTGAAGAAATCATGAAGGCAGCCTTGAATATTACAGAGACCTGGTGTTCGACAGGAGACCTAAGAATCAACCCTGCGAAAGCCACCCTGATCCCTTTCACAAATAGGAAGAAAATCACAAACCAAACCAATATCTCAATATTTGGGAAACCTGTTCAATGGAGCAACGAAGTCAAATACCTAGGACTTACACTAGATTCCAAACTAACATGGAATCCCCACATGAACAAGACAATCTCCAGATGCAAACAAACGCTGATGATAAGTAAACGAGCCATAGGTAGCACATGGGGTCTCAAACCGGAACTGACTCACTGGCTATACAAAACTATAGTTCGACCAATACTAACCTACAGCATAGTAACCTGGTGGCCTAAACTACAACAATCAACTGCTGTTGCAAAATTAAGCAGGATACAACATCTAGCGAATCTATGCACCACAGGAGCCTTTAGAACTACCTCCGGATTAGCATTAGACGTGATACTAGATACACCGCCATTAGACATCTTTCTAAAAGGAGAAGCAAGAATGGCGGCATACCGACTACAATGCGCGGGTCAATGGATCGCAGCCAGTAGGATCGGGCATACGAAAATCATGACGGCAGTCAGAATACCGTTGATGGAAATGAGAACCGACAGTACCAACAAGTCATTCCATTTCGAAAAATCATTCACCGTACACATAGATCCAAGCTGGAAACCGGACCAGCTTCCCACCCCTACGAACAAGAACATAATCTTTTACACGGATGGTTCAATGTTTGAAGGAAGGTCCAGATCGGGCCTGTACAGCAAAAATCCCAAAATTAGGGAATCAGCCAGCCTAGGCGAACACTGCACGATATTTCAAGCAGAAGTACACGCATTACTATTGGGTGCTACTGAATGCCACAGACAAAAATATCGGAACAGAAACATATATTTTATATCTGATAGTCAAGCAGCGCTAAAAGCACTAGAGGCCTGCAGTACAAAATCAAGAATCATAAAAGAATGCAAAGAAATACTACATACACTAGGCCAACAGAACACAGTAAAAATCATCTGGGTTCGCGGGCATAGTGGTATAGAGGGAAACGAACATGCAGACGACCTAGCAAAACAAGGTGCCCGCAAGAAACTAGTTGGTCCCGAACCGAGCATAGGTATAGAAAAAGCCTGCGCCAGAGCATCCATCAATGATTGGATGAAAAATAAACACAAACTCAGATGGAACTCCTATGATAAAGCAACCCATTGCAGGAAGCTAATAGACTCACCTAATCCCAATATAGCAAAGGACCTGTTAAAACTAAACAAAGCTCACACGAAGCAGATAGTTAGTTTACTAACAGGCACTGGCGGATTTAGAGAATTCATGCATAAAGTAAAAATCTACCGAGACGAACCTTTATGTAGACTCTGCGGAGAGGAAGATGAAACAGCAAACCACGTACTCTTCGAATGCCCTGCCCTAGAACGAATGCGACACCAGCTCGACTGGAACCAACAAACCACATGGGAACCCAAACTTGTAGGAAAACTAAGGAAACTAGTCAGTGACACAGACGTCGGACTGCAAGTTTGATATCAACCGACAGCACAATAAGCCTTAAGGTTGACGTGCGCCAAACCCTTAGAGGAAGTCGGGAATCTAATCTAATCTATAGGGTTGTTCCTGTCCTTTTGGTTGGATGTTATATTCTGTTTTTCTTTCAATTTCTTAGCATGGTTATGCGGTTTGTGCTACGCACGTTATCCGAATTTTACTTTTTAGTAACTTTCATATCTTGTATATATATATATATATATATATATATATATATATATATATATATATATATATATATAGAAAGAAATACTAGATAAATATTTATATTGCTAATGTAATAATTATGTACAGTACATATAGAGGGCCGGAGGTATAAGATTACGCCCGCCGCCGAAGTTTGAGGCACGACGGAGGAGAGCCTTTATGAGGCGAAGGGCGTAATCTTCCTCCGGCCCGAGGCATGTACAGCGTTTTACACACAACTGCAGAAAACCTACAAAATTTAATTAAAAATGGTTAAAAACTGGTTGTTTCACGTTAGAACTATTCCTTTGCTCAGTCGGTTATGTTGGACGAGGACGACGCACATTGCCCTTTATAAGCAATAAATTGCCCTTATAAATAATTTCAAATATCTGGTGTAGTAGATTTATTGTTAAATTGTTACAAAGGCAAACGGTAGTAAGTCAATTATCATACATATGTAAGATTACTGCGATGTGGAACTAGTAAGTCGTTTGAATAATGCTTTTTTGTTTTCCTCTAACCAATGTGGGTCCAGGGGGGTTAGCCCTTAAAACACTGCGGCCCATTGGCCTATTGTATTTCCCCACATTGTTTCGTTCATGCAAATAGATCCAGTCCCTCTATTAGGTCCAGGATTCTATGTGCCATGTTTTTCACGGGGACTCTTGAAATATGCTAAAGATGGATTCACTCTGCAAATGGACGAATCTACAGATTAGCATCTACGGATTAGCAATTTCGATAAGCTCAAACAACAGGCGAAGAAATATTAAATTTACTTAATGCATATTTTCAAAGACATTCAATTTCTTGGAATTTATGTCATCATATATGCACTGATGGAGCCAGAGCTATGGTTGGTATTATAAGGGGCGTAATAGCACGTATAAAGAAACTAGTTCCAAACATCAATTCCAAAGCAATTGGTACATTGTCTACATAGTCATGCTCTCCAATACCAAAAACATTGCAAAAAGTTTTAAGATGGGTAATTTTATCAAATCCAGACCCCTAAATACCAGGCTATTTACCCTATTGTGCAATGATTTGGGAAGCTTACATAAAAATCTCCTTCTTCATACTGAAGTTAGATGGTTATCTAGGGAAAGGTTTTGACCAGACTCTGGGAATTGCATGATGAAATTCGAATCTTTTTATCTGAACGTAAATTTTCTGGAAAACTCAATGACACTAATTGGCCTCAAAATCTAGCCTTCGTACATGAACGATGTTAATCTTTCACTTTAAGGACCAAATACAACAGTTTTTAAGGTCAATAGTAAAGTAAACTCGATCAAATCGAAAACCAAAAATAATGCGGAATGTTTTGCTAATTTAAATGATTTCCTGGCAACCAATAATATCGCATTCGATCAGAATTTAAAAAATCCTATTTTGGAACATTTAACGTAGTTAACGTAGTAATTTTCCGAATGTTTCCCCCCATTTGCAGTAATTTAAGTTAGATCGAAAATCCTTTCATTGAGTGTTGTGATGTGAATACCTTGCCAATTAAGCAATTAGAGCACTTTATAGATGTATGTACCGACACTACATCAAAATCTACATTTGGACCGGATGGCATTGGCCCGTTTTGGATAAAATTAAGTGAAGAATATCCGGAAATTTCCAAACGCGCGGTTATGAAAATGAGACCTTTCGTAAAAACCTATCTCTTTGAGAAATCCTTTTCACATAGGTCGCTACAGAAAATAAGTATAGAAATCAACTTGATGCCGAAAATGATAGATCGAAACAATTTTTACCTATCAATTTAATTTCCGGTAAAACCGGATTTCTTAATATAAAAACCGGTTTTCAAATGTGACAAATTTTCTTTAAAAAACAGTTTTTCAAAACGGGTTTGATCGTCAAACCCTAGTTGTGCTTGTTTATGACTGCATAATTTATGAATCTGTATGGATCGGTGTTATATGGGCCAATATGCATCTCCAATTAACACCGCGATCCATCCAGATCCATAAATTATGCAGTCATAAACAAGCACAACTAGGGTTTGACGATTTTTCAAACCCGGTTTTGAAAAACCGGTTTTTAAAGAAAATTTGTCACATTTGAAAACCGGTTTTTATATTAGGAAATCCGGTTTTACCGGAAATTAATTTGATAGGTAAAAATTGTTTCGATCTATCATTTTCGGCATCAAATCGATTTCTATACTTATTTACTGTAGCGATCTATGTGGAAAAGGATTTCTCAAAGAGATAGGTTGTTACGAAAGGTCTCAATTCCTTAACCGCGCGTTTGGAAATTTCCGCATATTCTTCCCTTAATTTTATCCAAAACGGGCCAATGCCATCCGGTCCAAATGTAGATTTTGATGTAATGTCGGTTAAATTGATAGGTAAAAATTGTTTTTTATCTTATTTGATTTGATCTTCATTCTATGCAACGAGTTGCATTGGCCAGTGCTTGTGCATTATGCATGTTAACAAGTGGAGTTATATTTGAATTTCTGGCATTAAAAGTTAAAGACTGAAATAAGTTTGAAATTATAATATGCTTTAGAAGACCAAATTCAAGAAAGAAGACAAGTAGAATTAGCAACTATTTTGTTGTATTTGCATAATCCACAAAACATATCCAGTTCAGCAAAGAAATCTAGGGTCTATTTTCTGTGTATTTTCTGGAGTGATGGTCTGGAATATTTTCAAATTCTTATGCGGAAACCGATTCTTATGAAGAGCAAATCGAAGGAACTACTCATCACAGTAATGTTTTTGTAAGGAAGCCAAAATCAATTCATAAGTTACTTGAAGACCCCGAAGAAAAACTTACAAATCCAACTGAAAGCTGAAGTTTTTGTTTTTTTTATGTAATTAATGTGTAATCCTTATTTTTATATTTTGACTTATTGATTTCCGTTTTTGTTATTTTTCGCCAAAAAATTCGAAAACCGGATAAAACTGTTTTTTTTTTGGAAATATTGAATTCGAAAACCGTTTTTTCAAAAAAGCCGGTTTTTGTACAAACCCTAAGCACAACGAAGTCATTAATTTTCTTAATATTTTTTTGTTTTGATAACAATTTCATTTCTATGTATGTATAGGACAAATATTTTATATAGAATTTATAATTTTGTTTGAATAAATGCAAATTTATTTATTATGAGACTTAAACAAAAATTTTATAACAAATGCAGGGACGAACCTTGTTGATAACATGTAATGTGATCCTCTCTTAAACAAAGTGCTACAAAACAGAGGGTTCCATAAAAAAAGAATCTCTAAAAAGGGTTCCACGGGATGACAAAGGTTGAAGAACACTGGTATAGATATTGGCAGAAACCCTATAAGTATGTTTTGCGACTTGAGTAAAGCGTTCGATTGCATAGATCATAGCATACTTATTAACAAAATATATAATAATGCAATAAGGGGAAAAGCGGGTAATTTTGTGCAATCATTCTTAAATGATCGTACCAATCAATTTTTCCAAATACTTTACAATACCAAGAAAAGCCTGTCATCAGAAACAGCACCAACGCTCTTCATATTATACATGGCTGATTTAGTGGAATATATCCAGGAAGTTTTTGCTGTATGCAGATTATGCAAGTTTTCTGTTCTCCAAATCGAATTTAGTAGACACGCAACGACAGGCCAATAAAGTTATTAAAACCGTGACCGACTGGTTTTCTGCCAATAACCTATTCCTTAACTTAGAAAAAAACAGAATTTATGGTTTTTCGAACACACAGAGCTGAATATGCAGAGAATATATTATATATTATATAAATAAATATAGTATAATACTCTAACAATATCGAATTATATAGGGTTAATGTAACAAAATTTCTTGGAGTATCTATAAAAGAAAATATCGTGGCACATTTATATAGAAAATTTGTGCAAATCATTAAATAAAAAAGCATATTGTTTACGCTACCTCAAAAAAGTCTTCCGAAACTACTAAATTTTTACTACGCTGAGATTCAATCTAAAATTGCTTATGGAATAACAGTGTGGGGAGCGTCGCCAGAGCTACCTAAAATATTAAAAACACAAAAAAGAATAATCCGGGTCCTGATAGGTCTACCTACATATGCTTCATGCAAACAACAATTCATTGACCTAAATGTATTAACCGTCTTCAGTTTGTATATTTTCGAATGAACATGCTACATTCATAAAAACAAAATAAAGATACCCAAAAATATGGACAAGCATAATTATTCTACCAGAGGAAACCTCAAATTATCCACTCCATGTATATACACACCACACACCATACATGTATTTTTTTGTACATCTTACTGGTCAATAAACTAGTTTGAATTTGAAATCTTCAAAACAACAGCCTCAGAGAAATGGGCCCATCTAATAACAGCACTACCGAAGAAAACGAGGTATCAGAATATGAACCAAGCAACTTCGACGTTGAAGCAGATTCTTCATCATCCACCGTTCCTCTTAGACGGAGCCCATTGATCATTCGCAAACTAAAGAAAATGAAAGTAACTTTTCTGCAAATAATACAACAAAAATACAGACGAAATATATAAAACATACGAAATATATAATACAGACGAAATACATTCCTTGAAGAGGAAGCCAATCAATGGAGAGCCGCATTGACGCCTTCGAGATGTACTTGTATCGCCGTATATCCTGGGTAGACAGTATAACCAACGAGGAAGTGTTAAGGAGAATAGGTAAAGGTAAAGAACTACTGACAACTATGAAAGAACGAAAGCTCCAATACATCGGACACGTTATGAGAGGGGAGCGGTACGAGTTCCTCGGACTCCTCATCGTAGGAAAAATCGAGGGCAAACGATCTGTGGGCAGACGGCAGAACTCATGGCTAAAGGATATGCGTCGATGATTCGGACGGACATCTATAGAGATTTTCAGAGGTGCGGTTCCACGCACCATTATAGCCAGTTGGATCGCCAACCTTCGTAGGGGGACGACGTCTTAAGAAGAAGAAAGAGTAAGCGATAAGTTTTACCCAAGCAAGATAACAGAAAAAGAAGAAAAGGAATCGAAAATACGAGGAGAATACATTAATAAAAGCGGTAAAATTGTAAAAGAAAAGGAAATTAAATCTGGTTGTAGCAACAACTGTAGAAAAAAATGTAAGTTCAGTCAAGAGCAACGACTTCTTATATTTAATTTTTTTGGGAGTATGGGTATTTATAATAGACAATCTGCATTTGTTGGAAGTTGTGTACGGTGTATTCATACGAAAATATTTGCTGTTAAAGAAAATGATGAAGTGTTTCGAAGAAGTTCAAATTTGTCTTACACTTTACCAAAGAGCGCTTTAGGAAAAGTAGGGGTGTGCAAATCAATGATTCTAAATACATTAAGCATAACCGATATGTGGGTGATGACTGCATTGAAAAAGTTAGATAACTCTGCTACTGACACAGTCTCACCTGATAAAGGAGGAACGCACAGCAATAAAACTTCTATAATTCCAGAGACAGTGAAAGGAAGTGTTCGTTAACTTCCCCGCTGTGTTCCGCTGTATTAAGTTGGTATGATTGTATCCGTAATTAATTTAGTTTCACCTTATATTCAATTTCATATAAATCAATAACTGAAACTAAGTTCAGGTATTTCTACACACATCTCGAAACATAACCTATTTTCGACAACCCAACACATGGTTTTCAAACTAATGTGTTTTCCATTTTATAATTCATAAGAGCAAAGCTGCATGCTCAGCTGATGAGAGATAGATCTCGAAACGCGTCTGCAGATGGCTATTCACTTTCGGTTAAGGAAAAATGTTGTGTATGTAGTATGTAATAATGTAATTGTATTTTGTATAACTTTATTTTATTCTATCTTATAACTGTATATTATTGTATAAAGCATATATATCTAAACGTACAAGAGATGTAAGTTATTGATTGTCATTCTAAATCTTCTTCCGCTAGGGGGCGCTGACGTCGAGTAGTCCTGTGCTTAACAAGAAAGATCCGATCTTAAAAAACAATATTATTTATCTAGCGTCTTGCTTTAGTGCTACGGAAGTGAACCGAATGCTGGTGAATATCACAAATAGGGGAGCGTTTTCTAAATAGCATCGGTCAATTAAATCGTACCACCCGCAAATTTTGCATAATAACAATTTTTCGTGTTGTTCAGCAAGTTCGTTCTTAAGTTAATCGAAAATTGAAACAATCTAAGCTGAAATATTGATATAAAGTTGTATATAACAGCAGTGGCAGATAGTTAAAAAAAATGGATAACAAAATTGTAAAATTTAAGTGTAGTTGTAATTGCGGTGGCCATGCTAATGGTATATACATATTAAATATTGTTGTATTAAACATAACATGTGACAAGTGTAAAATTAGCTTAGAATACACTCTGAAAGTAAACTATTTCGCAATATCAACAAGTTCAACAGGTTTGCAAAATTGTACCTCGGTAAGTTCTAAAAATCGTACCACTACGAATTAGCCAACTAATTATTCTTAAAAACATTTTAACCATGGTGAAAAGAAAATACGAAGAGTGGAGTGAGGCAAATATGAAAAAAGCTATTGAAGCTTACATAAATAAAATATATGGCTTCAATGAATGTTGCAGGCGCTTTGGCGCTATTATCGAAGTATGATCCAGTTCTTAAGGACTACATATCCGAGGCAATTATTTGAAGTAAAAAAAGAAAAGAGTCAAAGGTAAAGGAGATAGCCTTGTTACCTGTTTGTCAAAAACCGTTATAAATATATTAATTCTTGATACATCCCTACTCATCATTAACAAAACTGTGGATGATATTAGTCAAAATGCAAATAGCACGCACCATGTCATCATTGATATCATGGTTTGATACGAACAAATTTATAATAAATAAAGACAAGACTAATACTATCATTTTTAAAACCAAAAGAGATACGAACCAGTACCCTCCAAGATTACAAATTAATAATGAAGACCTCGAGGTACAATATTCTATCAGGCTCCTTTGACTATTTATAGATCAATCGCTTGATTGGACGACACATACTCTCCGTGTCACAAAACGTCTGAACAAGGCAGTTTTTGCGTTGAGATGTCTTCATAGGTATATGGACACTGCAGCTCTTAGGATGGTGTACTTCGCGAATTTTTATTCCCACTTAAAATTTGGTATTATGTTTTGGGGAAATAGTATCCACATCAGAAGCATCTTTAGAATACAGAAGGAAGCCATTCACATTCTGAACAATCTACATTATAGAGAATCCTGCAGAGGCCAGTTCAAACTTGCTAATATTTTAACAACAACAGCTACTTACATCTATGAGTCTATAATTTTCGTTCTGAAACAAAGGCACTTATTTGGGAACTTTAACAAGCCTAATCTAAGGAGTACCAGATTTTATAACGAAGTCTTTCAGTTGCCCCAGCATAGGCTGACACTAACTGAAAGAAATCCACCGTACAGCAATATGAAAATGTACAACGTACTACCAAGGAGGATTAAACAACTAGTGAATGCAAACCTTTTCAAAAAGAATTGTATAAACTCCTAGTTGATATAGAACCGTATAATATCGAAGAATTCTACTTAAGAGTAAATTACCAAGAACATGTTATTGTATTTTGATGATATAATATTTTTGTTGATACAATATTTTCTTTTTTCTATGACACATTTCATTTAGAATATTTTTTTGTATTCTTAGATAATGAAATATACTTATTTTGATTTGATTTTAATAAATATATGTGCACGTCAAGTTAAACAAGAAATCGTCAAAGAAATCCAGGCTGCGAAATCTTTTAGCCTCAATATGGATTCTTGCCAGGATGTGTTATGTGAATTTTTATATTATATCTATAAAAAATGGATTTTCACTGCAATAGAGTATTGTTCTAAAATATATTTCTATAATATTTAATCCACATACGATTTTGAAAGAGCGAGAATATATCTTGATAAAGCTATCCTGATGGCGGACATCAACACGGACGATAGTGAATCGTTCAGATGTGGTGATACAGCAGCTTCTTCTGATGACAGCATCGAAGACTTGAAGAATAATCCATGCGGAACGACTGAAAATGAGCTACGATTGGAGAGTAAACTGTATTAAATAATTTGCCGAAAAATTTCAACACCGGTAAATAAGAGCTTTTACTTATCATCAATACGCTTTTTCGCTTAGTATACTTCTATATATAAGACGCCTCGGCACATTTTAAAGTTTCGGGAGGATTCGACTTCTAGAAATCGGGATATTTATCATTTAAAATAACATCATTACAAATGTATATATATATATATATATATATATATATATATATATATATATATATATATATATATATATATTCTTGTGCAAACGTATAGTGTGCAGGGATCACTTTCACACTCTCTGTTTCACGATGCCACAGAGAGGGAGACTTCCGGATAGGCGCGCTCCACTACCTAGACGTTCATTTCACCGGCGAGTAGCTAACAGTGGCGACGGTCTCGTGTCAGTATATGATGGCGGCCGTGTTGGCCATTCGTCAGTTTGTCTGGGTTTGTATCTATAAATGCATCCGTGTCATCAGATATTTAATAACTAGAATAATTATCGATAGATTCAGATGTTAAGTTATAGTCAGTGAATAATGCTCTTCAACTAGTTTTCAGTCGCTTTTATTAAGAACTGCCGGCCTTCAGCCCCTGACATTTTTTGGTCTTGACCGTTTCTTGTCACTTGCTTTGACGCAGCGAAACGGCTCACACAACGCATCTTCGAGCGGGGTGTGCCAAAGAGTGACAGAAGATGTTGTATTATTCACTGTACACAGGTTAGGTTCCTGGTTTAGGGTTGTTCCTGTCCTTTTGGTTGGATGTTATATTCTGTTTTTCTTTCAATTTCTTAGCATGGTTATGCGGTTTGTGCTACGCACGTTATCCGAATTTTACTTTTTAGTAACTTTCATATCTTGTATATATATATATATATATATATATATATATATATATATATATATATATATATATATATATATATATATATATATATATATTTATATATATATATATTTATATTTTTTGCACGTGAAAAAATCTTTAAGATCTAAACAAAATTTGGTGTGGTAGTTATATCTATAGTTTATACGTAAAATACATTTTCAAATTTTATTACTGCGAAGAAAATCCTTACCCTATTTTATTTTTTTGCATAATTACTTTTACAAACGATTTAAGAAACCAAGAGAGATATCGAACGCAATACAATGCATCTTGAACACAGTTTAGGATTTTTTCAAAAAATTGATCAACGTTTAAACGATTCAAAGTTAACATCAGTAACGAATGGAAATATTCTGAACGATGAGAATGAATGGCATCACAAATTGACTGCAATAGTCAAGCAATAGTAAGAACTTTTGAAGAATATAGAGTCAAAGAAGCAGTTGGTCAATGAAGAATATAGAGTCAAAGAAGCAGTTGATCAATGAAGAATATAGAGTCAAAGAAGACTTTCAGTTTTCTTTTAGTCTGATGTACAATAATTACTTCTACAAAATTGATAATTGTCCTTTGCTTAATATTTTCTAATCTTTAAATTTTCTATGGCGGTGTTTATATTTTATCTTTCGTTAAGCAATTTCATGTTTATAATAATTTATACTTTTCTCAATTCACTTTTCTGATCTCAGTGATTATTTTTATATAATTTAATTATCACATTTATATAATCGTCTTTAAACTTCTACCATTTCCGTGTTCCATTTCCTACCAGACACGTGCGGGGTTGCTAGTCCCCATCGGGCGCCTCCCCAGGTGGGGGATAGGGGAATGCTCAAGAGATATGGTGGGTACCGGGGAAATAAAATACCCGGAGCGGACCAAAACTAGCACCTGATAGAGGGAGGGCAACAGCTTCATGTTGGTGGCAGCGACCACCAAGATGAAGCATAAAGGAAATGAACCTGGACTGATTCATAAGTTGGATTACCACAAGCAAGACTGGAGCAGTTTGAAATGGTTATGGTACTGCGAAACTCGCCAACCGTCAAATTCTGAAAATAAAGTACCCCAGGCGATCAGAGCTATCAACGCAAAATCTCGCTCCAGAACATCGGACTGCCTTTAGGATTCTCGGGGAGGCACACATTTGATAAAGGATAAAAGACGGCGGAAAATAAGCCGACAAAATCAAGACCAAAAAAATAGGGAAACATCTACAGAGAAAACTAATGATAGCTACATACAATATTAGAAATATGAAAAGTGACGAGAACCTAGAAGTACTAGAATAAAAACTAAAGAACATAAAGTGGTATATCCTAGGCATAAGCGAAACTAGACTTACAAAGGGAACTTCAGACGTCTCAAAAGGATCTCTGCATCTAAAAAGGAAGGATCAATTGAAGATATGGAAGAAAATATAAAAACTGGAGCAACAATGATCGATAAATTCGCAATAATTGATTCGTGAACCAATGACCTCTTCATTGTGGCTCAAAGAAATTAACAGCAAGTAAATGTACATTTTCACTTTACAAATAATTCTTCTTCATCTACAATAACCGTATTTGACTGTGAAGAAAAAAATGTGGTAATGTAATGTTGATTTTACTTTTCAGGTTACAACGAGGAACTTACAGCAGTGGCAGCTTTTTTGGCTGCTGCAGGCCAATTTCAATCGGAGAGCTTCGTCTTGACGAGAGAGCATCTGTGACTTTGAAAGAAACAGTAGAAGCTGCAAGGAAGTTTCAACTGCAGACGAAGGCAAGAAGGTTGAACCCCCAAAACCCCAGGCACGATATTGTTAAAAGGCACGATATGAACAAGGTAACACACTCATATATGGCACAATATGCGATAACCATGTCTGGGGAATTATTGCCGCAAGTGTTTTTGTGCTTGCAAGAAGCCACGGGGAAGTTTGGTCCAAGAGTTCAAAAAACTGTTGACAATTTTACGAAAGACCTTCGACACATCGTTGTAGCAAGTTCGCAGTCTGGAAAACTTATAACACAGCTGTATAATACATTTCTAACCAGCGTCAGGCTTCCCTACGTGAAAAAAGAAAAATTCTTGCTAATAATAGTTTCATGGGGGGGTCAAAACGAATTCTGCCATGTACAACAAAATTTTCACAGATGACAGGTCTTGCAACGTGCACGGTTAACATCATATCCCCGAAATGTACTCCAATTTGCCAGTCGTGTGACGTTTATTTTTATAGGCAAGTTAAAAATTGTATCAAGCGCCTTCAAAATTGTTCTCTTTTAATTCAAAACGAGCCAGAAATTGCTTCTCGTGAAGATGTTATCAAAATACATTCAACAGAACATCACCAATTATCAGCACCGATATTTATGAGAATATTTCGATATTATATGATATTGCGCTACGCGTGGTTTGCATCCAACTTGTCGGAAGAGACATTTTTGAGAAAATAAACGAGGTTTGTTTTTCCATAAAAACTCTGACAATTCCTTGTGCATGCGGGAAAAATGCATTAATTCGTTATAGTGGATGTCGTTGTAATTTATGTTTTCCATGTTTGTATGCCGAATATCACCCTGCAACTTGTAATGTCGTAAGCACATCCGAAGATTAATTTACTTTATTACTTGTATTATTAAATGGAGTTATTAATTGTCAAAAATTTATTTACGTTGATTGACTTGGGCTTTCCAAGCTTGATGCCCTCCCCTTAACCCTTGGAACCCGTTGGTGCAGGTGAAAGCACCATTTTTGTAATGATAAAATTCAGTAAACAGCCAAATAACATTGGATATTCAATCAAAATGCATGCAAATACACGTATTTATTCATTATATTACCTTTGAATTGGGTTGTTGAATAAAAAAAACAAACTTTTTTATGTATTTTAATACCTTATTATAAATAATTCGGATGTGCGATACGAAAAAGTTAAAAAAAAATCAATTAATTATAAACAATTTAAAAGTGAATTTTAAAATTTCGAAAATAATCACGTGGCTCCAAACGCGGAATAATTTGTTTGTAACGTCGTAAGTGAGAAACTTCATTCTAACATTCAAACATAATCATTCTTTATAAAATCGTCGTTTTAAGATTTTTTCGACGCACTGTTTGAAACCATTAATTTCGACGTTTAACAATGTGGGACATGTAAAAACATTTTTTGAGTAGTTCTTTTTGTAGAACTCCACACGATGGTACGAAATAAGCACGATAACTTTTAATATTTGACATGTCTACTACAACTACTGTATCAACAAAGTCATGCATGGGTAGAAATTATATATTTTACGTCACAACGGTAACAGGCCTGTTTTCGCTACCGAGTTCAAAAATATATTTTCAATTTGTTATAACTTTTTAATTTCAACGAAAAAAAAAACAAAAAATTGTTTTGTTATAAAACTTAAACTTCTATTTATAACAAAAAAAATATTCAAATACCCAATTGTTATTTATAAGAAAAAATATGACCAGCGTTGAAGCAATTACGAAGCTTAAACGATACCACTCGGCTATCGCCATTTTATACACGTTGACGTAACACAAATGTATATATTCGATGTAGAAAATTTCGAAGAGAGAAAATTGCAATTTTCTCGGAAATGTCGAAATAGTGCACCTTACTATTTACACATTATGTTGTCCTAATGGACTATTACAAGTGTACACAGTTTTTACAAATCCGTGTTCCAGACGTCTGAAGTTCCCCTTGTTAATGGCGAAAAGTCAACATTAAAATCAGGAGACTTGTTATACAAAAAAAAACTCTGAAATAAGGTCGCATACTGGAGGAGCAACACTAATGGTAAATAAAATACTAAAACATTTCGTCGTAAAATCACAAGCCATCTCATTATTATGCTGAAGGTTATTAACATTATGCTGAAAGTGAACACAAGGTATAATCTATAAGTAATTCAATGCTATGCCCCAACTAGCACGGCAGTTGCCGAAAAGACCGAACAACTGTATGAAGATATTGCAAATGCACAAAGAGCAGCAAATGCACATTTCGTTATAATCATGGGCGATCTAAATATGAAGATTGGTCAAAAAACAAATAACGACCCAATAAACATAGGCAAGTTCGGATTAGGAACTAGAAATGCCAGAGGTCAAATGATGCTTGATTATCTCAGAAACGAACATTTATTCAGCATGAATACCTTTTTCAAGAAACCAGCGCAGCGGAGATGGACCTGGAAAATCCCAAATGGACAGGTCAAAAACGAAATTGATTATATAATAACAAACATTCAGAGGATATGCCAAAATGTATCTGTAATAAATCGTTTCGACACAGGCAGCGACCATCGACTTATTCGTGCTACTATAGTCTGGAAAACAAAAATAGAAAGACATAAACTTCACAGACCAAAGATCCCAACTGCAAAAGAACTAACCTATAACATGGCCGAATTCCAAAAAATATTTCCAAAAAAAACAAAACTACACGATACATAGGCACTAAAAGAATGGGAACTCGACAAGCTCAGCACAAAAAATCGATAGCAGTCTCAATCGTACAATACTGCACTCATACAAAGCACCATAGAGGATAACATAAACACGAAGGTGATCAAATATTTCCAGAGACAAAGTTAGAATAACAGAGATACAATACCAACAAGGAACAATAGTGAACAACTAGGTAGAAATCGTCACAGCTATACAAGCCTTCTACGAATCGCCATACAAAACTGTCACCCCAAACCCACAACAGCAGAGACATCTCTGAAATCAGTAAATGGGAAATAACAACTGCACTGAAACACATGAAAGACTGGAAAATCCAGGGGAAGACAAGATAACGAGCAAAATGCTTAAAATAGTAAAGTAAATTGCTTTTAAATTTTTCTGGCTCTCTTTTATTTGGCTTATCATTGTGTTCAATATTTTTTGACTCGATGCTAGCAGATTTTAGCAAGGTATCGGAGGATTCTTTATTGTTTCGAGACGGAATAAATTGCAACAATTTTTTGTTCTATTCAAAACTTTAATTTCATTAGTGAGTTGTGTAATACGCTCTTCGAAAATACGGGTAAGTGATTCCACTTCCTTTTGAATAATTCCAATCAAAAGTTTATGAAATTCACAACCTGTTAGATGTAATACTATATTCTCGCATCCAGCAGAGGAAACTGCCGTGGGTACATTAGATCTAAGGTCTCTCGGCATTGTTTAAACAAAGATAAACAGCTGATTTGTAGTTTTAAATAAATTTGAGCACTCAACTACAACTTGCACGACCGCTCGCCTGGACGACTCTCACTCGAGTTTGCATAACGCAATAGACGCAAACATAACGATCAATAGACGTACACGATACATCCTTTTGGCGTACACTTTAACGATCAACGGGCATACACTATACATCACTTGGATGTACAGTATAACGATCAATGGACGTACACTAAACATCCTTGGACGTACAGGATACATCTGTTGGACGTATACTATTGTAGGAATTACATTTTTACATTTTCTTAGGTTTTTTTTTTACAATGGGGATTTATTACCATCGCAGCGACTACGGGGCCGCTGATAATAAATCCTTCGAGGTATGGATTATAAAAGATTCCAAATTTCTGTAAGAATTTGGAAATCCCCTAATGGATATATTACGACGGGGTTAGTTTCTATAATCCCTCGGCAAATTAAAAAATTTCATAATGGATATTTTATGACCAGATTATAGAAACAATACCCTACTAACGATTCTTTATGCCTGGAGGGAAATATAAATACTGTCACCTCCGAACAAGATCGCCTTTTTCTTTTCATAGCTTAACCGAACTTCGAACGAAGCACAAGCTAAACCGAACAATTTATTTAGACAAAATAAATTACAAAACCCTAACGAAAAACATGAATCCAATCATGCAGACCAGCGCCAACGGAACCGCCTCCATGGAAATCAAGGACTACGACTTCCTGGACTCCATCAGCGAGGACGGCCTGAAGAAGCTATTTAACCAAATAGCGAAAAGGATGAAGACCACCGCCGCCGAACAACCCCAGGACACCGCCGCGACCAGAACGACCGCCGCCGAGAGGACCAACGACGCCGCCCCAAGGAGAGCTACCGAAGCCGCCCCGAGGAGAGCCACCGAAGCCGCCCCGAGGAGAGCCACCGAAGCCGCCCCGAGGAGAGCCACCGAAGCCGCCCCAAGGAGAGCCACCGAAGCCGCCCCGAGGAGGAAACCTACACCGATGGACACCGAAAGCTCCACCGAAGCCGCCCCCAAGCGCAAAACCGACCCGGAGGACGAGGAAACGTTCAAGTTTCCCAAGAAAACTGCCAAACTAGAGAGAGCGAGTACGTCAGGATCACAGGTAAGTATGAACATGTATGCATGCTTAGACACAGAGGACAGTGACGACGAAGACTATATAGAACCAGAAACCGAAAACCCCACCGCAGAAAAGAACAACACCCCAATCATCCTAAGGAACAAAGAAAAATGGACCAGACTCAGCAAGAAACTGGACAGCAAACACATAAAATTCACAAGGGCCACGTCGACAAGAGACGGAATGAGGATCCAACCACAAACGATAACGGATTATCGTGAAATGTACAGCCTAATGAAAGAAGAAAACTACGAGTTCCACACTCACCAACTGAGCTCCGAGAAGAACCTCAAGGTGGTGATCAAAGGAATCCCCACCGAAGTCGAGGAAGAAGTAATACTCAACGACCTAGCCGAAAAAGGTTACCCGGCAATCAAGGTGACAAGAATGAAGGGAAGGAACGCGACCCCTATCCAAATGGTATTAGTGGAAATACCTAAACAGTACAAATCCATCTATCAAATGGAAAGAATACACTACCTCAGCGTAAGAATAGAGCCGCTCAAGCCTAGAGGAGACACAGTACAATGCCATAGATGTCAGCTCTATGGACACGTACAGAGAAACTGCAACGCGGAATATAGGTGCATGAAATGTGCTGGAGAACACAGCACGCACCTATGCGAAAAACCACCAACACTGCCAACGAAATGCACAAACTGCGGAGACGAACACGTCTCAAAATGGAGGAACTGCCCCGCCAAACCAACAAACAGAACCGCAGAGACGACAAGACAACGACCAACTCCCAGGACAAACCCGAACAGCTAAAGACAAGCTGCAGCTAGGGAAAACACGATATACCGGGACACAGCACAAGCAACCACCAGCGAAAACAGACAAAACACCGAAAGGAAAACACCGATGACAAAGACAACAATAGACAAAGTAACGGACGAACTAGCGAAACTGCTAAAGAAATACGCCTCTGTACAAACAGACGACGACGAACTGGAAAATTACTCAAAAACCATCACAAACATCGTCAAAATCATCAAAACTGACTAGAAAACGGAAAATAGACGAACTAAAGATTGTTTTCTGGAAAGCAAACGGAGTCGAAAGTAAGAAACTAGAACTGGTAGCACACGTGACGGATTACAACATAGATGTGGCGCTAATCAACGAGACGCACCTACGACGCTGCAATCGCCTGAACATACCAAACTACCAAACCTACAGGAAAGACAGGGGCCAACAAGCCGCAGGCGGAGTGGCCATAATAATCAAGAGGAATTTGAAACACCACGAATTGCCCGAAGTTGACACGACGGATAACACAGAAACGATAGGAATCGAAATAATGACCGCAGACGGTCCACTGGCATTGTATTCACTATACTCGCCACCAAATAAAGAAATGAGCACTCCAGACTTGGATAAAATATTTAGAAATAATACGGCTACGATAGCCGCCGACTTTAACGCAAAACACACACAGTGGAACTGCAGAAAAACAAATAAAAAAGGAAGAGAACTAAAACGTTACACAGAAAACCGCCTACTAACGGTTCTAGCCCCAAACGAGCCAACACATTTCACAGGTAATAACAGACACCCGCCGGACATATTGGACATAGCGGTAATGAAAAACGTCACAGCAAACATCGACATAGTCTGTATTGAAGACTTGAGCTCCGATCACAACCCCGTGCACATGAACGTCCAAACAAAAAGTGCGAGAAGAACGTGCGAGAAAACATTAACAAACTGGGAAAAGTTCAAAGAGAACCTAGATATTACCTGCACAGACATTACAGACCCATTAAGCCTAGAACAGGCGGCACAAACATTCGAGAACGAAATAAAGGAGGCGCTCCATACCGCCACAAGAAAACTAACCTTCAACAAAACAACTACACACCCACAGGAAATAATGAAAATAATACGCGTAAAACGGAAAGCAAACAAGACGTACATTAGCACCGACAGACAAAACGGTCCTGAACAGACTGACAAAACAACTAAAACTGGCGCTACAAGAACAACACAACGCAGACTGGGAAAACAAACTAGAACGAATAAACGACAAGAAAGACGAACTGTGGTACTTAGCCAAGACTCTAAAACAACAGAACCGCAACACAATACCACCTATCAAAAAGAACGACGGCAGCACAGCAATCTCTGACATTGACAAGACAGAGACTTTCGCAAACGCCCTCGAAGAACAATTCACACCAAATATCCCAAACGCAATCCACAACTCTCAAGGAATCTACGAAACGGTAAGGAGGATTCTAAACAGCGAAGAAAACTGCGACATAAGAGAATCAACGCCAGAGGAAATAGCCGAGATAATAAAAAACTTTAAAAACAGGAAAGCACCCGGTTGTGATAATATTAACAATGTGACTATCAAGAACCTAACGCCGCCAGCTATAGACAGAATGAATCAAATCGTAAACGCATCGCTCAAACTCAGAACGTTTCCGACCCAATGGAAACACGCCACTGCAATACTGATTTCCAAACCCAACAAACCCAGGAACAAAACATCAAGCTACAGGCCAATAAGCCTACTAACAGGACTTGGAAAAATAACGGAGAAAATAATACACAATCGACTGACAGACATAGTTGACGAGAAACAAATAATCCCGGACGAACAGTACGGATTCAGACAAGAACATTGCACAACGTACCAGACAACTAGAATAACCGAAGCGATAATTGACGCTTTCAACAGAGGATACGCCATGGGAGCGGTACTTCTGGACGTCTCAAAGGCCTTCGACAAGATGTGGCACGAAGGCTTAATATATAAAATGAATAAATTCAAAATCCCGATGGGGATGATAAAGCTACTAGCTTCGTACCTCGGCAACAGAACGTTCCAGGTGAAATTAAATGACACGATGTCGACGACACGTCCAGTGGGAGCGGGTGTCCCCCAAGGATCCATACTGGGGCCCCTGCTCTACAACATTTACACCGCTGACATACCAAAAATGGAAAACACAAAAATTGCACTATACGCAGACGACACTGCTATATTTACCAGAGGAATCCTGGCGAGCACCATCACCGAGAGACTACAAAACCACCTAGATGAGATAAATCGCTGGTGTAACACGTGGAAAATACAACTTAACGCTGAGAAAACTCAAGCCATCATGTTCACAAGAAGAAAATTCAAACACATCCCAACAAAACGCCTCAACATTAATAAAACAAGTATAAAATGGGAAAATCAGGTAAAATATCTAGGTATTATACTGGATAAAAGACTAACCTTCGCAAGACATATGGATTACATTTTGAAGAAAACCAAACAAATTAATGGCTATCTTTATCCCCTCATCAACAGGAAAAGCAAACTCAACATGGAAAATAAGTTGAAACTGTACAAGACAGTAATACGACCAATAATGACATACTCGGCGATGTGCTGGAAGCAAGCTGACAAACACACAAAATACCGACTACAAATTATACAAAACAAAATACTGAGACAAATCACTGACTCGCGCTGGTACATAACCAACGAACAAATACATAAAGACCTCGAAATGGAGACAATCACAGAGCACATAGCAAGACTTACACAAAAAACATTTGACTACATGCGACAACATGACAATATAACAATACAACAAACCGCAAACTACAAAACGAACGTCAAGTGGAAATTCCCAAAACTGCAACAAACCACATTCAGACAATAAATAAACACTGTTTTCTACCTACAGGGTACACAGCAACCCCAGAGAAAGAAAAGGACCACACCGACAACACAGAAGAAACAAAGAAGGAAGCCAAAGGACCACAGCAGGACCAGCCCAGGACAAGAGGCCACAGCAGGATCAACCCAACCGAGGACCAGAAGCCACAACAGAAGAAACCAGGGAAAAAAAAAACCTGAAAGGAGCCGTTGTTTTAACGTTTCTCGCTAAAAACCGAACCAAAAGACAAACAGGAAGAGAAAAAAAAAGGAACCCAAACAAAAAAACGGTGGAAGGACGGGCTCACGGCCCACAACCGCCACAAAACAAAGGATCCCATACTACTACAAGATCGCCACAAGATCGACACCACATGAACAACCAATATAGTAAGTTACAGCTCCGCCATTTGATTTATTATAATTTGTTATTTGTTAATACATTTCTCAAATCACGAAACGTAGATATTTATTGTGAACCCTAATCACCCACAAATTGGTGGCCCCGACGTGATTGTATGTTAGTGAAAAGTGGGTAAACAATTGTAACTATATTCGAATCCACGCAGTTCGCGACAAGTGAAATGAGAATAACTACAACCATGCCGAACAATAACGCCGCGCGTGCAAGCCGCAATACTGTGCCAGCTAGCAAAGTCACCATGCAGGCCCCAACGTTTAAACTAGCAATTCTGCGGTATGGTTCCAACTGGTCGACATGAAGTTCGAATTAGCGCGGATAACGTCAGAAGAGACGAGATTTAAAATTTTATTAACGGTACTCGACGCGAAGCACATCATTGAGATGCATGATCTCATTTTTAATCCGCCGGAAACAGATCTCGACAGTGAAACACGAGATGATACGAGACGCCTCTCATTATCAGAGGAAGAGCGAACGCGCCAACTCCTGGAGCATGAAAACTAAAGTGACCGTAAACCGTCGCAGTTCTTACGTCAACTTGCTAGTGCAGCGGTTCCTGATAACCTACTTCGTACACTATGGATCGGACGATTGCCGCAAAATGTCCAAGCAATTTTGGCTGCAAGTAAAACGGCATCGTTGAATGACATAGCGGAAATTACCGATGGTGTCATGCACGTGCTGGTACCAAAAACGTCCAACGTCGCACCGACAACGGCACCAGCAGTTTTAAAAGAAACCCCGAATCTACAACGGATGATTGAAACGCTGACAACGCATTTGGCCGCTATGAGCAACTCGATCGATGAACTTCAGGGAAAAGCAAAATTACGACTCGTAGACAGTATGATACACTTACTCGCCCTCACCCCCGACAACGCTCGCCCTCCAAAAGGAACACGCCGGAAGGTAACGGTCAATGTTGTTATCAATGATGGTCGGCGATAACAGTCCGACTACACGCCGTTTGTTTCTTAAGGATAAAGCCTCACAGAAACAGTTTTTAATAGACACTGGTGCGGATCTTTGCGTTTATCCTCGATCTCCTTTACGAGGACAAAGAAAGCGATCGAATTATGAACCTTTAATTATAAACGCGGCAAACAGGACACCGATCGCGACGTACGAGACTACCACAATGCCGCTTGTTTTCGGACTCCGCCGGGATATCATCGTTGCCGACGTCTTCTCACCCGATTATAGGAGTGAACTTCCTCTCAGATTTCGGTTTACTCGTGGACGTGAATAACGGATGACTGTTGGACCAAATCACTCACCTGGCTGCTTACGGACAAGTAGCAAAACACACAATCCAGTCAGTGAGGACTGTGTCTGGCTCGACAGTATACCATGACCTTTTAAAATTCCCTGCCATCACCCGGCAATATTTCAATTACAAAAAGTTTTATTCTTTAATATTATTAGTTATTGCTGATGCAAACTATTGCTTTACTGCTATAGATGTTGGAGCATATGGATCGAATATTGCATAGTAACTCGAGCGTATTCAAAAACTAGAATTTTGGCAAAAGATTTTTGAACAACCAAATACATTTACCACAATCGACAACATTACCTGATTATGAGGATGTCGGCCCAATGCCGTTTGTTTTCGTAGGCGATGAAGCTTTTCTACTTACGCAACACTTAATGAGGCCATATCCTAATAGAAATTTATCCATGAAAGAAAGAGTTTATAACTAACTATAGATTATCCTATTCCAGAAGGACTGTTGAATGTGCATTCCGAATTATGGCAAGGGATCTTAATAATGTTATTAATTAATGTTTTTTAGCAACTTTTTAAGTTTATTACTTCTTTTTCGATAATATTCGCTAATCAAGAAAATGGGTGTATATATTAATGGGTGCAGGCAATGCATTAGAAAAACATTTAAGAACTTTCTGCCAGAAGATGCTTCCACTGTCCGGAAATGGTACTCTGTAGTAAATGGTCGATCCGAATTCACCGAAGAAGTGTTTCATGCATTGAAATGCAAAGTGAAATGTAGTGAAATGCCAATTCTTTGCTATCTGGCTATAGATGAAATTGCAATTCGGCAACAAATCGATTATAATGGTAAGCGGTTTTATAGGCATGTCGACCTTGTGGTGTGAATGGAGAGTTTGATGATGGCAATATCTCAATACTCAATACTAAGCTAAAACCGCTTTAGTATGTATGCTTGTTGTCATAAATAGCCAGTCTCGTCCGAGCTCTCAACCCTTGCGGACGTGTTGAACCGAGCGCTCCGGACAGTTAATCCGTTCAGGTAGAAAAAGGGTATTTTACCTGAAACACCCAAACTTATAAGTTACGTGTTGTAATATATTATTCAATTTATTATTTCAATTGTGAGTAAAACTGTGTTGTGAGTAAAATGGAGAAGGCGAAAGAAGAAAGCTCCATCACAAAGTGGAAAAAGGTGGAAAAAAAGAAGAAAAAACAACGAGTGATTAGTGACTCTGAATCCTCAGATTCAGACACCAGTAGTGCCAGCGACACAGAAAGGTGCGTAAATGTCGAAGTAGTTGTGGAGCCCGTGCCCAAAAGCATCCCCGAGACGGCAGCAGACGAGGAGATCAAACTGGAGGACAAAATAACGAACTTGGCCAGGAAGATTGGCAAAATCTCCCACGCCAAGACAATTCGCCAAGAGATCAAAGAGGAGCTTCAGGACTCATCGCTGGAGTTGATCGGCCACATCGGCGAACTTTGCGGGATTCTCCGAGAGGTACGAGCCAGGGAAACCAAGAAGGACGCCGAGAACCGGAACCGGACGAAATTAGGAAATTGAAGGAAGGAAGAGCCGTCCACGCCGCCCCATCAGCCGCCTCCGCCGCCACCACCCAGCCGACCCCCAGAGCAACTTACAGCCAACAGGTAAGTCAAACGAACCTAGTTTTTATTAAAAACTATATAGAGAGCGAGAACTCTGACAAAACTAGAGATGACCTGATAAAAGCTGTCGACATTGTCGAGGCTGGAATCAGCGTAAAATCAATTAGAACAGCGAGAGACGGGTCCGTAGTCGTCAACTGCCCGTCCAAGTCAGACGCTGAAAAACTAAGGGCTAAAGTCAAAAGCAGCATTAAAAACTGCACGGTCAGAGCAGAAGATAAAAGACAACCCAAAGTTGTCTTTTATGCTGTAAACAGAGCATTAACAATAGAAACACTAGCAGGTAGCCTGCGCGTGCAAAATCATCTGATGGCACAAAATTTCCCAGATATAGAGTCGCTACAGAGAGAGATGAAATTCTCTCACAAATTTAACTGTAGAAATAGTAAGGAAAAGGCAAACTTTGTTTTCGCAGTTTCGCCTAAGGTTAGGAATATAATCGCGGACAGAGAGGTGTCGGTAGGCTGGAGCCAGCATCGTGTCCGCGATTATTTAGAAGTCCCACACTGCTACAAGTGTTTGAAAACTGGGCACATTGCAAAAACGTGCCGCGAAAACCAAGTTTGCGCGAGATGTAGCGGAGACCATGACCTTAAGTCATGCAAAGCAAAAAATGCTAAATGCATTCTTTGCATTAGAAACAAACGGGAAGGCCCAAAAGACCACCCAGTGTTTAGTTTAGCTTGCCCCGCGGCAATTAAAATGAGGGAAGCGTTAATAGCCAGAACCGACTATGGCTGTTAACCATTTAAAATTAAAAAAACAATTAAGTGTCTCCAGATTAATTTAGGAAAGTCCAAAGTGGCTACAGGCGCGCTTATAGAAAAAATAGCTAGGGATAAAATCCAGGTAGTTTTTGTTCAAGAGCCACATGTTATTCGAGGAAAAGTGGCCGGTTTTCCCTAGCGTTTTAGGATCGTAGAGGATAATAAAACAGCTAATGCTCTTAACCCGAAGAGCGGCCGTAATAATTACAGACCCCGCGGTCAACGTAATATTTATGGCAGGTTTTTCCAACAAGATGTGCTCTGTCGCACAAATCCTTTCTGGGAAAAGCACGTTTTTCGCAATCTCTGTATACCTGCCACCTGTCGCGAGACAGGTAACAGAGGATAGATTCGAAGAAAATCTAGGGTTTTTGAGGTCCGCGGTGGTACAGTTGAGGCCTAAAGGCGAAATTTTATTGGCAGGAGACATCAACAGTAAATCGCCCACATGGGGCAGCAAAATCGAAAACAGTCGCGGGAGATTGTTTGAAGATTTTATATCTGAAAACAATCTAAACGTACTCAACCGCGGAGATGAACCTACATTCACAGGTCCAAACGGTAACAGTGTCATAGACATTACGCTCGCAAGTGACAGGCTGTGCGCAAACATAGCCGATTGGCACTTGCCAAGCGAGGACAGCCTATCCGATGTATATACATAGCCATAAATACATAGGCTGGTCGATTGGTATTAAAAACAACGCTCCAGAATCCATCCGCGGATTCTGTACCAAAAGAGCAGATTGGTCTCTCTTTGCCGAGAAATTTCGATCTTACGCTGATGATGTATTCCCAAAATTAGAAAATTGTCAAACGCCTGATCAAGTGTCTGAATTCGTAGCTAGAATAAATAAGTCATTAATCGACGCAGATTCCGGTTCGGAAAAAGTTCACCAACTCGATCCCCTGGTGGACTACGGAACTCACGTAAAGAAAACAACAAACTACGTAGGAAATATCAACAAAGCACGGGCGAAAATCGTATACAAAGACGCGCAGATTATGACATTAAATGTCGCGAATATAAAGACAAAATCCTCAAGACCAAGGAAAAGAAATGGCAAGAGTTCTGCACTAGATCGGCTAATAAAGATCCCTGGGGCACAGTTTACAAGGTCCTTAGAGGGAAATATTCTTCAGTAGGCTATCTAACTAGCATCCAAATTAATAATAATCACCTCGATCTACGTGAGATCACCCGTGAACTCCTCAATACGTTCTTCCCAGAGGACGACATCAACGAAGACACAGAGTCTTACCGCGAAATTAGAATTACATCGAGAGCCGGTATCGGGGGACCTGGCGACAGGCCCTTCACGGTTCCGGAAATCAACCGAGTCATTAAATTCATGAACAGTAGGAAAGCGCCAAGTATAGACGGCTTGACAGCGGATATAGTTCGCATCGCTTTTGAGAAAAACTCGTCCCTCTTCAGAAATATCTATAATAAATGTCTCGAAATAGGTGTCTTTCCAGCTTGCTGGAAAGAACAATTAGTCAAGACCGTCCCCAAACCAAACAAGAACGGAACAAGTGCAAAAGACTTCAGACCTATCTGCCTACTCCCTGTAGCCGGTAAAATCCTAGATTCGCTCCTAATCACTAGATTGGAGCACCACTTGTCCCAAAATAAGCTACTCAACAACAATCAATTTGGCTTTCGTAAGGGAGTAGGAACCACAGACGCCATCAAAAAAGTAGGTACATTCGTCACAGAATGTAAATCGATGGGTCACTATGGCGCGGCGGTCGCTCTGGACATCAGCGGCGCGTTCGACAACGCATGGTGGCCACTCATTATTGACAGACTTATTTCTAAGAAATGTCCAGACAACCTTATCAGACTAGCCAGAGACTACTTCAACAACAGGACAGCAATTATATCAGAGCCCAATATATACGTGGAAAAAGCTGTAGAAAAAGGTTGTCCGCAAGGATCCAAATCTGGTCCTGGCTTCTGGAAGATCCTGTACGATTCCATCTTCGATACAGATCTCCCGGAGGGTTGCGAGATAGTTGCTTATGCTAATGACACAATGCTATTAGCGAAATCCACCACGTATAAAGGGCTCAGAAACTCAGTAAATTGCGCGCTGGAGACACTTAGCGAATGGTCCGCCGAGACCAAACTTAAATTTAATGCGGCAAAAACAGAGGCAATTTTCTTCGGCAAAAAGCCTAACCAACAGAATCCAGTCTTCAAAATAGGTGGCAAATCAATTTACTGCTCTCCCTACATTAAATATCTGGGCATATATATTGATAGGTCTTTGAAATTCAAAGAACACGTCACTAAGGCGTGCGGGAAAGCAAAGCAGATCGGTTTCAGATTTAGCGCCGCGTCAATGAAAGAGTGGGGTCTTGGTAGGTCGGCCATGTCCACTATATATAAGGGAGCTGTCGAACCCTGTCTGCTGTACGGGGCACCGGTATGGTACAGCGCATGCGGAGTTCGAGAACGGAAAAAGCTCCTTGGTGTGCAACGCGTTTGCACACTAAGGGCCGCGAAAGCGTACAAAACCGTCTCGGGCGACGCTGCCTGCGTCATATCGGGGCTCTTGCCGGCAGACTTGCGAGCGGCAGATCTAACAAAGAAACATCTGCTGCGCGAACTAAATGAGGTTGAGCTTAGAGAGGCCACGGGCCTCACAATCTCTCCGGACGAAATTGAATCTAGAGTCTGCATTCAAGGGGTGGTGCACCCCGCGGAGATCGGGTTGATAAGATATATACAGGGTGAGGAAAATGCACAAGCTATTACGTTATTCACAAAGACGGCTCAAAGTGGGAACAGGGAGTCGGTGCGGCTTTCGCGGTGTACTCAGACGAAACTGAAATACACTGCGAGGGCTTGCGGCTCGCAGATCACTGCTCTATATTCCAGGCCGAATTAATCGCGGTAAACCGAGCGCTTGTGTATGTTAGAACCAACATCAACGACTTCGTCCGATGCTTCCTCCTGTCTGATAGCAGATCCGTTCTAGAAGCTCTACAACACCGGTCAGCTCCCACGGAGCTGCTTTTGGAAACGTGGGAGATCGCGCGCGAGATAACGCATCAAATAGAACTGCGCTGGCACTGGGTGCGAGCTCATAAAGGCTCAATCGGCAACGAGAGAGCAGATGCGTTGGCTAGACTGGCCTCGGGTATAGATCCTCCTCAGGAGCCAGGAACTCAGCTTCCTGTTATGTTTAATAAAGTATCCCACAGATATGTGAGGAGCAGAATCTCTCTCTTCTTTTTCAGGAAATGGCAGATACACTGGCAGAACACCCAAAACGGAAGCTGGACCAGGAATTTCATCCAATCGATCAAAGAGTGGATGGAAATGGACCTAGCCCTTTCACACCAAGCGGTCCAACTCATCACGGGACACGGGAACTTCAACTCCTACCTCCATCGCATTGGAAGGAGGGAGTCGCCGGCCTGCGGCTGTGGTGAAGTGGACTCCGTTGCCCATGTATTATTCAGCTACCCGATGACCAGAGAATGGAGAGACCAGACAGAGATCGCCATGTTCAACGCCGGATGCACTTGGCCCAGAAGAGAAGAAGAAATCAAGGGCACAGAGCTACACAAGACCTGGTGGAAGACCTTCGACAGCTGCGCCCGACGCCTCACACGACTGGACCATGACCTGCCCTGATACCCCCGCCCCACAGAAGAAGCAAACCACCACGGACAAACAGGTGGTGAAAAACATATCTTATACGAAGACATATTTCTGGTTTCAAAATTACAAGAGCAAGAAGGATTAAAGCTACCATTCAAATATCAAAAAAGCACATTGCGTATAAAACCAATAAAACAAATGTGAAGCTAGCAGCACAGACACTCAGTGAAAGTGTCAGTTGTGCTTTACTATTTATTGAAAGTTGTCGACCTAAATAAATTAGCAAAATTTTGTAAAATTTTCAATGATGCCTTTGATATATTAAATGTCAAGTCTAGATTTTCTAAATTAAAAGAAATCCATGTTGCCCTTACGGGGGATAATTTTGACGAGTTGAAAAGTTATGCACATACCATGAAACAGTACATTCTTGAAATTAAAGATGCTAAAAATATTTCTATTTTACTAGGAAATCGGAAAACTGGTTTTGTTGACTTGATCGTATGTCTAAGAAATATGTTCAATTTATTTCAAGATTTAAAGTGTTACGGTCTCAAATATTTATTGACCTATAAATTAAACCAAGACCACTTGGAAACGTTTTTTAGTGCACTAGGAAGCATGGGAGAGGGGTGGTGCAAAACATTTTGAGGCTAGCTACAAAAGGTGAGGATATGAAATAGCTGCTTCAGAAAAGGGCAACTGTCTCATAAATGACAAATGAAATGTTCAAATTTTATATGTTACATAAGGAAAACCAAGTGGTGTTAATGAAATTTTCTCGAAGGACGAAGATGAAACTGATGCCGACATTTTATTTGACCACGGCTATTTAACCACGTTATGGTCAATAAGTAGGCCTCCCATATGTCCTTTTTAAGGAGGACAGTCCTTTTATTTGCATCAACGTCCTTTTTTAAACCTGTCCTTTTTTTCGCTCCTTAGCCTGAAAACATCTCTACACAATTACCATCTCGTCGGGTGACTGGCCATTCGCGAAGGATTTTGTTTTAAATTAATGTTGTACCGTTATTATGAGCGTTGCAGTTATATGATGGACGTTTTCTAGACATTTTTTTTTCTTTCAGGTTAATATAGTTTTATTTACTGTACTTATATTATTACCCCGTAATTTCCCATTATTCTGAACTGCTCATTTTGCCATAAAAAAGTGAGGTGTTAAACTTTTCATGCTGCATTCATAATCTAAAAAGTTATTAAGATGTGACTTTACAAAAAAATTGTTTCAAAATCTTTGTACGTATAAACGTAGTGTTTGCATTTATTATTCTATATTTATTCGTTATTCGGAATAACTTATTCCAGGTGATGTCAAAACGAAAGTGAGTATATCGTGAACAGTTCTCAACTCAATCCAGGTATTAAGAAAAGTATAAAAGGCGAAAATTTTGCATTCTGTGAATATTGTTCGACTGATGTTAGCATTGCGAACGCGGGTGTTTCAGCTATTAAACAACATTTTGAAAAGGAAGTTCACAAAAACAACGTGAAAATCAAAAAGTCTACTGCCGGAATGAGCAGATTTGCAAATCATGTCGCTGTTCACTCACTATCGTTTAAAGCTGCAGATTGTACAAATCGTTTAATTTCAACTGTTTTCGCCGATTCGGAAACTGCTCGGAAATTTTCGTCTGTTCAAACAATCATTCGATCATTACAAGCGTATTGGCACTGAAATCAATTGAGAATCTTTTTTCTGAATTAGGCAACGAGCCATTCTCTATTGCAACGGATTCGTCAAATTTTAAAGAAATCAAAACATTTCCCGTCATTATTCGGTATTTTTCGCATTAAGGATTGAAAGTTAAATTGTTGGAATTTTCAAATTTGCCTGGAGAAACGTCAGAACTGACTTTCAACTATCCGACACCAATACTGGACATATTCAAGTTGAGCTCTAATAATTTGATAGCATTCAGTGCTGACAACGCAAATGTAAACTTTGATGGAGCCAAACAGGGTGGTCAAAACAATGTTTTTGCCAAATTAAAAAACATTCAATCAAAACTGATTTCTGTAGTCTGCCCAGCCCCCATGCTCCATAACGCAGCCAAAAAATCCTGTGAAAGGTTTTCACTTGACATTGAATCGGTGTTGTTCAAAATATTGAGCTATTTCAATGGATCCACGCTACGACACAAAAATATAAAGAATTTTGTGAATTTCTAGAAATTGAATATGCTAAATTTCCAACGCATTCTCGCACGCGACGGTTAAGCCTTTTTCCATTGATCGAACGAATTTTGCAGTTGTGGAGTGGCTTAAAATCACTAGTTTGAACGACGGATGACATTCCAAAGGTTCTGGAGAATTTTTTCTCTGATGATTCAAATGAAATCTACTTTTGGTTTCTACAGAACTCATTGCAGCTGTTTTCAGTAACGTTGTTGATACTTGAAAAGAAGGACCTTGTGCTTCCTGAAACGTTCGAATCTGTCCAAAATCTGTCACAAAAGCTCACTGAGAGGATGCAGAAGAATTTTTTTGGTGGCATGACTCAATCTAAGCTGAAATTAATTGAAGATTCAGATTCGGCTCATCGACTAGGAAAAGAATTTTTGACGTTTTATTCATCAGCCGTTGATTACATTCAAAAGTGGTTCAGAATTACCGATTATCCGTATTCTACTAAGTGGCTAATGCAGAAATCCGTAGAAACAATATCATATGAAGATATTCGACAATCTGCAGAGTTTCTAATGCCAGATATTTCTGTGAAAGACTCTTTATTTGATGACACCAGCCTTTTAATTTCAATGCTGAAAGATTCAAAAGAAAGTTTTCATGATTTACCAGCTGATAAAAAATGGGCTTTTCTGTTTCAAAACGAATCGTTTTTGGATTTGAAGAAATTGGTATACGCAATCTTTGCCATCCCAACCTCGAATGCTGCTGTTGTCTCAAAATTGAAACTGTTAAAAGTTTAGTAGAGCTCAAGTTCAATTATTTATTAACGTGCTCTGAAATGTACGATTATTTGTTGAAAAACGATAACTTACTTAGACAAATTCAATCGAGCAATAAGTATGTTCACTGATCCGATCGTATTGTTCTTGTATTAATTTAGTCGTGTATGATTTCAAAAAACGTTTGTCAATTTAGACTTTGTGAAAAATGTCCTTTTTTCTGGCATAAAGTATGTGGGAGCCCTATCAATAAGCCCTTTTATTAAAAACGTAGTGTCACACATTAGTGGATTTGTGGTAAGAAGAATATTCAAAAATAAGTTTCTGCAATATATGTACAACATATTTATTGTCAAGTAACGCCGTCTCAGAGTTGACCAAAATCAAAAACCGAGGAAATCTTGTTTTTCCTTCAGACGACGTTATAATAATTTCTCGCATAACGGAGCGTACTATAGAGAATTAAATGTTTTAATTTTTGAGAAACCTAATGTAAAACACATTATTGTAAGTAAAGTGTCTCGAATTGTATATAAAAAAGTCTTCATAAATGAGAATTATGTATGATCATATTTTGTCCCACATGAAGATATTTCCGTTGATGAGTCTGTTGTGTTGTGTGATGAGCCTGCAGAAAAAATAATACTTTACTTCTTTCATGGAAGGACTAGGCATGTCGATTTAAAATCGATTAATCGAAAAATCGATAATTTAGAGTAATATAATCGATTTTTCAGATCGATTTTGAACCCTAGATCGATTCACTGAATCGATTCATAAACCTCCCGAATCGGACGGATCAGTTCAAAAAAGTAGCGATAATATTTCTAAACTGGCTGCGGTATATTTAGTTTTTTAATTTTTTGCGGTTGTCAGACGCAAAAGCAACTGGTAGTACTTAGTGAAGAATTTGAACGCATCATAGAATAAATATTGATGAACGCTTCCAAAGGTGGCGTTACTTGCGTTAAAAAAAACATATTATTTTTCTATCCGGGTGTCAAACCTAACCTATCTATTCTTGTGAGCGAGTTAATTTATCGAAAATATATTGTGGATAAATATTATTTTTACTGTAAAAATTTATAGTAATCCAATAAATAGTATTGTGCTCATATAGCATTAATTCTAATTTGCAAAAAAGTAAGTAATTAGATTTAAACCGATTTATTGAGAAATGTGCGTTTACCTTGCAGTTTGCATTTTTGTTAAAGTATTGTTATTCTTTTAAGCCTAAAATGTCAACTAAAAGTGATACATGGTATCACTTTGTAAAAAAGGGATCAAGTGGCATATGCAAATATTGTCATACTGAAGTCAAAACATGCGGAAATACAACAAACTTACGCAACCATTTATTAAGAAGACATCCATGTGTTAAGACCGTAAGTCAACGAAAACTGGTGGTGGCAAGTTATGGTTTTGGTGTTGGTGACGACAAAAAAGAAACCTTTTTCTTACAATACAAGATATGCCTTTTTTATTAATGCATGCTTGTTTAAAAATTGTATATTCTTGCGTTTTTTATCCTTTTATTGCATTTATTTTGTAATTTGAAATAATAATAGAATACAAAAACATAATCCTTTTCAGACAAATGATGATATTGCTACTACCTCGACGTCAAAGGAAAAATTTGGCACAAACGATGCTTTGAGTTTGACCAGTTCAAAAGAGTACTATGATTCTGACTTAGAAAGTATAGCGTCATCATCAATATCACTGAAAAAATCAAACCTTAATCAGCTAACAATGGATTCATGTGTTAATAATATTAGAGCATTTAATGGTGAGATTTTTTGTTATCTATGTAATGAATTACCTTCTTTGTTGATTATGGTCATGGTATATTTATGGGCGGTGATAATCTTTAACAAATATTTTTTTTCCAGTAAACGGAAAGAAGTATGGACAACTAAGTAATGCTATCATGTTAATGATTTGCAAGGATACATTGTCATTAAATACAATTGAAAAAGAAGGTTTTACATACTTAATGAAAACAGCAGTGCCTTTATATAAACTTCCTTCACGGCAGACAATTACACAAATGATAGATGACAAATATGATGTTCTTTCTTTGCAATTCAGAGAAAAGCTCTTAGAAGTAGAATCAATATATTTAACTACGGATATATGGACAGATACACATAATACTAGAAGCTACATAGGTTTAACTGGACATTTTATACGTGAAAGTGAACTAATCAGTATAAATTTTGGTGTATCTCATTTAACTGAGCCCCATAATGCGGATTATTTATGTCAAATATTAATAACAATGACTGAAAAATGGGGTATAACTCCAGAAAAATTGACAGCAGTTGTTACTGATAATGGTGCGAATATCGTCAAGGCCGTAACAATTGCATTTGGCAAACAAAAACACTTATGGTGTTTTGTCCACACTTTGAATTTAGCAGCTCAAAAACCTTTTGAAGAAAAAGCTGGTATTGAAGGTGCCAAACAGTAAACTAAATACTGTAAAGGATATAACTAGATACTGTAAACAAAATGTAAATGTGGCTAATGCTCTTCGTAAAGCGCGAAATGATATAGCAGTACCACTCAAATTAATTCAGTCAGTTTGCACACGATGGAATTCAATTTACTATCAGCTAGTTCGGTTTGGAAAATTATCGGAGCTACTTGCCCCAATATTACTTAATTACCCGAAAGCTCCACCTATGTTAACAGCCAGTCAACTAGATGCTATCAAAGATCTTATAAATATTTTGAAACCTAAGGAAGCTGTGACAAAAGTATCCGTAGAAAAATTTGTAACGTCAAGCAAAATTATACCAATAGTATCCTGTCTTTTGAAAACGTATAGTACAGTGAAGAACAGAACGGAAACAGATGTCGGTGCTGCAACTAAACATTTAATATTCGAAGAATTAAAAAAGAGATTTGGTACAAGGAACAAGTACATATGTTAGCTATCACCACACTACTAGATCCAAGATTCAAGAAAATTCATTTTTCTGACAGAATAGCATGCTCTAGAGCTATTGATAAAATTAATAATATGATTGTAGCTTCAAAAAACCAATCGGAGAATAAATTAAGTAATGAAAATCCAGAAAATAATTTGGAATGCCAGCCAAAGGAAGCAGAAGAATCTTTAACATTTGGGAATTCCATAACATATTAGTAAAAAATCAGCTACAATTATTTCAAGCAGAAACTGAAGGACAAGGTTTACAAGACGAATTGAAACATTATTTAACACAGCCTGTCGTCGACTTTAAAACGACAGCTCCTATTACATATTGGTATCACCAAAGAAATTCCTTGTACAGCTCAATAACGCCAATTGCCAACAAGTACTTTTGCATAGTTGGAACATCTGTTCCATGTGAAAGGCTTTTTTGTGTTGCGGGAAATATTGCTACCGACGAAAGGAGTCGTTTAGATCCTGAGCGATTAGATAAGTTAATTTTTTTGAAGTCACTTGACTTAAAATACTGGGAAATATAATTTCTTTTTAAATTTGTATTTAATTTCAATAAAATTTTATAAACTTAAAATTTGATTAATTTATTGACTGACTTACGAGTACTTAGGCGAGACTATAAATTTAAACTGTCACATTACTTTAGTGGCCGCAAGCACTACTGCTGAGCAAAAGATCCTGAGTTCAATCCCCACCTCTACCTATTCTTTCGAAGGAATATAGGCGGATATTATGTTTATTAATTGCAAATAATATTTCTATCCAATTACTTATATTTGCGGTAAATGGTCATCAATAATGTCCTGTATCTATATTAATCAATTAGGCATATTTGAAATTGGCGCGATTAATCGGAAATCGATCTTTAAATGCCCGATTTAAACCAGAATCGATTCTAGTACGTTCAATTTGAATCGAAACGGAGATCGATATTTTTTAAAGTGAATCGACATGCATAGGAAGGACAAAAGGATTATAAAACTTCTTAGTACATGGGATGTGTCAGATGTTACGTGTGTCCATAGAATATTACGACATTTCGAATATGCAATAATCCAGAAGCCTTAAGTAGTATTGAACTATACAAAAAATATGGGTAGTGTTGATCGAAGAGATCACCATATAGCAAACTACTGGTTCTTAAGAAAATTCCTTAAATAGTGGCGAAAACTCTCCTTCTTGGGCCTTGAAGTATGTGCTACTAATTTCTACATTCTATATAAATCCGTTCGAAAGAGAAAAAAACGAAAAAGCAATTTCATATTACGTATTTATCGAACAATTGATTGATCAGTTAGTAGATGACTTTCATATGTGGGAAAAACCTCTAGGACGTGCTAATAGTGGACAAGGTTCCCGACTAGATGGTGAGCTGCACATCATTCGCAGTGGGACTAAAAAAGACTGCCTAGTATGCTGCAAAGACTGCATGCGGATCATAAGGTTTCAGGGGGAAGACGAGAAACAAGATGTTATTGCTATAGTTGCAACCGCAAAGCAGCGATACATCTTGGAGAGTGCTTAGAAAAGTACCATACTCTAAAAAAATATAAAATTCAAATCATATTGTTATCCTGTTACCCTGAATATGTATTTATTAATAAATTTTCACAAAAAAAATCTCTGTACTTGATTTAAAAATGTTTAGTAAATAATTTCTCTTCGTATAAAATATAGTTTGGACCTGATGGACCCGGAAGGAAACTTTAAGTACTTCCGGACTTTTAAGGGTTATTAACAGGACAGGCAACAAAACTAGACAGGCAACAACCATTTTGGAACCAGAACTTTGCTATTTGCAAGATATTTGTGGAAAGCCATAGACTAATGTACAATATGTTAACCCATTTGTACAGAACATGACATGAATAAAAAGATTTGTTTTAAGACATACTCACAGACTTTATGACTTGATTTTTTATGATGCAAATTGTTATTTATTAAATTAACAACCCGTAAGCCCAATACACGAACATTTTCAAAATTGAAAAATATAGAAAATTTCACAAAGAACTATTCTATACATGTAACTTTCCATTTGTACATGGTAACAACAAAATTGATGTAAACATTTTCAAAAGACCTATTCAGACTTTATGACGTGGTCTTTCGCCTTTCAAAAATTTACTGATGAGATTAACAACGCAAATCCAACATTTAGAAACCAGAAAAAAAGAATTTTCTTAAATATACCTCAAATATAATTAATACAAATAAAAATAATGGCCAACAAGAGAAACACAATTAATCCCACACTTTAAGACGAGATTTCATCTTCCAAAATCATATTAGCCAAGTCCTATGTTCAAATTGAAATTAAAGTTTTTAATATAGATATTCTCGTACGGTCACAAACTTTATGACATGTCTTATGAAATGTCGGCAGATCTCAAATTCGTCACACAATCTTTAAACCAGTTCATATTGCCACAAGCTCTTGCTGCTCCTCTTCCAATTTTATTTTGTCTCCTATTTCATTTAATTTGAAAAAATAGTGTCAAAATCTTTTTTTTTTTTTTAATGAATATATAATTCTTGTGATTTTAATGCGTCAAAAAGAATTTGCCTCATTTTAGATTCATATTGGTATTCTTCTACATTGCTCTTGACTACATTCTCTATTCTACATTGAGATTGCATTCTACTCATGGAAGAAACTTCCTGATGTTTTACGTACGGAGTTTTGCAGGGCACAAAACAAATGGTTGTCAGGCAGAGCAAATTCTGTTCATGTTTCTACAATTTTTATTTGATTTTACACATTAGTTCCTTGCTTCAGTTTCTCTTGGAAAATGTATTCTAAATACCTGAAACAAAACAAAACATTATTTCTTGTGCATTGAATAATCTTTTTATTATAATTTTTGTGTAGTCTTGTAATTTGTTTCTAGTCTTGTCTGCCTACTTTAGTTCATAAATTCAATGTATAGTGTATGCAAAGTATAGTAATATATCAATGAATAGTAATAGTAACTACAGTGAAGAGAGTGGGATATAGGAGTTTCAAATCTTGAGTCAGAAAATGTATCGACTCCCGAGTCTTCGATAGCATTTCCTTTCCAACAATTTATATCTATTTATTAAAAAATCTATTTCATTTATAGCACTCTTGTAAGAGATACTCGCAGATACCTATTATAAACTTCTAGTTTTCAGCATCTATAAGAAAATGTAATTACCTATAAATATAACCAAATATAAATCCTGCTTGTTATTTAGTTAACAATGAATTACTAGCTACAAATTGATTTCATAAAGCATTATTAAAGTTGTTTATGAGTTTTAGAAGCAATATTTCATTCTAGAATTAAAAGTAAGACTTCTAGATTATAGAATTCATTGGATAATTTAATTATCTATAAATATCCCCTAACTGAATTCTGCTTCTTCTTTTAAGCTACAAACTAAATTAGAAAAACAATTGAAACCCCAGATAGAGAGATAACTAATTTTTCTAGAATTGTGCTTAAAAATATTGTTTGAGTTTGGCTTAATGTCAGTGGACTGTAATTATTACGAATGGTGGAAAAGGTGTTACAAATAAATAGTGTATGTGGGTAATAAAAGCAATATAAAGTTTATTACAACAACAAAATAAATGTAAACCTGATTAATTGATTGACTTACATGCCTAGTAATGGTATTAATCGCTGAGATGATTGTTTAATTGTTTAGATGATTGGTGATTAGCTCGATGGCGTCGGAAGGCCGCGAGGTGAGAATGAAAACGGATAATTTTTATACACCACTGTACGACACACTCGCAGTCGAACAAATGAGCGGAACTAGTCGCTTCCCCCACTTAGCTCCATGCGCAGTTACCAGTAGTTTAGAGAAGTGAGCTGAATAAATTCTGCCAACCTCTACACAATTATTTCGTGAACAAATATCAAGTTTATTACCTGATATCGCTGGCTTAATATTGAGAAAATCAAATTTAAATTTTTGTATTTTTATTGTAGTATTTCCAAATAAATTTACGCAACACAATCGAGTTAAGGCCACTGAAATATATACGCTTAACATTTATTCATCCAATATTCGATTAGAAGTACACAAAACTCAACATACAATAAAAGTTTGAAGTTCTACAATAAATAGCTGGATAAATAGAAAATAAATTAATCAATCCAAAATTCGGTTACTCCGTACAAAATTAATTACTTAACCAAAAAAGGTTAATTCATCCAAAATAAAATGTAATCATCCAATAATTGTTTTTTCGTACAAACTATGATTTTTCCTTACAATAATTGAATGAACTGTTCAACATATTCGCAATTCACCGAAAAAAGGTTTTTTGTTTTACTTAATAAGTGCAAAATGCAAATTTACGAGTTTATTTAATAATCTTCACACTTTTATTATATAATATGTGTACATAGGTATTTAACACATAGGTGTTCATAAAAACACTGAAAGGAAAAAACTGTTTACCTTATTGATGAGTGGATTAGCTGGGAAATAAATTATGTATCAGAGTTAACACTGTAAAATTACTAAGGGCCAAATATGACAATAAATAACTTTGAATAATAATAATTGTAAAATCATCCGTTTCTCTCGGATTTCTATCTCACATTTTTAAGCAAGGCGGCAGAAAGAAGAAAGCTTTATGCTTAAACAGTCGTCCGTTCCTTTCTATTTTTGGAACGGGGTTCCTGTAGGGAGGTCTCGATATGAGTGATTCGGCAGAAAACTTTATACGCCGCGTTAATTTCTTTCTCCTTCTCTCAGTGTATATTTATATGCGCGGTATCTCTCTTTTTCCTTCTTCTTGCGAATAGGCCTACTTTGGATCACGCTTGTTCAACTGTTGGGCTTTGATTTTTGCCTAATATTGTCGCATCTTCTGTCGGTGTAGCTCCTTTCTCTCTTCTGTCCAGGGGGTACCTTTCCTTCCTTTTTTGTTTTTCCTGAAATCCACGGACTTCCTTCAGGGTTTTTCCTGAAATCCACGGACTTTCTACAGGGTGAGTCTCAAAGACTGTCTGTTTTGGAGATATGTTATTCCCAGTTCATTAATAATAAATCTTATTTTCAATACGATATACAAAATCTTGTATTATTAATACGATACACAATAGGTATGGCATGGCACATCCAAATCTTTGGAAACTTGTTGCACAACTAAGAAAAATGCAAAAAACTTTTGAAGCGCATTACGAGCGTTACGTCGCGGGCTCCGAAAGAGAAGACGCTACGAAGAGGCGGATGCGCGAATACTGCAAAAAGTAAATTCATGCAACAGGGACAACATGTTGGAGTACCTGAGAGGATTATCTCACAATTATGAAATGTAATTTCTAAACTTTAATAAAGTTATTAGTAGTAGTTATATATGTGTTTTATTATTAGTTTTGAATTTAAGCTGTTTTCATATGAATTGCTGTTGGCTAGAAGGAGACTAAATAAATAGTTAACAATTTTCTTCATCTTTACAGGGGCGTGCGTTACTTTTTTAATTATAAAAAGATTTCTTTGTTTTTGATATTACTAAAACCTACGTTATACTCAAAAATTTATATGTATAAACACTGATGACTGGCGCCGATTTGCCCGGTGCCGACTAATCGGGTGCAGAATTTTCCCGGTGCCGAGTTGTCTGGTAAAACTAACCAACTGTCTGTTCACCTTCTGGAAAAACAGGAAGGTTCGTACCACTTGGTTGACAGAAACCGAGAAGGATATTAAAGAACTGGGAATAACAGATCTACAAAACAGACAGACTGTGAGACGCACCCTGCAGGAAATCCGTGGATTTCAGGAAAACCCCGAAGGAAAGGTACCCCCTGGACAGCAGAGAAAAAGGAGTTACACCGGCATAAGATGCGACAATACTGGACAAAGATCAAAGCCCAACAGTTGAAGAAGCATGGTCCAAAGTAGGCCTATTCGCAAGAAGAAGAAGAATAAACAGATACCTTTGACTAAATGTAAAGAGTGTGAAATAGAACTCGAATCATTGGAAGGTGATGTGTGTTATTTATGTTCGCAAAATAAATTATTCATGTAGAGAGACAAAAATCCAAGCCAAAAGAATGAAGCATCTATCTGATGTATCACACCCTGAAGCTAAGCTCCAGTGGGAATGACTGTAAGAGTAAAAGTACCTGATGTTGACCGAGGCAAGGGAGACGCTCGATCAATTCTAGCATGTATTTTGTCAAAAACTTCCAAATGTTATTTCCAATTGGGGACACGTAGTGGAGCCATCGAAGGTCTTTATTCTAGATCACAATTTAGTGTTTGTCCAGAGAAGATAATTAAAGAAGAAGTTGCCGAGGGAGAATTACCTTTACGGTCAATTGCTAATAATCAAGAGACTGGCCAAGGTTTTAATAAATGCAATTGCAAAATACAAGTGCAAAAAAAAATGATGCTGTGTAAAAAACAACCAACTTTGTAATTCTAAATGCCATTCTAGTATGCTGTTTAATATTGTATTGGCACCACTGTTATGTGTGCAGTGGCAACACTTTATTCCTAAACCCGGCAGTGCGCAAGGTAGCCTGAAAGTAGAAAGACTAGTTTGTATAAGCAAAGAAATAAAGGTTATTTTGAACACTCGAGAAAGTTTAATTCCTTAATATGGTCCTTCGAACCGCATAATTGAAGTAAATAGTGAAAATAAGTGCTAAAAGAATTAATAATCCAAATAACATTCAACTCAACAACATCCAACTCACCATCAGTTGTCACCATCAGGAATGCACCATCAGTCAGGCATTCCAGTCGACGCCGACATAGGGAAAAAGGCGCGAAATCACACAAACGGGGTTAGTGCTTTCATTGCCTCCTATTTTTTCCACATACAAATAATATTTCCTTCGTTCCTTTAAAATAAATTTAATTGCAATGGAAGTTAAAGAATTAATGACAAAAAAAACGTTCTTATAAATCTCAATTAACGATGTTTGATTTACATCTTTATCAACAGTTACATATTTATCGACTCAAATTATTGAAAATGAATCAAAGCAGCAGCAGATTAAATGTCTCAAAAAACGCTTACCAGAAGTCGAGTCATTGTTAGATTTGTTTATTGAAGTCAACAATGAACTAAGTTATTTAAAAGATATCGAATTACATAACGAATTAGCCACATTTCAAGATAAGTATTTTTCTCTACATTCAAAGTTGCTGTTTAATTTGTTTTTAACATCTTTTAGTTCTCTTTCTAAATTTTGTAATTCGCTTAAGGTTATTTTAATTTCTAAATTTTAAATACTTTTTTTCACTCTGTTGTTGAAATTCTGTACCGTGTTTCCAGTTGGTAATAACGTAAGTTTTAACGGTAAAAACCTCGTTAACCTCACGTTAGTAAGTATTTATATTAAACCCGTCTAAAGAGCGTGTGAGTCCACCGTCTAAAGACCATTTATTATACCTAATAAATACATTTTTGTAGTTGTCTTGATAAAGGGAATAAATATTCCCGAAAGCTCGAGTATATAACAAAGAGCCTTTGTAAGAGCAATATTCTTTTGCCCAACCAAAAGTTTTGACTATATATATATATATACATATATATATATATATATATATATATATATATATATATATATATACATATATATATATATACATATATGTATATATATATATATATATACATATATACATATATATATATATATATATATATATATATATATATATATATATACATATATATATATATATATACATATATATATATATATATATATATATGTATATATGTATATATATATATATATATATATGTATATATATATATATATGTATATATATATATATATATATATATATATATATATGTATATATACATATATATATATATATATATATATGTATATATACATATATACATATATATATATATATATATATATATATATATATATATATATATATATATATATATATATATATATATATATATATATATATATATATATATATATATATATATATATATATATATATATATATATATATATATATATATATATATATATATATATATATGTATATATATATATATATATATATATATGTATATATATATATATATATATATATATATATATATATATATATATATGTATATATGTATATATATATATATATATATATATATATATATATATATATATATATATATATATATATATATATATATATATATATATATATATATATATATATATATATATATATATATATATTATATAAGTTTAATGAGGATGCAGTCAAAACTTTTGGTTGGGCAAAAGAATATTGCTCTTACAAAGGCTCTTTGTTATATACTCGAGCTTTCGGGAATATTTATTCCCTTTATCAAGACAACTACAAAAATGTATTTATTAGGTATAATAAATGGTCTTTAGACGGTGGACTCATACGCTCTTTAGACGGGTTTAATATAAATACTTACTAACGTGAGGTTAACGAGGTTTTTACCGTTAAAACTTACGTTATTACCAACTGGAAACACGGTACAGAATTTCAACAACAGAGTGAAAAAAAGTATTTAAAATTTAGAAATTAAAATAACCTTAAGCGAATTACAAAATTTAGAAAGAGAACTAAAAGATGTTAAAAACAAATTAAACAGCAACTTTGAATGTAGAGAAAAATACTTATCTTGAAATGTGGCTAATTCGTTATGTAATTCGATATCTTTTAAATAACTTAGTTCATTGTTGACTTCAATAAACAAATCTAACAATGACTCGACTTCTGGTAAGCGTTTTTTGAGACATTTAATCTGCTGCTGCTTTGATTCATTTTCAATAATTTGAGTCGATAAATATGTAACTGTTGATAAAGATGTAAATCAAACATCGTTAATTGAGATTTATAAGAACGTTTTTTTTGTCATTAATTCTTTAACTTCCATTGCAATTAAATTTATTTTAAAGGAACGAAGGAAATATTATTTGTATGTGGAAAAAATAGGAGGCAATGAAAGCACTAACCCCGTTTGTGTGATTTCGCGCCTTTTTCCCTATGTCGGCGTCGACTGGAATGCCTGACTGATGGTGCATTCCTGATGGTGACAACTGATGGTGAGTTGGATGTTGTTGAGTTGAATGTTATTTGGATTATTAATTCTTTTAGCACTTATTTTCACTATTTACTTCAATTATGCGGTTCGAAGGACCATATTAAGGAATTAAACTTTCTCGAGTGTTCAAAATAACCTTTATTTCTTTGCTTATACAAACTAGTCTTTCTACTTTCAGGCTACCTTGCGCACTGCCGGGTTTAGGAATAAAGTGTTTTATATATATATATATATATATATATATATATATATATATATATATATATACATATATATATATATATATATATATATATATATATATATATAATATATATATATATATATATATATATATATATATATATATATATATATATATATATATATATATATATCGTAGACATCGTATTAGATCACGTAAAATAAGTCATCATGGACAACTCAAAGCACACGAAGAAGTAAAGCAATACTAAATTCAAGTAAATATCGCTACAATAGGAATGACAAGTGATCATGTTTTTAATATGGATGAAACTCCATGTTACTTTGACATGACAAGAGATTGCACACTTCACTTTTTTGGGAGCAAAAATGTTGAAGGTGCGGGCACAGGGTTTAGAAAAAATCGATACACTGTCTGACGATATAATTGGATGAACGTATGCTCCCACCTATGATTATTTTTAGTGGTTTGAAGAAAATTCCCAAAGTAACAATCCCCGCTGGTAAAGCGGTTGTTGCTGTAAACAAAAGCGGATCAATGGACAAAAATCTACTAAAGATGTGGATGGATACTGTTTTTTGCAAGAGAGGATCTTATTTTAGTAACACTCCAACAGTAATTATTTGGGATTCTTATGGAACTCATAAGCGAGATGAAATTTTAAAATATCTTTTAAAAAAATATGGCTCAAAGGCAGTAATAATTCCAGGAAAAACTACGCACTACACGCAGCCCCTAGATGTTGCCATAAATTCCAGTTTTAAAGCTGCTATGAGAAACGAGTGGGAGAATTGGATTAAAGAAGAGACTGCTGAATTTACTCCAAAAGGATATAGAAAAAGACCATCTTACCAAAAAATTGTTGAAATGATTATTTCTGCCTGTAATACTATCAATTCAAAATCAATTCAAAGAGCATTTGAATGTTACGGCATTGCTGCAGATGGAAAAGAAGTAGCAACCAATATATTAAATAAAAAGTTGCAATTTGTCCTTGAAAATAATTAACGACTTGAAATTGGATCTGATGATCTGGCTGTTAGTGATGGAAGTGAAGAAGAGCTAATAGAATTGGATGGAAACGAAAACAATTCTTCCACTACTAACTTTGATTGCTCGGAAGACGAAAACAACAATTGTTTCACTACAAATTCTGATTGCTCTAATGCAACAGGTTCTGAATAATCCTCTTTTTTCATTTATTATTTGTCATACTTTTTGCATTTATTTTTTGTTTTATTATTTCTTGTTTTTTTGAATAATAAGAATAATTTTTAATTTCATATTGTTCGGTTGTTGTAATATTTAAAATAAAAATAACATTTCATTAACCAAATAAATATTATTTCAATATAAATTTGTTTCCGTTAATGGGCTTCTATTTAGGGAATTATAACATGCAAACCTTAAAAAAGCAAAAACCAAATACAAGCCCATGGGCTTCCTAACGGAAAACCCGGTACCTGCGAAGATGAAGATAAAAAAAACTCCCACCACGAAGCCGGCAAAATGAAATTTTTTAAAAACAAAAAGACGATAAAAATTACTATTGTTTGTACACTATAATCTTCAGTAGATCAAAATCCATGATCAACAATTTGAGTACATATGTAGTATGTAGATATTATATCATGCAAGATAAAGAAATTATTGTCAAATAATAACAAGGAATTGATAATTTTACATGGATATTCAGATTTTATTATAAGACGCAGAAAAGCAGGTAAAATTTAAATATTGTAAACGGTTTTTTCACTTCAAACAACAGAAAATAACCAACTAGCATTATGGATCCAAAAGTCCAAAATCTATAGTGAAAACAAAAAACATAAGCCGAATAAGGAACAATGTGTCTTACTGTGATTTATTGGTTATAAATGAAGCTAAACTAAAATCTACATTAAAAAAATATTCTTAGTTACCGTCTATAGCGCAACAGCTTATTCGATAACTTCAGTGCCCGTGACTCCACCCTTCTCCAGTTCCTTCTTCACCGAGTTCAGGAACTGCTCAAACAGCATCGATTTAAAATCCTTAATTTTAAATTTTAAATTTTTATTTTACTTGAATGCAATGAAAACTTTCAACCTTTTCTCCAACCTGTCTCAGTTGTCATACAGTTGACACAAAGTTAATGACAGCGGAACAATCAAAAATTTAAAAAAAATAGAAGATCCAATATTATCTTTCGAGTAAATTCAGAGGAGTCGGAGATTAAAGCCGCAATTAGATATGCCCATGCAGTGGCGGATTTAGGCCAGTTGGGGTCCCGGGTGCAGAAAAAATATTGTTAATTGATTATTTTTGTAGGACACATTCCAGAGGAGGTGGGTAACTACCTGGGTAAGGGTGTGTGGTGATTAGGCCTACATTGTTGCCCAAAAACTAATAATTGATAGAAGATCAATAGAGAAGCATATTGAATTTTGTACGGTCATGTGGAGGAAGAGTGAAGGTAATATTGCAATATTGAATTTATACCGACCTCTCACAGGCTCCGCTGAAATATTTGTAGAAATACTCGAAAATGTAATGGATAACCTATTCCATAAATATTTATCTATAATTATAGTTGGCGACTTTAATTTTAATTTTAGCGAGAATTCGACAGAGGCAGTAAATCTGAAAAATCTGTTGGCTTCTAATGGCTTAGAGGGCCTCGTTACACAGCCTACCAGAATTACTAAAACATCTTGCACGTTAATTGACAACATTTTCGGAAATCCTATACAAAAGTTGTCTACAGTAGTGGAGGACTGACTGCACTTTCTCCGACCATAGATTAATTATGTTAACCCTTTATTGCCCGACGGTACTTTTAAGTCAACCGCATATTTTTTTTTCTTGTAACTTTAAAATATGGTATTCGATTTGCCTGTGCGCCTGACAGTACGTTAGAGTATTTAATCCCGCCCATTTTACATATTGCGTCATCATTTTGGTAGTAACGAGTGCTTCACAATAGGGACCGTGCACGAAATATAGAGGCAGAACTTTAGACGAAACTCGCGCGCCCTGGTGTTAAAGTTATACATAAAACGGGTAAAAATTTAACAACAAATCTGACAAGTGAAAAGAAATGGAAAAAATTATAAAATACGGGTTTCAACCGATAACGATCAATAACATTCGTGGTCAAAATGACTCCAAAGGCCAAAAATTGTATCGGTCCGGACATGTATTGAATGTTGTGGAGAAAAAGCATTTAAATGCTATGGTGACCATAACCGCTAATATTGTAGCTCAGACAAGTGTTTCAAAAACTTATAATGTAAAAATAATAGTATGTATCAATTTATATTACACTATTTCTCTAAGAATCTTGTGAACTTGAATTAGTAGATATTTTTTTTAGCTAAATAATGATCGAATTATAAGCAAGGCTGAGTGTACATGCAAAGCAGGGCTGTCAGGAAAATGTAAACACATTTCTGTTGTTGTGCATTTTATCAACTCGGCTGAAACAGCTTCTTCCAAAACAAGTCATGGTCAAGAATGGGGTAAGCCATCTCCGCGCCAGTTGTCGCAATACAAAAAAGGAGTAAAAATGAGTGAAATGTTTACACCGCCTTATCGTGAAAGTGAATTTTCCAATGTAATTCCATGTGACGTTAAAACACTAAGTTTTCCAAAAACTCTTGCCGACGTACCTCTCTGTACAATAGTAAATATTGAAAAGAGAAGTCAGGAAGAGATTATAGCTGCCGAATCACTTGTAGCTTTGGTACAAGTAAATGAAAAACCTAATTTAGAGAAGAAAGTGTGTCAACTGATGTCCGATATAGCTCAACTCCAATCAATAAATAAAATTTATACACAAAAGAATGTAATTGCGAGTGATATTAATGAATTTTACCAAAGCAAAGTATGTTGCGACATTAATCAGGCAATAAATATAAGTATCCAAACTGTTGATCAATCTAAAACTGATGAGTGGTAGAAACAGCGCATAATGCGAATAACTGCTAGCAATGGTCATAAGTTGAAAGGTGATCGTTTTGATGTGGACAAGGTTGTTTCAGATTTGTTGACTCCTAACAAAATTGAAACGGCAGCTATGGCCCATGGAAAAAAAATGGAAAACATAGCATTAAAAGAATATCGACAAGTAGTCGATCCAAATTATGAAATTGTTAAAGTCGGACTAATAATTAACGTTTTTTAACCTTGGCTAAGTTGCTCACCAGACAGTATTTTAGTATATGGACCAAATATTTGTCAAAAACGATTGGTAGAAGTTAAGTGCCCTTATAAGTGCAAAAAATACCAATATTTGACGTGAAAACAAAAAAGTGCAATGTTCGATATTTAAAAATTGATGAAAATGGATTTCAGTTAAGACAAACTCATTCGATTTATATGCAAATTCAACTGCAAATGTACACATGTAATATTGCATTTTGTGATTTATTTATTTACTCACCTTTAGGAAGTATATTAATAACTATACCTCGTGACGATTTGTTATTAAGTTGCTTAATTCCTAAACTGAGCACATTTTATTTTACTCATTACATCCAAAAGTTGTTTATTAAGTATAAAGGGTGAATATATCGATGGTGGATTGGAAGAGCTGCCAATCTGCAGATTAGCCCCTCTTGCGTTCCATCATCAATATATTAATAAGAGTAAAATAGTTTTACGGAATATATATGTTTAATTTTGTGCTTAATATTTAAGTAAAGTATTTAAATAAAAATTCTATTACATTGACATGATTATTATGCATTTTATTTAATGTTTCATATAATTACAATTTATTTAATTTTTCATTTGGCTGTCGACTGATCTTGCTGCTTAACCCAAATGGTTCCATTGTCCTTTTAAAAGGTCGCCAATATGTGTTACAGAAACCTGTAACTTTGATGTTTCTTGTGTATTATTTTAAGTAATGATAGTAAGATGGCACCACATTCTTTAAGAATAAGGTACATGTGATACATTTTAGCAAAATTGAACACATTTTAACTGCGTATAACATCCAGAAAAATATTTGTTGTGCATCGAGTTTTTTCTTTTGTGTCATGGACAGATTGAGGTAAGAATTATTTAATCATAATAAATTAAATATGTTCTTCGTTGCATACAATGTTATTAATACAGTTATATTTAATTAACCACAGGTTTGTGAGGTTAGATTTTCATTTTGTATTTGGAATATACGCAGGAAATCATAAATGTCCTTTATAAAGGCCAGTGGCTCAATATACTGTGTTTTCAGTTATTGGAACAGACACAGACCCTTGACTCTAAGTGAATTGTTGGAGGAAGCAGAGAACATTGATGATGATGCAATACTACCAGATAGTATAGCTGTTTTTCCACCTAATAATGCAAATGAAGTTGTTACCGATCAAGACTCCGGCGATGAGGAAAATGTTGTCATGGACAACCTTTCTGGTAGTATTTTAAATTCGATGGCTGAACCTTCTTTCAAAACTAATATTATCGATAGTGACAGTGATAGTAGCGACAGTGATAGCAGTGACGATGAAATTCCCTTATCAAATTTCATGAAATATAAGATACCAAAAAATTATGAATGGAGTCACAGCGACTTAGAATTTTTTCAATTAGAATTTTTCTACCTATTCTTCGATAAGGATGTTTGGCAAATGTTAACTGATTATAGCAATCTTTACGCACTACATTATAACACTACAAAATAACAGATGTGGAGACATAAGTGTAGAAAAAATGAAAGCTTTTTTTGGAGTCCTTATTTATAGTGGTTATACTACTGTCCCAAGAAGATCACTGTATTGAGAAAACAGTTCTGATGCTAATCACAAAATAGTATATGACGCAATTTCAAGAAACCGTTTTAATTTTATAATGCAAAATCTGCATTGTAGCGATAATACAAATTTAAATGTTTCACATAAATTTGCTAAAGTCGGCCTATTATTAGACGTTTTGAACAACAAGTTTATTTCACTTGCCCCTCTGAACGAATATCATAGTATTGATGAGTCAATGGTGCCCTACTTTGGCGGACATGGTTCCAAGCAGTTCATCAGAGGAAAACCTATTAGATGGGGTTATAAGTTTTGGATGGCTACTTCTAGAACAGGTTACATAGAATGGTTTCAACCTTATCAAGGTTCCAGCACAAAGCTGTCAGAACGATACAAGAACTTAGGATTGGGTGCGAGTGTGGTACTAACATTTGTCGATAGTATTCTTGAAGAAAAAGGTAGTTACCCGTATCATTTATACTTCGATAATTTTTTTACTTCTTGGGATTTGCTTTTGGTACTCAGAGATAGAAAAATAAAGGCTACTGGAACACTGAGAGAAAATAGAATACATGTATCTGCCATAAAAACTGCCAAAGAACTACAGAAAGAGCCAAGGGGAACCTTTGTGTATGCCTTGGAGAAACAGGAAAACATAATAGTATGTAAGTGGAATGATAACAATATAGTTACAATAGCTTCCAATTCAGATAGCATGCTGCCGACATGTAATGTGGCTTGATTTTGCCAGAAAGAAAAGAAAAAAAATTCTGTACCTCAGCCGGATTTGATAAAAAAATACAACAAAAATATGGGAGGTGTCGACAGGGCAGACCAAAATATTAGTCTTTATAGAGTCGGAGTTAGAGGCAAAAAATGGTACTTTCCCATAATAAGTCATTGCCTTGATATGGCAATTCATAATGCATGGCAGCTTCAACGAGAATATGGTGGAAAACAGGATCAATATACCTTCCGTAGATCCCTTGCAATGAGCATTTTGGAAAACAACAAGAAAACAACGAAACGAGGACGACCTAGTGCACAACCAAATGAATATTCCCGATTCGACGGAAAGGATCATCTAATTGCATACAAAGAAACACAAATTAGATGCCGATTATGCCACATGCAATTTCAGTGCAATAAGTGCAATGTAGGTTTGCATCAAAAAAACTGTTTTTTGGAATATCATACGCTCTAATTTTATTTGTCTGTAAATATATAAATTATATTTATTTTTTGTTGAATATAGTTTATTTCTTTAAAATATATTTGGAATATTGCGGAGTTTATATATAGATATATTGTTACTTTCAAGATATTAACTTTCCCGTTGTCCTTTATAAAGGACGGTCTATATCTGGTAAACTATTAACTTTATAACATAGTGCTTATTAAAAAATATTCAAGAAATACCAATTAATCATAAAATTGCAAAAAAACTTTTAATTTTCTTAAAAAAATTAATTCGGGAGTATTTGGGTTAAATAATGGCTTTTCAATATTTATTATAGCACATATGACATAAACTATTTCATCAATATAAGGGAAAAGTGATACTGGCACTCTGGAAAGAATGTTAAAATCCTTTATTCTCTGATTAACTCTTTCAATGTGTATTCTCACTGAAGCAATATTATAAGTTTCATCAACTTCTTCTGGGGAAAATTGGTCTTTATGGCAAAACGGAGGCATTACAAAGACCGCATTTTTTTCTTCTACTTTAGTTTTTATTTGAGGGGAAACCTTTATCTGCAAGCACAACATCTCCGGGCTCAATTAAATCAATTATTCCACAGTCATTTGTAATGAAACAATCACCCGAGCGACCACCATAAATAACACTTTGACAAAAAACTTATACGTGTTATTTATAACACCATAAATAACACTTTTGACAAAAAAAATCCATTTGGAGCACATCCCACTAAGAATTTTATTGTGTGATGGTGTTTATAATCTAAGTACATTAAAACTTTGTGTTTAAGTTCTGGTGGCAACTCGGTATTAACTTCGGTACAGTCAATAATAACACGTGTCTCAGGGTAATGTAATTTAAATGATTCTGGTATGGTTGATTGTACTGCAGCTTTAGATGGCCAAAATATAAAGTTTTTCATTGCAATTTTTAACTGACGTAGATTATGTATGAATACTCGATTTACAGTAGTGCGATGAATATTGAATAATACAGACATCGCAGTAAATGTCAAACCAGTTTTTAGTTTCATCAAAGTAATCAACAATTTCGTTTGTTTATCAAGTTTGAAAGTTTTACCATTTGGAATTAAATTTAAAATTAATGAGAACGTAGCAAATGTAACACCAGTTAAGCTACTCATAGCCTCATCAGTTTTGATAGAAGAAACCCCATGAAAACCTTGGTAGTCTGCTTTTACAAGTTCAAAATTAATTGAATCACAACTTGAATCTTGAACATTTTTCTTTGAAACCGGCATCGAAGCTTCACACATTTTATCCATACTTTTTTTTATTGATATATGAACCTGAACTGCAGCAGTATTTTGGCCATCACAATTATTAAAATCACAAAAGAAATATTAAAGGTTTCCCTCTGTCGAATAATCCGGTCGTTTGTCAGTTTGACAACGTATACTTCGATGGTTAGGCTGAGAAGCATTCAAAACATTCATGACACTCTGATACTGTTCTTGAGCTTCTATAAGATCTCCCGCATCTTGCTCCATTATAATATCCTCGTTGTTTATATTTTGCTTCAATTGTCGTTTTCTGAAGCGCTCAAATCGTTGTAAGGATTGTGTAGTTTTTTTCGTATTTTCTTTTTTTGGAAAAATAGAAGGGATATAAGATGGATGACGTGGGTGCTCCGATTTACTGTCATTGGTAAAATGAGCACTACAAATCCTCGTATGTTTATTTGGCTTCCTTTCCTTTGTTTTTTTACTGAAATAAACGAAAAATTGGGTTAGGTTTATATTATTCAAAGAATATTTATTTAATGATTGTATTTAAAGAACTATCCAATTTTTTTTTTATAATAATAATAAATTTAATAAGTTACTTACACATAATTTTTTACTGCATTTATCCACTTAATAGGTTTTTCATCGTTCCACAATGCACCGCAGTTACTCGAAGGAAAACAATAAAATTTCACAGGTAAATCTACTTTTCGCTTTCTCCGTGATTTTTCAGAACACCCTTTGACACAACAAGATTTTATCGACACAGACATTCTAAATTATTTTAAAATTTCTTTAAATAAAACTCAGTAAATAAAAAAAACACGTGTTGCTGGCTTTTATTTTTGCCCGAAAGATGCACATTCTAGCCACCAGTTGGCGTGACGGTCTACATGCACGGTCCCTATAGGAATTACTTTGTTGGCGGGAGCGTGGTCGCATTATTTCGATAGCAGGATAGTTTTATCAATTTTTTTATTGGTATTTTGTGCACTAAATATGCAATAAATAGTTTTATCTTACTTTTTCATGTATTAATTAATAGTTAAAAGTAGATAATTAATTTTATATAGTTTACATTTACCAAAAATCCTTTGTTTCTTTTCTACACTAGGAAGTACCGTCAGTAATGGAGGACCATAATCAATTGTTGGCGGATGATTTACCCTTAGATAGCTGTGTCCTAACGGATGAAGAATTGGATGAGGATGATACTGATGATGCAGAAAGTAGTTTCCCTTCAACATCTACTCGTATTATTGATGATAAAGAAAAAAACAATAATTTGCCCAATATCTCGGCCGTGAATGCGAGCTCAAATAAAGAGACAATTGAAGCAACGATTAGACCTGAAAATGTTTTGACTGAGCCACCACGCAGTATTGATGGTAAAGAAAATAACCATAATTTGGCTAATATTACAATACATTGGCAAATATATTGAGGGTGAATACACGTTTAAATAAAAATTAAAAAAATGATGAAACTATTATTCCTAAAAATGTACTGCCTACTCCAAATAATCTCAATATAAAATGGAAAAAATAGACGTTACTACCAACATTCTACTAATTTGTGAATTTGAAGGTACAGTGCCCGGTGTTTTTGATAATTGTAAAAGTGCAACGGGTGTATTTTTAACTTTATTAGGAAAATCGATTGACGATATTGTATATCAAACAAATCTTTATGCAACGCAGCGAGCAAAAATATTTAATGTTACAAAAAATGATTTTTTTTTGATTTATTGGGATAAATTTCTTCATGGCATATAACCAACTTCCATCGTGGAAGTTATATTGGAATCATGCACAGGACTTGGGAATACCGTTAGTAACAAACTCGATGACAAGAAATCCATTTGAAGAAATTTTGCGTTATCTACATGGCAACAACAACCATGATATACCCAAAGAAAATAAAGACAAGCTGTACAAACTGAGACCAATGATTACTACACTGAATCAAAATTTCCAAAATATGTACAAACCAACTCGTTGCATAAGCGTTGACGAGAGCATGATTCGTTTCAAAGGACGAAGTACTATCAAAAAGTACAATCCACAAAAGCCAATAAAAAGAGGCTACAAATTATGGTGCTCAGCCGACCAGAAAGGTATTATATCTGGTTTCCATGTGTATTAGGAAAAAATGAAGAAATGGAATTGGATTTTAAAAATTATGGCCTTGGCGAACGAGTGGTGTTATCTTTGACGAAACCCTACTGGAATTCGAATAAAATAATTTATTCGGATAACTATTGTACATCCATAAACATATTAAAATCTCTAAAAATAAAAACACTCTTGGCATGTGGGACGATTCGAAAAGACAGAAAAGGTTTTCCACTTCATTTTCAAGAAGATAAACAATTGCAACGAGGAGACTTTGATTACAGAACTTCTAATACAGGTATTACTGTTTATAAGTGGAAGGATAATCGGATTGTATATTTTGCTTCAAATTATCATGGAACAGAAGCAACTACAACTCTTCGAACACAAAAGGACGGAACACGTCAAGAAGCTGCTTGTCCTATTGTCGTGAAGGATTATAATATATTTATGGGAGGAGTGGATAAAGAAGATCAGCTTCGAACAACCTATGCAATGAACCAAAAGTCTCCAAAAAGGTGACACCGACTATTTTGTGGGTTTTTGGACATAGCTTTTATTAACGCTTCCAATATTTATTGTATAAAATTTGATAAAATTTCTACCCTGGAGTTCCGTCGCGCAGTCACTCTGGGCCTACTTTCTAAAAATAATAATAGAAAAAAATCCACACCTTTGAAACCCATTGCCAGACGTCGAAAATATAATTATAGTGTTTCTGATAAGGTGCGACTAGGTGACTTAAGAAAGCATTGGATTATCTACGACAAAAGTAGGGGAAGATGCGAGATGTGTAGTTCCAAAGCAATACAATCACGTCCTCGTAGCAAGTGTTCTGCATGTGGAATATTTCTATGCAGCAATGAGAATAAAAGAACTGCTTTTTGGAATACCATGACCCGGATTGATAACGTTTTTATGAATTTTATGAAATTTGAAAAGTTAAATTCTTTATTGTTTTCTTAAAATTACGTATATCGTTTCTTTTAATATTTTGTTTTGAAGTGTGTTTTTGTATAATATTGTATAATAAAAATTACTATACAAATATGGTCTGTAATTCCTGACGGTACTTATAAGTTGAGATTTTTAACATCCCTTAAAATTTCCAAAATAAAAAAATTATAAAATTGTGTTTCCTAATGTATTACATAATGTCATTTTAAGCAAGAATTATTAATTAGTGCATGAAAATTACATGAATTTTTTTTGGGCATTAAAGGGTTAAGGAATGACAGCAGCAATGATAAAATTACATACATAACTGCACGTAAATTTTCGCAAGAAAATAAGATTCAATTTGAAGAATTGCTAATAGAAGAATCATGGAACGATATCCTAAGGAATGACAACTGCAATGATAAAGCCACGTTACTCATAAACACCCTGCAATTTTACTTCAATAAAAACTTCCCCCTTACACAGGTAAATATGCCCAACAAAAACTGGATCACAGCCGACGCAAAGTTCTCAAGCCGCAACTTAAAAGATCTTTATATATTAAAAAAAAAATATCCATAATTACGTGTACACTATATCAAGAATAAGAAGAAACATATAAAACTGATTCAAAGCACAAAAAGGCTGTCTCATAGAAACACAATTGCTAAAGCCGACAATAAAGGCGAGTTGGTGATCAACTATGTACACGGAGACAAATTACAAGTTCGTCTCCTTGGTACTTAGGACGTGATTTTAAGGTTTGGTTCTCAAACCTCGAGAGATGTATTTTACAAGGAGGTTGGCGGCTACACAGAGGGGATTGAAGAACCATGACCCTCACCAGCATCTTTCGGGACACCATCTCCCCCAAAGAGCACACCATCCATAAGATCAACTACTTCTTCACTACCATTAAGCTCAGAATAAGAAAAATTTGTACAATACTAGATAAATATTTATATTGCTAATGTAAAAAATATTTCAAATATTTAAACAAAAAGCATCCTGGAAAATAATCAGTGAAGAAACTAATAAAACTAATTGAATCAAAAGTCGGTGACTCTATAATTGAGGATCCTGATCAGATCGCCGGTTTGTTCAACGACTTTTTTCCAAAGCTCCAGAGGAAATCATAAACAACATTAGTACCGCTAATATATCAAACAATCAGATGATTTTTGGCTTCGATACCGGTATCAAACGCGGCAACGGAAAGGGTAATTTCCCAGGCTAATTTAACTTGGACTGAGAGGCGAAACCGTTTGACACTCGAGCATGTCAAAGCGGAAATTCAAATTAAAACTAACTTTAACATGACTTGCAGTAAATTTTATAACTTTGTTTAAAAAAACAAGCCAATCCTAAAAGCAGCTTTTAACAAAAAATATAATTTTAATAAACAATAAATTACTGAAATTTTCTGTTTGCCTATTATTATAAAATTAAATTTACTAGTAATATTAGTGGCGAAACGCAAGAAATTTAACTTAATTAAAAAGAAAACATGTTTTTTTATTGTCCCGATTTACAACCCTAAAAAATCCCGATTTGTTTTACCTTCTGTCCCGATTTAAAACCAATCGTACCTGGCAACACTAGTCTCAACACTTGACGAATGAGACATGGAAGAAGCAAACGTAAGTACATACCTACCTAATTAATACAAGTTAATAACCAGGGTTGTTTTGGTTTAAACCAGGTTTAAACCAACTAATTAAAACCATTGTGATTTAAACCATTGTGGTGCATGAAAAGTATAATAATAACAAATTTACCCTGTTTATATCTAAGAACCTGGCCTTGTACACTAAGAAGTTTTAGTAGCAAATAGGAATTGTTAATTTTTCGAAGAGGAAGAAAAGTGTGGGTGACCACAAGTCTGAACCAAATGATTTGTTGAAAGAACCATTCGAGCAGCTCGCCAAACCTAATGAAACAACTTTAAAGGATGATGCTAGTATCTATGCAGAAGGCTGGGCTGCTTCTTACAGAAAACTTTCTGCACTTCAGCAAATATACGCCAAAAAAGCAATAGATGACATCCCGATACAAGGCCAATTACACTTGCTTACCCTAGATACTATCAGTATTAAAAGTGCATCACCTCTTAGTGATGTTCGTTCATCTGGTTCCTCCTCACCTTCACTTATTCTACAATATCAAAGAAAATCAACTTGCCAACCTTCCTTAGACTCATCCCTACCTTCAATTATGCAGTACCAAAATATTTCAACTTCTCTCCCTTCATCAGGCTCCCCTTCACCTTCACTCACTATTCAATATCCACAACATTCATCCTTGTACCGTCCACCATCACGAATGAACTCAATCCATGTTCATTCTTTGCCACATTCTTCATTATACCAAACTGCTTTACTCATCCCCAGTCGAGACGGTTACAATACTATTCAGCAATTAATTAGTTTTAATTAATTGCTGAATTAATTTAATTTAGCGAGGAATTTTCTGTTTAAGAATAGGTGTATTAGTAAGCAATTGGGTACATATATAATATAGCTATTTGTTACGAGGCGCCCTATTTATTAGCAGAGCGTCTCGTAGTAAATGCGGAACGTACATTGTATCCCTCACTACCAAATTACTGTCATGGTAGTGGAGATACGCACCGGTGCCAGTAAGTGAGATCTGGGTACCGGAGGCTAGTGATTACAAGTATTCTAAGCGTTAAACATACATATGCCTACAATAAAAGACTATGTTTCGATATTATATGTCTATTTAATTAACGGACACCCAAATCCTATCTACGACCTATCTGTGTCTATCGAATTACTCGTAGTTGCGATTCTACATCGATAAGCGGCTTAGAACTGAAGACCAGCACGGGTCAGATCTATTCGCCGCCTGGCACAAACTCACGTGGGCATTCCAGAGGACTCGTGTCATTAGTCAGGGCCGCGAAGGAACATTCACACATTAGATCCTGAGTATTTGTATTATCCAAGGTTGACTTATATAGCTACTCTGTGGTAAGTACCGGAGATCTAATAATTGTAATTAGACCCAAATAGTGCGTCTAATTACCGAGTATTTATTCCTGTGATATAGGAATAGGCATTTGTAATTTATGGAATTTGCTTCGTAACATAATCTTTTATTTAGTTAGTATAAGTAACTCGATATTTTAACACATATATTGTAACGTGGTTCGGTACTAGTCGAGTCGTCCTGGAAACCCGTGATCACGTGTCGCTTATCGCGGGTACTCGCGGGTCGCCAAGGAGGGATGACGAAGTGAAAGTGGGAACGAAAAGAAATGGACCGACAGAGAGTTGCGGCCCACTTGTCTAAGCGATCGAGCTAATTGCCGATCAATTTACATTTGCTCTCCGTGGTTGCATTATTTTATGTTAAATTAATGTTTATAAATTTAATATTATATGCTGAGTGAGTTATTGTGTTACAATCATTTGATCATCTCATCCTATTACTATCGCCGTCCACGCGGAGTCCCTGGGAAAATTGCAGCGATTATACATTGTAACTGCAGACCCGGAGATTCGAATTTCGCGCCTCAACAACGGCGGACAATAACGACTAACTTCGAACGAGACCGCAATTGACCAAAGAAAAACAAAGACAAGTAACATTTTAAATACGTATTAAATATAAACAATTTATATTGAATAAATTAAATACTAAAAATATATTGTTCCCAAGTATTTTTTAATAATTGCTATAATTAATAATTAATATTATTAAATCGAGATTTTACATCGAAGTTTGCTGAATTTATCAACGAGAAAATAACCTAAATATTATGGAGAATCAATCTACTACGAGGTAAAAATATTTTTTCTTCTTGTAACAATTTAACAAAATTAAAATAGAAACATTTTTTTTGCTTTGTTAACAAAATTTTGGACGCAATCACATGAACAAGCTCTGGGGGTTATTTACTCAATAGTTGCAAAACAGTTGTTTTTTTAATACAATAAATTAAGTTATTTAAATAAACTAGCAACATAATAAATCTATCTTTTTTATTATTGAAACAATATATGTTTTTTACGTTTATTCATTAAAAAAAAATAATTGTTTTTTTTTGTTTTCAATTTTAAAAAAAAAATTATTTGAAAATAAATTAATAAAATGGCAAAACAACTGAAAGATCTGGATAGGATAAACACATCAAGTTCCGAAAGTAGGGAATTAAGCGAAATAGACCAAACAGTAAGAGAAATTGAACAGCCAAAACACTTATATCCACAAGTAACTATAAAACGTGGCGGAACGCGAGAGACGATACCGGGAACAATACCGAACGCGACATTTTCCGCAGATCTCGGCGCGATAATCGAACATAACGAATTACCTGACGCGAATAATGTTTTGGTACGAGCACGGGACGAATTAAATGTTTTACAAGGATTATACGAAACAGAACGACACAAATTGAGATATCTGAAGCAGGGGTATGGGGAAGTAATAAATTATGGAGCCGCGGTACTTAAATTAATACACGAAATGGTTGAGAACAACGAAATTAATACAAGGGCGCTGGAGAAATTTCCGTTAACACCGAAAGTAGTTCGAGATCAGGCAGCGCAGGAATTAGGAATTGATTTAGAAGCAGAAGGAGCTATATGGGATGATCCAATCATGGATTTCATTGCAAAAACACCGGGAAGAAAAGAACAAAATATTGCTAAACACATTAACATCGAAATAAGACAAGGAAAAAATAAAAAACCTGAAGAATCAATTGCCTCAACAACATCAAAATTTGGAGACCGCCAGAAACACAAAAGAAAATCATCAACCCCAAATCAAAGAAGATACCCTGATAGATATGAAAAACCAAGAAATCTAAAATATTTTAGCGAATCAGAAGAAACTGAGGACGAAAGATTCGGACGAAATCCAGAAAGGGAAAGAAATGCAACGTCTAGATTAGACGAAAGAATGAGAGACGATAAATTATTAGAAAGGCTATTAAAAACTAGAAGACTAAAGTTCTCCAGTAAAAATGAGAATTCCCGGAAATATATTAAAGAATTTGAAACAATTTGTACGAGGTACGAATTAACGTACAAGCAGAAAATCACACTTCTCGAAATGGCAGTCTGGGAAGAAGACAACACCTGGGTAGAAAAACATCGAAGACAATGGGAAGACTGGGAAGAAGTAGAAGAAGATTTCTTACAATACTTCCATGACTACCGAGACGACACACAAATAATAAAAGAAGTGTGCGAAACTTTCCAAGGAAAGAAAGAAGGCCCAAAAGATTTTATAAAGAAAATGAGAAACTTGTTTGCAGAAATGGCAGAACCACCAAAACAAAGAAAACAAATTGCGATCATAAGGACTCAAATGCAAGCAGATATGCAATGTGGAGCATGGAAGAAATAAGAACATACGTGGAGCTGTTAAACGCAATAGTAAAAGGGCAAACGAGGCTGAAAGAAATAAAACGAGTAGAAGATAACGATAAACGGGAATATAAACCGAGAAGGGATGATAAACCAAAGCGAAAGGACAACAGAATATCAGTAAACAAGTTTTCGCGAATAAAAGGATCAATAACAACATTGGACACGGAGGCAACAGAAGACTCGTCTTCTAAAGAAGATAAACATGAAAGGGAACATGTAAGAAGTATACCGTCAAAGAAAAGTTCGAACAGTGACTACTCAAGAAAAGGCAAGATTGAAAGTGAAACAGAAAATAAAAGAGTACGTTTCAGGAAAAGACATAATGCAACCAGCTCAACTAGATCATCTGGGAGCGATGTTTCAAGGGCAAGTAGTACATCGACGGTAGGAGAAAAATACGTCTGTTTAAATTGTGGTCAAAAAGGCGACCATAGAATTAGAGATTGTGTAAGACAGAGGGTTTTAATTTGCGTAAAATGCCTAAAACCTGGAAATGATGTCACAACGTGCGGGTGTCCAAAAAACGGATCACACCCGCGTGTACAAAACAACAACGTACACGCGTAGAAAGGGGTGACAGTATCTCTGAGTCTTTCTGTAGGGGCAGGTGCTGCCACACGCAATCCGAGCGGGAGAGTAGCTCAGATAATAACAACCTTCAATCAAGCGAGTGCAGTGACAGTGATTCACTCGATTACAAATTATTTAGACTCAGATATACAAGAAAAATGGAAAACCATCAAGAGAAAATTGGAGAAAGGCCGGCACACGGTACAACTATTAATTGTACAGTAACTTTTGACACTTTTACGGTATCCGCATTATTCGATACGGGCGCGAATCGGAATTTCATAACAACCGAAATAGTAAATCGATTAAAAAATAATATTATTCGTCATACCGCGCCGAGTGGTAATATCTCATTTATGTTAGCGGATAATTCGTGTGTTAAAAGCATAGGTCGAGTATATCTTAACTTTAGCATACATAAACAATCATTAGAATCGTGGTTTGATATATTTCCTGAAATGCCAGATGGAATAATCTTTGGATTAAAATTCATGACGACAAATCGTATTCAACTGAATACAGCGGATCACACGTGGCAATGGAAACATGATAGCATACGACATATGTCTACATATCTTCACAATTATTGTAACATAACACCTATCACTCGCCTAAAAGAGAAGCAACGTGAGGTACTCGATAAATTTCTCGATACACAGTTTGAATTATTCGACAAAGCGAATGTCGGCAAATTAAATATTGTAGAATATTCTATTGAACTGACCGACCCAACACCTATTCGAGTAAAACCATATCAAAGGTCACCTAAGGTAACCGAAGCCTTACACAAAATTGTCGAAGAACTACTGAGTGACGGAATAATCGAACCGAGTACAAGCGAGTGGTGTTTTCAGCCGGTAATGGTAAAAAGAAAACTTCTACCTGGCCAGGACCCCGATAGTTTAAAAGTGTGGAGGATGTGTATTGGCTATCGTCCATTGAACAAAGTCATTAAATATATCGCGTATCCGATGCAGCGCGTTGACACGTCCGTAGAAATTATTCGCGAAGGAAAATACCGAACTACGATCGATTGCACAAACGCGTATTATCAAATACAAATCAAACCTAGTGATAGAAAGTACACAGCTTTTTCTGTTGAAGGTTTGGGGTTCTTTCAATTCATTATGATGGCGTTTGGTCTCCGCACTGCTCCAGGTATATTCCAGGAAGCAATGGACACCATCAGGAGGATGTTCCAGGAAATACTAAAAGACCGAAATTTACCAGCTTATTGGGCCAACTACCTTCAGGCGTACCTGGACGACTGGATTATTGCCACCAAAACTTTCGAAGAACACCTAGCAGTCCTAGAAATCTTATTTGAGATTTTCAGAAAAGTCGGACTAAAAATCAAAAGAGAAAAGTGTAGTTTTCTACAGAAAAAACTTAAATTTCTGGGATTCATAATTGAAGACAACGATCTATACCCTTATCCAGAGAAGCTCAAGGCAATAGCTGAATATCCAATACCTATTAACCGCAAGCAGTTAAGACGCTTCTTAGGCATGGTTAACTGGTATAGACGGCATATGAAGGACATAGCGAAGATTCAATCCCCGCTTACTTCCCTAACCAGCGACAAAACAGCATGGGAGTGGACTTCGAAGCAACAGGATGCTTTTGATCTAATGAAGACAGCTTTGTTAGCCGCACCGTCCTTAACAGTTCCGGATTATTCACTACCTTTCATCTTGTACACCGACGCATGTGAGACCGGGATAGCTGCTGTACTAACGCAGAAAGGAACTGAAAAGGAGTATCAAATAGCAGCAATCAGCAGGTCATTAAACAAACACGAACGGAATTACACAACAACCGAGAAGGAATGCCTCGCAGTCGTTTGGTCACTCAGAAAACTACGTGGTTATATTCAAGAATATCCTCTGACCGTAGTGACTGACCACGCCAGCTTGACCTGGTTGCAGAACGTCAAAAATCCGAGAGGTCGACTCGCTCGATGGGCAACAGAGTTAGGATGTTGTCCTGTTTCGTTTATACACAAGCCTGGAATTGCTAGGCCTTTGAATCCCAACCAAATAATTACCATACCGAAGACAATGATCCCGAGGATAACGAAACTTCTGTTATCAATAAGGTGAGCGACGTAAGCGACAATTGGTATGACAGAAAATTCACAGAAGTCATACAATTTCCGCAGAGATTTCCACAATGGGAAGTACGCGATAATAAATTGTTTTACTACAGACCACGTAAACCGACCGACTTGTTCTCGAATATCTCCGAACACTGGAAATTAGTGATCAAGTCCTACGATCGACCCGACCGTCTCCGCGCCGCGCACGACACACAAACAGCCGGACACTTTGGTATCCATAAAACTTATCATAACTTAGCTAATTCGTTCTATTGGCCTAATATGTACCGGGACGCGCGTCACTACGTACAAAACTGCCAAAATTGTATATTACAAAAGCCAGATACTAACCCACCAATAGTACATCCTGGTCACCGACCTATTACAGAGCCATGGGAATGTGTAGCTGTAGATACCGTTAGCCCTTTACCAAGGTCTACAACTCAGAAAACGCACATTATACTTCTTAGTGATGTATATACTCGGTACCTCGAGGTTCAACCGATAAGTGAACCAACCGGACAGAAAACCAGCCTACAATCCGCAGGCCAATCCCGTCGAACGGATTAATCGAAATTTGAAAATTTTAATCAGATCGTACATCCGGGATAAACATAGTAAATGGGATCATAATCTACCCGAGCTTGTTTATGCTTACAATACCTCTGTCCATAGTTCATTATCTGTAAGTCCAGCATATCTCAATTTCGGGAGGGACCCAAAATATCTAGAATTACATCGAGATAGCAATATTAAAATGGAAATAGTCCGAACTAACGAACGACAAATCGTACTTGATCTATTAGACGAATTAAGGCATTTTACTGAGACACATATGATTAAAGCACAACAAGAACAAGCAACAACTGACTTAGACAGACCCGAGACTTCAATTACTGTAGGTACCGAGGTATTTATAAAGAACAAAAAATTAAGTAAGAAAATCGAAGGGTTTGGAGGTAAATTAACTCCACCTAGGAAAGGGCCATATTTTGTACATAGTTTTCATTCACAAAGTTTAGTCAATATTTGTGACCAAAAAAATGCGTTAATTGGAACTTTCAATATTCGAGACCTAAAAATCCCGAGAAGATCCAAAAGAACTGTACAAAATACGGCCTAAGCTACAGTATTATTAGACCTAAGTTCTTGTGTTGTATAATTATTAATTTTAAGACTTAACTTTTTTAGAGTAATTTGTGTAAATTATATAATATTGTACTGGCCTAACGACTGATTGACATTATAGCGAATGCCAGGCGGCCAACGATGCCCATCTACTGACTGCAGCAACAACCACCTCGCACAACGGCCAACATGGTAGACGCCCAGGAAAAAATGGTGACCATGAAAGCTACTGGAGAAATGCATTTTTCCGTCAACCTACATTTTTCAACAGTCCCGACATCCCCATGTCTGGTGGATCAAAATTATTGTGGCTGTGCAACCGTCCCCGAGGTAATCTCTTCGCCTTCACCGAGCCTAACACCGTCCTCGCCGCACCCAAGACTAAATTTGAGAAGACACTTCCAGCACCGGAGCTCGAGAAACCGAATATCCCAATTTCAATCACAGTTCAAGTGGATAAGAGAAGAGATATTAAGTATTTTAATGTATCTCAGGTCTTGGACGACGGCGACTGGAAACTATCAGTGCAACCAGCTGCACAATCGAGTGTCACCATGTGTACAGTGGCTACCCAGACACTGGAGACTCGACTCTTCCCAATACCAACAAAGGGATGTTTGAAGTGCAAACGAGCTGACCACAATGTGAAGGATTGCACGAACGATTTGTTTGACGCTGATTACTGTAACTATTGCCGACATGTGAGACACACTAACATACGTTGTCCATTCAGCGACTGCAGACGTTGCCTAGCCCTAATGAAAATGACCCGAGTGAGCCACGGCACTATAGCTGTCCTACCACCTGAATTATTCAACGTACACCAAGACATATTACCTGTTCATCACCTGCACCATTTTATGGGGTTGGACCCTTGTGCAAGCGTGTAATGTTTACACTTAACAGTGACTGTTTTTGTATTGTACTTGCGTATTTTGCTTATTGTATTTATTTAGAATTTGTTTATTTATTCAATTTAGAGTATTTTTAATTGTTGTTCATTATGGTTATTTAGAATTTGTTTATTTATTCAATTTAGAATATGTCTAATTTTTGTTTATTATGTTTATTTATAATTTGTTTATTTATTTAATCTAGGATATTTTGAATTTTGGTTTACTATGTTAGTTTACTAGAATTTATTTATTTATTTATTTTGAATATTTGTAATTTTCCTATTTTTGTTATAATTTCGATAACAGATTACTGATCAATATTTTGCAGATTCATTTTGATAAGAGTTGAGACTGAACTGAAGCAAGGGTACCTGAAGTTATTTGAAGAACTGATAAGATAGTCAGAGTAGAATTTTGTAGTTATTTTATTTTAGTCTAAATATCATAATGAATCTTGCAAAAGATGTTCGATCTTTCAATGAAGACAATAACTGGGGGGGGGGGGTGGGGTGAGTACGGTTATAGTCGATTGTATAGGAATCGAGGGACTGCCCTGGACCATAATTGCCTGCAGTACTCCCCCATTTATTTCGCTGACTAGCCATACCCACAAACCTAATTTTTTTGATAAATTAGAAGGATACGGTGTCCGCCATATCGGACCACGTTTCAATATTTAGCTAGATTTTATTTACATATTTAAATGATGAAATAAATAAATAATGAAAAATAATATTGAACAACCTGTCGTTCTTGTCTGTAGAGAAAGATCAGCATGGTTGGTCAACTATGTTGAGCGTCTGTAGGCCCCTTAATGAACATTCGTAACCAGTGGCGGATCCAGGATTCAATTCAAAGAGTTCTTTGATCCTATCGCAGAGTTCCTTGAAGAAATTGCTCCGTCATTGAAAAGTGCAAGTTTTCTGGCTTCTATTCAACGATTCGACTTTGTCTTATCTTAACGGTAACCGCCGCAGTATTTGAAATCACTGTTTCGCTTTCACAAAAACTGCAGGCTGTTGCATTAGATCTTGACCTTTGTTATGAGATGGTAGAAAGTATAGTAAGAACGAGACGAGTCGCTTGTCGAAAGCAGACTACTCTTTGATTCTCGATCTGTTCCATCTTCTACTAAGTGCCATCGTAAACACAGAAAATCTGACCTCGATAGTAGCAGCTGCACGCGTTTACAGTGACGATTTACCTGATCCTCTCTCGTTATCGGGAGAAATATCTCTTTAGAAAGAGCTATGGAGTGGTAGACAACATCTCCCCCAAACAGCAGCTGAAGCGCATCAAGAGACAAATGAGTTTTTTTCCAAATATAATGATTTTGTTAAAAATTCTCGCTACATTACCAGTAACCATTTGTACTATGGAGCGCAGCTTCTCTTCGCTTAAACTAATAAAATCGTACCTTCGTACGACAATGACCCAAGACAGGTTAACCGGTTTCTCTTCCATGTATATTCACCGAGATATCTCTGCTAATCTACAAACAACGTCATTTAAGAATTTGCGAAAGTCTGCGGGATCCGCGGAGACTTATGCGTTAAGCAAAGTAAAATGTGTGTTTTTAGTGCTTTATTTGCTAGTCTTTACTTTACCTAACCTCAGCGGGGTCAAGCCCGATTTAACACATTGAGTGAAATGTAAAAAAAAATACACCAAGGGCCAAGGAGTGTTCCCCGTAATTCATTTAATGCATAATAGGGACCGTGCACGAAATAAAGAGGCATCAATTTCGCCGAAACTCGCGCGCCCTGGTGTTAAAGTTATACATAAAACGGATAAAAATTTAACAACAACAAGTGAAAAGAAATGGAAAAAATTATAAAATACGGTTTTCAACCGATAACGATCAATAACATTCGTGGTCAAAATGACTCCAAAGGTCAAAAATTGTATCGGTCCGGACATGTTTTGAATATTGTTCAGAAAAAGCATGCTTTAAATGCTATGGTGACCATAACCGCTAATATTGTAGCACAGACAAGTATTTCAAAAACTTATAATGTAAAAATAATAGTATGTATCAATTTATATTACACTATTTCTCTAAGAATCTTGTGAACGTGAATTAGTAGATATTTATTTTTTAGTCAAATAATGATCGAATTATAAGCAAGGCTGAGTGTACATGCAAAGCAGGGCTGTCAGGCAAATATAAACATATTTGTGCTGTTGTGCATTTTATCAACTCGGCTCAAACAGCTTCTTCCAAAACAAGTCATGGTCAAGAATGGGGTAAGCCATCCCCGCGCCAGTTGTCGCAATACAAAAAAGTAAAAATAAGAGTAAAAATGAGTGAAATGTTTACTCCAACGCCTTATCGTGATAGTGAATTTTCCAATGTAATTCCCTGTGACGTTAAAACACTACGTTTTCCAAAAACTCTTGCCGACGTACCTCTCTGTACAATAGTAAATATTGAAATGTGAAGTCAGGAAGAGATTATAGCTGCCGAATCACTTGTAGCTTTGGTACAAGTAAATGAAAAACTTAATTTAGAAAAGAAAGTGTGTCAACTGATGTCCGATATAGTTCAACTCCAACCAATAAATAAAATTTATACACAAAAGAATGTAATTGCGAATGATATTAATGAATTTTACCAAAGCAAAGTATGTTGCGACATTAATCAGGCAATAAATATAAGTATCCAAACTGTTGATCAATCTAAAACTGATGAGTGGTATATGATGAGTGGCGCATAATGTGAATAACTGCTAGCAATGGTCATAAGTTGAAAGGTGATCGTTTTGATGTGGACAAGGTTGTTTCAGATTTGTTGACTCCTAACAAAATTGAAACGGCAGCTATGGCCTATGGAAAAAAAAATGGAAAACATAGCATTAAAAGAATATCGACAACTAGTCGATACAAATTATGAAGTTGCTAAAGTCGGACTGATAATTAACGTTTTTCACCCTTGGTTAAGTTGCTCACCGGACAGTATTTTAGTATATGGACCATATATTTGTCAAAAACGATTGGTAGAAGTTAAGTGCCCTTATAAGTGCAAACAAATACCAATATTTGACGTGAAAACAAAAAAGTGCAATGTTCGATATTTAAAAATTGATGAAAATGGATTTCAGTTAAGACAAACTCATTCGATTTATACGCAAATTCAACTGCAAATGTACACATGTAATATTCCATTTTGTGATTTATTTATTTACTCACCTTTAGGAAGTATATTAATAACTATACCTCGTGATGATTTGTTATTAAGTTGCTTAATTCCTAAACTGAGCACATTTTATTTTACTCATTACATCCAAAAGTTGTTAATTAAGTATAAAGGGTGAATATATCGATGGTGGATTGGAAGAGCTGCCAATCTGCAGATTAGCCCCTCTTTCGTTCCATCATCTATTTATTAATAAGAGTAAAATAGTTTTACGGAATATATATGTTTAATTTTGTGCTTAATATTTAAGTAAAGTATTTAAATAAAAATTCTATTACATTGACATGATTATTATGCATTTTATTTAATGTTTCATATATTTACAATTTATTTAATTTTTCATTTGGCTGTCGACTGATCTTGCTGCTTAAATAATGGCTTTTCAATATTTATTATAGCGCATATGACATAAACTATTTAATCAATATAAGGGAAAAGTGATACTGGCAGTATGGAAAGAATGTTAAAATCCTTTATTCTCTGATTAACTCTTTCAATGTGTATTCTCACTGAAGCAATATTATAAGTTTCATCAACTTCTTCTGGGGTAAATTGGTCTTTGTGGCAAAAGGAGGCATTACAAAGACCGTATTTTTTTCTTCTACTTTAGTTTTTATTTAAGGGAAACCTTTATCTGCAAGCACTACAGCTCCGGGCTCAATTAAATCAATTATTCCACAGTCATTTGTAATGAAACAATCACCCGAGCGACCACCATAACACTTTGACAAAAAACTTATAAATCCATTTGGAGCACATCCCACTAAGAATTTTATTGTGTGATGGTGTTTATAATCTGAGTACATTAAAACTCTGTGTTTAAGTTCTGGTGGCAACTCGGTATTAACTTCGGTACAGTCAATAATAACACGTGTCTCAGGGTAATGTAATTTAAATGATTCTGGTATGGTTGATTGTACTGCAGCTTTAGATGGCCAAAATATAGTTTTTCATTGCAATTTTTAACTGACGTAGATTATGTATGAATACTCGATTTACAGTAGTGCGATGAATATTGAATAATACAGACATCGCAGTACATGTCAAACCAGTTTTTAGTTTCATCAAAGTAATCAACAATTTCGTTTGTTTATCAAGTTTGAAAGTTTTACCATCTGGAATTAAATTTAAAATTAATGAGAACATAGCAAATGTAACACCAGTTAAGCTACTCATAGCCTCATCAGTTTTGATAGAAGAAACCCCATGAAAACCTTGATAGTCTGCTTTTACAAATTCAAAATTAATTGGATCACAACTTGAATCTTGAACATTTTTCTTTGAAACCGGCATCGAAGCTTCACACATTTTATCCATACTTTTTTTTAATTGATATATGAACCTGAACTGCAGCAGTATTTTGGCCATCACAATTATTCAAAGCACAAAAGAAATATGAAAGGTTTCCCTCTGTCGAATAATCCGGTCGTTTGTCAGTTTGACAACTTATACTTCGATGGTTAGGCTGAGAAGCATTCAAAACATTCATGACACTCTGATACTATTTTTGATGATTATTTTTGTAGGACACATTCCAGAGGAATTTTATTGTGCAGATTTGGAAAAAGTGATAATGCTGCCAAGGCTTGACATGTTTAAGAGTGCCATTTTCACTAATCGCTTTACTGTGTACAATGAAAGTTTTGTGCCAGTTGGGAACAAAAAAGCAGATAAGCCATTTGCAGCTCTCTGGCATAAAGGTTTGTTCAAACGGAACAAAGAAGAGCTGATCAGTACTTTCTATCAGTTTTTTATTTCTAAGAGAGACATTTTGAAAATAACATTTTAGCTCGACAACTGTACGGCTCAAAATAAGAATTGGACATTTTTTTCATTTTTAATTTATATTATCAATTCTGATGAAATACGTGCTAACGAAATTGATATAAAATACTTTGAGCCCGGCCATACTTTCATGGCAGCTGATTCCTTTCATCATAGAGTCGAAATGTCCATGAAAAAAATGGGCAATAAACTCTATGATTTTGGAGACTTTGTCCAAGCCGTAAAAGGTGCTGCTTACAAAATTGAAGTTTTGCCAAAAGAGTTGCATCATTTTTACATTTGGGAAGACTACTCTTCACAATACAAATTAACTCGTACACAGCCAAGACCATATCTACATGAAATGGTACACGTGACGTTCCGCAGGGGATCTTATAATATCACATATAAAAACGATTTTGATGGTCCATCATTTGAACTTAATTTTTTAAGCGCTAAAGTAACAAAAAATCTAAATTTGTCGCCGCCCAAAAAACAAACAAAATTTATTGGAATCTCCTTGCAGAAGAAAGCTAATATACTCAAAAACTTGTCTTGAATTATGAATAATCGGTTAAAATTCTGGCAAAATATTCCAGTTTCCGACGAAAACTGAAAAATTGAATGTATTAATTTGTAATTTTCTTTGGTTGCAAATCCGCTGGTTGTGAATAATTGTATTTTGCTCTTGGTTCCTATATAGTGTTAATAAACATGTTTTGCATAGTTTCAATTTTTTTATCAATCAATGCTCCCTACTCCAACAAAATATCTTAAAAAAAAATTGAATGTGATCCCATTCGGCAAAACATGTCATAAAGATCTCTTAAAGATAACATTTTAAGGATTTGATAACATTCTGATAACATTACATCTTTCTGACATTTATGCCGAACGGGATACGTACTTTACGCCCAACGATAGAGGGTACATACCTACGATTATTAGTAAAAGGGACGTATCTCAATTAAAAAAAAAATCCTTAGCCAATCCGCATCTCAGTTTAAAAACAAAATAACAGTGTATTCAAGAAAATTCAACTACACGTAATTTCTTGCCGCAATTCTTATTGTACTTACCGATAAAAAAACATAAAATTTCGGAATATTATTTGATGCTGTTTTACAAAATGTGTTATATCTCAAAAGCATATGTTGAAATACGCCTTTTTGGCTTAGGAGGGCAGTATGACCCTCACCAGCATCTTCCAGGACACCATCTCCCCCCCAAAGAGCACACCATCCATAAGATCAACTACTTCTTCACTACCATCAAGCTCAGAATAAAAAAAATTGTACAATACTAGATAAATATTTATATTGCTAATGTTACAAATATTTCAAATATTTAAACAAAAAGCAACCTGGAAAATAATCATTGAAGAAACTAATAAAAATAATTGAATTAAAAGTCGGTGACTCTATAATTGAGGACCCTGATCAGATCGCCTGTTTGTTCAACGACTTTTTTCCAAAGCTCCAGATTGAAACATAAACAACATTACTCCCACTAATATATCAAACAAATGGATGCCATTTATAGAAGAATAAATCTTCTCAAGAACAAATTAAAAACAAAAATTCGCACGGCCCGGATGGTCAACGTTGTCGCCTAATAAAAGACAACTTACAACATCAAATGACGGAGATTCCCGCATACCTAAGGTTAATAGCCCCCACACATAGGACGAGTGCACTCAGGATCGCATGCGCCTACCGGACTGTATCCGCAGATGCAGCACAGGTCATCGCTGGCCTGCTCCCATAGACCCACTAGCAAAAGAGCGCATGCGACAATACAAAAAGAAGAAGTTGACGGCTCAGGACGATCCCAACAGACGGGGGCCGACAACGATCCAGGATTGACCGATAGGGCGATCACCCTAACACAGTGGCAGGAAAGATGGGACACATCAAATAGCGGTCGCTGGACCTACCGCTTAATCCCGTCCATCCAGCTGTGGATCTGCAGGATGCACGGTGAGGAACTATCACCTCACCCAAATACTCACAGGACATGGTGGCTTCCGTGAGTACCTCCACCGAATAGGGGCAGAAGTAACACCCGACTGCCCCCAGTACCTAGGGATCTCGGAGACGCCAAAACATGTTCTGCTGGAATGCCCCAGATTGTAGCAGGAGATACAGAGATGGAAGTACAATTCTGGCGCACGCATAACCGCTGGATACGGTGCGTCACTGTTACACTCCGAGGATGAATGGAATGCTGGCTGCGAGCTAGCCGTTAGCAATTTAAAGATACTACGCCTCCAGGAGGAGCCGGATAGGCCCAGGAGAGCAGGGCGAAGTGGAAGGGATGTGTAAATAAACATACTCGACCAAAGTGAACGTCGGCAGGGCCGAAGCATAATATAAAAATATATAATTATGGAATAATGCGAAAAACGGGGAATTGGGTGCAATCATTCTTAAATTATCGTACCCAATTTGTCCAAATAGTTTACAATGCCAAGAAAAGCAAGTCATCAGAAACAGCGGTAAAACAGGTGTGCCTCAAGGAAGTGTACTAGCACCAACGCTCTGCATATTATACATGGTTGATTAAGTGGAATATATCCAAGGAAGTTTTTGCACTCTATATGCAGATGATGCAAGTTTTCTGTTCTCTAAATCGAATTTCCACTTTCCAAACAATGGAATAAGTGTAGTGGACTCCACCATAACTGCTCCACCTCGGTATCTGGCTGACAGAATTGTAGGTGGAGATAAGTTAACCTGGAGCATCAAAAGCTTCAAACCCTTTAAGTAACCTGGACCTGACGGGATCAGTCCAGTTGAGCTGCAAGAGGCCATAGACACTAGCTGTAGACACTCAGAAAATAAATTAATATATGTAGTCACATAGTTACTACATGAAAATAATAATATTATATCAGAACATTAAGTATAATTATGGCTCAGTCCACTTTAAGTAATAAATATAGAGGGGGGGATTTAGCGAACAATTCAAATCTTAGGAAAATCCCAACAATAACAGGACTTCCAGCTATACACCCTAAAATGAAAACTCTGCAGGCAGAATACATCCCTGTATTATTTGAAAGGGATGTAATCCCAGACCCTGCTGCATGTAATTGTGCATTAGCTTACAGCATCTCGAGATTTTATCACTTAGACACACACCATGACATAAATCCATCAAGACTAGTAGTGGCAGCTATAGGTATATTTGCTAACCTAGCTGAATGGGGAGGCTTGAGGCCTTGGACTCCAATGGTGTCTGCGTTCAAGGAAATTGGTGTAGATTTAAGATTTACTGAACTTACTAAGAAAGAGATGACAGAATTGTGTGAGAGAGATTCTAGAAGTGTACAATTTGCTCAACGTTTCAGTACAGATTGGCCTTTCTTACTGGCAAAAACTGATTCTATGTTAATATTATCGCTAGTTATTCTATTAATCATGGGTAAAAATGTAAATCCGGATCATATCATCAAATGGTTCTTTAATAGGGTTAGAGGGTTCTCTGGAGCTATTGGAAGAGGTGCTTTGATAACATATTTGGGAACTGATAAATATCCTCACCCCAATACATTATCGCAGTATGGGAATCTTATTAACTCATCTTTCATGATAAAAAGACAACTGTTTCAATGCTGTGTGTCCTTATCCAAAAGCACAGAAAACAATTCAACTGTGAAAGGAATGATTGAACTGGTGCATATGCTTAGAGGAACAGAATTAAATCATATCATTCTTATTGATAAGTATTTGATGTCAAAATACAAGGAATTAATTCATTGCCACAGCTTAAAAGGACTTGAACCTTTATTTATGAGAGCCAGAGCCTGTTTAGGATCTTTCCCTGAAGATCAGATGATGTATATTCGTATACTGGCTCCGAAATCTGAGACAGCGGCTTTAAATCGAAACATATTCTCACTTTATACTGCCGCAGCAACTGCATGTGCTCAATTCGAGAATACCACCTTTGAAAATTATCATCAAAGTGATAATAGAGCTGAGGTAGAAATTGCTAATTTTGTCCAAAATTACTTAAGACATCGGAGAGAATTGTTGACTATTGCTGCTGGAGATCATGATAGTAAAAAGATGGGAAGTCATGAGCGTGATCAATTTTTTGCGAAAGCAATTCAGGAATATGAGAGAAGATATTTGAGTAATCAAGAAGAAGATGACGACGAATCATTGGTTATTCCAGAAATTCGTTCCTAGTAATACATAGATATAGTTACACCTTGGTTGGAGACTATGTTTAAGGCATGTATAAACCTCTCATACATCCCAAAACTATGGAGAGAGGTCGAAGCGGTCTTCATCCCAAAAGGAGGAAAGGCCTCACACACCTCCCCAAAAAACCTGAGACCAATCAGCTTATCATTGTTCCTGCTAAAGACACTTGAAAGACTGATTGAATTGCACATGAAGGAGGCATTACACCCTGAAATGCTGTCAATGTCTCAGCACGCATACACAAAGGGGAAATCCGTGAAAACAGCACTCCACGCTTTGGTAAACCAGATAGAGATCTCGATGATGCCTAAGGAGTTCACGATGGTTGTTTTCTTCGATATAGAAGGGGCATTTAACAACGTGAAGCCTGAAGCCATAGAATCAGCCTTAACTGGACTAGCTATATACAACGCTCTATATCACCTGATCGGAAAAATGCTCCGTGAAAGGAACGTTAGGGCCACAATGGGAGAATCCCACATAACAAGGAAGGTGAATAGGGGAACCCCACAAGGAGGCGTCCTCTCACCATTGCTTTGGAACATCACGCTAAATGAGCTGCTCCTCCAGCATCCGGCTGCAGGGTCGTCGCCTATGCGGATGACGTAGCAATAGCGGCCTCAGGGAAACACCTCAATACAATGTCGCAACTTGTTGAAGGGGCCCTATCGAAACTAGCGCAATAGTGCAAAAGGTGTGGCGTAGATGTCAACCCGGCGAAAACCGAGATAGTCGTTTTTACAAGGAAACACAACATCCCAGAATTCAGGTTCCCAATGCTAAAGGGCACTGAACTGACGATCAAGGAGAGCGCCAAGTACTTAGGTCTCATACTAGACCGAAAGTTATCATGGAAGCTCAACATAAACGAAAGAGTACGGAAAGCAACGGTGGCGCTGTACTCTTGCAAGAGAGCGGTGGGGAAATCTTGGGGCCTCAACCCCAAGATTACCTTCTGGCTATACAGAGCCGTAGTTACACCAATACTCTACTACGGCGTTTTCATATGGTGGCCGGTACTTAATAAAAGAGTCCATCAAATGGCGCTTACAAAAGGGCAGAGAATGGCGGCGCTCATGATAACGGGAGCCATGAGAACGACGCCTAAGAAAGCCTTGGAGACAATCCTGGACATACTGGGCAGGCAACTTGCCATTACCCCATCACTTAGACTAAAGTCAGTGCGAATGTTGACATCGGACTATCGTGGACACGGAATAATCAATGAATTTAAAGGGGTGCCCAAAAACATAGACAGATGTCTAGCAACACCTGCTTTTGGCAACAACTTCTCATACCACATACCCTCTAAAGAAGAGTGGATGGAAAAGAAAGAGGTACCAGCAGGACACACGCAGGTCTTTGCAGACGGCTCACGGAGGGAGGACAAAGTGGGCAGCGGAGTTTTCTCCAACGACCTCAACCTCAGAATTAGCTTACGCCTGCCAGACTACTGGAGCGTTCTACAGGCGGAGGTAACCGCCATAAAAGGGGCAGCAGAGTGGCTGATGATAAATGGGGACCCTGGTGAACCGATCCACATTTACACCGATAGCCAAGCTGCTCTCCGGGCAATTACTAGCGTGTGCACCAACTCAACAGTGGTCTCTGACTGTAGGAGAAAGCTGAATGAGCTCGCAGCACACACAAACCTGACTCATGTGGGTACCAAGCCACAGCGGGATCCCAGGTAACACAAAAGCGGATGAGCTTGCAAAGAACGGCACAAGCCTGCACTCAACCGAAGTATTACAGGATATTGGTATTCCATTTGCCTCGTGCAAGGAGACCATAGCCGAAATAACCTCGAACCTAGCGGAGCGAAGGTGGAGGGATGAAGACACCTGCGAGGTAACCAGGCAAATATGGCCTCACCGAAACAGGAAAAGAAGCACCAACATCGTCTCTCTAAAAAGAAACGATATCAGACTGGCAGTGGAAGTCATCACGGGACACTGTCCCATTGGCAAACACGCTGAGAGACTGGGCATAGCGAAGCGGGACTACTGCAGAGGCTGCCTGGACGAGGAGGAAGAGGAGAGTGTTCAGCATTACCTATGCCAATGCCCCTCTCTGACCGCAACACGATTGCTCTTCTTAGGTCGACCTTTCTTGGATGATCTCTCTTACCTCGCATCACTAGATGCGCAGACTCTCATGAGGTTCATCCACGGCTCGAAATGTTTTGACAAAATCCCCTGAGGAGCGTTGTACTCCAAGTACCGTGGTAACACAACGGGCCCATCTGAGACCTATGTGAGCATTAGCTGCCACTTAAACCTATCTACCTACCTACCTAAATCGAATTTAGTAGACATGCAACGACAGGCCAATAAAGTTATTCAAACCGTACCGGCTGGTTTTCTGCCAATAACCTATTTTTCAACTTAGAAAAAAACAGAATTTATGGTTTTTCAAACACAGAGCTGAATAGGCAGAGAATATAACCATTAGGTAAGCGGTTTTATGGGCATGTCGAGTGTGAAGGGAGAGTTTGATGGTGACAATCCTCTGCAAGCTAAAAACGCTTTAAGCATGTAAACTTGTTGGCATAAATAGGCACTAGAAAGAACCCCTGGCATACTTTTTGACAAAATCATTAAGCGGTAACGAGATAGGTAGTTTGTTACTAAAATTTTTGGAACTAATTAATAATACTAGAATTATTATAAGATCATTGACATATGGTGGAGCCAGTGTTAACGATAGTATGTGCACCTCTTTAGGTTCCAAGTTTGAAATTGGTAACAATTTTAAACCATATTTCATAGATCTAGTAACTCTTTTATTATTTCTTTGATCCTTGCCACATGATAAAATTAATCAGGAACTGTTTAGGAGACAAATTAATTTTAACAAGTGGTGAAGAAGAAATCTTATGGGAAGGCATATTTCTTGTTTCAAAATTAGGAGACCAAGAAGGATTAAAAGCTGCCACTAAAATATCAAAAAAGCATATTGCGTATCAAACCAATAAAATGAAGTTGAAGCAGGCAGCACAGACAATTATTGAAAGTTTCAGTTGTGCTTTATTATTTATTAAAATTTGTCGACCTAAAGATTTAAAAACACCGAAACAAACAAAATTTTGTAAAATTTTCAATGATGCCTTTGATATGTTAAATGTCTAGTCTAGATTTTCTTATTTAAAAAATGCACAAAATAATTTTTACGAGTTGAAAAGTTATGCCTGGAACAGTACATTCTTGAAATTATAAAGATGATAAAAATATTTCTATTTTACTAGGAAATCGGAAAACTGGTATTATTGACTTTGTAGTGACATCTAACATCCAGTCTTAAAGATAAAGGAAAACCATTTCCTCTACTTGTGCTGCGCATAAGCGCACATGCTCGGTAGTGGGATCAATACTAATCAATACCAGTGTATCAATACTCTCCATCGAGAGAAGCAAAAAGGTAGTTTACTGATCTATGATTATGTACACCTTTCAAATAAAGGTGTACATAAGATTTTGTAATAAATTTATTGTCGAATTTCATTTATAATTCACGGTAAATAAACCATATTGGTGACCCCTAGAAGAACGCTACGCGGTAGAAAAATTTCTACCGACTCGGCCCCAACAGTGATGCCAACTCGTACAGAATTTTCCTTCTGGCAACAACTTCAAATCCCCCTAGATTTCGATTAAAAACCCTTAAAGTTTATTAAAAATGTAAAATTAAAATACAGTCAAGTAGTAGGGCATTAAGTAAGGGCATTTGTATTTATGTGGGCGCATTTTACACATTTAGTAAATGTGTTTAGTTAATGTGTGTAAATGTTATTTACACACATTAATTTCTGTAACCAGTGTAACTGAACGAAGCAGACGTTGAACCGAACAATTTATTTAGACAAAATAAATTCCAAAACCCCAACGAAAAACATGAATCCAATCATGCAAACCAGCGCCAACGGAACCGCCGCCTCCATGGAAATCAAGGACTACAACTTCCTGGACTCCATCAGCGAGGACGGCCTGAAGAAGCTATTCAACCAAATAGCGAAAAGGATGAAGACCACCGCCACCGATCAACCCCAGGACACCGCCGCGACCAGAACGACCGCCGCCGAGAGGACCAATGACGCCGAACCGAAGAGATCAACTGAAGCCGCCCCGAGGAGAGCCACCGAAGCCGCCCCGAGGAGGAAAACGCAACCGATGGACACGGACAGCACCACCGAGGCCGTTCCCCAGCGCAAAACCGACCCGGAGGACGAGGAAACCTTCCGGTTTCCAAAGAAAACCGCAAATCTGACGAGCCCAACCACGTCAAGCCTGCGAGGACCGCAGGTGAGTATGAATAGTTACGCATGCTTAAACACAAGGTACAGTGACGACGACGACGACGAAGACGAAGTCGCTGAGACCGAAACCCCCACCGAAAACACCAACAACAAAACACCAATAGTTCTACGAAACAAGGACAAATGGGCAGGGCTTTCGAAGAAGCTCAACAAGAACAATATAAACTACACCAGGGCAATATCGACCAAGGACGGGATAAGAATCCAGCCCCAAACAATCACGGACTACCGAAACATGTACAAACTAATGAAGGAAGACAATTACGAATTTCACACGCACCAACTAAGCACGGAAAGGAACCTGAAGGTCGTAGTGAAGGGAGTTCCCTGCGGCCTGACGGAGCAGCAAATCAAAGAGAACCTCAACGACAACGGATACCCGGCCATAAAAGTGACCAGGATGAAAGGGAGAGAAGCCACGCCAATCCAAATGGTCCTGATAGAAATTGGGAAGGAATACAAATCCATCTACCAAATGGATCGATTCTGCGGATTGAACGTGAAAATGGAACCGCTGAAAACACGAGGAGAAACCGTACAATGTCACCGATGCCAGCTGTTCGGCCACGTGCAGAGGCACTGCAACGCCAAATACAGATGCATGAAATGCGGACAGAACCACAGCACGCACCTGTACGAGAAACCGCTAACACTGCCGCCGAAATGCGCAAACTGCGGAGGCGAACACACCTCAATCTGGAGAAACTGCCCGGCGAGACCGGAGATAGCTAGACAAGCAGAACAACGACAACAGGAAACGAGACCAAAACCCCCACCGAGACAAACAGCCCAAACACCGACAACTAGCCAAATACCGAAACCGGTAAGAAAAAACAACAACCCCAACCCGGAGACAAGGCCGTCAACAAGCGGAAACAAAAGGAATAGCAACGAAATAATCAGAGCAGAACTGACGGAAATGATGCTCGATTTTGCCGAAATGGGACACAGCAAAGAGGACACAGAAAAGTTCACCCGAAGAGTCACAACCATCATGCTCACACTCAACAATGACCACTAGAAGAACTAGAGACAATCTGAAACTTATATTCTGGAACGCAAACGGAATACAAAACAAGAAACAGGAACTGGTAGCACACCTAAACGAACACAGCGTCGACGTGGCACTGATCAACGAGACGCATATCAGACGTTGCAACCAACTGAACATAGCAAACTACCAAGTCTACAGAAAAGACAGAGGCGCGAAAGCCGGAGGAGGAGTCGCCATCATCATCAAAAGGAACATAAAACACCACGAACTGCCGGAAGTAGAAACAACCATCGACATGGAAACGGTAGGAGTAGAAGTACAGACAACCGACGGACCCGTAGCCCTCTACGCACTGTACTCTCCGCCACAGAAACAAATAAACGCCGACGACCTGGACAAAATATTCGACAGAAATATAGGTACTATAGCCGCAGGAGACTACAACGCTAAACACTCGCAATGGAATTGCAGAGTGACAAACACAAAGGGCGGACAATTACTAAGGTACACGGAAAACCGGAAGCTACAAGTAATTGCACCGAGCGAACCGACACACTTTCCAGGAGTTCAGCGAATGCCGGATATTTTGGATATAGCCGTCATGAAAATAGTCTGTATCACAGACTTGAGCTCAGATCACAACCCAGTGCACATAAATCTCCAAGCGAAAACGGCCAGGAAAACAATCGAGAAAATTACCATAAATTGGAATAAATTCAAAGATAATCTGACGAACGTCACTTGTACAGAAATTACAAGCCCCCCGTGCCTAGAAGAAGCAGCACGGACGATAGAAACCGAAATAAAAGCAGCACTCGAGGCCGCCACAAGGAAACGGACAGCTAACACCACAACAACCCTCCCACAGGAAATCAGGAATCTACTAAAAGAAAAGCGCAAAGCTAACAAGGTATTCCAACGGACGCTGGCACCGACGGACAAGAACGTTTTAAACAAACTGACAAACCAACTGAAAGCGGCACTGCGCGAACATCACAACGCCGAATGGGAAGACAAACTAGAACGCATCAACGAAACAATAGAGGAACCGTGGAAATTAGCCAAGAATCTTAGAAACAAGGAGATGAGAACAATTCCCCCACTGAAAACAACAAACGACACTGTAGCAAGCACGGACTAGGTGAAAACGGAGGAATTCGCAAAGTCGCTTGCACAGCAGTTTAAACCGAACGCCGACACACACCCACTCCGCAAAAGGCAAGAAATACGCGAAACCGTACTGAGAGTACTAAATAGTAGCGTAGAAAACACGGAAATAGAGAAAACAACACCGGAAGAAATAAAAGGTATAATTAAAAACCTAAAAACCAAGAAAGCACCAGGCTGCGATAACATCAACAACGCCGCGCTAAAAAACCTAACACCGAACGCAATAGACAGAATAAGCGAAATCATAAACGCCGCACTGAAACTTGGAGTGTTTCCGACCCAATGGAAACACGCAACAACGATCCTAATCCCGAAACCAAACAAACCCCGAAACATCAACTCCAGTTACAGACCAATAAGTCTGCTGACAGGTCTCAGTAAAATCACAGGAAAAGTAATACACAAAAGACCGACAGAAATAACTGAAGACAAACGTATTCTACCCGACGAAAAATACTGCTTCAGAACAGAGCACTCTACCACCTATCAGACGACAAGAATAACCGAAGCAATAATCGACGCTTTCAACAAAGGGTTAGCCACGGGAGCCGTCTTTCTGGACGTCTCTAAGGCTTTCGACAAGGTATGGCACCTAGGTTTAATATACAAACTGCACCAATTTAAAATCCCAACAGCAATGATCAGACTAGGGACGTCCTTTATCTGTAACAGAACATTCCAAGTCAAAATAAACGACAGCATCTCCACAACTCAGACAATGACAGCCGGTGTCCCACAAGGATCTGTCCTGGGCCCCCTTCTTTACAGCATCTACACCGCAGACATCCCAAAACTAAACGACACAGAAATTGCACTAATCGCAGACGACACGGCAATTTTCACAAGAGGATACTCGACCGAGGCCATAACAAAACGGCTCCAAAGTCACCTGGACAGGATTAACGACTGGTGTAGCACCTGGAGGATCAAACTAAACGCAGAAAAAACACAGGCAATTATCTTCACGAAGAAAAAATTTAAGCACGAACCCAGTAGCTGCTTGAGAATTAACAACACAGACATAAAATGGGAAAACCGAATCAAATATCTAGGCGTAATCCTAGACAAAGCTCTTACATTTTCAGAACACATTGATCAGACAGCGAAAAAAGCAAAACAAATTAAAGGCTACCTCTACCCGCTCTTAAACAGGAAAAGCAAGCTGAACATAAGGAACAAACTACAAATCTACAAGTCCATAATACGGTCGACAATGACGTACTCATCGACGTGCTGGATAAAATCCAAAGAATGGAAAATCTACAAACTCCAAATCATCCAGAACAAAACTCTGAGAGAAATAACAGATTCGCAATGGTACATGACCAATGAGCAGCTGCACAGCGAACTGAACATGGAGACAATCAAGCAACACATAGAAAAACTAGCAACGAAAAGCTTCGAACGCATGAAAACACATGATAACCCAACAATCAACAACGCAGCAAACTACAACATCAACGTGAAATGGAAACATCCAAAACCTCAACAACATAAGTAATCACTGATCTTTCTTTTTCACAGGAAAGTCCAAGCCCACATCCCCGAACCCAGCGGAGTACCCAGGAACAAAAAGAGGCAGCAACAACAAGAACAAACCCAAGAGACACAGCAACCACCACGAGGACGAACAAGGAACCACCACGAGGACGAAGGACGAACTAGGAACCACCAGGAGGGTGAACCAGGAACCAACACCAGGACGAACCAAGGACCAACAGCGAGAAGAAGAAAAAAAAAACAGAACCAAAAAAAATATATAGGCAGTTAGGCACTGCCGACTGAAGTGAAAACTTTTGAAAAAAAACAGCTTTAAAACCGGTTTGGAGAATTTATCAGTATGTTAATTAATCAAATTTGGTACATAGTTTGTTAGTATTATTTTATGTAATTCTGGAACATAACTCACTTCTGAAGGAGAATGACTGTTAATGTCATCATCATAATATGAATTTGAATCCGGAATGTTTGGTTGATTCTGTGTTGAAAGGTCAGCAAAATGAATTGGTAGGATATATGGCACATTTCATGTTGATGGGTCTGCAATTTGTGAGTTATGAAAATTTTGACTTTTAGAAACATGCCTTATAACTGCTTTTGAAGATTTATCTGTATGTAAATTAATTTTGTGGCCTCCTGAATTGTAAAGCTAGCTTTGACATCGTGTATACGACCAAATTAAAGGCTACCTCTACCCGCTCTTAAACAGGAAAAGCAAGCTGAACATAAGGAACAAACTACAAATCTACAAGTCCATAATACGGCCGACAATGACGTACTCATCGACGTGCTGGATACAATCCAAAGAATGGAAAATCTACAAACTCCAAATCATCCAGAACAAAACTCTGAGAGAAATAACAGATTCGCCATGGTACATGACCAATGAGCAGCTGCACAGCGATCTAAACATGGAGACAATCAAGCAACACTTAGAAAAACTAGCAACGAAAAGCTTCGAACGCATGAAAACACATGATAACCCAACAATCAACAACGCAGCAAACTACAACATCAACGTGAAATGGAAACATCCAAAACCTCAACAACATAAGTAATCACTGATCTTTCTTTTTCACAGGAAAGCCCAAGCCCACATCCCCGAACCCAGCGGAGTACCCAGGAACAAAAAGAGGCAGCAACAAAAAGAACAAACCCGAGAGACACAGCAACCACCACGAGGACGAACAAGGAACCACCACGAGGACGAAGGACGAACTAGGAACCACCAGGAGGGTGAACCAGGAACCAACACCAGGACGAACCAAGGACCAACAGCGAGAAGAAGAAAAAAAAAACAGAACCAAAAAAAAATATAGGCAGTTAGGCACTGCCGACTGAAGTGAAAACTTTTGAAAAAAAACAGCTCTAAAACCGGTTTGGAGAATTTATCAGTATGTTAATTAATCAAATTTGGTACATAGTTTGTTAGTATTATTTTATGTAATTCTGGAACATAACTCACTTCTGAAGGAGAATGACTGTTAATGTCATCATCATAATATGAATTTGAATCCGGAATGTTTGGTTGATTCTGTGTTGAAAGGTCAGCAAAATGAATTGGTAGGATATATGGCACATTTCATGTTGATGGGTCTGCAATTTGTGAGTTATGAAAATTTTGACATTTAGAAACATGCCTTATAACTGCTTTTGAAGATTTATCTGTATGTAAATTAATTTGTGGCCTCCTGAATTGTAAAGCTAGCTTTGACATCGTGTATACGTCCAGCGAAACTAGACTTTTACAAACAATGTTGCAAAGTACGGCTACGATGCGGTAAAGTGGCCAGTAAATTTTAACCTTTCAGGGACACTTACAAAATAAATTAAGTATAAGACAATAAAATATAATTTAGAAAACGCTACTTTACACCATATTTCTCACGATAATGTAGAAAATAAGACTGATTTTTTTAATTTTACTGTTCGTCTGACATGTGGAAAAATAACATATTATGTACCTAATAAATTTGAATTAGTAAAAATGTCAAAGTTTCTGAGTACCAACCTTACAAAATTAAATAATTTCCAATATTGTAAATAATCTAAATCTATTTGTTTTTTAAATAATAATTGTCGGCCAAAAAATCTCAAAAAATCAAATACAAATTTCGTGCGGAAATGATTTTACAATGCTCCAGCAAATGGGGAACGAGCCCGAAGGGCGAGTTCCCCATTTGCTGTTGCATTTTAATTCCAAACGTGCTGTTGCATTGTAAAATCAACGTTTCCGCACTCTAATGTAAATAACTATTTGTTTGAAATATTCTTTACGATGTTTAATTTTTCCTCCTTCTCAGCTGTGATTGTTCGATGTTTAGATATTTCTTAATTAACTATTGCAAGAATTTTTTTCTTATTCTTATCTCTATATCGCTGACTATTAATTTTATTTTGGAGTTTCCTTCCTTTGAAGAGCACGCGAGTACATTTGGTTGCCTAAAACTTTGATAAGTCTGATTCGTGATTTACCATAAATTCTTCGATATAATCCAGTAATCTGAACATTCCAATAGTCCAGCACTAGTATATCTACTAGTACATCCGTCAAAAGTACTTACTCTTGTACTGCACACTGATTATAGGGGGTTGATATTTCCTTAGAGGCGCTGCGTTCTGTCAACACTGCCAAAAACTTTCCAATAATCCGGCACTAGTACATCTACTATTACATCCGGTAAAAGTACTTACTCTTGTACTGCACACTAATTCTACGGGTTGATATTTCTTTAGAAACGCTACGTTCTGTCAACACTGCCAAAAACTTTGACTATTAAGTTTGACGTTCAGAGCCAACTTCAAACATATGCGTATAGCGGTGTTCTTTTAAACACATCTTTGTGTAATAGAAATTTTTTCTATAGAACGCAGCTATTGATGACGATGACGCAAATGTATCAGTTTACCCCCTACCCAAATGTCATTCAGCGCGGCTATAGAAGTTTTCACTTCAAAAAAAAAAAAAAAGAAAACCGTTTATGAGTGGAACACAACAGAAGAACAAACAAACCGACAAACAAACAAGCAAACCGACACAAAAAAAAACAGAAACAAACAACAAGGCGACGGAACAGCTGAGCGGAAGGCTCAATGACCGTCAAGATGCAAAGGACACATGATGACCAGAAGGTCCACACATTCGATCGGTGAGACCCGATCGAGCAACAACTACCTGTGCCACGGACTAATGTACCGCCGAGCCGCAAGTTAATCCCGGTGAAAACCGGATTAACATACCCTCCACGGGATTCCCAAAGCCGGGAAGGCCCAACATGAAGAGAACCACCACCACCACCAGGACGACTCGCCAGCGCCTCCGCAGCTTCGACCGCCAAGCTACCTTCAACCCCATAAGGCCTTTAAATGCCGCCCCTGTCACCCATCGCCGGATCCCCAACGCAACAAGCAAGTACCCCCGCCGCTTTAATGTCCCTAAAACCTAACCCGATCTTGACGCCACGTAACGTACAAACCGACAACAAACGTAAATTCATTTGCACCGCCACCGTCCACCAACTCCCCGAACAATACCAAACATACAAATCCCTATTTAACATCACCAAACAGATCCACGGTTTCCAATACGAAACCGTGTCAATTCGCAAGGACACGGCCCTATTCAAATCTACTGACCCGGACATGCCCGAGAAATTAAAAAAAAATAGGCACCTCATCGGGGAACCTGTCCCCATTTTTCTTGGTCCACAGCCTCCCCCCGCCCAAGAACATCCGGTCCGTCCATGTCTTGCGTTGTCCGCGGTGTCGCTCTTGACATCACTGACAACGAGGTCCTGGACCACATCAAAACCCTGAATCTCCAGGTTGATAAAGCCTGGCGAATCACTGCCCGAGCCACCAACAAGCTCACATTACTCGTCCGAGTAATCACCCACGACTCGTCGACATTGGACCACCTGTTCCTGTACCTGTTGTGTTGGACCAAGTTCGGGCTCGTCATCTACGGTCATCGCCACTATGTTGAGTTATCAAACCCCTCCCCTCCTCAACCTCTTCAGTGCCGTAGATGCCTAAAATTCCATGATTCAAAGACACCCTGCACAGAGACCCTGACCTGTGCTCTCTGCGCCGGTCCCCACCCCACCAGCCAGTCAATCAAAAAATATAACTATTATCTACTACCTAACTGTAATATAACTTCATCGTATGTCTAAGAAATATGTTCGGGGTTCAATAATAACCCTAGTGCAAAATATTTCGAGACTAGCTATAAAAGGCTATTGATTAGCTGCTTCAGAAAAGGGCAACTGTCTCATAAATGACGTTCAAATTTTATATGTTACATAAGGAAAACCAAGTGGCATTTAATGAAATTTTCTAGAAGGACGAAGATGAAACTGATGCAGACATATTATTTGACCACGACAATTTAACCACGTTATGGTCATTAAGCCCTTTTGTTAATAACGTAGTGGCACACATCAGTGGATTTATGGTAAGAATATTAAAAAATAAAAGTTTCTGCAATATATGTACAACATTTTTATTGTCAAGTAACGTCGTCTCTGGGTTGTCCAAAATAAAAAAAACGAGGAAATCTTGTTTTTCCTTCAGACGACGTTATAATAATTTCTCGCATAACGGAGCGTACTGTAAGAGAATTAAATGTTTTCATTTTTAAGAAACCTAATCTAAACAATATTGTAAATAAAGTTTCGAATTGTATATAGCAAAGCATTTATAAGTGAGATTATGTATGATCATATTTTGTACCACATAAAGATATTTCACATGATGAGTCGTGAAGTGAGTCAGTGTTGTGAAATTTACAGGAAGAGTAGGTTTTATTACCTACAATCCCAAAAAACAACAAAGTGGGGTATAAGAATGTACTTGCTGCCTCAAACACCAGGTACATTTCTACTATTCTCCTGTATCATGGCAGCACAACATCAGACAATTTTCCTGGTCAGATCTCCCCGTAACTTATCTAATTCCTTTGCATTTATTTAAGAAACTTCTTGATAACTGTTACAAATATTATTTACCAGCTCTAACATCAAATAAACATCCTAGAGACATCTGTTGTTGTCTTGGGGTACTATTTTAGGTGGTATCCCTGTATAACATATGTATGACGTATGTAGAGAATAAAGTTTAGTTTTTGATAGTTAGCCACTAAAGAAACACGTTGTTTTAATAGGTTATGGGCCCAGGCATGCTCATTCTTAAGTTTTAGCTAGCTTAAGTGCAGGTGTTGTGTTTTAAAAAACAGTGTTCAAATAATAGCAATGGCTTCTAACGCATTCTTGAATAATGTTCCAAAGTTAAAGGGGCGCGAGAATTATCATGAGTGGGCGTTTGCCGTGGAGAATCTGCTAGTTTTGGAGGGCACAGCTAATTTTATAAAGCAGGAGGGTCTTCAAGAAGCAGCCACAGAAGATGCAAAAGCGAAAGCCAAATTAATTTGAACGATTGACTCTTCACTATTTGTTCACATCAAAGATGCATCGAGCACAAGGAATTTGTTGCGGAATCTAATATCTACTAATATCTGCGATTCGATGACAAACTACGTTACTCAAATCATAGAAATAGCTCAGAAATTATCAGGAACAGGTTTCTCAGTGAATGACGAGTGGATTGGGTGCTTAATGCTGGCAGGTTTACCTAAAAAATACTTCCCTATGATAATGGCTATAGAACTTTCGGGAATAGCCATTACAGCGGATGTAGTGAAGACAAAATTAATTGATCTAGTTGGTAATGAAGATTCCGAGCCAGGAAACGCTTTTTGGAGCAGAGGGCAGCACCATCGCTAAAATAAGGTTGGTGACAGTGCTAAGAATGACAGAAATAATGACAGCCGCAGATGGTCTATGTCAGGTTCGTCGAAGAAAACAAACGTAAAATGCTATCGTTGCAAACAATTTGGGCATTATAAATCTCAGTGTAAGCAAAATGATCAGCAGCAAGTGAAGAAAACTAAAGTTTTTTCTGCCGTTTTCTTGAGTCGAAACTATAGTAAACAGGACTTTTATTTGGATAGCGGCGGAAGTGCTTACATGACGACAGATGTAAACATGTTACAAAATACATCATATTCACCGAGTATCAAGGAAATTATAGCAGCAAATCAAAATGTTATGCCAGTGTTGTGTTCAGGTGATGTGGATATCATAGCGGTCACTCCAAGTTGCAAGTATGAGGTTACTTTGAAAGATGTTTTGTGTGTTCTTAACCTCACAACTAACTTGATTTCCGTTAGTCAACTTATCAAGAATGGAAACAATGTGGAATTCAAGGAAAAGTGCTGCTATGTTTACAATAGAGAAAACTGTTTAGTGGCTGTAGCAAACCAGGAAGATGGTGTTTATAAGATGGTCATGGAACGTAAACAATGTTTGTTTACATCTTCTTCAAGAGTTAGCAGTGAAGTGTGGCATAGGAGATTGGGCCATTTAAATATAAACGACCAGAATAAAATGGAGAGTGGAGCAGTCACAGGAATATCATACGCAGATAAGTCAATGATCAACAAAAATACATGTACAGTGTGTTGTGAGGGGAAGCAGTCGCGCTTGCCATTTGGTCACACTGGAACAAGGAGTAGCGAGCCACTAAATGTAATCCATGCTGATGTTTGCGGACCAATCGAGTCTACTTCAATCGGTGGGTCCAGGTATTTCCTAATTTTTGTTGATGACTTTACTCGTATGGCCTTTGTTTATTTTCTTAAAACCAAAAAAAGTAAAGAAATACTAATACTATATTAAGTTTTGAAATACTTCAAGGAGTTTAAAAGTATGGTAGAAAATCAGCAACAACAAAAAATTAAAATATTAAGGACAGATAATGGCTTAGAGTTTTGCAGTAATGATTTTGAAAGTTATTTGAAAGACGCAGGTATTGTTCACCAAAAAACTAATGTTTATACCCCAGAACAAAACGGTATGAGTGAAAGGATTAATCGAACAATTGTTGAAAGAGCTCGTTGTTTATTATTTGATGCAGGTTTAGATAAGAAGTTTTGGGCAGCGGCGACAAACAGTGCTGTCTATCTTAGGAATAGATCTGTTGCATCAGGATTAGATAATAAAACTCCATATCAGCTCTAGACAAATAAAAAAACAGATTTAAGTCATGTCCGCATATTTGGCAGTCAGGTGGTGGTACACGTGCCAAAACAGAAACGGCTTAAGTGGGACACTAAGCCGAGGAAACATATTTTAGTTGGTTTTTCTGAGAACGTGAATGGCTACCGTGTTTATGATCCGATCAAGAAAAGTGTTGTAATTAGTAGAGATGTAATTATCCATGAAAATATAGAAAGAAACTGCACAAATGAAGCAGTTGTGTCAGTTTCAGTTGGGTATATTGAACCAGAAATGTCAGATGGTCATGATGCAAAAGAAATAAAAGATGAACCCATTTTGAGTCCCTTGGTGGATACAAGTTCGCCTTCAGAATCAGAGTATTTTAACGCAATGACCGACCTGGATTTTGCGTTACAGCAATCTGAAGAAACAGATAAGGAACCAGAACCACCAGCAGTCTTGAAAAGAATTAGGAAGCAGCCAGAGCTTTATGGATATTGTTGGAAAAAGAATAGCGGCATCTATATTTCAAGCTTCTCAACCGCTCAAGTAAAAACTGCCCCAGCGCGCATGTCCATCTCAACCCCAGTCTGCGGGACATCCGGACTCGCTCTCTTGGTTCAACCATCATAGTGGTAACAACTCTAGTACAAGCGCTCCTGTTCAGCTCATTATTTCAATCACTCATGTAAGTCTTTGCTAATTAGGTCTCAGGGCGGCGGCCCTACAACCCGACGCAATGGCGGCGGCTTTACGACCCGTTGCTAGACTTCTTCACGCGTCCATGTGTCGGAAAGACCGGTGTGATTAATAGGATCCACCGGTCACACATTTGAGCAAAGACTTACTCTCACTGTTCTCAATTTATTGTTCAATTACTCTCTTTTTATATTACTCATTTGAATTAGCTTGTTTTTTATTTTACAATTGTTGAATTAAAGGCTTAGTTTTGTTTTGTTATGAAATATCGCTATAGACTAATTTTATTAATACCATCTTTGTTCTGAATCCCTAAAAACATACAGTCCATCTTTTTATTTGTTAATTTCTCAAACATTTGGTCCTTCGAACCGGATTCAGAACAATAGATTTATAGTGTGTTTTATTCATTGCTAAAACTTTGCGGGCTCTTTTTGTGACTCATTGTTCATTTTTATTTCAACACGTGGCCGGAAACCAGTGTGCGTTTTTGACTCCCTTCTGCGCCTGACGGCATTTGTGACGTCACGCGCGCGCAGACTGTGCGCGTTCTCGCCCCCCAACTGTCTGCGCCTGACATGTACAATGTTCCCCACTTCTGTGACGTGCGCGGTGTGACGTGCTCTGTGCGACGTTCTCAGCGTGTCGCGTTCTGACGTCACGTATTTTCAACAACTGTTTGTATAAGACTTTAGCTTGAACTTGTTTTAATTTTAGTTATCATTATTTTATTCACTCATCTTCGATAATTGAACTATCGTCCATCTGCTGCTCATCTGCTGCTGCTCATCTGTCTGCTGCTCATCTGCTGCTGCTCATGTGTCTGCCGCTCATCTGTTTGCTGCCCATCTCCCGCTACTCATTTGTCTGCCGCTCATCTGTCTACTACTCAACGCCTGCTAACTCAACTCCTTTAACATGGCCGAGTCGAAGAACCCCAAAGCTCAATCATCTGAGAAACTGTCGCTGCAAGAGGATCCGGTGAAGATGTCTTCTCGCAGCGCCTCACCGGGTCCCCTATCAACGGAACTCACCCTCAAGGTCCGTTCTCAGATGGTCCGAAGCACTCTTATGGAGGAGGCCGCGATGAACCTCCCTGTCGACGCTCGAAACTATTCCATGGAGGAGCTTGAAGATCTCGTCTCGCACGTCGGCGACATGTACAAAATTTTTATGGATGAACATGCCTATTTCGAGGCACAATGGCCAGCTCAGCTCATGGACCATGACTATTTTTCGAATTCAGTTATGCGAAAGACTTGTCGGGACTACTCCGCCTTTCGACGTGCGGCAGCGAAACTCAAGAGTGAGATCACTCAAGGGCAGAACCGGAGGACGACTCTACATCCGGAGGAGACTCAGACACCATCTCGTCTCCCGAACATCAAGCTGCCCAAGTTCAGCGGCGACTACTCCCAGTGGCCGGTCTTCTCCGACCTCTTCTGCAGTCTGGTGTTGAAGAATTCGTCACTTTCAGACGTGGAGCGACTCCACTATCTGCGTAGATGTCTGGAAGGTCCTCCAGCTCAGCTCATCTCAAGTCTCCCTCTCACCGGCGTTTCACTCGACCCGTCCTGGAATCTGCTCTCCTCCAGATACGAGAACAAACGGCTGCACATTCAATCGCATCTGGATGCCATCTTTAGTATTAACCCTCTCACCTCCAAGAATGCCGCCTCCGTCTCCGAGGCAATCACTGCTCTGCGCTCCTTGGGAGTGGATCAGAATATGTGGGAGTATATTCTGGTTCACCATATCTCAAGGAACCTAGACCGCTCAACGAGGGAGGCGTGGGAGACCTCCTTAGGATCGTCCCAGGAGTACCCGACGTATACACAGATGGAGACTTTTCTCACTGCACGCGGCCGAGCCCTGGAGAGAGTAGAAACCGCGTGCATCTCACCGGCCAGCTCACCAGGCAATCAGCGACGGAGGACTGGATTGGCTCATCAGGCTTCATCGACAGCTCATCCTCAAACTTCCACCAGCTCATCCAGGACAACTTACCCCTGTGATCTCTGTGGGCAACAACATTTTATTGTTATGTGCCCCCGTTTTCGCTCCCTTAGGCCAGCTGATCGCAGAAGACTCGTAGTTGAGATGCGACTTTGCTTCAACTGCCTAGGGAGACATCACATCCGTCTGTGCCGATCAACACAGGGTTGTAAGGAATGTTCTGGTGGGCATCACACGATGCTGCACGCAGCAATGACATTAGCTCAAAATCAGTCTTCCGGTCCGTCTCACCAGTTCAGCTCATCTTCCAGCGCCCAGTGAAGCGTTGGCGCAATCGTAAACTCATCCTCCCAGCTCACCACATTTTACTCAACTCTGCTTGCCACAGCGAATGCTCACCTCAAATCTCCAGTTTCAACTCAACAAGTCCGACTCTTAATCGATCCAGGATCAGAGCTCACGTTCATCTCGGCTCACCTCATCCGTCAGCTTAGTCTCCATCGACACCGCTCCACTATACCAATCATTGGTATCGGTGGAATGCAAACAACTCAAACATGTGGTGTCACTCAATTCTGGCTCCAATCAACTCATGACTCGTATTCAGTGAAGATTCAAGCCCATATCTTGAAGACACTACGTTCCTGCCGTCTTTCCGGATCTCACCACCCCATTGGCCACACTTAGACCATCTTAAGTTAGCTGACCCAGACTTTCTCACACCACGGCCGATTGACATCGTCCTCGGAGCCGACTATTACGGGCAGGTCATCAAATCAAATATCATAAAGGGACCATCCTCAATGCCGATTGCCCAATTATCAATCTTCGGGTGGCTCATTCTGGGACCAGTCCATACAACACATAGAACATTATGCCCTGCACACACCGCCACAGTTCCGCAAGAACCTGATGTTTTACTGGAACTGCTCACAAGGTTTTGGACTCAAGAAGAACTGCCAATGGACACAGTTACTCAACTCACTCCAGAAGAGGAGGAATGCGAGACTCACTTCAGGACTACTCACTCGAGGGACTCAACTGGAAGATACATTGTTCGAATACCACTCAAATTGCCAATTTCTCAGTTGGGGGACTCATATATGACAGCTGAACGTTGTTTGAAGCAAATGGCTAGAAGACATGTGCGAAATCAAGATTTCCGGACTCAATATCATCAGTTCATGAAAAAATATGAAGATCTTGAACACATGGTTAAGGTTGACAACTCTCATTCAGTCAGCACGACACACTATTATTTACCTCACCATGGAGTTCTTAAACCTGACAGCTCGTCAACTAAGCTGCGAGTAGTCTTCAATGGCTCCAGCGTCACCACGTCAGGATATTCGGTAAACGATCTCATGCACACAGGCGCCAAGCTTCAACTCAATATCCCCGACGTTCTCATCTGAATCCGTCTCCACAAATACATCTTTGCCACTGATATCACCAAAATGTTCAGGCAAATAAAGGTACATCAAGACGACTGGGATCTACAACGGATTTTATGGCTCAATGAACATCTTGACCCAGTTCCCTATCAGCTCACTACAGTGACGTACGGGATGAAAGCTGCTCCTTTTCTTGCCGTCCGAGCTCTACTCCAGTTGGTAGAAGATGAAGGACATCGTTTTCCATTAGCACTGCCACCACTACTGCGTGGCCGATACGTAGACGACATCTTTGGAGGTGCAGACTCACTCCCATTGCTCATCGAAACTGCTCAACAACTGGAACAGCTGTGCGACGCGGGCGGATTCCCATTAGCCAAGTGGCACTCCAATCACCAGGGACTTCTCACGGCAGTCTCAGAGGCAAGCAACTCACCTTCAGCCATCTCACTTGACGATTGCGAAACCAAATTACTCGGAATGAATTGGCTCCCACATGAAGATAAGTTCGTGTTCTCATTGAACATTCCACAACTCACCAGCAAGCTCACCAAACGTCTCATCTTATCCGAAGTGGCGCGGATATTTGATCCACTAGGTTTTGTCTCACCAGTCACAGTCCGAGCAAAGATATTACTGCAAGAACTCTGGCTGCTCAAATTCAACTGGGACAATGCATTGCCGTCTTAGGTCTCATCCAGGTGGCTCACGCTCAGAGAAGATCTCTCATGTCTGGCCAGACTCTCATTGCCACGATGGATTCACACTTGGAACCACTCATCGATTGAACTTCACGGCTTCTCTGATGCTTCTCAATTCGCGATGTCTGCGGTTATTTACATCACCGCAAGCTCACCGTCCACTGGAACTCGATCAACACTGTTGTGCTCCAAGACTAAGGTTGCACCGCTCAAACGACTAACAATCCCGAGGTTAGAACTCACAGCAGCGCTGCTTCTCTCCAAACTCATGGAGTATGTCCAAGCCACGTTAAAGCGGGACATCACAGCAACTCACTTGTGGACGGATTCTCAAGTTACACTCATGTGGATCAGGTCTCACCCGTCGCGCTGGAAAGACTATGTCCGAAACAGGGTTTCTCAAATTCAAGAACTCACTCCAGGCTCTCAATGGCGACATGTTCCAGGTATTAGTAATCCAGCGGACTGCGCCTCTAGAGGTGTAACGACGGCACAACTCAAGGATCACACCATATGGTGGACGGGACCACCATGGATAACTCAACCGACGGACTCATGGCCACCCCAACCTCCGATGTCAGAAGAAGATAGTGCGAACTAGGTTCGACCAGGAATCTCACTGACCGCAGCTGCACCACACGTTAATCCTCACTGGAACCTCATACACCAGGTATCCTCACTCCATAAACTGTTTCGCTTAACCGCACTTTGTTTTAGATTCGCTCAGAAATTGCGTAAGAAACTTAACTCACCAGTCTGTGTCATACCATCCGACGACATGCGTTGGGCAAAACACTTCTGGATAAAGGCCACTCAAGCCGCGTACTTTCCCATGGAATTCAAGCAGCTTAACTCTAGCTCAACGTTACCTCGCAGTCATCCCTTCACACGGCTGACTGCGTTCATTGACGAAAATGGCATCATACGTGTTTGAGGCCGTCTCAATCAGTCAGCTCTTAACGACGAAGAAAAACATCCAGCCATCCTTCCACGTCAGGCAAGATTATCGCTACTACTCATTGATCACGCTCATCGCAGTACCCTTCATGGAGGAACTCAGCTCACCCTGGCTTACCTTCGCCAATGTTGTTGGATTTTAGGTGGAAGAGCTCCTGTTAAATCCCACATCTTACGGTGTGTAGTGTGTGCCCGGCAGAGGGGGATCCGTGCTCATCAATTGATGGGCCAACTACCTCTCTCTCGAATTGGACCGATCACACCGATCACACTGGACCGATCACACTAAAAACATGGAAAGGTAGGGGCTCAAAGACGTACAAGGGATGGATCTGCGTCTTCGTATGTTTCTCAACCTCAGCAGTACATCTCGAGACTGCCAGTGACTACTCAGCTGATGGGTTCATCGCCGCCTACAGGCGTTTCACAGCTCGAAGAGGAATAGCACATACACTCTACTCAGATTGTGGCACCAACTTCATCGGTGCCGACTCTGCTCTCCGGCGCATGTTCACCCAGTATTCCAAAGAACATCAGATCATCGCCTCCGTTCTGTCACGAGACAACAGCCAATGGAAATTCAACCCTTTAGCGGCTCCACACATGGGCGGCAAGTGGGAAGCAGTAGTCAAGTCGTCGAAATTCCATCTCAACAGAACTGTTGGTAACTCTCTGCTCACATTTGAGGAACTTCACTTTTCTTTCTCAGATTGAAGCTATTCTCAACTCAAGACCCATCGAACCGCTCTCTGACGACCCTCAAGATGTCTCTGCTCTCACACCAGGTCACTTTCTCATTGGAAGCGTACTCACGACATTGCCCGAACCCTCATTGTTGGACCTATCATCTTCTCAGCTCTCCCACTGGAAGCTCATTCAACACCACGTACAAAGCTTCTGGTCTCAATGGTCTGCCCATTATTTACAACGACAGCAGTCCATCTCAAAGTGGCATCACGCATCAAATCAACTCATGGTCGGTTCCCTAGTCCTCGTAACCGATGAGCGGCTACCGCCATGTAAGTGGCCACTAGCCCGGATCCTACAGCTTCATCCGGGCAAGGACGGAATCGCCAGGGTAGCTACTCTCAAGACCGCTACCACAACACTCACCAGACCACTCGTCAAACTCGCACCTTTACCGTCCCCTCAACCAGCTCAGGAGGATTCTACTCATCAGCAATCTTTGCGGGCGGGCGGAATGTTGGAAAAAGAATTGCGGCATCTATATTTCAAGCTTCTCAACCGCTCCAGTAAAAACTGCCCCCAGCTTGCATGTCCATCTCAACCCCAGTCTGCGGGAGATCCGGACTCGCTCTCTTGGTTCAACCATCATAGTGGTAACAACTCTAGTACAAGCGCTCCTGTTCAGCTCATTATTTCATTCACTCATGTAAGTCTTTGCTAATTAGGTCTCAGGGCGGCGGCCTTACAACCCGCCGCAAACCTCAATATTATGTAATTCATTCGGCCCTTCTCTTTGGATCACGAGATCTTGTATGACTCGTGACCGGAGATCGGTATTCTCACTACACGTGGTCGCGAGAAGAATGGCGTCGGCCCTACAACCCGACGCAATGGCGGCGGCTTTACGACCCGTCGCTAGACTTCTTCACGCGTCCATGTGTCGGAAAGACCGGTGTGATTAATAGGAGCCACCGGTCACACATTTGAGCAAAGACTTACTCTCACTGTTCTCAATTTATTGTTCAATTACTCTTTCATTTTATATTACTCATTTGTATTAGCATGTTTTTTATTTTACAATTGTTGAATTAAAGGCTTAGTTTTGTTTTGTTATGAAATATCGCTATAGACTAATTTTATTAATACCATCTTTGTTCTGAATCCCTAAAAACATACAGTCCATCTTTTTATTTGTTAATTTCTCAAACAGATATTCAAACCTATGTGCAACGTCAGAAGCAGATGTCACGAGTGATCCAGTCAGTGTCAAAGAAGCTCTTGATAGCCCAGATAGAGACAATTGGATAGAGGCAATGAAGGACGAGCTGCAGGCATTTGAAGAAAATGAAATGTGAATGTGAAAATGTAATTACAGTGGACGAATTACCTTCTGATAAAACTTTAGTACAGTGCAAGTGGATTTTTAAAAGGAAAGTGAATAGTGATAACAGTGTACGTTACAGAGCACGTCTGGTGGCGAAAGGTTTTACCCAGAGGCCTGGTATTTATTATGAAGAGACGTTTTCACCTGTTGTCAGACATTTTACATTGAAATTATTGTTTGCACTGTCTGTCCAGTTAAATTTAAATGTCACACATTTAGATGTCAGGACAGCTTTTTTAAACGGTTTTCTTAAAGAGGACATTTATATGGTTCAACCAGATATTGATTGTGATTCAAATAAGAATAAGGTAATTGTTAAATTGAAGAAAGCAATTTATGGTTTAAAGCAATCTTCTAGATCTTGGTATGAGAGAGTAGAGCAATGTTTGGGTGAGCTAGACTTCAAAAAGAGTCATATAGAGCCATGTGTTTTTACAAAAATAAATAATGAGGTAAAAATTGTTATCGCCTTGTATGTTGATGATTTTTTTATTTATTCAAATAATCAAGAAGCGACTGACAAGTTAATTTCTGTATTGAGTTCTAAGGTTAGGATTAAGAATTTGGGTCAGGTTCAACAATGCTTGGGAATGAGAGTTAAAATTGATAAAGAACTGAATGTTATTACTTTAGATCAGGAACAGTATATAGTTCAACTATTGGAGAAATTTAGTATGTTAAATTGTAAAGTTGCTAGCACTCCAATGGAATGTAAATTAGATGTCAATAAGTCTGAATATTGTGATCAAGAAACTCCATATCAACAATTGATTGGAAGCTTAATGTATTTGTCAGTTCTTACAAGACCTGATATATCTTATAGTATCAGTTTTCTTAGTCAATTCAATAAGTGTCACACAAAAGTTCATTGGAATTATGCAAAGAGAATACTTAGGTATCTAAAAAGAACTAAAAACCTTTGTTTAAAGTATGTTAAGGAAACAGCTGAACCTGTTGGACTTATTGGATATGTTGATGCCGATTGGGCAAGTAATACTTTAGATTGTAAATCAAATATAGGCTATTGTTTTGTAATGTCCGGCTCAGCTATTTCCTGTGAGAGTAGGAAACAGAGAACTGTAGCATTGTCAAGTATCGAATCAGAATATATGGCTACTAGCTGAGGCATGTAAGGAAGCTATATATTTGAGATCTTTATTATGTGAATTTACTGGTAATCTATTTACTGTATTATTATATAATGACAGCCAGAGTACACAGAAGTTGGTGGCAAATTATGTGTGTAACAGGAAAAGTAAGCACATTGATATTAGATATCATTTCATAAAAGATGCAGTTAGTAATAAAATCATTTTTATGAATAATAAATATTTGCCAAAATATAGAATATTTGCCAACAGCTGATATGCCAGCTAATGTTCTTACTAAGGCTTTAAACCCTGTCAGGCACAACAAATGTATTAAGGGTCTGGGGGTTAGTGAGATAGAAATAGATATTTAATTTTTTTGTTTATTTGCTGTAGTTGGGGTGTTACAAATATTATTTACCACCTCTAACATCAAATAAACATCCTAGAGACATCTGTTGTTGTCTTGGGGTACGTATGAAGAGAATAAAGTTTAGTTTTTGATAGTTAGCCACTAAAGAAACACGTTGTTTTAATAATAACGTTGGCTGTACAAAAGGATACTATATGTACACAGACCGCTATTATACTGGTATTCCTTTGGCCAATGAATTATTGAATTAACCGGTTCATTATCAATAAGTAGAAAAGGTGTACCGCCTATAATAAAGAAGCCTAAATTTTCAAATCCAAACATAGTAGCCTGCAGAAAAAATAATACTTTACTTCTTTCATGGAAGGACAAGACGATTGCAACACTTCTTAGTACTTGGGATGCATCAGAAGTTACGTGTGTCCATAGAATATTACGACATGGCAAATATACTACAATCCAGAAGCCTCAAGTAGTGTTGAACTATACAAAAAATTCGGGTGGTGTTGATCGGAGAGATCACTATATAGCAAACTACTGTTTCTTAAGGGGTTATATACACTTGTAATTTTCAAAAAATCGTTTTTTTTTTGTATTTTCTGAATATACATATATTTGAGCATACACACTCAAAATTTTATGTCAATCAGACGAATATTTTCGAAGTTATAGACACATTTATGAAGGCGCGTTAGGGAGGCGCGTCTCACAGTCGGGGACCGGCGCGCCAGCTGTCTACCTGAGGCGCTGTCCCTTCTTTTCTTGTCTATCCTACTCTCTTTCCTTTGTCATTTTCTATTGTATGTTTCTCAGTTGCCAAAATTTGAAAAGTAGTCGTCAGTCTCAGCAGAGAAGCCTAACAGTAAAGTCGTGTCAGTGTACTTGTACCTTCGATAATATCGTGAAAATGAAGTCTAGCAGAGAACTTAGAAAATCAACGAAAGTGTACAAGTCAAGAGCGAAGAAACGAAAGAATGTTTTCAATCCGAAAACAGCTGAAACGGATGAGTCCAGTTTCAGTGCCTCTGCAAAAAAAAATGAGAATCCAGGAGGAAATCTTGGTGCCGCGTGATCCGTCCGTTGAGTACCGAATTTTGAATTTTATTACTGTTTTCGCGGCCATCTCCGAATTTGTGCAGTGCAAAACCTGTAACGGAAATGTGAAATTTGAAACTGCTTCTGAACGAGGACTCGGGTTTAAAATTGTTTTGTTGTGCGATCAGTGTCCATCTCGTAGCATAAATTCTAGTCCTTTTATCGAGCATTCTTATGAGATAAATCGGCGTTTTTTGTTTGTCATGAGAGTTCTTGGATTAGGGTTAAAAGGTGCTGCAAAATTTTGTGGATTAATGGACATGCCCGCTTTCCTAACACAGCCCACCTACGATTTAATTATGAAGAATATACATTCCTGTGTGAAAACAGCAACCGACAAACTTTTTCAGCATGCTTGCCATGAAGAAAAAGACTTGACTGCTGAACACCAAGGTGACGAAAAATCTGCAAAGCTTACCGTGTCCGGCGATGGAACTTGGAAAAAGCGAGGATATACTTCCCTGTATGGAGTGACATCATTGATCGGATATTATTCTGGGAAAGTAATTGATATCCTCGTGAAAAGTGCCTATTGCAAACAATGCGAAACTTGGAAAAGCAAACTTGATAGTGAAGAATATCAACAATGGTATGAAAACCATCAAGATGATTGCAGTTGTAATCATTCAGGTTCTTCTGGAAAAATGGAAGTTGATGCAGTGATCGACCTATTCAAGCGTTCAGTGGAAAAATTCGGAGTGCAGTACAGAAATTACATTGGAGACGGTGATTCTAAAACGTACTCCGGGATTTTGAAAGCTGCCCCATACGGTGATCAAGAAGTCGTGAAGAAGGAATGTATTGTACACGTACAGAAGAGAATGGGAACGCGACTCCGAAATTGTGTGAAAAAGAAAGTGGAAACGGTGGAAAAAAAGGATGGAAAAAAAATACAAAAAAAAACTCTCGGTGGAAAAGGCAAGCTGACAGCAAAAATGATCGACAAGTTGACAGTTTATTATGGCTTAGCAATTAGGAGAAATTGTGATTCGGTTGAGAATATGAGTAATGCAATCTGGGCCACATTTTATCATTACTGCTCGACAGACGAAAATCAACAACACGCAAAGTGTCCGATCGGATTGGACTCATGGTGCTCTTGGCAGCGGACAGCAGCTGCTGATAACTTATCAGTTTATAAGCATGATTATCAGCCATTTCCACAAGAAGTTGCTGAGGCCCTGAGGCCCATTTATGAAGATCTCAGCAATGAAAAATTATTGGAAAGATGTGTGGGTGGTTTCACCCAAAACAATAATGAAAGCTATAACCAACTGGTGTGGAAGATCTCTCCAAAAGTACTTCCAGCCGGATCAAAAACGGTGAAAATGGCTGCATATATAGCTGCTGGCATCTTCAATGAAGGGACAGCTGCCCTTTTATATTATATGAATGCAATGGGCGTCTCACTTGGGTCCAATGCGCATTCATATACAGATAAAGAAGATGCGCAGCGCATCAAGATCTCCGACCTGAGATCACACGAGAGCACCAGAGAGGGAAGAATGGCTCGCAGACAGCATCAAATCGAATTATTAGAAGCTGCCAACGATGCGAACGGATTATTATATGGCCCTGGAATAGATGACTCCATGTAAGTTAAAAAAAACAAAATTTACCACATGTAAAACGCTTTTGAAACTTTAAACGCGTTTTTCTCAAAACTATGTTTTCAAAATCGGTGATCAAGATTTCTCGAAAACGGCTGAACCGATCAGTCTCAAATTTTAACACAACCTTTTTAACTAGATTTTTTAGTAATTAATCGAAGATTTTTTTTCTCCGATAAATATTTTCCATTTTATAAACAATTTAAGGCTTAAATTTTCGTTCAAAATCGAGTCTTTTATTTTGAGAAGTCGCCATTTTGTCAAAAATTATTTTTTCGCTAATTCCTTCGATGAAATACTAGATAATGTATTATATTAACGAAATTTATTTGTTTTTTTTTATTTCAGATAATCCGGTCCAGAGATATCGTGATCACCGCAAAATTGGTTTTTTTTGCGGAGCTCTAGGAGATCGGCGATAGCAACATACGCGATGATTATTTTTACAAATAAAAAATATGTTAATATATTATAAGGTTATTATAATATGTACACCAATTTTCAAATTAATAAGTTGAATAGTCTGCGCGAAAAAAATTCTTGAAAATCCGTCTTTTTAAAGCCTTCTAACTGTATGTAAGGCCTTAATGAACACTCAGGAATTATATCTAAAAAAAGATCTCGTAAAAACCAAGGTGATAATAAAGATTGGGAACGCAACAAACAAAAAAAAGCTCGCTTAGAAGGTAAGACTTATTTTAGCATGAGTAGAAAAAAGAATGAGAGCAGTTCCTTAACTCAAAGAAAGGAACGAAGAATGAAACCAGGATGTACGTCTAAAAAATGTGCTGGTAGTCAAATCAAAAAGTGCAATGAAATATCGGAAAAAACAGGAAAACAAATTTTCAATTCATTTTGGAAAGATTTAAATTGGGACCAGAAGCAGAGTCTTACGTGATCTCTCTTGTTACCAAAAATATAATTCCACGAAAAGAAGAATCTAGGCGGAATTTTACTCTTCAGTATCATCTAATGATTAACAATAAAAGGTTATTAGTATGTAAAAAAATGTTTTTGAGTACATTAAGTTTAGGTGAGTCTCAAGTTTTAAACTGGGTAAAAAAAAGTAGTGATTTTGGTTTGTTGAAAAAAACTAAATCAAATAATACTAAAAAAGAATCAAAACTTAACAAGGGAAGGCTCTCGAAATTTTTTCACACTATTGTCAAATCACACTATTGTCGAAAAGATATATCTAAGTTATACTTAGACAATTTATACAAGTCTGCTCAAGATGTTTACCGTGATTTTTTAAAATCTATGAAAGAGCTAAACATCCCAGATAATGAAGTACCTAGTTATGGATTTTTGGTTAAAAAAAATGCAATCGATGAACATTGATATTTTTCAGCCGCGAAAAGACTTCTGCGACACTTGTTTCGCTTTTAAAAATAAAAATATAACTTCAGAAGAGTACAATAAGCAGGTAGAGGAAAAAGACCGCGCTCGGCATGAAAAAGACTAGGATAAAATAAATGCTGTTGCTGGAGAGATCAAGGCATTCACTGTAGATGTTCAAGCCGTGCAAATGATACCACATTTACCGGCTGGTGATCTTTATTTCAAACAAAAATTGAAATGTCATCAATTTTCATTCTATAACATAGGAAATGGAGATGTATTGTGTTATGTGTGGCACGAAGGTGAAGGTAGCATGGATGGCAACATTTTTGCGTCTTGCCTTATTGATTTTTTAAAAACTGAAGTTCAGCTTGATACACCGATAGTATTTTACAGCGACGGGTGTAGTGCCCAGAATCGTAATATCACAATCGCGAACGCTTTGTACCAATTTGCTTCCAGAAACAATGTCGACATTATTCAAAAATATTTAATAAAGGGTCATACTCAAATGGAGTGTGATTCGGTTCATGCGGCAATAGAGAGGCGTAAGAAATATCGTGAGTTGTATGCACCATGTAATTTTGTGCAAATTATTCAAGAATCTAGAATACCTTGATTACAAAAATGTTTTAAATTACTCTGATTTGAAATTTTTTAAATCTATTCGGCCTGGCAATAAAACGGGTTCACCAACTGTATTACAGCTGAGAGGATTGAAGTATACTAAAGACAAGTTAATGTTTAAATTATCTTTTGATAACGAATGGGAGGATCTTCCGCAACGTTTGAATAAGAAGTATTCTATTGAAACTGAACTTAAAGACTTATATACCGAAGAAATTCCATTGACTGTTCAAAAATACAGGGACTTACTATCTATCAAACCATTGATACCGAAGGATTATCATTCTTTTTATGACAATTTAAAATTTACGGAGAAATAAGAATTATATTTTTGTACAACTGTAAGTATTATCTATTGGCGATGATAAAAGATAATATTTTATAACTTTTAAAAAGTCAATTCAGCTGATTGAAAGTATTAACGGAACTATGTGATGGTAATATTAATACTAGAATTAAGACAAAAAGTTTATCTCACGTTGAAAAATTACTATAAGATAGTTATTAAAAACTGACATGAAAAAAGTAGTAAACTTCCTGAAAAGTAGTAGTTTCTGAGATACGAGGTTGTGTCAGAAAACCATCGATATGTGATAAAAAATAACTGAAGCAAAATATGCTCTCTCCAATAACACAGTGAAGCGTAGAATCGTGGAAATGGGATATAATATCGAAGAAACTGTTGTTGACCAACTAAAAAAGTGAATACAGTTTTTTTCTCTTCGAGTCGATGAAAGTGTAAATTTTGGGAAGAATGCTAATCTAATATATTTTGTGAGATACGATCTTGAGAATACATCGCAGGAAGAATTTTTGTTTTATAAAACTTGGTTACAAGAACAACAGCAGAAGAAATTCTTAGCTTGATTGATGGTAATATTAATCAAAATGGCATTGACTGGAAAAATGCGTGGGTCTGAGCACCTGGTTCACGCACAATGGCTGGTAGTCTTCAGGACTCTTTCCAAAAATAAAAGCTGTAGCCTCAGGATGTCTGTGCTTACACTGTCGCATACATAAAGAAGCTTTAGCTACAAAAAACAATGCTCTTACTGTTTTATTGCTCTATGAAAATTTTATACGCAAGAAATTATGAATTTTATAAAACACCTCCCTCTAAATTCCAGATTGCATACACAAAGGGGAAATCCGTGGAAACAGCACTCCACGCCTTGGTAAACCAGATAGAGAGCTCGATGAGGCATAAGAAGTTCACGATGGTTGTCTTCCTCGATATAGAAGGGGCATTTAACAACGTGAAGCCTGAAGCCATAGAATCAGCCTTAACTGGACTAGCCATGGACAATGCTCTATGTCACCTGATCGGAAAAATGCTCCGTGAAAGGAACATTAGGGCCACAATGGGAGAATCCCACATAAGAAGGAAGGTGAGTAGGGGAACCCCACAAGGAGGCGTCCTCTCACCATTGCTTTGGAACATCACGCTAAATGAGCTGCTCCTCCAACTTAGGAAATCCGGCTGCAGGGTCGTCGCCTATGCGGATGACGTAGCAATAGCGGCCTCAGAGAAACACCTCAATACAATGTCGCAACTTGTTGAAGGGGCCCTATCGAAACTAGCGCAATGGTGCAAAAGGTGTGGCGTAGATGTCAACCCGGCGAAAACCGAGCTAGTCGTTTTCACAAGAAAACACAACATCCCAGAATTCAGGCCCCCAATGCTAAAGGGCACTGAACTGGCGATCAAGGAGAGCGCCAAGTACTTAGGTCTCATACTAGACCGAAAGTTATCTTGGAAGCTCAACATAAACGAAAGAGTACGGAAAGCAACGGTGGCGCTGTACTCTTGCAAGAGAGCGGTGGGGAAGTCTTGGGGCCTCAACCCCAAGATTACCTTCTGGCTATACAGAGCCGTAGTTACACAATACTCTACTACGGCGTTTTCATATGGTGGCCGGCACTTAATAAAAGAGTCCATCAAATGGCGCTTACAAAAGTGCAGAGAATGGCGGCGCTCATGATAACGGGAGCCATGAGAACGACGCCTACGAAAGCCTTGGAGACAATCCTGGACATAGCCCCGGTCGATTTAATGGGCAAGCAACTTGCCATTACCACAGCACTTAGACTAAAGTCAGTGCGAATGTTGACATCGGACTATCGTGGACACGCCGGAATAATCAATGAATTTAAAGGGGTGCCCAAAAACATAGACCGATGTCTAGCAACACCTGCTTTTGGTAACAACTTCTCATACCACATACCCTCTAAAAAGGAGTGGATGGAAAAGAAAGAGGTACCAGCAGGACACACGCAGGTCTTTACAGACGGCTCACGGAGGGAGGACAAAGTAGGCAGCGGAGTTTTCTCCAACGACCTCAACCTCAGAATTAGCTTACGCCTGCCGGACTACTGCAGCGTTCTACAGGCGGAGGTAACCGCCATAAAAGGGGCAGCAGAGTGGCTGATGGTAAATGGGGACCCTGGTGAACAGATCCACATTTACACCGATAGCCAAGCTGGGCAGTTACTAGCGTGTGCACCAACTCAGCAGTGGTCTCTGGTTGTCGGAGAAAGCTGAATGAGCTCACAGCACACACAAACGTGAGACTCACGTGGGTACCAAGCCACAGCGGGATCTCAGGTAACGCAAAACCGGATGAGCTTGCAAAGAACGGCACAAGCCTGCACTCAACCGAAATATTACAGGATATTGGTATTCCATTTGCCTCGTGCAAGGAGACCTTAGCCGAAATAACCTCGAACCTAGCGGAGCGAAGGTGGAGGGATGAAGAAACCTGCGAGGTAACCAGGCAAATATGGCCTCACCGAAACAGGAAAAGAAGCACCAACATCGTCTCTCTAAAAAGAAACGATATCAGACTGGCAGTGGGAGTCATCACGGGACACTGTCATCCACGGGACAAGTACCGTGGTAACACAACGGGCCCATCTGAGGCCTATGTGAGCATTAGCTGCCACTTAAACCTAACCTAACCTAACCTAAATTCCAGATTATTCACTGCACTATGTAAAGAAATGAGTTGCGAACACAAAAATATTCTTTTGCATTGTGCTGTACGATGGCTGTCCAGAGGGAGTGTTTTAGAAAGGCTTTTTGAAACGAGAGAAGAAGTTTTATTATTTTTAGACCAATATCTATTTGTAGCTAAAGACAAGTTTAATGACGATTATGTCCTATCTTTGCGACATTTTAGAATTTTTAAATAATTTAAATCTGACATTACAAAGCGACAATGTCAACGTTTGTAAAGTACAAGAGAAGATAGAGGCTGCAACAAAAAAACTAAATTTATGGATTCGTCGTGAAGAAAAAGGGAATTACAATGCTTTTATGAAGCTAATAGTAAAACAGTACAAAAACAGTATAATCTTAGTTCCATACCAAGTATTCCAGTATTATTCCAGTATTCAAGGATCATCTGCAAGGATTACACACGAATATTAAAGAATACTTTCCTGAAATCAACAGCAACAAATCATGGATACCCGTTTACACTGAATGTAGAATTTGAAACAGAATTACTAGATTCGAACGTTGAATTTATAATTGAACTATGCTACTGCAATGCTGAAAGATAATTTCAATAGAATGCCTTTGTTGGATTTTTGGGCTTTCCTGTCAGCAGGAATATCCACCATTGGCTTAAAAAGCAATAAAATCTCTAATGCCTTTTGTAACGACATAAAAGTGTGTAGCAGACTTTTCAACGCTGGTTTTTCTTAAAAATAAATTGATTAGATGTAGAACCAAATTTAAGAATAAAATTGTCATCCTTTTCTCCACACCTAAAATATTTGGTCGACGAGAAACAGCAACACGCTTCTTAATCAAAACCTAACCCTAAACACCACATGGGTTTTCAAGTGAGTGGTTTACAAATTATTGTTCATGGAAGCAAAGCTGTGCTGATGAGAGATACATCTCGAAACGCGTCCACAGATGACTATCCACTTAAGATATCAGAAAGACATGAGCTTAAAAAGAACGTTATTTTTATGGTTTTTGTTGAGTGCCACGAAGGTGAACTGAAAGCTATAAAATGACTTACAAATTTCATGTGAGATTTGTTTTGGAAGTCCTAAAAAGACTCAATAATTGTTATAGAGCTCCAGAAAGGCTGAATATATTTATATATTCAGGCATATTTATATATATATATATATATATATATATATATATATATATATATATATATATATATATATATATATATATATATATATATATATATATATAAATATGCCTGATATATATATTTATATATTCAGGCAGGTGTTCCGTCATCATAATGCCCAAAATTGTCACAAATCAATTTCAAATGTTTCAAAGTTTGAACTTTTTAGCATTCCCTTACACCATACTAATTACGGGTACAATCATATATCTCATTATAATTATATATCATAATTATGTTACATATCTCTCATTATGAGACTGGGTAATCAATTTAGTTAATGCAAATGGTGTATGCATATCTGGGGTGAGCTTGTATATTTCAAAATCTCTTAAAATCCCTTAATGGAGTAGCTACTCTGTGATATCTTGTAAAAAAGGTAGATGTACTTGTCTTTATATTATGTTATTCTGTTGCACATTGTGTGCAATGTGGATGTGCTTACAAAAATGTCAAAAGATCTCGAAGTCATGCGCACACTTAAAAGACGAAAGCTGGAATACTTTGGACACATTCTCAGAAATGAAAAATACAGACTTCTCAAATTAATAATAGAAGGAAGGATCGAAGACAGAAGAGGACCCGGGCGTCAAAGAATATCGTGGCTAAATAATTTGCGACAATGGTATGGTGAGATTACGACAAGTCTCTTTAGAAAAGCGATCGACAAAGTACAGATAGCGTTAATGATTGCCAAAATTCGAAGAGGACAGGGAACTTAACCCTTTCAAGACTATGGGTACACGGATGTACCACCAGTAACATAGGACTAAAAATACTTTTCGCTATTTGAAACGGTGAATATTTGTACCCCTCAGTTCCGTTAAGTATCCTCTTGTCAGAACACGCACGGGAGACATCGCATATCCTCATTTTTCGATTATTTGCCGTTGGTAGTTGCTCGACGCACGTGTTTCTGCTAACATTTTGCAAGAATTTGTGCAAAAAAATAGTGTTTTGTGTTAAAAACTGTACATAAACGACATCTGTGTCCACTTTGTGTTTGGTAAGTGTGTTTTTGTTTATTATTTACTAATAAAAATATTGGAATGGGTGGATGGAGAGCCCTGGTACATATATGTACCATCTGTCTTATGCAGTGGTTCGTTTGTGTACCAGTAGTTCAGTAAGTAGAAAGATATTTTGTTTGCAGATATGGATTGGAAAAGTCCACTAACATCTTCTGAGCTGGAAGATGCAGCTAACAATTTGTCTGACTTTCCATCAGGATCGGATGATAGTGTTGACCCCTATGAGCCGTCTGATGATAGTGATGACCTCTACGAGCCTTCTGATAAGGAATCTGATTCAAATGCTACTGATTCAGCAAAAGAATCTCATGCGAATATTGTTAAATCTGAGTCCCAAGATGTCTTGCAGCCTGAATGCTCTTCGAGGTATACCCCAAAGTCTCCGTTACTTCCAGAAACTGTAGCCTCTTCTTCAGATCCTTTTGCGCTGTTTACTAAACCTGGTGAATTATTCATTCCGAAACAAAAAATATCCTCTAAGCGGAACTGCAACTTATCTCCTGAATTTAACAGGAACCTGGCACATTTAATTGTTTCAGAAAATGTTTCCACGCTCATTGTTTATATACATTGCTCAGTGTACGAACGAAAGAATAAGAATTCACAAAGAAACAAAACGCGATGCACGTTTGAAGGAAACCGATGAGGGCGAAATAAAAATTGTTCTTGGATACATGCTGGTTATGTGTTACAATCATGTCCCACAAATCAGCGATTATTGGTCAAGTCATCCCTCGATGGGGAATTCTGCAATACAGAATGCAATCTCTAGAGACAGATTCAAATTTTTGTCTTCAAAGATGTATTTCGCTTCAAGACATTATATTGATGATGTCGTTGAGTGTTGTGTGAAACGCACATTCCAAAAGTGTCGTCAAGATAGTTGCTTTCAGAGCCTCTTAAGCCAATAAAAAGGGGCATAAAAGTGTGGCTTAGGTCCGAATCTTACACTGGCTATACGTACGACTTTAATATTTATACAGGCCGAGAAACTGAACAATTTAGTGGTACACTGGGAGAGCGCGTTGTATGTAAACTTGTTGTCACAGCTAAAGAAAAGGATATGACGTTTTGCTTTGATCGTTTCTTTACGTCGGTATTATTACTTCAAAATTTAGAATACGGATCACTTGGTACTTACAGACAAATTAGATAGAGGTGAATATGTATTTCGATGTAGCAGTGATGGACTGATGTTTGTGAAATGGCAAGATACTAAAGAAGTCCTTATGCTAAGTAATTTCCATAATGATGAGGTTGTGACTGTGAAAAAAACAATGAAAGATGGTTCTAAAATTGACGTGGCTTGTCCTCGAATGATAGCATTTTATAGAGAAATTATGGGGGGCGTCAACTTAGCAGACCAGATGGCGGGTGTTTATGATTTAGACAGGAAATCAACCAAATGGTGGAAAAAATTCTTCTACCGTTTGTTCATGATGGCAGTTGTAAATTCATGGATCGTCTATAACAAACTACATAAAAAGAAGCATCTGCTATTGCAATTTTTAGTGCCTTTGGAGAAGAAATGATAAGCGAGGGGAAAATATCAGCAGCAACACAACGGTATGCAGGAAAGTGCAGAGTTTCAAGAAAACGAAAAAGCCTTGCAACCGTGTCTCTTCATCTACCCTTCGAAGGTACAACTAGAAAAAGGTGTAGAAGATGTGCAGAGAGAAAAAAACAGACATGTACAAAAACATATTGTCAAGAATGCAACACTCCTCTTTGTAAAAACTGTTTTGCGCTTTACCACACTTAATAATATGTGAAATATACAGTTATATAATAATATGTGAAATATATAGTTTTTTTCAAAATAATTGTTTGTTGGTTTTATGAGAATACCCGGACTACTGGTACGTACCTCATACAAGGACTAGTGGTACATATGTTTACCACTACCCCCACTACCGCCAGAGAAAAAAATTATGAATTTTTTGGAAAAAACAACTTATTCTTACTATACAAATATGAAAAAAGTTAAAGAATTAGGGCTAGTCTGCTTGAAAAAAAACCGTCTTGAAAGGGTTAAAGGAGAAGTTGCAAATTGTTCTATTTTTTGTAAAGAGGGGTTTGCCCGTTTATATAAATAATTAAATAAAATACAATTTTATGATGGGAGGTGTTGATAGAGTAGACCTTCCAACACCTTTCTGGTTATCCAGTGGCCAAAAACGAGGAAAAAAATATTGCATATAAATGTTTTCTAACCAAACGGAACAAGCCCTTTGGAGTTTCAACTACAACTAATTGATGAGTATGTAGAAACGAATGACAAGCCGGAATACTTGTCAAAAGATGGACGTCCAAATATGAGCACAAACCCATTACGCTTAACGGATCGCCTCTTTAGAAACCTATTCCAAGTACTGACAAAAAATCAGCTCCCACAAAAATATGTGCTGTGTGTTGCTCAAAGAAATGGAGAGAGAAAAACGATGAGACGTAAAAGTCGATACTATTGACCGGACTGCAACGTAGGTCTATGTAAATATTTATTTACATCTTTTTTTTTCAAATTTACCACGCTATATAAATTTCTCTTTATTTTTTTCAGTTTATTCAATGTATATTGTTAAACCTCAATTAATACTGTATTCATCTACAATAAAAACTAAAAGAGATATTTTTATGACCTATTTTTATAAAAATGCCAGGCATAAGTGGATAATCCTTTTCATCCTTAGCATGAAGTTTGCCACTAACAGGTTATGATCTGAGTTTGTATTGGCTTTAGAGTACGTTTTTATAAATATGAGGGAGTATATCTTTTGTTTATTGACATAAAGTCAAAGATAGGTGGGTTTTCTATTCCTTCTTTTAAGGAATCTGAATAATGTATTAGTTACTACCATGTTGTGTTCGGGACAGAATTCTATAAGTGAGAGACACTTGAGTTTTTATGTCGCAGCCTATACTTCCCTATGATGCCCCTTACTGCTCCTCCGATTTTTGCATAAAATCTCATAATAATTGTGATCTCGTTTTTGTGGATCTTAGTATTTCTTCAAATGATTGATGGAATACTTCTATTTCCGCTTCTTCTTTGCCTGCTACAGTTTTGTATATCTGTATTAGGTTTATGTTATATTTTCAAAAATATACCCAGCTTACCAAAAAATAGAAATCAACACTCATACAAAACTAGAGGCAGGAATCTAATATGAACACCATTTGCCAACTTAACCCTATGCAGCAAAGCACCCTCTCACATAGCAACCAATATTTTCAACAAGCTGCCTACTCAACTTCAAGAGGAAACTTCAATGAGATTATTTCGGCAGAAAAATAAAATATACCTGATAGATGCTGAAACATTAATGACTTATGACAACATTAATGACTTGTGATATATTAAGTATATAACAAACTTTATAAAGTTTAAAATGGAACTGTGTGGCTTAATTGTTGAGATAGAACCATATAATGTGGACGAGTATTATTTGAAAATTAACACCCGATAAACTGACTTTATTTTAATTCCTAAAATATTCCAGCATTATTTGTGTTGATATTATTTATGTTGATATTATTGTTGATATTATTATGTTGATATTATTTCTCATATTAATTGTCAGTCTATCACTTTTATTATGCTTCTAGAATAATCTGTTGGACATATTTCATTTAGCATATTGTACTTGTAACATATGCTTAAATAATGAAATAAAAGTATTTGATTTGATTCATTTGATTTGATGTAGCTTATATGTATTCATGTACATCTTAAAGCAAATAAATGAATTTGATTTGATGTTGCGCGTGGGTGATTTAAGTTTCAATAAGATTAATCTTTTCTTGAATTGCACTATTTGAATGGCTGATTTTTTAACTTCCTTTCCTATAATATAATAAAGACTACCCCATATCTGTGTGTTGTATCGCTACTTTCTGAATAGTACATGTACCGTTGTTTACTGAGCTTCCTCCTGTTCCAGCGACAGTACTTCGCTTATGTCCATGAAACCTATGTTCAATCTCTCCATATATTTTATTACATTATGTGTCTTTCCTGGTTGTTGACTTGTAGTGTTGAGTTGTAGTGACTTGTAGTGTAGACTTTTGGCATTCCACATTACAATTGATATTTGTTGTTGTAGGTGTTCTTCGTTTTTATATCGCAAGGGTTTCGTAGGCTGGTGGCTGAGCTGGTCCTGTGGTTTTGTCTCCCTCTGCTGGATCTTCCATGATCAGTAATTCGTGTTTGTCCATCAAATGAACTTTTAATGCAGCATTTTCTCATTGCTTTCTGCATCACCGTGCCGTTGGCACAGATAGGAGCCAATTCTTACCCCTAGGACCGTACTCTACAGCTTCTAAGAGAGAGTTGCTTATACCGGCAGCTGCCCTGTCATGCACAATTGCCTAATCTAGGACAAACGATGTGTTGTTTGCTAGTTTTGGTCCGCCCCGAGTATTTGATTTCCTCGGTACCACTCATATATGAGAGGCATTCCCCTATCCGCCACCTGGGGAGGCGCCCGATGGAGGACTAGCAACCCCGCACGGGACTTGCAACCCTACACGGGCAGATTATTTCAAGATCCTTAAAAAAAAGGAAATGAACTAGCAATTATCCAAATTGAAAATGAAGGGAATCCGCAAAGGCTTTGCAATAATAATTCGGTTCATTTGAGAGAGGAATATTCTTTTTCCTGTAGTACCTATTACGCAATTTAGTGTAAAAAAAACTTTGGTACTAAAACTTAGCGTTGGTACTAAAATACAAGTGTAGGCAGGGGAGGTTAGGCCAAAGCCCATTTAGGGCTGCAATGCCCTAAATGGGCTTTGGCCTAACCCATCTTGTACAGATAAGTCATCAATTTTGCAGAAGATATACATCAAATTCCTCTGCCCACCCTCAAAATTTGCAATCATCACTTTTCCTCAATAATGCTCATATTTTACACAATTCAGTGGTATCCATTTCCTTTCCATTGTTTTTAGACCTGTTAGATTTGAAGAAGGCTATGTCCTCAATTTTGGAAACTCGGTTGAACTTGGTTGAAACAAATTTTCTGAAAAAAATTAAATGTTTCTAATTGATGATATGAATTTATATACAGTATAATCTTGATAATCCAACACATATGGAACCAGACAACCTCCGGCTTATAAAAAAAATCCGGATTATCAGAATTAAAAGAAAACAATAACAATTTTATATATATTTTTTTCATTGAATTTCAGAAACAATAAAATATGTATCTATATAGAACACTGGATAGTGTTATTTTTGACTTTATTTCTGTGGGCGATGTTTATATCTGGCGCGGGGCTGCTTAAAGAAAAGACAAGTGTTTCCCCAAGCGCCGGATTACAAAACCTGCCGGATTAACATGCCGGATTATCAAGATTATATATATATATATACATATATATTAGACTATATATATTTATATATATACACATATATATATATATATATATATGACACTCAACTCGAACACACTACTGAAAGTAGGTAAATTGAAACAACTGACGAACGCCATGGATAAATTCAAGGAGATTCATTTCAGGGGAAGCCAGCCATAACCATTCCAGCAAGAAACCTCTACCTCTTCGGAACAGGATTTGTAGTACACAAATCAGTACTGGACTCTGTAATGGATTTCACCTCAAAATCAGAAAAAAAATTAATACTCACGATTCGTTCTGGAAACAAAGCTTATGCACTAATCAATGCACTTGCCCCCACGAATAACTACAACAAGAAAAACCCACAGATGATAGAAGAATTATGGGAAGATCTGGAAGAAACCATGAACAATATCCCCACAAAGCATGTAAGAGTGTTACTAGGAGATTTTAATACCCAATTAGGCAGGGAAAGAAAATTCAGAGACACAACAGGAAAACACACGGCCCACAAAAGGACAAATAAGAATGGAGAGAACTTAATAAAATTTTGAAAGGAATTTCGACCTCAAAATTATGTCAACGCAACTCCAAAAACCACACAACAAACTACGGACTTGGAAATCTCCCAACAACACCCTAGGAGAATTTCAGATTGACCACATAGCGACATTCAAGAAAAACACCAGAGAAATTATTAATGTTAGGACAAGGAAAAGACTTTTCAAATCCGATCATCATCTCCTACAAATCATAGCAAAATTTATACCCAACAGACAAATCAAGAGAACCAACAGAACTATCAGAACAGACCCAGAGTATTTTTCCAATCTATTAAACTGCCAAGAACCCACCTCAAGATTCCCCAGAGAAAAATAGCAGAAAAACACCTGGATTCAATACCACCCACACAAGAAGAAATCAAGAGACACATTCGGGCTCAAGGACAACAGAACATCCAGAGAAGATGGAATCATTGTGGAATTACTGAAAAATCTAGGACCAAACTCACAACGAGAATTCACACAAATGATCCAAGAAATTTAGCAAACCAAAAAATTACCAGAAGACTGGAAATGTGCACTCATACAGCCACTACATAAAAAGGAGGACAGAGCTGATGTGAACAACTACAGAGATATCTCTCCCTATTACAAGTTGCCTACAAGGTCATGTCCATGTGCCTCCTCCAAAGAGTAGAGGAACAACTAGAACACAAAATAGGGGAATTCCAGACAGGTTTCAGATCAGGTCGTTCCTGCGCAGAACAGATCTTCAGACTGAAAACAGTACTCAAGCACAAAGCCATCAGAAACTCACCAGTTATATGCACCTTTGTGAACTTCAAAAAGGCATGTGACTCCATAGACAGGCAATCACTTTTCGAAATCCTGGAAGATCAAGGACTGGACTCGAAAACACTAGACTCCTTAAACAAACTCTATCAGACACAACATCAAAAGTAAAGTTCACAGGAGAAATTTCCTAACCATACCTGATAAAAACAGGTGTCAGACAAGGAGATGGCCTATCCCTGCCAATCTTCAATGTGGTTTTAGACAAAGTGATGAAAGAATGGGAAAAAGAGCTAAAAGCTCAAACACACTGGAAACCCACACAATTAGGAAGGACCAAAGACAAAGTAGAAATCACATGTCTAGCTTTTGCAGATGATATAGCTATACTTGTGGAGAATGAAGCGACAGCAATCAAGCAGATAGAAGATCTCAAAGAATGTGCAGAAAAAGTTGTACTACAAACCTCCTTCACATAAACAGAATTCATTTGCACAAAAATCAATATACAAAAATTGAAAACGAAATACAGTGAAATCAAAAGGGTATCCCATTTCAAATACCTTGGAGAAATTTTAGAACCTACAGGAGGAGAAAAAATAGCACCAAAAACTAGACAATAGAAAATGATGAGGCCCTTCTTCACAAGACATCTACAACAAACAATGCCACTACACACAAAAGTTATACACTACAACACTGCAGTGAAATCAGAAGCACTGTATGTGAGTGAGATGCTTACACTCCACACAAAAAGAGATCTCGAAAATCTTCTAAAAGAAGAAAGGAAAATCGTGAGAAAAATTTTAGGCCCAAAACAAACAGAAGAAGGATACATACAACACTCCAAGAAAACAACAGAAAAATCACTTCAAATCACTTCAAACACTCACTATCCAACCTCACTTCAAACATCAGGAAAAGGAGACTCAAATTTTATGGACACCTCCACAGACTACCCAAAACCAGGATTGCCAAGTGAGTCCGCACATACATACAGGGAGTCAAGGCGACAACTCCATGGATAATCCAAGTAGGAAAAGATCTGGAAGAAGCACAAATAAACATAACAGAAATAGAAAATAGAGAGATATACAGACAAAAGGTTAACAAATGGGAAGTGATATCAGAGAATGAGAAGCCCAAGCCCAAGATGATCCATGGAGAAAAAATGAGGAAAGCGAGGGAAAATAGAAAAAACATCACAAAATGAAGTGAAGTTTGCTTTGCGTAATCCCATAGGGTCCAAACGCTAATAATATATACATATATATATTTATATATATATATATATATATATATATATATATATATCCATACGTCCGTGAACAATACCAAACTCCGTCATTATGAAACTGTTCTGAAGTCAATGTATGTCTGCAGCCAAAACCCTATCCCTAAATACTAGCAAAGGACTCCTCGAAGAGGAGTCCTTTGAAGAAGAGGTGTAATGGGATCGAATTACAAGAATGGCATCCATCATAAAAAACCCAAGAAAGAAGTCTGTAGTAAAGTAGAGAAAATTACAGAAGCGATCTGTAAGAGGCGGGCACGGTATTATGGTCATCTCAAACAAATGGATGGAAACAGGCTGAAAAAACAGACTTTTTTTACTCCAAACACAAAGCCACAATGCCCTGCTTTATAGTCCACCAATTATCCACCAATTACCAAAGAAGATCTTAAAATACTGCATGTAAAACCAGACAACGCCTTCAATAGAAATATCTTCCACAAAAGGATATTGATGAATGGGATAAACCAAGATGAACCAAAAGGAAGACAAGGTACCACCTGGACAGCAGAGCACAAGCTGGCCCAGTCACAGCGAATAAGGAAATTCTGGGCTCAGATGGAAGCGACACAAACTACCAAGTGTAACAAGACTTAACGTGGTCCTAGATGGCCTCAATGAATAATAATAATAATACATACCTCTCAGATTGAGTTCGTGGTTTAACATTTGAATGTGCATGTGCAGAATCTCTAACAAGACACTAAATTGTTCATATCTTCAGAGTTCTAAGTCTCTAAACAAATTTGCAGATCCCTTTGTGATTGCTTCAGCTTCTTCAACTGGTTGCTCAATGTGGTTACTACAACTTAAGATAGAGAAGTAGCAATTAATTATAACATAATTAAGAAAAAAGAAAAATTAATCTTTTTTTATTAATTTTTTTCATACAAGATGATTTTGTCATAACTTTCTAAAGGGTTAAACGGAAAAAACAAACATTTTATATAAAATCTTGAGTACACTTCTGATATATAATATATAGGTTTTTAACTTCAAATTAATCTTTTTTAAATTCAAATCAAACTTTTTTAAATCCAAATTAAACTTTTTTAAATTAAAATTAAACAATTTTAAATTCAAATTAACCACAATATAATATTTATTCTATACAAATTAATATAATTAGGAAGTAAGTTATTATAATTATATTTATTTGAAGTCTTAATTAAAAATGAATATTTGTACATTTTCTGAACAAAAAATAAGAAATAAAACTAGTAATAATTATAATAATGTCGGCTAAGACATGTCATAGAATACGCAGATGATGCTAGTTTACAAAATACAGATGAATTACCTGTTCGTCATGAAAGAAACCATAGAAGTAATTATTCTAAAAGAAAAAGGTGAATCGATCCATTACACAAAGTAGGGTTTTTTGGTTAAATTAGTAGAAATTTTAAAGTCGAACCCACTATAGATAAAGTTTATTGAATAATTAACGTTATAAGCAGAGCACTTTCAGATTAAAATAAGCCATCTTCAGCGCTAAAAAGTACATTAAAAATTAAATAAGTGAAATAAGAAAAATTAATAAATGATAAATCGCATTAAAAGAGTGAGTCTTAAAAGATAAAGGAATAAATGTGTATAAGGTCTTACCCAGATACTCAGTGAAATGACTATTAATATGGCGGTGAAACCGGGTTAGAAATAGTAGTTGTTCATAATGTGTTCAAAGGCTTGTTCAAAGGTTGTAGAAACAGCCTGTATATAATAAAATCCAAATAAAATAAAACAGAAAAAAAAATAAAAGAGGAGGTTAGTGACTGCTACCTCCGCATATTGGTACAAAATGGTGGTTGTAAAATTAGTTGGGATTGAAAAAGAGGATAAGCTGGATTGTTTTTTGTGCATTTTAACATTAAAAACCAGTCGGCGGCGTAGAAAGCTTAAAAATGGCGGGAAATTTGAAAGTTTGACGCAAAGTTTAAAATTAAAAATAACGTTTAAACTATCATTAAAGAATAACATAAGAGAAAACCACAGAAATTAAAACAGAGGGCAAGAGAAATCAGACCGTTTAGCATGGGTTACTCAATTTATAATTTTAATAATAATGAAATTATAATTTAGGACATGATAATGGGAGTTGAAAACTTGGTGACAACATTCAGGACGGTCAACTGGGGGTTTTGACTGGTTTAGACCAAGGTTGGTAAAGGAGAACCACTGAAATATATACTACCTGGAGCGCTGCCTCTTAGTTTGTGCGGGCTGAACGAGAGCATCACAAGGTGTCTCCACTGAAATATATACTAACTGGAACGAGCGCTGGCTTCTAGGCTTGTGCGGGTAGCCAGAGAGGTCACAAGGGGAGCCCTCTCACCAGCGCTCGTTCCGGTTAGTATATATTTCAGTGGGTGTCTTGATACAAGAGATGGACTGTACTAGTCGAAGACAGAGCGATACGCTCTGTCTTCGTCTAGTAGAGTCCAAAAGGAAAACTAAATGTGTGTCCGACGTCCATTTTTTCTTGCAAATACAACAGTATTTTACCATTGTCTTTTTGGAAACAACTTTCATTAAAATATAAAATATAACTTCGCTTTATATTATATATAACTTCGGTTTATATAATGCTCACCGATCTCACCCTCTTTCTTGATACAACTCAATACAACTAGCTTCTCTCTGAATGTATCACATCCTCCCAATCTCGACTACACTGTTGGTTAGACAAGGATGAAGGGATCCCCTTGGGACCTCTCTCTCGGCCCGCACAAGGTTAGAGGCTAGCGCTCGTTCCAGGTAGTATATATTTCAGTGCTGACAGTTGACACCTGTCAAATGTCAAATTTGATGTAGCGTCTGCCGAAGCGTTAAAACATTGCACAAAGGGCATTTCATTTCACTTGCTCACAGAACTGACAGTTGACACCTGTCAAATTTAACGTATGTCTCCTTAGAGAATGTCACGGCATGAGCCCGAGCGGTGAAACATTGCACGGCATTTCATTTCACTTGCTCACTGAACTGACAGTTGACGCCTGTCAAATGTCAAATTTGACGTATGTCTGCTTAGTGAACGTCGCGCCTAGTGCCCGAGCGGTGAAACATTGCACAAACGGTATTTCATTTCACTTGCTCACTGAACTGACAGTTGACACATGTCAAATGTCAAATTTGACGAATATCTGCTTAGAGAACGTCACGCCGTGAGCCCGAGCGTTAAAACATTGGACAAAGGGCATTTCATTTCACTTGCTCACTGAACTGACAGTTTACACCTGTCAAATGTCAAATTGGACGTATGTCTGCTTAGAGAACGCCACACCTTGAGCCCGAGCGGCAAAAAATTGCAGAAACGGCATTTCATTTCACTTGCTCACTGAACTGACAGTTTACTCCTGCCAAATGTCAAATTTGACGTATGTCTGCTTAGAGAACGTCACGCTTTGAGCCCGAGCGGCAAAAAATTGCATAAACGGTATTTCATTTCACTTGTTCACTGAACTGACAGTTGACACCTGTCAAATGTTAAATTTGACGTATGTCTCCTTAGAAAACTTCACGCCATGAGCCCGAGCGGTGAAACATTGCACAAACGGCATTTCATTTCACTTGCTTACTGAACTGACAATTGTCAAATGTCAAATTTGATATATATCTGCTTAGTGAACGTCTGCTTAGCGCCTTGAGCCCGAGCGGTGATACATTGCACAAGCGGTATTTCATTTCACTTGCTCACTGAACTGACAGTTTACACCTGTCAAATGTCAAATTTGACGTATGTCTGCTTAGAGAACGTCACGCGTTGAGCCCGAGCGGTAAAACATTGCACAAACGGCATTTCATCACTTGCTTACTGAACTGACAGTTGACACCTGCCAAATGTCAAATTTGTTGTATGTCTGCTTAGAGAACGTCACGCCGTGAGCCCGAGCGGTAAAACATTGCACAAACGACATTTCATTTCACTTGCTCACTGAACTGAAAGTTGACACCTGTCAACTGTCAATCATGGTTGTCAATCAAACCATAAATAAATTACCAATTTTATATTCAAGTAACTATATTTGAATTTAGCGCCAAATTTTGTAACTAGATTGAACATTTGTCATAGTGTAAATCAGGTTTCTAGTTACTGCATTCTTAAAAAAATGGACTATAGTTGTATAAATATATTTAACAAAGTTCCAACGAAATTCAAAGAAGAAACAAATCTGAAAACTTAGGTCATTAAGAACATATTTGATAGGGAAATTTCTTTACAAACTTTTAAAACGAGATAACAAATCATATGTGACGTAACCCAAACAATTGTAACTCTTGTTTTGTTTTGTTATTTGACTATATACACAAGACTAGATAGACAAGACTAGATATACAAGACTAGACCACATACACGAATTTGGTAATTTTACTTTTATATTTTAAGTTATTCAATTTGCAAAAGACAATTTGCAAATGGGTGAATTTAATTTGAAAAAGTTGAACTGAAATAAAATTTCAGTTGGAATTTGAATATTGGCGCTCTAAAAAATTTACTTCACCAAAGGTCGTAGAAGAATACGGGCGAAGCAGAAAATGATCCATTGTAAAATGGCTTTACAGACCGAAAATAAAATCTAAATCCAAGCAAAAATCTGAAATATCGTTGCAGAATCTGTTTGGTAGCGAATAACGGGAAGTACGTGTTGAACCAAACAATAAGTTATAAGAAAGATGAGATTTTGTTGCACGATTTGTTGGAGTTTTGTGTGAACGAGCAGGTCAGTACTCGAGAAAACTTCAGACGAGATTAATTTGTTGAAACTTTGATTGATTTTGGATTGAAGGTGTGCGAGAATGGAAAAGCTGACGGACTGTGTATGGCTTTTATGGAGAAAGTGATATTTTTACAGTCAAATTACTCCGAATCAGCTGTGCGTTATCCAAGAAATATTAAAAAAGCTTTTTTAATGAAAATCTTTATTTAGTGTCAATTAGTATCAGGCTAATGAGTTTTCATATGTTTTCTTTAAATTGGAAGAGTGTATGAAACTTTGCAAACGTGGGGGTTTTGCCGGTGTGAATTTTTCGGTGAATATAGAGGCTCCCGTTGTGCTTGTACCTTTTTTTGCAAAATTCGCACGCGTAATTTCGCAAGCCTGTGTGGATTACCATATGTTGCTTCATCAACCAGCTTAACTTGAAGCTTTTGGTGCATATGGTACATTTGAACGGGCGCTCTGCAGAGTGTCTTTTATATGGGCTCGCAACGTGCCAGATCTGGCGAAAACTGCCCCGCATATAAGGCAAACGCACTCCCTTTTCATAATGTCGTTTTTCTTGGAGTGTACGACTAGGTGTTTGCGCAATGTCTCTTTCAGAGCGAAACGTTTCCCGCATGCCGAACACTTTAAGGTCTTTCTCCGGTGTGGATTCGTCTGTGAATGGTCAAATTACCGCGTCGCGAAAAACTCCGCCCGCAAAATTCGCACGTAAATGGTTTTTCGCCGGAATGTATCCGCAGGGGGGCCTTTAGATGTACTTATTGCAGAATATTCTGCCGCAAGTTGGACACTGCATTTTTCTCGGACGACCGCGACATTCTGTCGGTGTCTGCGGGAGTGCTGGATGAGACTGCTAATTTTGCAAATTTGTCAATTTGATTCACGCAACTTGCGGCAGAATATTCTGCAATAAGTACATCTAAAAGCCCACATGCGGATACATTCCGGCGAAAAAACATTTACGTGCGAATTTTGCGGGCGGAGTTTTTCGCGACGCGGTAATTTGACCATTCACAGACGAAGCAGGTTTGCAGGAGAGGTCTAAAGTACATAGATCTACGTCAAATGACGTAGAGTTGGCAACGCTGGACACCAATGATATTCAGATATTTATCTATGTACGACGCCATTCTCGTTTCAGCGCCAAGATTCAAATTCTTAATTTAATTACAGGTAGATAGACAAAACTGCACAGACAAGACTAAGCAGACGAGACTAGACAGACAAGAATAGACAAACAAGACTAGGCAGACAAGACTCAGTCGAGTGCGAGCAGTTAAACGCGACACACGTGCTTAGCTGCGACAGCAAAGTTTAATTGAATATCAAATCTAATATCATTAAAATTATTAAAAATATAATATTATTATTACTCACAATGCAACGCGAATTAAGATCGAAAGCCCAAACCGATAAGAACTGTGATCAAGGAATCATAAACATAACGCCCGCTGAACTAAAGGACATCATTTGTAACCTTATTAAAAGGGAAGTAGAGCCTCTACATATTCAAATGGCTAGTTTATGTGAAAATATAACAAATTTAAGTGCCCAAATAATATCATTAAAAGAAGAAAACTTACGAGCTGAAGAATGCGGTGATTAAAAATATAAAAGTATCCAGTGAACCCAGAAAAAACAAAAGCGTTGAAAAAGCACCTCGGCGCGATAAAACAGTAAATCAGCCGGTACCCGCAAAAAACATCAACAAATCCCAAGAATCTGAGTTTGAAAATGAAAACGAAAATGGTTCTATAAATCAGCGTTTCTCCAAGTGGGCGATATCGCCCCCCAGTGGGCGATAACGTCGTTTTGGGGGTCGCTAGGTAGCTAGGGGGCGGTAGGTAGCCAGGGGGGCGATATAGGGGGCGATAGGTATCACGAGCTATACAATGTTTTTTTGTTAATTTAAAACAAATACGTTCAAAAAAATTATTCCGTATTCAGTATTTAACATTTTATTATATATTTTCGATTCCTATTTTAAATATTAACGATCAGTAATTCTCCGTAAGCTTTTTTATTGATTTCTTACTAAAACGAGATAATTTTTTTTACAAATCTACTAACTTTGAAATTTTATCTACCTCCAAGGCAAATTTCGGGTTGGTAACACATCACACTAGAAAGAGAAAGAGAGAGCGCGCGGTATGATCTATGGGAGCGAGTAAAATAAGAGCGGCAAAATATCTTCATTACTTTTTTGCCCAAATTACACCTACCGCAAGCCACACTTCGTTCGAATACATAGTTATTCATACAATATATATATATATATATATATATATATATATATATGTGTATATATATATATATCGTTCGAATACATAGTTATTCATACAAAATATATATATATATATATATATATATATATATATATATATATATATATATATATATATATATATATATATATATATATGTAGTATAAATGTATATAAATGGATATGTAGGTATACTACATATTTATTTAAATTTCAAACTAATATTTTTGCCCAAAATAAAATTCAATGATAAATGCGTTTTCTTGTACAATCTATAAATTAAAGTCATTATGTTTTCATATCTATACATATTTTAATAAATTATTGTAGGAAAAATGTCAGAACACAAAGAGAAATGCAGACGATATTCTGTGGAATATATAAAATATGGTTTTATACCATCCCCACATAATAGCCAGCTCCCGATGAGCCTCATTTGCGATAAAACATTTTCGAATGAAGCTATGAAGCCTTCCAGATTGTTAGAACATTTACAAAACATGCATCCCCATAAAAAGAATCAAGCTGTGTCATATTTCCTACGTTTGCGAGAAAACTTTGAGAAACGCTAAACTTTAAAAGCATGTTAAGAACAAAACACGGATGGACTTCGTGCTTCATACAAGTTATCACTACTAATTGCAAATACGAGAAAACCCCATACAATTTGAGAAGAATTAATTTTGCCTGCAATTGCTGAGGTAAACAGTACTGTGTTGCACAAATCTCCATTAAACGTAATTAAATCAATTCTTCTCGGTAATGACACTATTCAAAGAGGAATTGATTCAATCGGTGAAAATACAGCAGAATTTTTCTATAACATTTTGCGAATTACAGATATTCTTTGCAAATAGATGAAAGTACGTTACCTGGAAATGACCCTTTATAGGTCCGGAACCCTTTTGCTGCATGAGTGTGAACACCATCCACAGATGTTAGATCTGTGTTTAGATAAAGAAACAAGAGGAAAATGGATGAAAACCTGGAAAGAGCTTCCAGGGCTAAGGCAATCCAAAGTGATGCTGGGATCTTTTAACCAGAAGAGAACAAAAGCTTGCCTGAAACTAAGCTGGAACAAGCTCTGACAAGAGTCCTGACGGGACACTGCAGACTTAGGAAACATCTCAAGGCCCTAGGCCTAGAGGAGGATGACGGATACAGATTATGTGGCTCAGCAGAGGAACCCCCATACATCTGTTCAAAGACTGCAGAGCATTACTCCGCAAGAGACAAATGTACCATGGGTCTCACTGCTTGAACACAGAGGAGCTGCAGACCTTGAATCCCACCCAGATCCTGAAATTCCTAAAGGAATCAGGATTAGAGGAGGCGCTCTAAATGGGTAAGTACACCAACACTTGGAGGAGGGTGGGGTACAATAGATCTATAAAGGTCGCAGTACAAGTCGTCACCACCATATCTACAATCTACCTGGAAATGAATCATTATTGCTAGGATAACTTCGGTTTGTACATGATGAACAAATGAGAGAGGAATTATTATTTGCAAGATATTTAGAAACAGATACCAAAGGGAAATCAATATTTGGAGTAATTGAGCAATTTTTTATTGACAATAAAATTCCACTTAATAAACCACTTTTCCTTGTGCGACTCATGGAGGACAAGCTATGGTCGGCTCTAATATGGGTTCTTTTAGGATTACTTAACAAAACTCTTCGAAATATTATAACCGTTCATTGCATCATACATCGCCAACATTTAGTTGCCAAAAATATATTTTCTATCTCTAGAGATAGAAAATAGAAACTACTGCATCAACACGAGAGACGACTCCTTGAGACTCCCCCCAGCATGGCAACCGATCATATCCACCCTCAAAATGCAATCCCAGACACCCCAAGACATATATACGACAAACAAACAACGGAACCGAAGCACCTCACACAACGCGCATGACCCGAAGCCAGACAGCGCTATAAATAGTCGCATCCCACGAACGAGCTCTCAGTATGCGTCTAACGGTTAACCCGCACGGACACATATATATCTCTTGAAAATTGCGAATGTTAGTTCGCCGAAACGTCGAGAATCCGGTTCTTTTCAGAACCAACCCTCAACATCAACGCGGAATCCCCGAGAAAACATACCAACACATGTTTCTATCCGCGAAAACCTCAAATAAAACATATATATATATATATATATATATATATATATATATATATATATATATATATATATATTTATATATATATATATATATAAATATATATATATACATATATATATATATATATATATTTAGGTACGATGGCCAAATATACAAACAAGTCCTAGGAGCACCAATGGGTTCACCTCTATCCCCAGTAATAGCCAACATATTTCTTACAGATTTTGAGGAAAAGGCAATCTCATCAGCCACACTTAAACCTACACTCTGGTTATGATATGTTGACGACACATTTGTAATCTGGCCCCACGGCAGACCAGAGCTGGACAAATTCCTTACCCATCTTAACTCCCAACACGACCAAATTAAATTCACAATGGAGATAGAAAAGCATCAACAACTGCCTTTCTTGGATGTTTTGGTACAGAAGAAACCTGACGGCACATTGAGCCACACTGTGTACCGGAAACCAACCCACACAGACAGATATCTGAACGCTTCTTCGCACCATCATCCCAAACAACTAGCATCTGTAGTCAACACTCTTACCACCCGATCCAAAAGACTAGCCGACCAGCTTAACTTACCGAAAGAATTGAGGAACTTACGAGAACCTCTTTCTTCAAATGGATATTCAAACAGCTTAATATCCAGAGCTTTCCGTCGTACAGAGAACAGTAGCCAAAGAACTGAAGAGCGCCAGAAACCCGTTAGCACAGCATACCTACCATATGTTCATGGATCAACTGACAAAATCGCCAGAATACTTAAAAGACACAACATCGACACCATTTTCAAACCTAACCAGAAAATATCCTCCATGCTACGCAGCGTTAAAGACACCATCCCGTTAGAATCCCATGGAATTTACGAAATACCTTGCGGAACATGTGAACAAACCTACATTGGACGTACCAATAGAAAAATATCTGCTAGGATTCAAGAACATGTAGTTTCAACCAGACACAGAGACAAAGTTTCATCGGCACTTGTCCAACACACAAACACCGGTCACTGGATGGAGTTTAGAAATTCAAAGACTGTTGCACAGATTAGCCACGAAATGTCACGAGTATACAGAGAAGCCATAGAGATAGAAAAACGAGACTACTGCATGAACACGAGGGACTGCCCCCAGCATGGCGACCGATCATATCCATCCTCAAAATGCAATCCCAGACACCCCAGACTCATGTACGACCAACAAGACAAACAAACAACCGAACCGAAGCACCGCACACAACGCGCATGACCCAAAGCCAGACAGCTATAAGTAGTCGCATCGCACGAACGAGCTCTCAGTATGCGTCTAACGGTTGACCCGCACGGACGCATATATCTCTTGAGAATGGCGAATGTTAGATCGCCGAAACGTCGAGAATCCGGTTCTTTTCAGAGCCAACCCTCAGCATCAACGCGGAATCCCCGAGAAAACAATACAACACAGGTATCTATCCGCGAAAACCTCAAACACAACATTTATTTATATATATATATATATATATATATATATATATATATAAATAGGGGGTGAAAACATTAATGTTGCTAAGACTACAACGAAAGAAACTGGACTGTCCACACGAAGACGACCATCGCAGGGAAATAAGGATAACATTGACGGAATCAGACTAAGATTTGGTACATGTTATTTGGTACGCTTCTGAAAGCAGGAGCTATAGATAGCCTAGCGATGAGATACTGAGATACAAAATGGATCTTGTGGCCCAACAAGAGATAAGATGGAAGGGTAAAGGCGAAATTCACGAGAGAAAATTCTCTATGTGTTTCTCAAGAAACGATGAAAGGAGTGGCCATAAAGGAGTTGAATATATTGTATCCAAACAATTAAAAAAATAGATTCTAGCCTTTACCCCGGTATCAGATACAATATGCACCCTTAGACTAAAGGGAAAATACCACAATATAACCTTTGTGAACGTATACGCGCCCACAGAGGACGCAGAAGATGAAACCAAAGACGTTTTTTTACGCAGCACTTCAAGAAGTCTGCCATAAAATACCGACCCATGACGCAGCTATAGTACTAGGCGACTGTAACGCCAAATTGGGCAAAGAAGAGGCCTACGCTAGCGTTGTAGTATTATTGTCGTTGTAGTATTATTGTTGTATATATATATATATATATATATATATATATCAGTGTTCGAATGCGCTGCAATTGAAACAAAAATGAACAATAAAGTTACAATTATCATAGGCATTTACAGAGCGCCTTTAACAAATGAGACGCAATTCCTAAACAAACTCCTTATCCTCTTAAGTAAAATTATTCAGGAAGATAAACAGTTCATCATTACGGGTGATTTTAACATTGATACCTTAAAATACTCAAAAGGCAGTAGACAACTAAAATCTATTTTGGACTCATTCAATACTGTGTTAACGATTAAGGAAACTAGTCATCGAAGCTCTAATACATGTATAGATAGTATTGCTGTGCATACAGACATGAGATATATAGTGGAGGCCTTAAACTTCAACATATCAGACCATCTTGCGCTACGCATAATTTTTAAATCGGATGTTATACAAACTACATTTAGACGTCGCAGAAACTTTAATGGTGAAAATATGATAAAATTTAGGGAAAACCTTGCCGCAGAAACTTGGGTGGGAGTGTATAATAATACTGAAGTAGACATACAGTGTAAATATTTCATAGAAACTGTCAAATCACATTTTAATGAATGTTTCCCGTTTTCATTAACTAATAATAAACAATTAAAAAGGAAAATCTTCTGGAACGAAACTGTGGAGAAAATATAGAAAAGAGTGGATTTGTTATACGTTTTATCACGATCGAATTGTGATCTTAAACACATCTATAATCGAACGAGAAGGAAATACATTAGTGTCTTAAAGCAGCATAAAAAGATGTAGTACCAAAGGAAAATCCAAGGATCTGAAAATAAAATAAAGGCTACGTGGGAAGCAGTAAAAGAAATTACCCAACTCAAAACTCAACGAAAACCATTAAATAACGAACTCGGACCGGAAATCTCCCCAGAGAACTTAAACAATTTTTATGTTGATAGGCCCATAGAAATGACTGAACACTTAAACAAATTTCCGTATGAAATAAACTCCATAACAATCCACATACAATGTTCTTAGAACCCAAATGTTTTTAGAACTTTCTGAAGAAGAGATACTCGAGACCATAAAAGACCTAAACAACTCGAATAGTACTGGAATTGACGAAATCTCAACAGCGTGAGTAAAATTTGCTGCGAATAAAGTAACAGAACCGCTGACTCACATCATAAATAATGCATTTGAACATGGAGTTTTTCCAAAAGTTCTAAAGGTCTCGAAAATTACTCCCATTTTTAAAAAAGGTAACAAAACCGATATGAACAACTACAGGCCAATCAACCTACTATCGCCTTTTGCAAAAATCTTGGAAAAATTAATCTGCAAGAGATTATTATGTTTCATAAATAAATACCAACTTATTAGCCAGCATCAACACGGGTTCATTAAAGGCAAGAATATTGACACGGCCTGCTTCCATTTTTTTAAAGAAATTATGCAACAGCTAGAAGCACATGATATTTCATGCGGTATACTCCTGGACTTATCAAAGGCATATGATAGAGTCGACAATTCTATCTTAATATTGAAACTACAAAGATATGGAATCAGGGGAGTAACAACAGAACTTCTTGCATAATATCTCAAAAATCGGATGCAAATAACACAAATGTGGACACCAGAAGGTAATATCACATCCACACCCAGGACTATCAATATGGTAATTCCCCAAGGCAGCACGTTAGGACCGCTTCTTTTCACACTGTACATAAATTACCTGCCAGAATTAAGTTTCAAAAACGCAAACAGTACTTTAATAAATTATGCCGATGATACAAGTATATTAATAGCAAACAGATCAATAGAGGACTCTATAACGAATTTCAAATCTGCGATGACAACTATGACCACATGGTTTAATATTAACAACTTAGTATTAAATAAAGAGAAAACCAACGTCATTTACCTACTATAAAACAAAAAGAGACACAAGAACCTACAATAATGAATTTACATGTGAGGACAATACATTAAAACTTCAACAAGTCGTTAGACTACTTGGACGAAAACCTGGACTGGACTCCACACATATTGAACTTAACAAAACATCTGAATAGAGTAGTATATGCTCTAAGAATACTTAAAAGGTACCTAAATAGGGATATCTTAAAAATTGTGTATTTCTCCAACTTTTACAGTCATCTCAGATTCTGCATAATGTTCTGAGGCAACGGAACATTAGTATCAGATATTTTTAATATTCAAAAGGCCGCCATAAGAACCATTTACGATTTAAATTACACGGAGTCTTGCAGAGGTAAATTCAGAAGTGCCAAATTATTAACGACTGTCGGCACTTATATATATGAAGCGCTATTATTTCTATTTAAAAATAAAAGTCTGTTTGACCAATATCGTATTGACAACACTACGAATACAAGAACCAACAAATAGAATTACAATATTCCTTCTCGCAGACTTACCATGTCAAAAAGGTTACCACAATACAGTAACATAGATTTATTTAATAGATTGCCAAAGGCAATAAAATTGGTAGCAACGTTAAGCGTTTTCAAGAAGCAGGTTCAATACTTACTGATTGATATAGAGCCGTACTCGATAGAAGAATACTACATAGGAGAAAGGGCCAACTAAAGTTAAAGCTAATCGACAAATTTCATTTAGTTACAAATGTTCACAATATATGTTCTATTTTTAAATGTAATTATTATATTTTGTAGCTTATATAATAAAATAAATAGTTTGATTTGACTAAACAGACAAGACTAAACAAACAAGACTAGACAGACAAGACTACTATTCTCATTACTTATAAATGATTTACATTTAATAGATATCGATCCACCCCACACAATGATAAACTATGAGGATGACACATCACTCCTGTTAATTAATAAGACCATTGAAGACGTTACAACTAATACAAACAAAGTCGTCGATTCCTTAACGACATGGTTTGGGACAAATGGGCTAAGTGTAAACAAAGAAAAAACCCAAACAATAAATTATAATACTAATCGTAATAGATCATTATACCCGGAGACATTGACAACAGGAAACGAACACATTGCAGTTCATAGGCCTGTAAAACTAGGTGTTCAGTCTTTGGACTGGATATTAGATTTATCAAAATTTGTGAAGCCTTTCTTCACACACTTGTATCAAAAACTACTATTATAGGAATTATATTTAAATGAGATAAAGTTACAAAAATGTTACAGCTATATCAGTTATATTAAACTTAAATTTCATTATTTATTTTATTATATTCCGTTATTGACAAACTATTGAAATGTGCAAGATTTCGTAATCGAAGCTGAACAAAAAAAAAAAATGACAACATTTCAATTCAGAAAATTCAAAAAATGTTAATCTTTCAATTAAAAAAAAACTGTCCAAAACTGTCATATGTGAATGTGGAGCAGTTCAAACTACACAACACTTCTTAAGGTCGATTCCCATATGCGCGACACTGAGCTACACGATATCGTGCGGCATCGCCTGTCAAATAATGATTACATTGTTTTAAATGGGCACGTCGCGTAGCCATAGTGAGAACGTGCCTATTTAAAACAATGTAGTCATTATTAAGTCAAATATTGATTACATTGTTTTAAATGGGCACGTCGCGTAGCTATCACGTAGCCATAGTGAGAACGTGCCCATTTAAAACAATGTAATCATTATTTGACAGGCGATGTCGCGTGACGTCGCGTAGCTGAGTGTCGCGTATATGAAAATCGGCCTTTATGCTGTCCGTTGTGCCGATCCAGTTGTATCATCCAAAAGATTTGACTCAAGCTAATCCAAGTGTTCTCGAAGTTTTGGGCAGGAACTGTTTGAAATTACAAACTTGTAAACAAAATTGTAAACTTTACTTCTGCCCATTTTGTGTATCTTTTTATGTTTTGTACTTCTGACACGAATAAATATATAAATAAATTCAGAAAATTGTCATTCGGCAGTTAAATAATTTGTATTTTGATCGATTTCAGACATGTATCAATTTACGCTATTGTGAAAGATTTTGTTAACAAACATTTGACATTTGTTTAAAAATAATAACGAGAGATGAATTGATAAATATTAACGGTATCAACCATGTCATGGTCAAGTTTTGGTATGTCAAAAATGATACTTCGCCAATTTGTTATTAAATGAGTGAGATCTTTGTGAAGCATTATTATATTTTTATAAATATAGATTATATTATAATATTCAAATAATATTTTAATTATGAAAACACCAGCAGAACAGGTGTCCAGTCTCATGGATTCTTTTGGTAGTACAGAAGCTTCAGAGATGGTACCGTTGTTCCGTGATTTATTTAAATACGAACTTATTCTTATTGTATTTTTTGTTCTCAGTCTTATCAAAATTTAAAGCTGGTGTAGATATTTTAATACTTATTGTACGACATTCATACCAAGCAGTAAAAATATATTCGTGTGTGAATTCGGCAGTGCAAGTTATGACCGTTCGATTCTTACAAAATTTTAAAATAGAAAAATATCTGTGAATTCTGGACAATATCTAAATGTCCTACACCGCGGTGTCCTAGGTGGAATTTTTTTCTGGGAAATCTCTGGATTCAACATTCATGTCCTGTTTAAAGAAACCCAGCTGGCTCAACCACGTTGTGGAACCTTCGAACTCTGCAGGTCCTGGTATATACCGGATTGTTGAAGTGGTGATTTTCCGCATAGAATTTTCAAATATTTTTTTCCCATAATCGTACGCAAGTACACGTGGTAATGGCAATTTACACGTCACAGCAGATCTAATGACAAGTTAAGTCACAAAATGTCTTAAACCCACACAAAAATTAACTAACAAGAAGTCACTTCAGTTGTCATTTGAGAAATAATTTTAACTAATTTGTCATAAAATGAATCAGATGACTATTCACTAATGCACCCTCTACAACCATCTTGGGAATTGAGTTAACAGGAAAAGAGTTTCCCCCTCCATAACTACAGCATGCTGTAGTGCTGTCAAACTGTCCTCAGAGACAAGTATCTAATGTATCTACGCAAGACAAATATCTACTCAAGACTGTCGCGATACACTCGTCAGAAAAGAATCCATTTTAAAATGGGTAAAATTAGCAAAAATCCGAAATGTAGTTGTAGAATCTGTTTGGAAGCGATCAACGGGAAGAACGTGTTGAACTAAACAATAAGTTATAAGAAAGCTGAGATTGTTTTTTTTTTCGAATTGTTTGAGTTCTGTGTAAACGTACTTTCTGTGGAGAATAATTTGTTAAAAATTTAAATTATTCTGGATTGAAGGTGTGCGAGAATGGAAAAGCTGGCGGGCTGTGTTTGGCTTTTATGGAAAAAGGGATATTTACAGTCAAACTACTCCATGTCGAACCTTCTGAAACAGCTGTGGGTTACCTAAGAAATCTAAAAAGCTTTTTTAAATAAAATCTTTATTTTGTGTTAATTAGTATCAGGTTAATGAGTTTTCAGGTGATTTCAGAGATAGTAAGAGTGTCTGAAACCTTTTCGAAAGGTCCCTTTTCTTGAGTGTATTCTTGGAGTGTACGTCTAGGTGCCTGCGGAATTGCGAATTCAGAACGAAACCTTGCCCGCATTCCGAACACTTATAAGGTCTTCCTTCCCAGGTGTGGATTTGTTTGTGCCTGGCCAAAGATCGGCGTTGCAAGAAACTCTGCCCGCAAAATTCGCACGTGAATGGTTTTTCGCCAGAATGTTTAAGCATGTGGGCGTTTAGAGCTTTTTTTAATTTTTCGCGACGGACGGCCGCGACTTTCTGCAAAGTGTGTCTGCGAGTGTGACTGACGAGACAGCCCCTATATTTAAAGATTTTCTCGCAAACTTCGCATTTGTATTCAGCGGTGTTTTTTTGTTCTAGAAAAGAGTGTTCGAGCTTGTGGCGTATGACCCAGCACGTATGTACGCTGTCTGTCTTAGACTGTTCATTGACTCTGTGACGATATTTTTTTTCTTGTAAAGATATCGCTGTTGGTTTATCACCAGGTGTATTCAAAATATCTTGTTTGTCCTCATGACATTTAATATTTTCTGTAATTTGTGATTTTTCACCCAGAATCTCTTCCTTTCTTAAATGACTTGAAAAAAATTTCTCAAATGTCTCATAATTCTCTGTTAATACTTCTTCATTCAAAATTTCTTCCTGTAATACCCCATTCTCTGTTGCAACCACCAATACATCATCGTTCAATATCTCTTCCTGTAATATCCCATTCTCTGTTGCAACTGCCAATACATCATCGTTCAATATCTCTTCCTGTAATACCCCATTCTCTGTTCCAACCGCCAATACATCATCATTCAATATCTCTTCCTGTAATACCCCATTCTCTGTTGCAACCGCCAATACATCATCGTTCAATATCTCTTCCTGTGATACCCCATTCTCTGTTGCAACCAACAATACATCATTGTCCAAAATCTCTTCCTTTAATACCTCATTCTCTGTTATTACCACCAAATCTTCCTCTTTTAAATCCTCTTCAGTCTTTATTACCAAGCTAAAACTACATTTATTTTCCTACTGATGGATCATTCCACATCAACTCAACACAGGGTTTAAACCTCACGATCTCAGATTGTCCTGAAATTTGGCACAGGTGTAGAAGCTGAGATGTGTCAACTCATTTTTAAAAAAACAGAGCTGTAAAATTCTCATAAATGGACCCAAAAACAGGGAACAACTTTTTGAATTGCTGTACAATCTTTAATTATTAAGTTAGAGACCTAGAATTGGTGGCATTTTACATGCCCTTTCCTATGATTTACAACACTATATAGATCAAATTATGAAAAAAATTCTCACAACCCCATTTTAAAATTTTAATTTAATTTTTTTCAGAAAGCACATATTTTAAAATTTCCAAATTAATTGCATAACTAGCTAGTATTGTTATAAACCACAGGTCAAAATATAAACGTGGGCAATAGATGGCTTCATTGTTAAGAAAATTGAAGACTGAGCTTCCATTTTCATTAATTCAACTCTGTATTCATAATCCAACAATGCTATATATTATGATATATTAATAAAAGTAAACAAAAGTTACTATAGTTACTATTAATAAAAGTTACACTATTAAATAATACAAAGATACCTTCTCAATCTTAAAATGATCACCCTTTCGATCATTTAAAGTTTGAAAAAGCTTCATTTTTGTCTGACATATCATGTTCAAGTAGAATATAGGTTTTTCCAGTGGGAGTGATTCACTTTCATAAGGACATCCATTACTGAGACCCACAGAATATCAGCATTTCTTGGTTATGTGAAGGATGTAGAAGGTGATCTAGCTGATTGAAGAAAAGTTTTGCTTCATCAAGTTGTTCATTCTTCTGTAAAACATTTTTTAACATAGTAATTTCCTTCCTACATCTATCACAAATTTTTGAGCCACTGACTATTTGTGGATACAATTCAGGCTAGAGACGAGCACAGGACGAGCTTCTCGTTCTAGATCACATCCCGTGGGACTGTGAAATGCTGTGGCATTTCTCAACTTTTTTCTGTCTCTGATAAAGTGATTTGTTTTCTTTCTAACTTAACTTATTGGTGAAACAATACACATAAACAATATAAAGAATAATAATGAAGCCATTGCCCAAATTTATATTTTGTCTTGTGGATTACAACAATATGTACTTTCTGCAAAAAATGAAATATTTTAAATTAGGTTTTGTGACTTTTTTTTTTCATATTCTAACCGATATAGTGTTGTATATCATAGAACAGTGTGTAAAAAATGCTGTAAAATGGTGCCAATTCCAGGTCTCAAGCTCGTACTAGTACATCTGTGCCAAATTTCAAGAAAATCTGAGATGGAAAGCATGAAAATGGTATTTTTCTGTGTTGAATTGACATGGAATGACCCTGACAAGAATAACAAGAAACAGACTTTTACCTATTGCCTTCTTCTATTTCTTTCAGTAAAATGCTTTCGGATTCCTCAAACTTCTTCTTGAATTCGTAACAAACTATTCCCTTCCCCATACAAGCCAAACAAAGTCTGTCAGCTTTTCCATTCTCGCACACCTTCAATACAAAATTATTTAAAGAGCCAAAACTAGTTGGAAATAATAGTAAATATTTATTATCTTAAAGAAAATCAAGTATAAAATATCAAAACAAAAATTTAAAAAATTATTTAAATTTCCTTCAACACAAGTTAATCTCTTCTGAAAATTTCTCGAGTACTGACCTGTGCGTTCACGCAAAATTCCAACAATTCCTTCATCGAAATCTCAGCTTTCTGATAATTTATTGTTTGGTTTAACGCGATTTTTCCTTTGGTCGCTTCCAAACAGATTCTGCAACGATATTCCGGATAAAAGGTTATTTGATTTTCGGTCCGTAGAGACATTTTTAATTCGATGCTTTTCTGCTTGACCACTGAAATATATACTAACTGGAACGAGCGGTGGCTTCAGTGTAACCAACTCCCAAAAATATTTACCCCTAAGCCAAAGTCAAAAATCCCTAAAATTGCCACAATTGCTTGAAAATCCCCCTAAAAAAATCATATTCTATAAAAAATAATAAATTAATAATAATTAATATTCTTTATTTATATAATCACTTAATACTTCAAATATAATTTCGTTTTCATCTGGTTCTGAGTTTTTGAAATCATACATGTTGACATTAAATAAACTTTACATGTTAGGGGATGGATTAAATGTTGTGCAAGATCCACCATTTCGATGCAATGTGAATCGGACTATCATCTTATTTTGTAACATTTCAATAGATAGTCTATTCCGCAACTTATTTTTCACAATATTGTAGATGGAGAATGCGCGTTCGACACTTGCGTTTGAAATTGGCACCGTGACAAGTGCCAGTCCGAATTTTGAGACATTTTCAAAATGTTTACAGCCAGCTACGTCACAATCATTATGTTTTTCATTTAATTCCGAAATATTAGTAATGAGAAACTATACTAGATGTCACCAGGTCAACAATTATATAATTATGATTGACTAGCTTGAGTTATCCCAGAGCATATATTCTTAAACCTATATTTTTCAATAAAAAATTAATAAATATAAAAAATCCCTAAAAATACCCCTAAAAATACAAAACCCCTAAAAAAGTCCCATCCCACTTATTTACCCCCTAAATTTGGGGGGAAACCCCTAAGTTGGGAACCCTGGGTGGCTTCTAAGATTGTGCGGGTAGAGAGAGAGAGGTCCCAAGTGGGAGGATGTTATACAGTCAGAGTGAAAAGAGTGAAAAATCATGTAAATACAAAATGTTAAAACTAATAATATTTTGTCATGTGCTACTAGTATTATATCGATTCTACACCCGAAAAGGTAGAAGAATTTCGATTATAATATATATATATATATATATATATATATATATATATATATATATATATATATATATATATATATATACATATAATAATTTTCTTTTTATATTACATGTACTTAAATAATATAGATAATATTTATACTAATTTATGCTATAAATTAGGTTTTTACTAAGACTGTACTAGACGAAGATAGAGTGATACGAGGGCTCCCCTTGGAACCTCTCTCTCTACCTGCACTAGCTTAGAAACCAGCGCTCGTTCCAGTTAGTATATATTTCAGTGGGTACAATAGATCTATAAAGGTCGCAGTACAAGTCGTTACCACCATATCTACAATCTACAATATGGCGCCAAAATTCAAACGTTGCTCCTTTTTAAAATAATTTATATAACCTAGGGAGAAAAGAGGTTTAATTAATTAATCATACTGACCCAAATGCTAAATCCGTCTTTTACGTGATTTCCAAATAAATTACTGTCATATAACGTAAAAATAATGTTGATTTAATTTCTGACCTGCTAACTATACGCTTAAAAAAACCTAACCTAACCTAACCTAACTATACGCTCAAAAAAGATTAATTAATTACATGATAATTAATCAGTCCTAAATAATAAAATTATATTCCTAAATCTTCCCAAACGATTCCCAATTGAATAAAAATAGTTATAATTAAAATTTGTATGTGTCAAGTATATAGCCGTTTGGAAATCAATTGCACACACGGTATGCAATCGGTCTTGAATGGGTTACGCTATAACTTAAGCTATTTTCTATAACTCGAATTTTTTATAATTCAAATTTTCTATAATTTGAATTTTCTATAATTCGAATTTCTGTAATTCAAATTTTCTATAATTCGAAATTTCTATAATTCAAATTTTCTATAATTCGAATTTTCTATAATTCGAATTTTCTATAATGCGAATTTTCTATAAGGCGAAAATTCTATAATTCGAATTTTCTATAAGTCGAATTTTCTATAATTCGAATTCTCTATAATTCGAATTTTCTATAAATCAAATTTTCTATAATTCGAATTTTCTATAATTCGACTTTTCTATAATTCGAATTTTCTATAATACAAATTTTCTATAATTCGAATTTTCTATAATACAATCTGTCTGTTTATCCGACGAATATTTTCAATTTTACAATCGTATAATATCTAGCGAATATTTATCAGTGGTGTATAGTAGCTAACTTCGCACTTATCATGTGCAAGCGAGATACACAGATACAGTATTCAAGGTGTTAGACAAGAATAGCAACAAAACGTCTATTTAACATATTTACGCCGAAGGCTGGCGCGGTCTAGAGGCAACGCTCTAGACCAGGGGTCTCCAAACTTTCCAGCCTTAGGGCCATACTGATTACTCCAGTAAGTTCCGAGGGCCAAATCATTTCATTCAAATCATTGTTGCCGGTGGTAAAAAGTGAAATAGTCCACTGATGAAAAAAAAGTCCGAAAAAGTACGCAACGTTTAAAAAAGGCTGCAAATCGGACTAAAGTCCGCAAAACGGCAACTCTGCATATTATTAATTTTCCTGTCATTATCTGTAATTTCTAGATTAGTCGTAGAGTACGAGCCATGAGGAGTAACGTGACACGACATCTGGTGGACACAAGCGGAAATAGGTAGTACCTTCTATCGCTAACAGATGGCGCTAATAGCACGTACAGAATAATCTCGTTGGTTCGAGAAAGTTCTGGTGTCTTCCACTCACTTCTAGATGGCAGTAATTGGAATATATAAGAAGGCTAGTGGCGCAACCACATGTCAGTTCCTATGACACTGTTGTGAAATAAAATAGTGCGTACCTCCTTAAAACGTGTTTGTGCGTGTTTAAGTTTAAGACATCTTTGTAACAGTATTTTGATTTGAATTGTTGCTTTTGTGTGTGATTTAGTAGTATGGAAAAGAAGCGAAAAATTGATAGTGAATGCAGAAAATTCAAAGATCAGTGGATCATTCAGTATTTCGTAATTGAGTCCAGTCACAAGGCGCTATGTTTGATTTGCAATGAAAGCATAGTCGTTCTCAAAGAATATAACATTAAACGTCATTATGAAACAAAATATTTTCAAAATTACTCAAAATTTACAGGAAGTTTGCGGACAGAAAAATTCGAAATCGCAGCAATCTTCATTTACAAAACTCAAAACTGAACAAGAGGCTGCAACTCGTGCCAGCTTTCGTGTGGCTCTTGAAATTGCAAAACGTGGAAAACCATTCACCGATGGAGAAATGATCAAAGAATGCATAATTGCAGTAGCCGAAGAAATGTGCCCTGAAAAGGTAAATTTATTCGTCAGTATGTCAGCAAACACTGTGGCTCGAAGGGTAGAAAACATCGCTGAAAATATATCCTCTCAACTGATCGACAAAAATGGATATGTTGAGTGGTTTTTTTTGGCCTTGGATGAGTCAACGGATGCGTCAGATACTGCTCAGGTGTTGATTTATATTCGAGGAGTAGATAAATAGCTATGAAGCTATTGTAGCTATGAAGCTATATGATAGCTATGAAGTGCATGAAGAACTTCTTGATATGTATAGTATTCATGGCACAACTACTAGTACAGATATTTTTAAAGGAGTTGAAATGGCCATTAATCAAAAGAACCTTCGATGGAAAAACTTGAAATGTATTACAACTGATGGAGGCAAAAACATGAGTGGGAAAGATAAAGGAGTGGTCGCTCTTGTGTCAAAGGCTGTAGAAAATGACGGTGGTTCAAAACCATTAGTCTTACATTGTATCATTCATCAACAATCTTTGTGCGGAAAATGTTTGGATACGTCTGAAGTTCTGAAACCAGTCATATCAACTGTTAATTTTATCAGATCTTTTGGGCTGAATCACCGACAATTCCAACAATTTATTAAAGAGATTGGAGAAAATGACTTACCTTATCATACTGCCGTATGTTGGCTTAGTTGTGGGAAAGTCCTTCAGTAATTTTTTGAACTTCGAGCAGTGATCAAAATTTTTTTGAATGAAAAGCATCGCCCTCTTACTGAATTACAAAACAATCCAAGCTGTGGAAGTTAGCATTCTATGTTGATTTGACAAAACATGTGAACGAACTGAATTTGAGATTGCAAGGAGAAAACGAGCATCTTCCTGATTTATACACTAATATCAAATCATTCCGGAAGAAATTGATACTGTTTCAATCACAACTACGAAGTAAATGTTTTTCACATTTTAAAACATGTGAAATATTCAGCCACACCACTGAGACTGAGTTTCCTATCGATTTTGCAATCGAAACTTTGAGTGCTTTGAAAATAAATTTTGATACTCGTTTCTCGGACTTTGATGCCATTGCAAATCAAATTAAGATTTTTCAGAATCCTTTTGATACTGACATTGAAACCCTAGCCCCGGAACTTCAAATGGAAATGGTTGAGCTACTGTGCAGTGATATAATTAAGAACAAATATCAAAACTCATCTTTGTTGGAATTTTATAAGAGTCTTCCACTGACACAATTTGATAATTTGCATAAATTTGCTCGTGGGCTGTTTTCTGTTTTTGGTACTACTTATTTGTGTAAGAAGACCTTCTCGAAAATGAAGTACATAAAAAATGTTTACAGATCTAAATTAACAGATGAGCATCTTAAATCTCTTTTAATAATTGGTACAAGTAAAATTAGTCCACAACTACAAACTATTGTCAGTGGAAAATCTCAATTACATAAATCTCATTAGTATTTCATATGTCATTATGCTTGTTATAAGTTATGTTTTAATTTAAAATGTATAAAATGTTAGTTGGATTCATTTCAATAATTTGTTAGTTATTATATACTGAAGTTAAATTTTCTGCATATTATACATGTCTTTACTCATTACAATTCTGTGTTTCTTTGTCCAACTTATCACAAAAACAATAACAATAAGCCTACAACAATGTTATGAGTAGTTAGCCCATGACCATATCAATGTAGATGTCATATTAATAATTATTCAACATAAAATTAGAATACTTCAGTAAACTAAATTTAATTTGCTATAAAAAATATGTTCTCTAAAAGGAGTTTTCAAGTATGCTAGCTCTCCGCGGGCCGGACAAAATCTGTCCGCGGGCCGGATGTGGCCCTCGGGCCGTAGTTTGGAGACCCCTGCTCTAGACTACGAATCCATGGCAACGGCCAAACAAGTCAAGCTAGACTTGAAATATTTTGCTAGTGAAAATTGTGTTTGTTGAGTCTTGCAGAAAGGACAAAAAGTGATAAAAACAGTGGTAAACATTAAATTTAGGTTTGGTTTAGCGTTGGGGTCTATAAAATTGTTTAAAAAAGAGAATATTTATTGAAATTTTGTTTGACGGTTTATTTATTTGACATATTTTCTGTCAGAAAGGGGATATAAATTTTGCAATTTTGTAATCAAAATGAATAAAAGGAAAAAAAAGCCGACTCGTCGCAATTGAAAATACGAGACGGATCTTGCAGAATTTCCAGACAGTTGTTCTCTTCCAAGTACTTATAAACACTGTCGAACCAGTATCGTATTTTTTCTTCTGTTGCACCTACTCGTGCTGAAGTTAGTGCTTGACATACTCTTGATCTCACATCCGGGTTTCTTTTCAAAAACTGTTGAGGTTAATGATTAATTAATGTGGAAATTAACAATGTTAGTCGTCAAATAAAAAGGATGCACACAGATTTAATTGTAATATTAAAAGAACTCAGAGTAACACGCGTCTATACCCCACTAAGGTCGCAGCACAAAGTAGAGAGAGATGGTTGGCGCACTGCGACAATGCTTACAAGACTAGCAGTGTTGCCAATATAGAACTGGTAACCTTTATGGTACCAACATAACACATAGTACATAAGTATGGTGACATTCAAACAAAATATAATTACAACACTTCCTCTAATGTTATCATGCAAAATTTAGTTCATTTTCTTGAGTCCCAACATTTCACGTAGTTTAATGAATCTAGGCTTTGGAAGTGGCTTCGTTAAAATATCTGCCACTTGTGCGTCTCCTGGAACGTGTTCGATTGTTATATCTCCAGAATTTAGTTTCTCTCTAACGAAGTGGAATTTGACTTCAATATGTTTGGTCCTTTTATGGAATTCTGGGTTTTTAGCCAATTTTAGTGCACTAGCACTATCAGTATAGAGAGTAGGTAAATTACTGTCTGTCCCGTTTACATCGTTCAGCAATCTGCTCAGCCAGATTGCTTCCTTTGTGCCTTCACAGGCTGCAATGTATTCAGCCTCAGTTGTTGATAGAGCAACACAAGTCTGCTTCTTACTGCTCCATGAGACTGCTGCATCTGTGACTTTGCAAACCACGCCGCTTCGGGATCGCCTGGTAGGTTTGTCTCCCGCGTAGTCAGCATCGCTGTAAACTTCCAGTTTTGGAATCGCCAAATCTTCCTTCATGTACAGCAAACCCAAATCAGCTGTACCTCGAAGATAGCGAAATATGCGCTTGACTGCGCCCCAGTGTGATGCTCTCGGATTCTCCAGAAATTGGGAGACTGCGCTGACGGCATAACTAATGTCGGGCCTTGTTGCTACCGACAGGTACATAAGACAACCAATTGCCTCGCGAAATGGCGTTGACTTGTCAAGGAATGGGTCTTCCTCGCTGTCTGACAAGTAGTCATCACTCGGAGTGGCAACTGCATTACACTCCTCCATGTTGAACCTCTCCAGTACTTGTTTTGTGTATGTGCTTTGACCTACAAATAAAGAATTAGCACATTGTTTGGTTTGAAAACCAAGAAAACAATTTAAATTGGACACTTTTATTTTAAAGTTCGTTTTGAGTTCGACGAGAAATTTTTGGACTTCTGTTTGGTTGTTGGTGGCCACAAGTCCATCGTCAACATATATGGCGATCATGATGACGTACAACGAAGTACGTTTGATAAAAAGACATGGATCTGCTTTGCTTTGATCAAAGTGTTGTTGCTTCAGGAAGTCTACGAGCCGTTTATTCCAGCATCTAGGTGCTTGTTTTAGCCCATAGATGCTACGTTGTAGCTTGCATACGCGTCCCGTCCCATCTTCAAACCCCACTGGCTGTACCATGTATACTTCTTCCTCTAGTTCTCCGTAGAGGAATGCCGTTTTAACGTCAAATTGAACCAGATCAAAATCCTTGGATGCTGAAATACTTAATATTATTCTTACTGTTTCAAACCTGGTTACCGGACTAAAGGTTTCATTGTAGTCCAGGTCCTTCTTCTGCACGAAACCTTTTGCCACCAGTCGTGCTCTAAATCTCTCGATTGAGCCATCTGCATTTTTCTTTAGCCTTAATACCCATCGGCAACCAACAGCCTTCTTTCCTTTGAGAAGGCTCACCAGAACCCAAGTTTGGTTCTCAATGAGAGATGCAATTTCTTCTTCTTTGGCTTCTTTCCAATTTGCTTCGTCAGTAGACGATTCGCTTAACAGAACTTCAGCATCAATTTCTTCCTCCAACAAATAGTCATTCATTCGTACTGGACGTCTTCTTCTTCGTTTGGTTTTCGTTGTTTCGTCATGATCGTCCTCTTCCTCGCGAGGTTGATTGACTCCATCGTCATCATCATGGTCCTGGTTCACTTCACCTTGAACAACTTGATGGACATCATCATCGTCATCATGATTCATCTCTTCCTCTCGATGTTGATGGACATCATCGTTTGTCACTTCCTCTGGAACTTGATGAACGTCGTCGCCGTAAGCCTCCAGGACTGGATTAACATCCACTGCACATGGTTCAATGTGATCGAGGGATTTCTGTAAATTTTTATCCATGAAAATCACATCATGGCTGATAGTTACCTTCTTTTCATCTTGCAGCCAGACCCGGTACCCCTTCTTCTCTCCACAGTATCCAACAAAACAAGCGGACTTGCTTTTAGCATCAAGTTTTCGACGCATCTGGTGAGGAATGTGGACGTAGCACCTTGTTCCAAACGTTTTAAAGTGTAACGGTGTGGTTGGTTTCCTGTTAAACCACACTTGGTACGGAGCTTTTGCTTCCACAGAGGTAGGGCCCGTTCTGTTTAAAACATACGCAGCGGTGTTGACAGCCTCTGCCCAAAGATTTAACGGCATCTTTGTCGCGTGTATTAAAGTGCGCGCACTTTCAACCAATGTCCTGTTTTCGAGTTCCGCGGTCCCGTTTTGTTCTGGCGAATAAGGCATTGTAATTGTTTGCACTATACCATTCGCCGAGAGGAAAGACTTGAGAGCCTGATTGTCATATTCTTTTCCTCCGTCACTTTGAAACTCGCGAACTGTTACACCGGCTCTAATCGCCTCATTTATGAAAGTTTTAACGCATTCAGGAACTTCACTTTTCTGTCGAATAAAAAACACGCGCCGAAACTTGCTAAAATCGTCTTTTATACACAGAAAGTATCTCGATCCGCCGAGAGAGGTCACCTGCATTGGCCCGCATACATCGGAATGCACGAGCTCTCCCGCACTCTTTGCCTTGTCTCTCCGCGAACGGAAAATTATTCGTTGTTGCTTCCCGAGAATGCACGCTTCACAAACTGCGTCATTACGATCTAGCGCACTAATGTTGTATCTTTTTAACACCTCACGAACATGCTGCTTGTTTTGGTGACAGAATCTCTCATGCCAAGTTTGGAGTGACGCCGTTTTCGTAGTTGCCACGGCCGCCAACATGGTCGCACACTCATCGACTTCTGATGAAAAAAGACAAAGATTATTTATCCGAGAAACAGTCATATTTAGTGCATATAAGCCTCGTGTGGTCATTGTACCCGTTAAGCGCACATCGTTGTTCTTCACAAACTTGCACATGCGGATGTTAGCTTGAAACTTAAAGCCTTTCTTCATTGTTGCGCTGACTGAGAAGAGATTGCGCCCAAGATCTGGTACATACCAGACGTTCTCTAAGTAGTTGTCAACTGACGCACCGTTGTAACGCATCTGAACGTTCACTGTTCCATGACCAATTGCCTTTATGACACTAGAGTCCCCGAGATGCACGGATTTTTCTTGTTCGAATCTGTTAAAAGAAGCAAAGTATTCTTTTCTACTCGTCATGTGTGCCGTTGCACCACTGTCCGCAAACCAAGTCTCACTGTCAGTTACCGCACTATTCGCGAACGATGCAACCGCCATGAAAGCTTCACCCGCACTTTCGTTATTGCTGAAATTTTTGTTTCTGCATTCGCGAGCAACATGTCCCATTTTGTGACATTTGTAACACTTTAAAATAGGCTTAAGTTTATAGGCTTTCCTGTCCTCTGCAACTAGCGCTTCAGATTCGTTTTTCTTCGTTGGCAAACGCATTTCTATTAACCGTAGACGCTCGGTTAACTTGTTTATCGAACGATCAGCAATGGCAACGGACTCCCACACACTCTTAAATTCGAAGTACTCTGTGGGGAGGGTTGACAAAATTCTACTCATGAGTAACAGGTCAGGAAGTTGCGTTTGGGCAACCGTCGTAAGTTCTTCATTCATTTCCCTGAAGATGCGCTGAAGCCGAGCGATATGTGTCATGATATCCTCATTTTCATCCTTTTCATAGGTGAAAAATCTTTCCATCAGCCTGTCTAAGCGCTGTCCTGAACTTTGTTCATATACACTGAGTAGTTTTTCCCAAACAGCTTTAGCTGTGTCACATGTGGCTGTCAAGTCCACATTCGATTCGTTCATTGTCGAAACAAGTACAAGTTGGGCTAGCGCGTCAGCTTTTTTATACTTTCTTAATGCTGCTTGTGCTGCTTCGTCGTTCGAAGCTTCCGGGACGACCGTCATGCCGGTTACAACTTCATACACCTCGTGGTGTTTCAGTACCAAACACACTTGACGTTTCCACATCGCCCAATTTTGTGCTCCACTCAGTTTATCGATCTGAGCCTTAAACTCCATTGTTATTGAAACAATCAAGGCAGTAACGTACTACAAGAAAAAATGTCCGAACTCACAAACACGTGCTCACACTCGCGCAACTTACTAAGTTCAAGATTTTAATCACTAAACACTCGAAATTTACAGAAAATTCGTTCTGGGCCCGTAACCTGTTGAGGTTAATGATTAATTAATGTGGAAATTAACAATGTTAGTCGTCAAATAAAAAGGATGCACACAGATTTAATTGTAATATTAAAAGAACTCAGAGTAACACGCGTCTATACCCCACTAAGGTCGCAGCACAAAGTAGAGAGAGATGGTTGGCGCATTGCGACAATGCTTACAAGACTAGCAGTGTTGCCAATATAGAACTGGTAACCTTTATGGTACCAACATAACACATAGTACATAAGTATGGTGACATTCAAACAAAATATAATTACAACAAAAACGATTCGTACCAGTGTCTTCCTGGAATTCCGTCCTTAAATGGATTGGGTCTATTCAGTTCTTTAACTAATTTACCAACAGAATGCAGTAATTGCTCTTTTGTGACAGGAAACCCAATCTCTGCCATGTGGTGAATCCATTTGACTATTAATCCTTCTTCCTCTTTCGTGAGAACTGTCGCATGCCCAGATGGATTTGTATGAATATTTTTTAGTTTGTCCAATAACGTTTGGTAGGGCACTTTATATGACTTTGACACCTTGTAAGCCGTCATTTCGCCATTCCTTACTGATACCAAAGCTTGGTCTAAATTTTCGCTACTATACATTTTGTACGGCATTTTGTACGTTGAATGTCCTTGGAAGATAAAAACAACCGATCTTTAAGTAAATTCTTAACAAGCTACCTACCTACTTAATGAACACAGAAATGTACCGATTTCACGTCTATTGCATAAGTGCTCTGTGCCTTACCTACCACTATAGATTTATATGTCACGAACTTGGGGGAAAAGTAACAAAATACCCTTCGTGTTATTGATTTTTAGAAATTCCCGCACTCTAGTTGTAGATAATTTTTATATTATATAAATTAACTATTGACTACCCTGTATATAATAAAAATATACCAAAATAAATGAAATAAATCGAATAACAAACAAAATTATGCTGGTAGAACCTATGTGAATTTACATTAAAAATGTAAATTCAGGTCACTTTCAAACTCGTATTATAAGAATTCTAGTGAACAAAACATATACCGAATTTAGCTCATAAGAAACTTAATTCAATACATTATTTGTTTCTTTCATTACATTTAAATTATCTTAACTATTACATAAATACACAAGCAACAAAAACGTATCTAGAATATCTCTGATTCGGTAGAGACACGAACTAGGGGTCACTCGAAAAATAAAATGATCGCTATTTCGTGAGTCCATTTATTCAAATTTTAAAGGAATTCTATGCTTGCATATAACTTTTTTCTAAGTCAAATCAATTGTTAAGGAACACAAAAAAGCAATATTAAAAGTTTTATTCAAATGGACTTACCTTTGCCTTTCTGTAAGCTTAAGAAGTCCGAGCGCTAACCTTAAGGTAACAAGGAATACAAGCGCGCCGCAAAGATGTTCGTGGTCGACTGAGAATTTCAAGCTTCGCATTGCTTTCAGTTTAGTCGCCAAAATGTTGGTATTTGATTTCTTAGACAGTTTAAATGATGCTTATTTCTTGCGCCAGAAACAAAACTAACGAATTAACGTACTAGCACGAACCCTTTACCTTAATTGAGGAAAAAAACAATTCTTGTGGAATAAGGGTATTCATAAGTTTTTAAACATTCGCAACACTTTACCAAAGACAAGTCATCGAGCTGACAAAGTTTGATGTCTTATTTACATCCGTCTTTTTAATTCAGTATGGCGTGAAGTACAAGGTGCTCATGGTATTGAAAAATTGTATTAGCGGCTGTTGTTACGGAAATTGTTAGTGAGGTAGGTAGACGTTTCTCTTTCATCAGAATGTATTTTATTGGTTGGGTAAACCATAAATTGAAGACGAAGGTAGTGAACACAATATGTGCTGTTACTCCAGAGAAGTTATGTTTCATGTTATTTTATCAAAGAAATAATTAATTGGATAAAATTACACTAACAGTTAAAGTAACCAAGGTAAACAAATTGATTACATAAATACAAAGAAGAAAACAAAAAATATGCGTAGTATAAATATAATACAAGTATAATAAGTATAATATAATATAACATAAGTATAATACAAGTGTACACAGGTGTATATTGGATTGCCTAAATCTGAAAGATGCTTGTTTTTCTTAATAATATTTTAAGCTAGGAATACATATAATAAACGAAAACCATAAACTACTAATCCATAATAATTATAAATACAAAAAGATTCAGGTCTAACTATATTGGTCAAGCTGTTACAGAGTTCTCACTCCCAGGCGCGATCCCACTACTGCTCAACGCGGAGACTTTTGGCTGCTGGGTTTCCCCTCTGGCCCGGTTCGCCTCTCCTTAGCCAACCTGGCTATCCCAGACTCCTCCGGGATACCCATATTGACGCCAAGCTTAGTGCGGACACCTAGTCAACGTCAGAATACTCTGCACCAGGACTCCTGACCTCAAACCATCCACTGAACCCGACCTCCAAGCAGCTGGATTACAGGAGTGCGCCACGCTCCCAGTCGACAATTTTATAAACTAGTGTACTATATAAAGGCAATAATTTTGATTGATGTTTGTAATATAATTTGAATAAATAATAATAACAAATTTATTCATTTTTCAAATAAATTTGATTTACAATTTTTCATTTAATAAAATATTCTTTTTGTAGCATTGTTTTCAGTTTAACATTTTCACATTGGAAAATATAAATATTTGATGAAATGTCGTGGTGATCCATATACCTAAATCATCACTTGCATTACATGAAATAGAAAGCGGTCATAGTACAAAAGAAATAATACTTTTAATAGAAAGCAATTTAAAAAACCAGGCCATTTATGTGCATAATAATATATATGCATAAAAATATATATAACCTCCTAAACACAGGCATCAGCATGCTATTTAATCCTTTATTATCCTTAATTTCATAGGTATTTCCATTTAAAAAATAAGTCTTTCAAAAAATGTTTTTTTAAAACACAGAAATATTTTTAATCGAGAGTTTTATGCAATTTTCTTTCTTTTCAACCAAACGAAGTACACCACTTTTATTTATCCCCATTAGGATATATAAATATTTGTTTTTAATTTGTAACATTATTATATATTAACATTTATATTATCATTAATTGATTAGTTATTCGGATGTTAACGAAATGTATACGCTACAGTAAAAGTACGTAGTTTGGAAAATGTTCACATTTACCGGCATATGTACACATATACCTTCTTGGTTGGTAAATGTAATTTCAACTTACATTTACCAACTATTTCCGGCAAATGTGTACAGATACCTAATGATGTTGGCAAATGTATATATTTAAAAAAAAACACCTACTATTTACTTGTTTGGGCGTGATAAGGTCTCATAAATAATGAATTTCGAATTACAATAAAAAAAATTATTATATAAGCGGCATAGGTGGGCACAGTTAATCCAAAAGGTAACTTCGTTAATAAAGCGTTACAATTTCGAAAATTTAACGCAAGTTAAAGTTAACCGTTAAAAGTTAAGCATCCTTTTGGGATGGGATACATTGGTAAATAAAACAAAAACAATTAGATAGATTCATTGATTTAATTATTACTAGCGACAGTAGCGACCCGCCCTGGTTTCGTACGGGTAGCAGAACATATACGCACCTACTATGGAAGACTAACTAATATGGAAGAAAAAGGCCTTTTCCTCTCAAAGATATCTATTTTGTTGCCACTGGTGTGTGTCTAGTCCCAGGTTTTGCAGCCATATGTGGGTATTGGTCTGACAATTGTTTTGTACACTCTTATTTTTGTGTTTCTGTGCACGTGTTTTGATAGGAAGATATGTGCGAGAGCGAAGTATGCTCCGTTTGCCGCTGTGGTTTACCACTGTGTCGCTCTTATTTCTGCTTCTTCGCTTCCATTGTTTTCTAGGGTCACCCCTAGATAGTGGAAGCTGCTGGCTTGGTCTAAGTTGTCTTGTGTTGTTATCGCCATTGCCGTTGTTCTTGATTGCGTTAGCACTTTAGTCTTTGTTACGTTAATTTTCAGCCATATATGTCCCTGGCTGCTTCCTTCAGGAGGGTGTACGCTTTTTCTTCTGCGGTTTTGGTTCGGCTAATGATGTTGTTTTCATCGGCGTATGCCGCTAGCTGATCAGTTGTGAGTAAGTGAGTAAGTTGTTTCTGTCGTTACCGGATTTTCTGACTATCCGTTCTAGCGCCAGGTTGAAGATCGGGTCGGTGTTAATCCATTTCCCTGCTCAGTCCCTGCGCGCATTGAATTCTTCAGTTAGTTGTCCTTGTATGCGCACTTTTGCCATACACTTTTCCATGGTCATGCGTACAAGTCTTGCCAGTTTCCCTGGTATGACGAGTTCCTTAAGACTCGTGTACAACTTTGTGCGTTTGATCGAATCGTAAGCTTGTTTGAAGTCCACAAATATGTTGTACGCAGCATAGTGCATTTGTTTTACATAGTGCATTTGAACATTTGTTTTACGGCGCATGGTTGGTCAGTTGTGGACCTGCCTGGTCTGAACCCTAGTTGACGCTGCTTTTATTTTTCTTCAAACTGTATATATTTGGATGCATGCGTCCTTTTCACATGTTGATTAAGATTATTGAGACTAGACATGTGAGCCTTTATTGTACAAACTTTAGGCAAACGCAGTTTGCATTCATAAATCAACTTCTTTTCTCCAAGTTTTGATTGGAATATAAAGTAATCATTCAAGTGCGGCCAAGGATTTGAATCAGCTTCACTTTCAGAGCTTTGCGTACTTTGAGTAGAAGTAGTAGTGTTCTTGATGTACACTTGTAAATGTTACACCATCAGTTATTTCCAGCAATAATCAACACAAACGAAAAAGATAAATAAATGAAGATTGATAAAATATAAATGGATCTCATTTTCACGTGCCTCGATGCAAACGCTAAAAAAGTCAGCTTATAATAACTTGTATTCACTCGCATGGAGCAAATAATCAACAGGGTCGCTTTATTTTTCTCGGCTCAGTAGTTTCTCGATTATGAATTTTTCCTTTTTTGAGCGTGGTGCGTAATTCAAACAAAAAATGTCAATAAACAACTAATGTAACAGACTAAAGTTAAAGAAGTTCAATTTAACGGAAGTTAACAAGAGCGTTAACATTTTCTTGAATTAACTTTAAAGTTAATCAGTTAAGCATTTTGTTAACTTAATCACGTTAATTAACGGTTAACGGATTAACGAGTTGATGCCCACCTATGATAAGCGGATAAAATTACAACGAATAGGCTATAACGAATAAGTTTTAACGAACGTATTCATAAATAATATTTTTTTAAATAAATTATATTCAAAATGGATTAATTGTTTTTTATGCCTAACAAAATAATATAAATTATTTCAAATACATTTTAACCTTAATATACAAGTATATTTTATTTCTTCTTCTTCTTTCGAATAGGCCTACTTTGGACTTTGGGCTTTGACCTTTTCCCAGTATAGTCGCATCTTCTGCCGGTGTAACTCTTTTCTCTCTTCTGTCCAGGGGGTACCTTTCCTTCGAGGTTTTTCCTGAAATCCACGGACTTCCTTTAGGGTGCGTCTCACAGACCGTCTGTTTTTGAGATCTGTTATTCCCAGTTCTTTAATATCCTTCTCGGTCTCTGTCAACCAAGCCGTACGAAGCTTCTTGTTTTGCCAGAAGGTGAACAGACGGTTGGTTAGTTGGTTTGGAGGCAATCTTGCAATGTGGCCATAGGAATCTACCCTTTTTTTCCTTGCACAGTCAGAGAGCATCTCAATATGTTCGTAGAGCTCAGAGTTATGCCGTCTTCGGAATTCCCCATCTTCCTTTACCGGGCCTAGAATCTTCCTGAGGATTCTCCTCTCTCTGATTTCCAATTTCTCTATTAGACCTCTTCGGTTCAAGGAAAGACACTCCATGGCATATAGGGCTTCTGGTCGTAAGACTGATGTGTAGTGCTTAAGTTTCAGGTTGCGTGACAGGCATTTCTTATTCTAGGTGTTATTAGTCAGCCGATAGGCTAGTTCTAACTTGCTGACTCTCTTGGATAATGATGCTCTTTCTGATAAGTTCGGTTCAATCCATTCGCCGAGATACTTAAATTTCTCAGTCCTCTTGATGTTTCCCTGTTCTAGTAACATCTCTCTGTTTGCTTCTCTAATGTTGGTGAAGAATTCTGTTTTCTCCAGCGACACTTGAAGACCCAGTTTGGCAGCCTGTTTTCTGAGACAATTTACCTGCATTGTTGCCATCTCAAGAGAATCAGCAAACAGTGCAATGTCATCTGCAAAAGCCAGGCAATCTACAACCAGTCCATCGTTCTTACGTCCCAGGTAGATACCACTCTGAGCACCCAAATTGTTCAGTTCCTTGCGCCATTTTCTCATAACCTTTTCAAGGACACAGTTGAAGAGAAGTGGGGAAAGTCCATCTCCTTGTCTCACTCCAGTTTTTATTTCGAAGCTTTCTGAAATCTCGCCTCTAAATTTAACCTTGGAATGGGTGTTGGTCAAAGTTTCTAGGATTAGTCTGCGGGATTTGTTGTCTAGTGCTAGTTCCTGGAGTACTTTGTTAAGCGTTTCTCTATGGATGGAATCGTAGGCCTTCCTAAAATCAACAAAGGTGACGACCACCTTGCGGTTTCTCATCTTGGAGTATGCAAGTACAGTTTTAAGGTTGAGGATCTGTTCAACACAGGATCGGGTCTTCCTAAAGCCCCCCCTGGTATTCTCCCAGTTGACTATCCAACTGATTTTCTGCTCTTGTTTGTAACGCCTTCGAGAGAATCTTGTATGTTACCGGGACGAGAGAAATTCCACGGTAGTTGTTTAGATCTGTAAAATCTCCCTTTTTGTGAAGCGGATGGATCAAAGCAGATTTCCAATCGGGTGGTAATTTCTCTGTTTCCCAGATGTCCTGGATGATCTCGGTTAGCTTGCGCACGGCATTGTTTCCAGCATCTTTCCACAGTTCAGCAACGATAGAGTCCTCTCCAGCTGCCTTATTATTCTTAAGAAGTTGAATGATCTGGCCAACTTCTTCCAATGAAGGGGAAGTGAGTCCGGGTTTGGTGTGGTTTGTTTATAGTCGAAGTCTTCGCTGGGTGGGTAACAGTTGAGTAGATTTTTAAAGTACTGAGCCAAAAGGTGGCAGTTGTCCTTGTCGTTATAAGCCAGTTTGCCTTGTGAGTCCCTAAAGTGGAGGATTGGCGGAGCGTATTTTCTGAGTACCTGCTTAAAGGTTCCAAAGAAATCTCTGGAATTATTCTTAGCAAAGCTCTCTTCCATTTGGGTTAGTTGGTTTTGTGTTCGTTTGGTTCCTCGAATTATCTTGGCTGTAACCTTTCTTTGTTCCAGAAATTTATGCCAATTTTCCTTGTTTTTTTTAGTATTCCACTTCAGCCAGGCTATCTGTCTTTGGGCTATTGTATATTTTATTTCTATTTATTATTTTTATCTTTTACTTATATACGTTGGGAAATGTGTACTTTTACCGGTAAAAGTAGATATATGAAGCTGATCTCAAATTTAAACTCACATTTACCTATTAAATTGGTAGATGTGTACATATAACTGTAAATATTTACATTTGGCGATTTTGTAATTTTACCGTAACATATACATATATTATAAAAATATAACTTTCGAAGAAAATAAAAAAGTATTTCCACTGAATTGATAAATTCACTATTTTTTAACCACACTTAATATGTAAAAATATTATATAACTTCACAGTTATATAAATTTAAACATTTTACACGACTAGAGTTTCCACTGCTAAAGGTTATTTTCTATGGTGAACACAGGGTTCACTGGCGAATAACAAGTTATATAATATTTTTACAGGAGAATGACGAATTCAAGTACAAGTGGCTTTACGGAAGCGAAGAGAAGATACAGAGAAAGATGCAGACACAAGAAACTGAAGCGAGAGGAAGAAAAGAAGGAAATAAAAGCAATAAGAATAGACAAGGAGCTATGGAACTTTATAAACAGGAAGAGAAAGAAAAAAGAAACAGTGTGCGTAGAGATAGAGATAAAAGAGTGGGAAGAATTCTTCACAAGATTACTAGAGGGGAGAAAGGAAGACGAGGGAGCAGAAACATTAATGGGGAAACCGCGGGCAGCCCCGAAGGGTACAGAAATAACAACAGAAGAGATAGAGAGACAGATAAAGAGGCTGAAAAAGAAAAAAAAAACGGGGAGAGATGGCATACAGAATGAAGCTTATATACATGAGTCGAAGGGAGTGACAGAGAGGTTGGTAGAGGTAATGAATGGGGTGTGGAGAGCGGAGGGATTCCCGGCAGGATGTAAGGAGGGGGTAATATGCCCGATTTTTAATAAGGGTGAGAAAAACAAAGTGGAAAACTGACGGGGAATACCCATGCTTAACACAGGGTATAAGTTGTACGCATCAATCTTGATTGAGAGGCTAAAGAATGAGACAGAGAAAAATAATCCCAGACGGCCAGGAAGGATTCAGAGAAGCGAGAGAAACTATGGACAATGTATACATTCTCGATCATCTAACGAAGAGTCAGCTAAAACAGAAGGAGGAAGGTACGCAATGTTCTTACATTTCAAAGCAGCGTTCGACAGAGTGGATAGTAAGAAAATGTTTGGGTATATGAGAGAAAGCGGAATAGATGGCTAGTTGGTGGGAAGGATGGAAGAGATTTATGCAAGAACAAGAAGCAAAGTGAAAGTTAAAGGGGCGCGAGAATTATCATGTTAGACAAGGCTGTCCTCAGCCCACAACTGTTTACGATATACGTGGCAGATATGGAAGAAACGTTTAAGGGGGCGCAAGCGGGAGGGTGTGTAATAGGTAGAGAGAAAGTAAGAAACTTGGCGTTTGCGGATAATGTGGTAATGGTAGCAAAAAGCAAAGGGGAAATGAAAAAAATGAAGAAAAGGCTAGGTAGGTATGTAAGAAAGAAAGACATAAAGGTGAATGTGGAGAAAACGAAAATGATGGTGTTCAGCAAGAGAAAAAATGAGGAGAGAATGGAAGTGGGAAGGGGGAGCAATTAAAAGAGTAAGTGTGTTTATTTATCTAGGCTATAATCTGAGTGAAAGGGCATCGGATATACCGCATGTGAGAGAGCTAGCCAGGAAAGCGATGAAGCCAAGGAGGCGACTTCAGGAGGAGAATTATGATGTTTGAAAGTTTGATAGAAAGTGTATTAATGTATGGAGCAGAAATATGGAGTTGGAACGAACAGGAGGAGGTGCACGAACGAACAGGAGAGAGAGAGTGCAAGAGAAATATCTGAGATGGGTACTAGGGGTAGACAGAGAGACGTCGAGTTACATAGTGAGGAATATAAGAGAAGCAAACTGATAGTGAAAGCGGGGAAGAAAGGGACTAAATTCGCAGATAGAATGAACGGAAGGGAAGATTACAAGTTATTGACCGAATGCTGGAAAAGTAAAAAAGAGGATACAGAAACGAATGGCAGAGAGGAATATTATCGAAGAAATGGATATGCGAGTAAGGAAGTTAAGAGCGGAAGGCAGGTGGATGAATGTAGAAAGGAGTGATAGAGAGGTTAGAGAGGTACAATATGAAGTATGATAGATGTATGATAGAAGAGATCCCAAAGTACCTGGGAAGAGAGGGTGTGAGAGAAAGGAAGAAACTGGAGACGTTCAGATGTGGAAACGAGGAGAGAGAGAATAGATATTGGATGGAATAAGAAAAAATATTGTGTAGTATGTGCTATAAGGAGAGAGAGAGAGACAGTGGAGCATATCTGCAATGAAGAACTGAATAACTGAATGAAGACGGAAGAGAAATACTGTGCATTAAAGAAGTATAGGAGAGGAGTGAAGGATTGGATAGGGAATTGTAAATAATTTAAATATGATTGTAAGGATAAAGAAATCCTGTAGGGAAAATAAATATTTTACTACTAATATATTTACATATTGTGTTTATATAGTGGTTATATAGTGAAACACAGTGAAATTTTCAATTCAGTGTAAGTATGGATTACCACATAGTAAACGTCGCAAAGGTCGATGAATAGGATCATCAAAGTATTGCATTTCTTTTAGTTTATTGAAAGTAATGAAAATGAACAATTTTAATTTGACATGCTAAGTTATGAAAATAAATAAGTTTATTTTGATATGATTTTGTTGAAACAAAAGAAAGTTCAAGGACAGTATGTCTTTTGTTTCTGTGGTGTCATTTGTCTGTTGTATATAATTATTTGTGTATTGATGCCATTGTTAGTGTTTTGCAATGAGCATAAACCCTGTTGTTAGCACGAATTGTGGCGGCTGTAGAAGACGGCTGCGATCAGCGCGAAACTGCGAGAAACGTTGGTCTCTTGAGTGTGCAACGAGTATGGCGGCGATACGAAGAGACTGGTCTGCTCACTCGAAAACCTGATTAAGGCCTAGGTAAGGTTACAACAACTAGAGATGACCGCTTTCTCGTTTCTAGTGCTTTGAGAAACCGAACGATCACGGCAGTTGCCCTTCGAAATCATCTGCAAGAAGTAAGAAATGTAAACATAAGTGAGGGGGTAGTTAGGAGGCGGCTTCATGCTGTTGGATTCAGTTGAGTCTTCTCAAACTAGAGCTACTGGACCGCCGCTTTCCCGCGAACACCTGATTGAATCTTGCACGAGATCACTTGGCTTGCACAATAGCGGATTGGAGTCGCGTATTGTTTTTCGACAAATCGCGATTCTGTCTTACAGGCTCAGATATTAGACGAGTAAGAGTGTGACTCTACAAGTCGAGATATATGCTCAAGCGTGTATTGCCGAGCGACTTCCATTTGGTGGAGGTATGGGGAGGCATACCTTTTGACGCTCGCACGGAGTTAGTCTTTATCGAGTATAGGACGTTGACTGCGCATAGGTATCTGACAGAGGTTCTAGAAGACCATGTTTTACCGTTCATGGTTATTGGAGACGAAGCAAAACTTATGCATGCTGGTAACGCACGGCCCCACACTGCTAGGATAGTTACTGAGTATCTTGACAAGTGTGAAATCACGCGATTTGTTTGGCTAGCTCGCAGTCTAGATTTAAATCCAATTGAGCAAATTTGGTATGAGATGGGAAAACGTTTACGGATGCATGTGCCGGTCCCCAGAAATCCTTGAGAGCTTCGCGACATGCTGGTGCAAGAATGGGACAATCTTCCGCAGAATGTGATCCAAAAACTAATCCAGAGCATGCCTCGTCGTTTGCAAGATGTCACAGCCAGAGGAGGGAATACTCGCTACTGAAGTCCTTAAACATCCTTTCATTTCAACAAAAGCATATCAAAGTGAACTTGTTCATTTTCATTACATTCAATAAACTTTGAACAACAAAAACTTTTTTTTATTCTAATCATCAGTTGGTTAACTGTTACAACCGAAAAAACACGTAAAAAACTAAAAAACTAAAAATTTAGAAAATAAGAGAATTTAGATTTAAAAAATAGCTTCAAATTACGGAGTGACCCTAATTTTATGCTCGGCAGTGGATTTAAAAGTTTGTACACACGTGTATACTTAATTGCCTAAATATAAAACCTTTTTGTTATTTTAAAAGATAACTTTAAGTATGGAGTAAGTAATAATACACGAAAACCGTAAAGTACTCATCCAAAATGATTATAAATATAAAAAGATTCAGGTCTAGCTATATTGGTATATAATTTATGAAGAAATTGCACTTTTAGTCCATTTTCAGCGGTCATTTTTCATTTCTCGCATATACTTCGAAATTTAACTTGTGGGAGGCCCTGGGCACATTAGGATAATGGCGCCCCTATGACCTTGACAGAGAACTATTTTGTTAGAATAAGCAAAGAAAGTAGTTAAGCAATGTTCAAGATTTTTTTTATTTCTTTATAGTCACATTAAATGAATAGATATAATATAAAATAATCCACAAAAGTAACACTTTTAGAATTCACAAGGTTAGTGCTTAAATCTATGTTGATTGAAGAGGTACCCTTCTAGATTTGAGATGGGCAAAATCGTTAATCATTTCTTCAAAATCTATGATTTTGAGCTTATTATTCCTTGGTTCTTTAAGGCTCCATAATTAGGACAAGATTTTGAAACGCGAATTTTCAAAATTGTTTCATGGTTCCTCAAGGCAACCACAACTAGGACACAATTTTAAAAGGCGAATTTTCAAAATTTTATCTTGATTTCTCAATAAATTAAAGGCTCCATAATTAGAACATGATATTGAGACGCGAATTTTCAAAATTTTGTCCTGATTCCTCAAGACACCATAACTAAGTCGATTTTGAGACGCGATTTTTCAAATTTCAAAATTTAGACATTTGTCTTGGTTCTTCAAGGCACTCTAATTAGGACACGAAAGTTTTTCGCCGTAACTTAAAAAAAAGCACTTAAATTGGTTTGTCTGTCCAAATTTTGGAAAATTCCTAAGAAAATTTGTCTGTCCACAAATTCAAGATCAAATCAAATATTTTGGAAATTCTTGCAATTGTTTGTCTGTCCAAATTTTGGTAACTTCCTATGAAATTTTGTCTGTCAAGTAATGCAAACTATACTTGTGTCCAGGTCCTGCTTGAGGCTGTAGCCAAATAATAATAATAATAATAATTTTTGATCATTCAATTCATCCTCTTTCTCAATTTCAGTGTCTTCTAATGCCATTATTTTATGAAATGCCTTTTCCATAATCTTTTCGTTCGCACTATTGGAGACAAGAGCTACGACATAAATTGTTTCTTTTAAGTGCAGACATTTCCAAAACCCCATATACTCATATTCTCCTAACAATTGGATCATAAGGTTTTTTCTTTAAAGTCTCTTCGTGGCCTTTATAACATCTTGTTCCATTGACTGGACAATACATGTAACATTCGGAATAGACCAGCAGCGACAAACTGACTCATTTTTTATTCTTTTCAATTTGGAGAACGAACGTTGCCCACTGCAGTTAGTTACCATCATGCTTAAAAAAATTCTGAATGCGATTTCTACATTTGTAGACAAATACCATTTTCAAGTATTCTGTTAAATGCATACATTCCATTTCCAACTCTTTCTCGTTAATAGATTTCAGCAAAATCTGGGCAACTTTGTCTCAACTCGTTTAGACATTGATTTTCTCTTTTCCATTCAGATGGGTTGACGGCGCAGAGCCGTCAACAAAAATCTGGCATGAGCTTCTACGTCTTGTTCTTTGAGATAGGTCTTTGTAGACAGATTCATTATCGCTTGATTTTTTCGAATTAAATATGTTTTTCGGTAATAAATATCGGTTATCGTTTGGTGATCTGGCAGAAACTAGGGGGACCCTACGTGCCCCGAGTGACCAATGGGAAAGAGGGCACTGGCTGCGTCTGAAATTTTACCCAAACCTTTACCTACGGAATTTGATTAATTTAAATCGGAAATGTTGTTTAAATCTATAATAAACCCACGCTGGGAACATTAGTTGTTGCATTTATAAATTAAAAATAAATTACCAATAGGTATGTAAACAATAACATAGGTACGTCGCGTTATCATCACTAATCACTCACAATCAGTCCGAAGTATGTGCATGCATAAACTTTGAAAAGTTTAAATAGGTTTTTAAAAAATTAAACAACTTATGTGATTTGTTTCACTTGATCTTTTATTGATTACTAGTTTCACCAACACAGTGGCATCTTCAGATCTAATACAAACATTAAACAAAGTAGGGAAAGATGATGCGTTCTAAAACCACCTCCGCCTCTGACCTTGACCCTGACCCTGGAACTTCCGTTTCGACTTCCGGTTTCGACTTCCGGTTTCGACTTCCGGTTTCCGGTTTCGACTTCCGGTTTTGACTTCCTGTTTCCGGTTTCAACTTCCTGTTTTCGGTTTCGACTTCCGGTCGCCATTTTCGGAACTTCCAGATGCGCGGGAAAATTAAAAAATAGACGCGTGGCGGGGAAATTCAAAATTAGACCCTGTTGAGACAAATGAGGTGTGAAGTTGGTTGCATACATCAACGGGACTAAATACATGAGACTAGACAGACGAGGCTAGAGCCATGGGACTAAATACATGAGACTAGATAGACGGGACTAAATACATGAGACTAGATAGACGGGACTAGATACATGAGACTAGATACATGGGGCTACGTACATGAGACTAGATAGACGGAGCTAAATACATGAGACTAGACAGACGGGGAGATGGATAAGGTTGTAAAATAAAGAAAACTGCACATAAAATTTATGGTTTTATTAAATTCTAATAATAATACATTTAAATTTACATCAATACATTTAAATACAAATAGTGGTCATGCTTTGTATATGTTATGCGTTCGGAAGAAGCAGTTTAAGCAATAATGACTTGCACACATATTACAGCGAAACTTTACACAACTAGTTTTACTTGAGGCCTTTTGTCTTGCAAATATCATTCGGTTTTCTTTATAACAACCAACACACCGTCTTTTAACATCCGCTTTCTCGAGGTAATGTTCACTATATTTAGCATTGGATGAACAAACAGCTGATTGGTTTATTGAATCAGGAACTTGTGCATTCAAACTCTCAACTTTATTCTTTTGACATTTAACATCCGTTTTCTCGAGGGAATGTTCACTATCTTTAGCGTTGGATGAACAAACAGCTGATTGGTTTATTGAATCAGGAATATGTGCATATTTTTCTCTATTATTATCATAGTCACCATTCAAACTCTCAACTTTATTCTTTTGACGTCTAGGAAGCGTCTTATATGATGGTGATAAACTAGTAGATATTCTAAGTGGAGTCCAATAGATGGTTTTATTACGGGCACGCTTCTCACCAAATACAATCCCCATCTTGATAGTAAAACACCAGCGTTAACACTAAATTATAAATGCTATCCAACCCTATTTATATCGTGCAGTATCGTGCATATCGTGCAGTTCTTTGCATCAATGAGGGTGTGAGGTCTATGTGACCCCACGCTAAACAGGGTGTGAGGTCTATGTGACCCGACGCTAAACAGGGTGTGAGGTCTATGTGACCCCACGCTAAGCAGGGTGTGAGGTCTATGTGACCCCACGCTAAACAGGTTGTGAGGTCTATGTGACCCCACGCTAAACAGGGTGTGAGGTCTATGTGACCCCACGCTAAACAGGGTGTGAGGTCTATGTGACCCCACGCTACCCATAACCGATTAGAGCTGCAGAGTATTAAGTGAGAGAGAGAGGGAGAGAGAGAGAGAGAGATGGGAATTAATTTTCACGGAAAACGTATAAAAGCGGTTGTTTCGGACAATTCTACCACTTATGATTCATTTGTTAGGAACAAATTTTGATCATCATCAACAAACCGACAAACAAACAAACAAGCAAACCGACACAAAAAAAAAAAAAAAAACCGAAACAAACAACAAGACGACGGAACAGCTGGGCGGAAGGCTCACGACCGTCAAAAAGCAAAGGACACATGATCAATTCTACCACTCGACATTTACATCGCAAAGAGTTAACACCTCAAAGAGTTAAGTCTCAGCGACCGTCGCAGCTGCAACATGTCAACCTGTACTCCGACAAGCCTCAACGAAGCCGCGCAAAAGTACCTCGACCCAGGCTACCTGGATACCCTGGACGACAGCGTTATAGAGGAAATGATTCTCTACATAATGAAAAGGAAGAAGAACACCGAAATCGCCGCCGAAAAAAACACCGCAACCGTTACAGAAGATTCCACCGAAACCGCCGCCGAATACCCCACTGAAACCGCCGCCGAAGATTACACTGAAACCGCCGCCGAAGATTACACTGAAACCGCCGCCGAAGATTACACCGAAACCGCCGCAGAAGATTCCACCGAAACCACCGCCGAAGATTTCACCGAAACCGCCGCCAAAGATACCACCGAAACCGCCCTAGAAGATTCCACCGAAACCGCCGCCGAAGATTACACCGAAACCGCCGCCAAAGATACCACCGAAACCGCCGCAGAAGATTCCACCGAAACCACCGCCGAAGATTTCACCGAAACCGCCGCCAAAGATACCACCGAAACCGCCCTAGAAGATTCCACCGAAACCGCCGCCGAAGATTACACCGAAACCGCCGCCGAAGATTACACCGAAACCGCCACCGAAGATTACACCGAACCTACTGCGAGCTAGAACTGACGTGAACTGCTACAAGGGAGATGCAAATATAAGATTCAATATTGATCAAATTTACTGGCGAATTCCCCATATCCAACTCAACGACGAAGCTCGATTGAATGTATTGGATACACTCGAAGAAGATAAACCGATATTAATACCGTTTCGTAGGTGGGAGTTGCATGAACTACCTGCTTTAAAAAATACCGACAGAGATATATGGTCTGTAAAAACATCTACAACTCTGGAGAAGCCTCGATACGTTATAATTGCACTGCAAGAGAGGCGAAGAGATGCTCATGTAAAAAACGCGTCCGAATTTGATAATGCATCGCTGCGAAATATGAAAATTGACCTAAACTCGGATTCATATCCATATGAAAGCTTAAATCTTAATATGGATAGTGGTGATTATGCACAACTTTATTACATGTATGTCACTTTCCAAAGCAGTTGCTATGAACGCAGAAATGACCCGATATTAGATATGATTCAATTCAAGGATCATGTTCTTTTTGTGTTTGATGTATCTAAACAAAATGAGAGTATTAAATCATCTGCTGTTGATTTAAAAATTGAATTTGAAGCTACACAAGCATTCAAACCAAACACTCGAGCCTATTGCCTTATTTTATGTGAAGCTGCCGTTTGTCGGGGATAATTCGAAAATTAATTTAAAAATTTAATTAAAATGAACCATTGTATGTATAAATCATATTAGCGACTATTCTATATGTATTGCAAGAAATGTTTATATAAGTATTTAAATGCTTTGATGTAAATTTAAATGTATTATTATTAGAATTTAATAAAACCATAAATTTTATGTGGAGTTTTCTTTATTTTACAACCTTTCATTCTCTTGGAAACTCGCTCACCGCTGATAAGATAACAGGAAGTTGTTATTGCTAGAAAACATCCAGTCGAACCTAATCAACAAGTCAGAGCAGTAATCAAAATTAAAACGTAGATTATTAAGTTAAATTAAACAATCCCTTATATATTTTAGTTCAGTCTTATCTAGTCTCATGTATTTAGCTCCGTCTATCTAGCCCCATGTACCTAGCCCCATGTATCTAGTCTCATGTATCTAGTCCCGTCTATCTAGTCTCATGTATTTAGTCCCGTCTATCTAATCTTATGTATTTAGTCCCATGGCTCTAGCCTCGTCTGTCTAGTCTCATGTATTTAGTCCCGTTGATGTATGCAACCAACTTCACACCTCATTTGTCTCAACAGGGTCTAATTTTGAATTTCCCCGCCTCGCGTCTATATTTTGAATTTTCCCGCGCATCTGGAAGTTCCGAAAATGGTGGCCGGAAGTCGAAACCGGAAACAGGAAGTCGAAACCAGAAACAGGAAGTCAAAACCGGAAGTCGAAACCGGAAACCGGAAGTCGAAACCGGAAGTCGAAACAGAAGTTCCAGGGTCAAGGTCAAGGTCAGAGGCAGAGGTGGTTTTAGAACGCATCATCTTTCCCTACTAAACAATTACATATACTTATATGATTTTAACATGGGCTTCGCCATATTTTCAAGAGTGGTGATTGGTGCAGAAATTCGGTCTGTTCGTTGAGACAGTTACTAGAACTGTTGTTGATGGTTTTTCCGATTTCTAAAGATTCTAGTAGGTCCATTTTTAATCCTTTTTCTATGCGATGTAATATTGTCGGCTGGTTGTTTGCCGAAATTTGGTGTCCTGTTGTTATTAGGTGATTAGCGAAGGTAGATTTGTTATTTTTCAATCGTAGAGATCGTTTGTGTTCATTAAACCGGGTTTCGAAACTTCTTCCGGTTTGTCCTATGTAGGTGCCGCTGCATTCATCGCAATTAAGTTGATATATGCCTGATTTCTTTAACGGATTTATTTTTTTTTAGGGTATTATTATTTCTGTAGGCTACAACGGTGTTTCTTTAATTAGATTTCCTATCTTTGTCGAAATCTGTCCCAGATATGGGATGCATTTGAAAGCTTGTTTTTCTTTATTTTCTGAGCCACCACTAAAAACCGATTTTAAGGATTGCTGTCTTGATTTTTTCTTTAAAATTTGTGTGACGATGTCTTGTTTATAGTTGTTGTTTTTTGCTATTTGTTTTATTGTATTTAATTCGGCGTTGAAGTTATCCTCATTCAGTGGGATAGTGAGTAGCCTATATATCATGGAATGGAACGCCGCGAGTTTGTGTTGTATGGGGTGTGAGGAAGTGTTATGTATTATTGTGTCTGTGTATGTAGGTTTTCGGTATATTTTAAAGGAATGTTTATTATTTTCGCGGCTGATATTTAAATCTAAGAAATTTATTGATTTGTTTTGTTCTAATTCCACTGTAAATTTTATTGAGGTGTGCAGTGTATTCATGTAGTTGAATAGTTTGCTAAGTTGTTTTAAATTTAAATAAAAAACTTACTAGAAACTAAGAACTTAATCCTCACCAAAGCAGATAAAGGTAATACAATAGTAATTCTAGATAAAGAAAGTTATATAGAGAAAGTGGAAACTTTCTTAAATAACGATACTTTTCTAAAATTAAAATCTGATCCTACAAGTAAATACCAAACACAAATTAAACAAGCCGTTAGTCAAACAAAAATATTACTTACTGATTCGCAAAAACGACACTTGACCCACATGAATCCACAACCACCCATACTTTACGGTTTACCGAAATTACATAAAGAAAACATTACAATTAGACCAGTATGCTCATACACTCAGGCCCCGTGTGCAAAACAAGCTAGGAAATTAAATGAGATCTTCTATAAATACACCAAATTTAAACCCAGTAATACTATAAAAAACTCATCAGAACTTTGCAAACAAATTTCCAACTTAGAATTAAATGAGAACGATAAACTATTGTCGTTCGACGTAGTCAACTTATTTCCAAATGTCCCCTCCGAACAATGTCTCCCACTTATAAAATCGATCTTAGTTAAAAACAATATTGACCCCCTCATTTCCAATCAAATTTTGGAATTATTCTCAATTTGTAAATACAAAATTACTTTATGTTTAATAACAACTTTTACAATCAAACAGAAGGTCTAGCTATGGGTTCCCCATTATCCCCATTACTCGCAGACATTTTTATGGACAACCTAGAAAAATCAATTCTAAACAGAAATTTTTCCCCCCAAATCAAATATTGGTACCGGTATGTAGATGACATCCTAGTCTGTTGGTCAGGAACCAACAGACAACTTAGCAAACTATTCAACTTCATGAATACACTGCACACCCTGCTTAAACAATCCTATTGGGAGCGGTAAGTTCAATGGGAAAATTGCATCGGAAATTTCTTATTGAATCCTATTGAAGGTTTATTTTCCTATAGAAATCTCCTGAATCCTATTCAGTTCTCCTATTGAGATACGCTAAATCCTATTCGATTTCCCAATAGGATTTAATACTATTCAATAGGAATATTGTGGTCTGAGAATTTCCTATAGCATAATCCAGAATCCTATTCGATTCTTCAATAGGATTTTAGTAAATTGAATAGGGCTTCTCAGATTATAATTCCCCTATTGAAAAGAGGCAATTCCTTTTAGACGCTCCAATAGGAATTGATACTATTCAATGGGAATATTGCAGTCTCAGAATTTCCTATAGAATAATCCAGACTCCTATTCGATTCTTCAGTAGGATTTTAATAAATTGAATAGGACTTCTCAGATTATAATTCCCCTATTGAAAAGAGGCCATTCCTTTTAGATGCTCCAATAGGAATTGATACTATTCAATGGGAATATTGCAGTCTCAGAATTTCCTATAGAATAATCCAGACTCCTATTCGATTCTTCAGTAGGATTTTAATAAATTGAATAGGACTTCTCAGATTATAAATCCTCTATTGAAAAGAGGCCATTCCTTTTAGATGCTCCAATAGGAATTGATACTATTCAATGGGAATATTGCAGTCTCAGAATTTCCTATAGAATAATCCAGAATCCTATTCGATTCTTCAGTAGGATTTTAATAAATTGAATAGGACTTCTCAGATTATAATTCCTCTATTGAATAAGGTATATAATAAATAAGGTATATAAATAAGGTATATAAGCTGTATGTATTAATTTAGGGAATTTTTAATGATCATAAACTACATGTTTATAAAAACTATTTATTATCAATTTTTCTCTTAATTTGAACTTTTATTCCTGTCCATCAGTGGCTTCGCTTTCACTTTCTGTAATCATTTTAAATCTTTTTTCACTTTGTTTGTCACTGTCACTATCACTATCGTTGATTACTTCATTATTTTTTTCCTCATCCACTTCATCATCATTTTCTTCACGATCTAAATGATCGTGCTCTTCATCATCACTCCTTTCCTTTTCTACGTTGTTATTAACTCTGTCATCATCATTTCTTGTGTGTATATTATGATTTTCTTCATTATCATTGCTTGAAGTAGTTATATCGTCGTAATCTTCATCGTCACTTTTGTCATTTTCTACTTTGTTATTTTCTTTATTATCACTCCTTTTATTGTTTATGTCATCATTTGTTCCATTAACATGTCTTTCATTTTCTTCGTTATTCGTTTCATCAGTTTCATTAGTATCATTTAAGTTTTTTCTTTGTCCTGCCTCTTTTTGTATTTTTTTCAACTTTTCATTCCCATTTCGATTGTTATTTTTTGTATTCCTTGGTTCTGTTCCAGATTCGTCTACAAGTATTCATAATTTGCAAAAATCTTACTCTTTTACGTACATATATAAAAAAATATCGAAAAACTTACCTCTGTAATGACATTGTTTTTTGAGATCATTTATAAGTTGGCCCACATAAAACGTTAATTTCCCAAAATGAGAATCATATAATAGTTCTTTTGCCACTGTATCTCGGTTATTATTTTTCTTCAAATATTTTTTATATAATTCTGTACATTAAAACAATTGTATTAGATTTTACATAATTATACAATATTCAAGCTAAGCTGTAATTATGATCACCTCTTATTATAAATATTTTTTCTGGATCGAGTGGTTTAGGTTTATCTTTTTCTTCGTTATTTTTATTTCTTCTCGAACGATTGCTTGGCTTCCCGGTAACTGTGCTGTGGCGTAGAACGTCCAGTCCAAAAACATATCTAGCGCAGTTCTTCACGAATAATGATGAATCCTTCACAGACATTATGCGCTGTAAAGTTTTATTTTCCATCTACTTGTTGAAGCCAAGATACGTCTAAGAAAAAAACGTGACCAATTGGGAAATTATTCTCATCAGTTCTTCCGAAATTTTTATTTTGAGAAGTATTGTTATTGTGAGCGTCCATTTTTTCTGGCCAAAACAAAAATCATCATTTCAAAATAAGAAGCTAAGACTTGTTTTGCTGTAATATTATTTTTCAAATATTTCTTCAGGAAATAGTTAACGTCATGATAGATCTTCTTGCCGCATTATGGTATACCACGTGTGAACCACAGCCTCGATTTATGAACTTATATTTACAACTATTTATTAGTCAGATTAAAAACATTATGGAGACTGGTATAATTATTGAAACTGAAGATCGTAATTATGTCACCTACTATTGTAAGATTTTCTGTTTTTCTGTGGATTCCGTTGCTCGACCGATCATGCAAAACCGCGTTCAATTCAATGGATTGTATGGATGTAGTTGGTGTTACATTAAAGGCCAAAGTATATCACATTGCGTGAGATATCTCATAACGGATGAAGATTTTCCATTACGTACGCATACAATTTTTAAAAAAAATGTAAAACAACGGAGAAGAGATTTAAAAAATCTACCAAAAACTAAACAAAAATTACAATATAGAGTAAAAGGCGTAAAAAGATCGAGTGTTTTAGCATCACTATCTGGCTTCGATTGTGTATGGGGATATTCTTATGACTACATGAATGGTGTTCTATTACGAGTTACGCGTCAATTATGGGTCAAGTGGAGTACTGATTTTCTCAGTGCTGCTGAGATTAAAAATATAGATGCGCGCTTGCTTCAAATAATGCCACCAAATGAAATTCATCGTAAACCACGTGTTTTTAAAAAGAAAAAAGCATGGAAGGCGACAGAATGGCGTTCTTGGCTATTTTTTTACAGCATTCCTTGTTTAAGTGGAGTGTTAGACGAAAATGTTCTAAAAGCATACAGATTGTTTGTGAAAAGTATGCACACCCTTCTTTTGGAGGAAATAACAGAAAGTCAACTGTGCGAATGTGAAATGAATATTTTAGATTTTGTTGTTAATGGTCAGGAATTATACGGGCCAGAATTTATGACTTTTAATGTTCATTGTTTGCTTCATATAGTGCAAAGTGTGCGGAAAAATGGACCGTTGAGGGCCACGTCAACGTACCCATTTGAAAGTAATATTTACAAGCTAAAACAAGACGTTACAGGACCAAAAAGCATCATGAACCAAATAGCCCGTACATTACGTCGGAATGGGTTCCTCAGCTATTTATCCACAACAAAAGAGAAAAAAACGTGGAACTTTTGTAAAAATATAATTAATAAACGACGGACAATAGCCTTCAATTTTGTTCGTGATAAGAATGACGCAATATTGATAAGTGACAATCAGGTTCAATTACTCAACAATGGTGCCGGAAAATATAATCGATATATTAATAAAGGAATTGTATATCACAGCATGGAATACAATAAACCTAAGAGAACAGATAATACATGCATACATCTGAAAAATGGATGTGTTGCAAGAATCAAACGATTTAGCTTCGATGGAGAAAATGCGATACTGGAAGTAAAAATAGCGGAACTAGAAAATTTTGAAAATTTAGATCAGATTTGCTTGATAACAAAATGGAAAAAGAATTCGGAATATGTTACAATGCAAGATATAAACAATAAAGTAATACTCATAACAATCACAGCGAATGAAAATGTAGGGGACGAAAATGCGTGTAAAATGTATGCATGTCTACAACCTAATAACATAGAATTACAGTGAAAATTTGTACATTTAACAATAAGATTAAAAAAAAAACATAATGTCTAAGTCCTATTAACATCTATTCATTTCCTATTGGATGTTGGTGATAGTAAACCTATTCAATTATGCTAAATCCTATTAAGGATCATTATAAAATAAAAATAATTTCTAAGTCGTATTTCCCTATTGACATCTATTCATCTCCTATTGGACGTTGGAGGAATCAAACCTATTGAATAATGCAAAATCCTATTGAGGTTTATTTAAAAATAAAAATAATTTCTAAGTCGTATTTCCCTATTGACAACTATTCATCTCCTATTGGACATTGGTGAAGCCAAACCTATTGAATAATGCAGAATTCCATTGCGAAATTTAGAAATAAAGATAAATTTTCTAAGTCTCATTATCCTATTGATTCACTTGGTTTCCTATTTAGATCTCTACTTTCATTTCCTATAACAACTCTTCATTTCCTATAGAATCGCTAACTTCCTTTTAGAATCATCATAATCCTATTCAGTTGTGTCAATAGGAAAGCTCTAAATCCTATAGGTTAACGCTCATCATTTTATTTCCTATTCAGATTTGTATAATCTTATTAGGCATTTTCCGTTTGCCAGAAATTTCTTAACTTTTCCTATTCAAATATGATGTTTCCTATTCAAATTCTGAAAAAGCCTATAGGATTTAACTTTTCCCAATAGGAATGTTTAAGCAGGGCACCTCAATAAAATTTACAATGGAATTAGAACAAAACAAATCAATAAATTTCTTAGATTTAAGTATCAGCCGGGAAAATAATAAACATTCCTTTAAAATATACCGAAAACCTACATACACAGACACAATAATACATAACACTTCCTCACACCCCATACAACACAAACTCGCGGCGTTCCATTCCATGATATATAGTAGGGGTGGGCAACCTTTTTAGGTGATGGGCCAGTCAGAGTTCGTACTAGCAAACGCGGGCCAAACATTTTTTTGTCTGCACGCACCTACTATGCAAGCGTGCGCATTCACGTGTTTGAGCGCATTAGTGTTTGCGTCCAGCCTCGACCCTTTACGAGAGTCAGCAATTTTACAAATCCTCAAAAGTCGTTGAAATAATGCAAATGCTGAAAACCTTACATTTTAACTTTTTCGAATAGAGAGAGAATATATATTTATTGTATATTTTATACAAAGGGCTATCGATCAACAAGGTTTAAGAATTTGCCAATTTGTCTCAAGAATCGATACCTAAAAGTTATATTGAGTTCTACTATCTGCGTGCCAATTCTTATGTATTTAAAACAGATTTTAGCGGGCCTCATTAAGCACTTTCTCGAGCCGCAGTTGGCCCGCGGGCCTTAAGTTGCCCATCCCGGATATATAGGCTACTCACTATCCCACTGAATGAGGATAACTTCAACGCCGAATTAAATACAATAAAACAAATAGCAAAAAACAACAACTATAAACAAGACATCGTCACACAAATTTTAAAGAAAAAATCAAGGCAGCAATCCTTAAAATCGGTTTTTAGTGGTGGCTCAGAAAATAAAGAAAAACAAGCTTTTAAATGCATCCCATATCTGGGACAGATTTCGAAAAAGATAGGAAATCTAATTAAAGAAAATAACACCGTTGTAGCCTACAGAAATAACAATACCCTAAAAAATGTATTATGCAACCAAAAATCAAAAATAAATCCGTTAAAGAAATCAGGCATATATCAACTTAATTGCGATTAATGCAGCGGCACCTACATAGGACAAACCGGAAGAAGTTTCGAAACCCGGTTTAATGAACACAAACGATCTCTACGATTGAAAAATAACAAATCTACCTTCGCTAATCACCTAATAACAACAGGACACCAAATTTCCGCAAACAACCAGCCGACAATATTACATCGCATGGAAAAAGGATTAAAAATGGACCTACTAGAATCTTTAGAAATCGGAAAAACCATCAACAACAGTTCTAGTAACTGTCTCAACGAACAGACCGAATTTCTGCACCGATCACCACTCTTGAAAATATGGCAAAGCCCATGTTAAAATCATATAAATATATGTAATTGTTTAATGTTTGTATTAGATCTGAAGATGCAACGGTGTTGGTGAAACTAGTAATCAATAAAAGGTCAACTGAAACAAATCACATAAGTTGTTTCATTTTTTAAAAACCTATTTAAAATGTCGTTTCATATAGTTAAGGCTAAAACAATTAATGATTTGAAAAGTTTATTTTGTTATAAGAGATAATTAATTAGATAAAATTACATTAACAGTTAAAGTAAAGTAAACAATGTATAGTTTATTACATAAATTCAAAGAAGAAAACAAAAAAATATTCGAAAGTATAATAAAAGTGTGCACAGGTGGATAATGAATTGCCTAAATCTGAAATATGCTTGTTTTTCTTAATAATTTTTTTAAGTTAGGGGTACAAATAATAAATGAAAACCGTAATTACTCATCCATAATAACTAGAAATACAAAAAGATTCAGGTCTAACTATATTGGTCAAGCTATTACAGAGTTCTCACTCCTAGGCACGATCCCACTACTGCTCAACGCGGAGACTTTTGGCTGCTGTAGTAGTGAAGTCATTAAACTTCCTTTTGTTTCAACAAAAGCATATCAAAGTGAATTTGTTTATTTTCATTACTTTCAATAAACTTTGAAGAACACAAATTTTTTTTTATTCAAGCAATCAGTTAGTAAACTGTTGAAAAGCACGCCAAGATTTCTAAAATAACTTTAAATTACGGAGTGTTCCTAATTTTATACTCCCCAGTGTTTTTAAATGCTTGTACACATGTGTATACTTGATTGCATAAATATAAAACATTTTTGGTATTTTAAATGATAATTTTAAGTATGGAATAAGTAATAATACATAAAAACCGTAAAGTACTCATCCAAAATAATTATGGAATATAATTTATGAAGCTATATTGAAATATAATTTATGAAGAAATTGCACATTTAGTCCATTTTCAGCGATCATTTCTCGCTTATACTTCGAAAACGCTATTGCTGCGTGCTGCGTGTATTATAATTGTAAATAAACCTTTAAGTGTAAAGTCGTTATTGCTATACAGTTATGGAATTTGATAAATTTATATCGGAAATATTGTTTAAATCTATAATAAACCCATGCCGGGCACATTAGTTGTTGCATGTATAAAGTAAAAATAAATTACCAATAGGTATGTAAACAGTAACATAGATACGTCGCGTTATCGTCTCAGTCCGAAGTAGATGCATGCATAAACTTCGAAAAGTTTACTTTGTTTTAAAAGATAATTAATTAGATAAAATTACATTAACAGTTAAAGTAAAGTAAACATAAATACAAAGAAGAAAACAAAAAAATATTCGAAAGTATAATAAAAGTGTGCACTGGTGTATAATGAATTGCCTAAATCTGAAATATGCTTGTTTTTCTTAATAATTTTTTTAAGTTAGGGGTACAAATAATAAAAGAAAACCGTAAATTACTCATCCATAATAATTATAAATACAAAAAGATTCAGGTCTAACTATATTGGTCAAGCTGTTACAGAGTTCTCACTCCCAGGCGCGATCCCACTACTGCTCAACGCGGAGACTTTTGGCTGCTGGGTTTCCCCTCTGGCCCGGTTCGCCTCTCCTTAGCCAACCTGGCTATCCCAGACTCCTCCGGGATACCCATATTGACGCCAAGCTTAGTGCGGACACCTAGTCAACGTCAGAATACTCTGCACCAGGACTCCTGACCTCAAACCATCCACTGAACCCGACCTCCAAGCAGCTGGATTACAGGAGTGCGCCACGCTCCCAGTCGATAATTATAAAAACTTGTCTGTTATATAAATTTATTGAAGTTAGATTTGAATTTTGAAATATAATTTGATTGAATAATAATAATTTTTTTTTTAATTTAAAAAAAAAAATTACCAACAAATTATTTATCTGTAGCACTGTTTTCACAATGAATAATTTTTATCTGGAAATAACTTGGAAATTGATAAAATGTGTTTATTTTAGCAGGTAGAAAACCTAAAGAGTTCTTCAAGAAAAGGAGACTAGTAAAACGAAAAATATTTTAATAATCAAACACAATATTATTATATATTATTATATTTGTTAGTATTAGGGTTTTTTTGAATTTGAAAAAATGAAATACTTTTCTTTTAAATACAAGTCTTTTCTTCAAATGTTTTATTTTTACATATGCAGGGCCGGTGTGAAGGGTGGGCGAACTATGCGACGGCATAGGGCCCCGCGCCTTCGCGCATTCAGGGAGTTCAATGTCTCGCCGTGAAATAGACTCTTCTTCTTCCTTTGTCTCTACAACCCTTTATGGGTTTTGGCCTCCTCTACTATTTTATGCCATTCTCCACGATTACATGTTTTACTATGTTGTTGTTTCCAATTAGAGACTCTAGTTCGTGATTCATTCTTATCATGTATGTTCCGTCCTGTTCCCTTATCGGACCATATACTTTTCTTAATATTTTTCTTTCAAATGTCTTTAGTTCTTCCTCACTTTTCTTAAGGAGGGTCCATGTTTCACAGCCATAAGTAACAACCGGTTGTATTAGGCACTTAAATATAGTTATTTTGGATTTGTGACTTAGTAGTTTGCTGGTAAGTAGTTTTCTGTTCGCATAGTAGGTTCTATTTCCTTTTAATATTCGTATCTTTATTTCTTCACTCTCGTCGTTGGTTTGATTTAGTTGAGATCCCAAATACGTGAAATTTTTAACTTTTTCAAAGCTGTGGTCGCCTACTATGTATCTATCTTCATTTTGTGGTGCATTTCTGGACATCATCATATATTTTGTTTTTTCTTGATTGACTGTCAGTCCTACTTTCCTTGCCTCTTTTTCGAGGTCCTTAAATGTGTCATTTACTGTATTTGCCATGCGCCCCGTGATTACTATGTCATCTGCATAGGCTCCGATTTGTCTACTTTTTGATGTTAAGTTTCCCGTTATCTTTAGTTTTTCTATAGCCGCATGTAATGTTAGGTTGAAAAGTAGAGCGGATAGCGCGTCACCTTGTCTGACTCCAGACGTAATGGCGAATTTTTCGGTTTTATCGTTTTGTATTACTACTGCCGCTGACGTTCTTTCTAATGTTAGTTTAATTAGATTGACAATCTTTTTTGGTATGCCCATATGTATTAAGTTCAGGTATAACTTATTTCTATTGACTGAATCGAAGGCTTGTTGAAAATCAATGAAAAGGCAGTGTATGTCAAAATTGTGTTCGTATCCCTTTTCTAGCAGCAGTCGCATTTAGTGTATTTGATCTGTTGTTGATCGGTTAGGTCGAAATCCACATTGATAGTCATCTAGTATATCTTCTGCATATACGTTCAACCTTTTGTGAATGAGGCATGAAATGATTTTATATGTTACATTTAATAATGTAATTCCTCTGTAATTTTTACAATCTCTTTTGCTTCCTTTCTTGTGAATAGGATGTATAAGCCCTAAATTCCACCTTCTGGCATTGTTTCTTCCTCCCAGATTCGTTTGGTTAATTGGTGGATACGGGCCCACAGTTCTGGGCCTCCTGCCTTTAGTAGCTCTGCTGTAATGTTATCGCTACCAGGCGCCTTGTTATTCTTAAAGGCAATTATGATCTCAGTTGTTTCTTCCAGTGTCGGTGTTTCAACTTTTGGTTCAGCTGTTTTGTACTGAGTTAGTTCTTCTTCTGAGTTTGTTTCATTTTTATTATTAAGCAGGTCGCAGAAATATTCCTGCCATCGTTTCAGGACGTCTGATTTCTCTGTTAGGATCGTTGCATTTTTGTCGTCGCACAACATTTCTTTCGCTTTGTACTCTGAAGAATGTAGTTTTATTTCTCGGTAGAACTTTTTGTAATTTTTTCTGTTATTGCTCTCGTCTATTTCTTCTATTTCCTTGTTATAGTATTCTCTTTTCTTTCTTCGACACGTTCGGTATGCTTCTGTTCTTTTTCTTTCATAGTCTTTCCTTTGGCTTCTCGATTCACGCTGGAGGCACTTGTTTCTTGCTTCATCTTTTATGTCTATCTTTTTCCTGCACTCCTCGTCAAACCATTCTTCGTTTCGTATTTTTTGCTTTTGTCCTATCTTTTCAGCTCCTCTTAGAATACTATCTCTGATGTGTCTCCATTCATTCTCCACATCGTCTTCGCTTGGGTTTTTACGTAGGTGTTCCAGTATTGTTTCTTGATATTCTCTTTTTCCCTTTTCACTTTTCAGTTTTTCCACATTCCACTTCTTTGGTTTATCTCCTCCGCGTTTTTGTATGTTGCTTATTCTCTGTCTTACAGTTGCTATTACCAAGAAGTGGTCGGAATCGCAGTTAATTCCTCTGAACGAGCGTACATCTCTTATATTTGATGTCTATCTTCTTGATACTGCGACATGATCGATTTGGTTACATTTTCTCGTGCCCGGAATTTTCCATGTTCCTTTATGTATGCGCTTGTGCGGAAAGAGTGTACTACTTAATATCAAATTTTGCATTTCTGCTAGGTGGCATAATCTCTCTCCGTTTGGGCTTGTTTCTGCGTGCAAGCTGTGTCGTCCAGCAACACTCCTGTACCTCTGTTCTTGTCCTATCTTTGCATTAAAATCTCCCATCAATATCAAGATGTCGTGATTGGGTACTTTGTCGCATTCTTGTTGGATCATGTCATAGAATTGGTCGATTATCATTTCGTCTGTTTCTTCCGTTGGAGCGTATGCGTTTAGAATGGTTATATTTGTAAATTTTCCTTTTAAGCGGATCTTGCACATTCGTTCGTTGATTGGTTCGAAGTGCATAAGCGTACTTCTCGCTTTCTTGTTTAGTACGAATCCAGTTCCATATGATCCTTGTTTTTCACTCCCGCTATAGTATAGTGAGTATTCTCTTTTTCGTACTTCGCCCTGTCCTTTCCATCTGATTTCTTGCAGGGCTGTTACATCTATATTTTGCTTTATAAGTTTTTCGGCAATCTCCTGCATTTTTCCAGGTCTTAGCATGGTTCGTACATTCCATGTGCTTATTTTCATTTCCAATCTCTTGTCCTTTTTTCGTTGCGTGGTTCGTTGTCGTGGTTCCAGTCCGGTTTTATTTCGTGGAGTTTTCGTAACAAGTTTGTTTTTCCGGTGACGGGGAGTTAACCCGTCGCCCAACCCCCATTTCGGAGGGCCATTTCGCCTGCTCTCGTTTGCCCTCATTTCCGCCCTTGTCCATACGGGTTTTCACCGCATCTCAAAGGGTGTCCATGAGGTTACCAGGGATCACCAAGCGTGGAGGTGAGAGTCAGACTTGGGTAGGAGTGGCTATGCAACTAGTTCATTCCCAATGACTGTTGTGCGGTACGCATGCACTATCCCCTTTGATACCCCGTGAAATAGACTGCGGAAGAAAATATATTAGTGGGGTGTGAAAATCGTAAAAGAAAACGTGATAAAGAAGCGGCAAAAGAACATCAAAAAGATTCTTTAAATACATTTATAAAGAAATCTTCAATTATTTCACCCATTTCCATGAGAAATCCTGTTGATGTTGATAACAAGAATTCCACAACACAAAACAAAGAAGTATCTGTTGAAATAATTAGAGAACAGAAAGAACCTGACACATCATCTCATGAATGCTAAGCAATCACATTTGGAAAATTTTTAAAAGATCATTTAATGCGATGTTCCGAGAGAAACCTTACGGGTAAAAAACAAAATTGCTACTTAACTCATATGATTCAAAATTAATTGATTGTTGATATGAGAAGACAAATTAAAAATTATATTGTAAATATGATATTAACAATAAGAGCCAAATATTTTTCTATTATACTTGATTGTTCTCCCGATGGCAGTCATCAAGAACAAATATCGGTTATTTTTATATTCTTGCATGAATTTGAACATTTTTTAACATTCTTAACAACTAACAATACAACTGGCATATACGAAAAAATTAAATTACTATCAGACACATTAAATTATCAGACTGTTGAGGGCAAGGTTATACATTTTAAATAAAAATGAAAAGGCATTTTATACCCCTTGCGCTTGCCATAATTTGAATTTAATATTGGACTTTGGAAAGTCGTCACTTATGGGAATCCATTTATTTAACGTTATGCGAACTATATCCTCAGCGACACGCTGGGATATACTGAAGCAATTTGTTAAACAGTTGTCCCCTAAGCCAATGTGTGATACAAAATGGGAATGTAGATTAGAATCTTCTGATTTTCCTGATCTGATCTTTACGTTTCCAAGTACAATAATTTCTAAATGCCGTAAAAGAGTTACCTAAAATTGTATCAGATAAGAATATTAAATTTGAAATCAATTCTATTTATTCACAGATTGATTCATTTGAATTTATACTGACAATGAGCCTAGTAATTTGTTATGAACTTTTGTACAAAGTAAACATCGTAATTAAAACATTACAAGATAATAAAATAGCTATAGATCTAGCAACAAAACATATAAAAGTAGTATTGTATTTTTTTCAAACATTCAGACTTTCAGGATTTGAAACATCTTTTCAAACAGCTAAAGAATTATGTGGACAATCGGAGATCGAAATCAAATGTAAAAATATAGATACCCATCGTAAGCGACGTACTTTTGATTATGAAACTGCTGACAAATCAGACGTGAGTGACAAGAAAGAAAATTTTAAAATACTTTTCTTTTACGTTATTATTGATACCGCTTCACAATCCATTAAAAACGCTTCGAATTATATGAAGAACTCGAAAAATCATTTGGTTTTTCTTTATAACACAAAATATTTACCTGAAATGAACAATTACAGAGTTGCTGCAAATCAGTTTATTAAAAAGTAAATTCAAATGATTGATGAAACAGATCTCCATAACGAATTGTTTATATATTGTCCCTGAGGAATATATAGGAATACATAATAGCAAATAAATTAATGAATATTTACCCAAATGCAACAATTACGTATACAATTTTATTAACTCTGTTACGTTTCTTGCTTACGTTTGTTACATTTTGTTGCTACATATGTTTTGTTGCGCTTTCATCAACACAGAGATCATTTTCAAAATTGAAACTGATAAAGAATTACTTGCGGAGTCTCAAGATCGCCTGTTGTCGTTGGCTATTATTTCCATGGAACTTGAAATTGCTAAGAAACTAGATTATGAAGATGTTATAAATAACTTTATTAATAAGCGATGTAGATTAAATCTTATTTAAATGTTACTATTCCGCAATTTATTTGTTTTAAAATTTGTAACATTGGAATATAAACTATTTCTATAATGAACTGATTTATTGATTAAAGCATTAAAAAAATTATTTTTTTAAGCAACTTTCATATGAGAATAGGCCCGTGCAAAATAATGAAAAGTATTTTGCACAGGGCCCCGTAAAATATAGCTCTGGCCATGAACATAAAAACTAAATAGTTAAAAACTAAAAAAAACAAACTAAATAGTTAAAATGTTAATTATTATGTTTAATCATCTGAATAACTAATTTTACAAAGTGAAAACAAAGATTATATATCCTAATGGGCATATAACTTATAACAAACAGCTGATGTATTATATTTGTAATTTATTTTGGAAATTTTAGTAAAAAAATGTTCCAAGACAAATAATAGTATATTACGCGACAGGAGTTGTAAGTAGGGTTGCCACCTCAGACCTGGCTCTCGCCCGGAGACGATAACTAAAAAAAACCACACGCTTAAATATTTAATTTTTTGTATTTATATAAATTAACAAATTCAAAATTTGCATACCTTTAAATTACATACAATTTTTAATTATCACAGAGTAGTTACTTACTATGCACATAACTAAAAAAACAAACTTAATATTTTACGTATACAAGTAGAACAGGCAAAGAAGAAAAATATGCAATATGCAAAATAGTATATAATAAATTATTTGTTTATTTATCCATGTATATTTCTTGTTTCCTAATCGCTGCCTTTACAAGATCAGCATTTTCAGATGTTTTTATGAATTCAAAAAATTGTCGATAACTCATGTCAAAATTAAGTTTTATGCATAATTCTGCCTTTACCAACTCAAGCCGCATCGTGTTACGGTTGTCTGTCCAAGTATTTCCTATAATCGAAAAAAATCGTTCCACACATGCATTACTTATAGGTATCGATAGAATCTTACCAGCAAGTTTTGGTAGTTCCGTGAAAACACCAGAGGAAAATATTTGTATCAATTTTTTGGCAAATAAGTTGGCAAATCGAGCGATTTGTTGGAATGAATGATATTTTTAAGAAGGCAGATATCGTATAATTTATCGGCATCTAATTCTACATATACTTACTTTGCAGCATCTAAAAAATCTTGGTATCTGAAATTTTCGTTCTTAAGATTAATTACTGAAAAATATTTGAATGGGCTGTTTTCAAAATTATAAAATTTTCGGCTAAAGATAAATTATCTTTTTCATCTCGAATCTCATCTTCACTATCCTTCACGAATATCCAAATGATTTTGTGCGTATCTTCTTCACCCAGTTGTACAAAATAAAGTTTTATCGTTGACCAGGCATTTACAATATTTTCTAAAGCTCTATGTAGAGATAGCCATCTCGTTATCACGTGAAGAATAATATTGTCATATTCTAATTCCAAAAAATCAAAGCAATATTTTAGTTCCTTAATTCATTATGGATTACATGGCAGTTACAATTACTTTTCAAAATTTGCGGATTAAGTTCCTATCCTATCCTTTTTGATGTAGCCAGTAATGCGCCAATTTGTAGACGTTGGGTCGTTGGACAGCCGACCGCGTTAGATATTCGGTACACGGTACATGAGATACACGCAGTGGTGTGCTGAAGCGGGCTCGCGTGGGCTCGTGCGAGCCCATTGTTAAATTTTTTATAAATTAACGAGCGCATTGTTAATTTTTTTTATAAATTTATAAATTATATAATTTATAAATTACATTTGTTGAAAATTAGCTTTTCACAGTTTCCACTATGACAATATGTAAGGACAGTGCGTTTGAAAAAGAACTCCCTAGTTTTATTGTGTCATAGAAACTGTTCAAAGTGATACACACTATTCTAGTTTGTGATGTTTGATTCATCAACTGTCAAAAAGTTTTGCTAAAAGTTTTGCTAAAAGTTTTGCAGCTGGAACGTCTGCTTGACCTTGAGACGGTGCCATGGCTCAGTTCGCTTAATTCAGTTCAAAGAGGATAGGCTAGAATAACCTAATCTAAGCTAACATATCCTCTTTGATTCAGTTGAGGCGTGTAGTGCAGGACAATTGCTACTCCGCAACAAAACTTGAAAGTATTATCTTTTGTTGTATGTACTCGTTTATGTAGTTTTTCATTATATTTCAACATTAAATTTATATTTAAAACTAGGGAGTTCTTCAAAAATACTTTACATACATTGTATAATAAAAACATGGCTTTGTTATCATTTTTATTTAAGAATTAATATTTTGTGTTTATACTTTAACATAAACTAACAATAATTTACCATACTTTCTCATAAAAAAAGTAATAGATCTTGCTTCACGCCAAGGTGGACGTGGACAAGATACATGTAAATAAGAGCAGAATGACCCTTATTGCTCTTGTCAAGGCGTCTAGCCAATGTGTGTCAGGAGTCAGGAAATGCCAGGCCCTGGAATTAAAAAAAAACGCTTCTCTCAAACAGGTCGCCGTCATCGAGCAGTGAGCTCATTGTTAACAGTTTCCCAGCACACCACTGGATACTCGAGACAGTGCATATAATTTTATGCATATTCAATTTTACTTATGCCGCCCGGAGAAATAATAATAAAACCCGGAGCACTGAAACACTGACCCGGAGTCTCCGGGCCAAACGCGGAGAGGTGGCAACCCTAGTTGTAAGAAGCTTATTAGGGGTCGTCTATTAATCACTTGATATTTTTTAGCAACCCGGAGAGTTCTGAACAAATAACCAATACAATTTCTTTGTCAAACCAATATTAAAGAAGTTATAAGCAAAAACGAGGCGCTAAATTTTTGAAAATTACAGAATTAAAAAAAAAATAATCCATGAGTTCTGTTAAGAGTTCTGAGTAGCCCCTCAAGAGTTCTGAATAAATCTCTTATATAAGTACAACGTCCGACCAATAATAAAGAAGTTATAAGCTAAAAATGCGGCGCTAAGTTTTTTGAACATTACAAAATTGAAAAAAAAAATTTTTTTTCATGACTTTTGATAAGGGTTCTGAGTAGCCCTTGTAGAGTTCTGAGAACTTGGTCGTACGTGGTAATTATACAAGAGATTTATTTAGAACTCTCAAGGAAAACCAGAACTATTAAGGGGGAAAACCACATGAGGCTGTTTGATACTGATTTTTTAGAATTTTTTTTGGGTGGGAAAAAATAACTAGAATTTAATCAAATTTTGACATAATTTAATTTTTCGAACAATTTTTGTGAATTTTTTTGAATAATTTCAGCCAAAAATAACAAAGTTACGGTGTGATGTTCGCCGAAGGCTGTAAGTATAGTTTTCCAATTGCGTACAGTGTAGCCATTCCGATTTTACTCATTAATAACTTATTTTCTAAGAATATGAACCTCAATGCAGGCGAAAAAAATGAAAAATTTTGCAGGTGTTGGAACAATTTTTCTTCGATTTTCACGATTTTTTCTCTAATTATGCAAGGAAAAATACCCTTAAAATCATGATATCATCTCACAAGTTGGTTCATATAATTCGAAATTTTATAAAGAATCATACTATCAATATTCATAATGATCGGTTCTAAACTTTTTGAGTTAGATTGCACTCAAATGTGAAAAGTCATTTCGAGATAAACGAGATAAATGCTACGCTCGAGCCTGTAGCCTGTACCCGATGTGCACTCGGTTCTATGCTCATAAAATTTAAACGAATGCGAATTTCTATTTGAAATTTTGACAGCTTTCTTGGATAGTGAAGCTAGCGATTTATGCAATAAACAGAAAATCTGTTTTTTGAACCTACTAATGTGGTTTCCACCATTAACAGAAGTCATGAATTTTTTTTTTTAATTCTGTAATTTTAAAAAAATTTGCGCCTCGTTTTTGCTTATAACTTCTTTAGTATTGGTTTGACAAAAAATTGTATAAGTTATTTGTTCAGAACTCTCCGGGGGCTAATCAGAACTCATATCAAAACTCATGAATTTTTTTTTTTTTGGAATTCTGTAATTTTTAAAAATTTTGCGCCGCGTTTTTTATAACTTCTGTAATATTGATTTGACAAAGAAATTGTATTGGTTATTTGTTCAGAACTCTCCGGGGGATACTCATAACTCTTAACAAAACTCATGAAAAAAAATATTTTTTTCAATTTTTTAATGTTCAAAAAACTTAGCGCCTCGTTTTTGCTAATAACTTCTGCAATATTGGTTTGACAAAGAAATTGTATTGGTTATTTGTTCAGAACTCGCCAGGGACTACTCAGAACTCTTATAAGAACTCTTGTTTTTTTTTTATCTTCGTCGAAAGTTTTTTATAAATAAATTTGATTTTACAAAAAATTCCAATAAGAATTTTTTTTGTAAATCTGCCTTGTACAATCGGAAACCGTTATCAGATTTTTTTTTTAATTTTTCAAAAATCACAAAATTTTGCAAAAAAAAGTGGAACTATATGCATTATCGATTGAGAACTCTAGAAGAACTCTATATAAAGAACTGAAATATTACATCAGAACTCTTTTTCCCGAAAAAGAGGGGGCTGCGTGAAGTTTCCCCCCAAATTGTTTTTCTCGATTTTTGCCCGAAATTCCCCGGAACTATTGCAATTTCCAAGCAAGAATTCTAATTATTCGAAATCTTGCCAGAACTTCGGGTGCCAACTTCACACGAATTTAGATATTCAACATGACTCGCTAAAAAAAGATCGAATTCAGCCAATAGTTCCAAAATCATACAATAATTTCCTATATTCGGATCACGTAATTTCATTTTTCCCTGTATAGCACACAACCGAAGAAAAATGAATACATATAAGAAATTGCAAAATGACTCAATCAACAGAGGCGGCTTTTCTTTTCGGAGGCATTTTCGTTTGTATCGCCGCTCCATATGTCTCACAGACTCAATGCCACTACGCGGCGCATGCCCCTAACAGTTCGGCCCCGTCGATCCTGCTTCGAACCAACCACTACTACGCAAATTGTAGAAAAAAATAATTTAACAATAGGTGTTGAAACATATTACATGTTGATTGTTTGTGTGGACCTAATAAACATTTACATTAAGGTATATAAAAATGAATATTTTTAATTTCTGTACGACAAAAAAATGTTAGCCCCAAATTTGCCGCCCTAGGCCTCAGCCTACTCAGCCTGCTGGTAAATCCAGCACTGTCACCAAGTTTAGACATTGTTTTGAGGCAAAACATACGCGGCAACGATTTACGCACGTATTTGGCGTCAAAATCACAGACTTCTACTGGGACAGGCAGCGAGTCGCGCGACAATAATTTTAAGCCAATTCATAATTCTATTCAATAATTTAGTTAATCTAAATAGCTTAAAAAGGCTATTAAAACAAAGAATATGTCTGTGAAAATAAATGATTTTTAGCTAAAATACTATTAAAATCTTTTTTACTATACAACAAAAAGCTTGTTTGAAATTCGCCGCTTTTTCGTGGAAATTTTCGTTTGATATTCGTTCGAAAAGTCAATATTTGTCCCACCTCCGACGTGGCTGGCGAGTCAGTAAGCTCAGTCTAAAGCGACAATTGAAATGACGCATTAGCACTTGCTCTTATACTTTATTTCTGTTGGCTAACTGGAAGAATCGAGTATGTAAGTCGTGGCAGACACCAACGTAAAGCACACAGTGTTCCACGGATTCACTGATTTAATTTAGGTTAAAATATAGGTGTAAATAAATCCAGACCACATATCCCGCAGCACCACGACCTCTCGATTCAAAATAAGAAATGTATTTAAAATAATTTAGACCAGCGGTTATCAAACTTCGGCCAGCGGGTCGAATCCAGACCTCTAAAGATTTTAATCCGGCCTTTATATCTCATAATAAATTTCAATATAAACAATATTTCCACATGCAATGTCGTCAGACACCCCAATCCGGCCGACACAATTTGTAATGTTCACGACACAATTTCTTCTTCGTGGCGCTACGGTCCCATTTGGACCTGGGTCTCCCGTATTTTCTGCCTCCAGTCGTCTCGTTGCCTTGCAGTTGTTTTTCAACTACGAATTTTAAATATTTGTTTGGCGTCCTCTTCAATGTTATTTATCCATCTCTGTCTTGGTCGTCCTGTTCCCCTTGCACCCTCCAACCGCCCATTATATTCATTCTTTGGTATTCGGTCGTCACCCATTCTCTCCAAGTGTCTCGCCCATTTTAATCTTTGTAATTTTATAAAATCGACAATATCTGGCTAGTTATATTTCTGTTTTAATTAGAAATTATGTCGGATTCTCCATTCCCCATTCTCTACTACCGGTCCATATATTTTCCTTAGGATTCGTCGTTCCTATCTTGCTAAGATTTCCTCTGAATACTTGGTAGACACAATTTGAAGTGAACATTTTATTGGATTGCGAGCAAGTCCGAGTTATGTTCCCACGATATTCCCTAAAATATATCGAAAGAAGAAAGTTAGTGATTGACAAGTCCTAGCTAGATATACACGCGTGATAAAACGATGAACTACAGAAGTCTTAGATAACACATTAAATCAAGTAATAATTGAAGAAGGAAATGAATTTATATGTAATAGATTAATTTACAGTGATCACTGGTGACTGTGAAAGTGGATACAACAACAACTTCAAGAATTATATCGAGAAATAATTTAAGAAAGATGAAAGTTGTTGAACTGACGAAAAATCGTATGAGGATCAATCAACCGAAATAAAAGGCATTTCTAATAATAATAATAATAATAAAACTTTATTCAGTTTGCTGCTTACAATTATATAGAAATTATAAAAAATAATATACATATATAATTTGCAGATGTGATTGTCAACATTCGAAAAAAAGAAAATTGTAAAATAAATTGCTAAAAAAACAAATACACAAGCAATATATAAAAAAGACAATAAATACAAAACAATTACATACATCTGAATACATTCAAAATTTTAAATCTCAACATATCTACTTGTAGGAATTTTTCACTCTTTGAATGATATCGTTTAATCAATTTGGTTTTCTAAGTATTCATCAATTCCATAAAATGTACCAGCTATTAATTTTTCTTTTATTGATTTTTTAAACTTATTGTATGATTGAGTGCTTATTTCTGACGATATATTATTGAATAATTTAACCCCAATACAGAAAAAAGAATTTGCATATAAGGTAGTGTGATGTTTTTCAGTTTGTAATAATTTGCCTTTCCTTGTGTTGTATGTGTGCATGTTAGAGGATATAGAGTAATTCTGAGTATTTTTTTTGATATAACACAGACATTTATAAATGAAAATAGAAGGTACGGTTAACAATTTGTTGTTCCTAAAACAATTTCTGCAGCTCTGTCGACGCTTTAAATTAAATATTAGTCTTAAAATTCTTTTCTGCATAACGAAACATTTGTGGCTATGTCTTGAATTACCCCACAATAAAATATTAAAAGATATATGTGAATAGACAATAGCATAGTACAGGCTTAACAAGGTACTTGTATGCATAGACTTTTTCAATTGAGATATTGCAAAATAAGCTCTTGCTAATTTTTTGCAAACCAACTCTGTGTGGTTCGACCACGTAAGTTTCGAATCAACTAATACCCCAAGAAATCTTGCAGAGTTGGATATTTTATAGCGTTGGTTGTCAACAATCTGAAAATAGGTTGGTAAAGTTCTTCTTTTGCCCATGTATAAACACAGAGTTTTTTCACTATACAAGATTAGTTTGTTTTTTGTACACCAATTATTAAATTGTACGATTGTTTCCACTACCTTTGCATGTAATTCTTCCAAACTATTTGCACATACCACAATTGAGGTGTCATCCGCAAACAAGGTGGTTTTGGCGTCTATGTGCCCTGGAAGATCATTTATAAATAAAAGTAACAGAAGAGGGCCAAGAACAGATCCCTGTGGTATACCTATTGTTACGCTCTTTTTATTCGAAAGTGTGGTTAATTTTGACAATTAAATGTCGGTCGCTTAGAAAGGATCCTAAAAGATCCAAAAAAATTCCACGAAATCCATAGAATTCTAATTTTTCCATTAGATAGCCTATATTAACGGTATCGAATGCTTTAGACAAATAAAAAAAAAACAGTCCCATGACGTGTTCTCCTTTATCCAGTTTCTCTGATGTATATTTCGCAAAGCTGGCGGAAGCAGTTTCCACCGATCTTTTTGATCTAAAACCATGTTGACATTCAGATAATAAGTCATTTTTAAGGAGATATGCCATCATTCTACTGTATATTAATCGCTCAAATATCTTTGAGAAAATAGATACTAAAGATATAGGTCTATCAAAGTTGTCCAAAATCTGAGGGTCAGATTTTTTATGTAGTGGCACTACCAATGCCACTTTTAAAGCCGATGGATATACTCCTTCTTCAATGGCTTTATTGAATAGCTGCGTTAGTGGAAGAGCCAAAGTTTTAATATTGTGTTTCAAAATTTTGATTGAAATGCCATCGGTACCTGTGGAGTTTTTTGAGGCTATACTGGAGACAGCGTGTTGTAGATCAGTATTATCGATAGGTGACATGTAGAAAGAATATGCATGTCTAGTTTTTGGCAGAGTACATTGAAGCAAAGAGGGTGATGTTTTTAAAGCAATGGTCAAAAAATAGTTAGCAAATTCATTAGCAACCTGACTTGAATTTGAAATCAATATTCCATTTGCTTTTAAAGAAATATGGTTAGGTTTTTTATAATTATTCATAGAGTTGTTAATTATTCTCCATGCTTCTCTACTTTTATTACTAGCATTATTAATGCGATTAGTGTAATACATTCTTTTAGCTTTCGATATATTAATAGAATGTTGCTTTTTCATAGTTTTATATGTGTTGTAGAGATGTGAACTTCCTGCCTTGCATAATGTACAATACATATTCCGTAATGACTTACCTTCATTTATGATGGCATTCGATATCCAAGTGTTGATAGGTTTGGAAACTATTTTCCTGAGTTCTAAAGGAAGAAATCGGTCCAAACTATTTGTTAAGATATTAAGGAATTCTTTAAAGCCTAGCTCCACATGGCTCGCAGATATAAATGAAAAGTCTGTTTTTAAGAGATAGTGATGCAATTTTAGGATGTTGTCTTCAGAGTATGTCCTACTTAGTTTATACATCATCCTATTGTTTTTTGATTTGGAATATGATGAATCTAGATGGAATATTTGACTTAGATGGTCTGCTAGAATTGGTTCCACCAAACTGCTCTTAAATGCATTTCTGTCTAAGTTCGTGACCAAGTAATCGATGGCTGTTTTAGAATGTGTCCCATCTGGTCTTCTACCTATTCTTGTTGGTCCCATGTTAATAGTGGATAGATTGAATTGAAGAAAAGTATTAAGCAACATACTTCTTTCTTTGGAGTCTTTTAAATTGTCTATGTTAAGATCACCGCACAATAATACTGGGTTTTGAGATTTAAGAACTTCAACTAACATGTCATTTAGCCCATCGAAGAACGAATTTAAATTTCCTAAAGTAGATCTATAAATACATATCAATGCAATACAAAAATTTTCAAATAACAGGTTGGTACCACAAACTTCAAAATCAACTTCCTTAGAAAAGTTTTCAAGATTTAGTTTAGAAGTATGTATATCGTCACGTACAAATATGGCCACGCCACCATGCTTGTATGTACCTCTACAATAATTCGAAACTACAGTGAAGTTGTTAATAGAAACAATGTCTAGCTCAGGTTGGGTGCACCAATGTTCACCAATACACAATATTTTAATATTTTGACTTTTAATGAACAGTTCAACTAGTTCCAGCTTATTTTTTACAGACTGAACATTCACATGTGCTATATTAAAACACTTCGTTTGTTTCGGATATTTTTCGGTTGATGTTGTTATGTTTTCACTGTTATTCTTTCGAGTCTTAACAAAAAACGGTTTACGCAGGCGTTTCTCGGCCAAGTTTCTGGTTTCGATATATTTTCCAGATCCTCAACGGGCACCGAAACTTTGAATGATGAGTACTCATCTGGATGTTTGGACTGAATTTTCGTACATATAACCTGATTGAATTTTTTATTCTTTAGATATTGCTGTAAATCATCTGCTGAAAGTTTTGGATCAAGTTTAAATGCATGAACATGTGCGTAACGTGTGGCAGCTTTTATTTGATTAGATTCGTCATTAGTACCAAGGATAATATTTGATTTCCTAGTTTTTCTTGATTTTCGCCTTTGGGTTTCCCATTTTTCGTTATTTACACTTTCAGTATGTTGGACGACTATTTTGTGAATCGGTTTGATCATCAATCATCGTCAATCATCATCATCAATAAGAAATGATTAAGAACTCCTAGATCTTGTTGGCGTGTTATTTAGTAATTTTGATTGTTTTTATTAACAAGATTAACTATGAAAAAATGTACATTTTCCATTAAAGACCGACTTTGACTGAAACTGGTTTGACATTTTCAGCAATTTTTGAGTGCATGTAAGTTGGATTCCATAAATCAACAATCCCATGAATATTTCATTCAATCATACAAAATCTACCTTCTGTAACTGTTAGACGAATAGAGCCACTGTACGAGCAACTAGTTTTCATAAAAATATTCATTTACTATGTAGTGTTTTTAACGAAATCCTCTAAAAATGCTATTTGTCGTCTTTCCATCTTTCTTTTATGTTCAATATAGAAAACTTTTCTATAGTTCAATATAGTTCAAACAGTATAAGTTCAATATAAATTCATATATATATATATATATATATTTATATATATTATATATATATATATATATATATATATATATATATATATATATATATATATATATATATATATATGTGTGTGTGTTGTATTGTTTTCTTGGGGATTCGGCGTTGATGCTGAGGGTTGGCTCTGAAAAGAACCGGATTCTCGACGTTTCGGAGAACTAACATTCGCCATTCTCAAGAGATATATGCGTCCGTGCGGGTCAACCGTTAGACGCATACTTGACCCGCACGGACGCATATATCTCTTGAGAATGGCGAATATTAGTTCGCCGAAACGTCGAGAATCCGGTTCTTTTCAGAGCCAACCCTCAGCATCAACGTGGAATCCCCGAGAAAACAATACAACACAGGTATCTATCCACGAAAACCTCAAACACAACATATATATATATATATATATATATATATATATATATATATATATAAAGTTACCAACATTTTCGAGGCACACCAGGGGGCTCAGCCCCCCCGGTTAATTCATAAATCACTGATTTATTATCTACGCTACTTCCACGTCCTCCCTTTACATACTCGATACTTCCATTTTACTTTTGTTGAGGGGTAGGAAACATTTGGGTCTGTGAAAGCATTCGAATTGCGCCTGGCCTCTAAGTGTCAAATGCGCGTTGGGTAACACACACATACAGCTATCCCACATTTTTGTCAAAGGCGGTAGAACTCGACTAAATGAAACCATCTGATCACCTTTTAGTGTTACTGCGCTGAGATTAGCTTAAAAATTTTATGAAAAAATCCAAAGAAAAGCCAATTTTCATGTGCATTGGAAATTTTTGCAAAGAATCTTCTTCCACTCCCAAGAGTAACACATAAAGACTAGACAGACAAGACTAGACAGACAAGACTCTTTGCAATATTATTACGAGATCGTCTGCAAAGGCCAAACAATTTATTGCTTCTTTTGATCTACCCAACTTTATGTAGTTATTAACTTCTTGTTTTTCTTCTTCCATTCTCTTATAACTTTTTCCAGCACACAGTTGAATAACAATGATGAGAAACTGTCTCCTTGTCGGACTCCTGATACAATTTGGAAGGGACTAGAGGTTGTTCCAAGGAATTTAACTTTAGATACTGTGTTTGTAAGAGTTTATTTTCAGAGCTTTCCTATGTACTGCAAATTCCTTCAGGGTTTTGAGGAGTGAATCTCTGCCTATTGAATCATATGCTTTTTTAAAATCAACAAGTATTAGCACTATCTTTTTATTTGATATTTTCATGTACTTAATTATTTGTTTAAGATTTAGAATTTGCTCTGGGAAGAATCTGTTACTCCTAAATCCAGCTTGATATTCTCCAATTTGTTTATCAAATTGAAGATTTAGTATGTCCAGAAGAGCTTTCGATAATATTTTGTATTCCAAGGGTAGTAATGAAATTCCTCTGTAATTATTTATATCTGTTTTGTCCCCTTTTTCATGAAGTGGGTGAATTAATGCAAACTTCCAGTTTTCCAGAATTGATTCAGTGTCCCAGATCTTATCTAGTTTTTCTTTTATAATTGTGGCACCTAGATCTCCACTAGCTTTTAGAATTTCTGCTGAGGCCGTCTTCACCTTAGGCTTTGTTGTGTTTTAATTGTTTGATATAACTTTTAATCATATTGATACTTGGTGGTTTAGAATTTTCATTTGAAGTATTATCTTGGAATTCCAGTTGTTTGGTCGGTTTTTCACAATTCAATAGTTTTTCAAAGTATGCTGCCAGTAACTTACAGTTTTCTTCATTGTTAAGTGCAAGTTTTCCATTATCTTTCCTAAAGCATAGCGACTGCGGAATGTAACCAGACATACAGTTCTTGAATGTTTTGTAGTAGTCTCTTGTATTATATTTTTTAAAATGCTCTTCTATATTTTTAAATTGCTCCTTTTCAAAGCACCTCTTTTGTGCCCTAATAATTTTATCTGCTTCCTTCTTCTCGGATTGATAGATTTTCCAATTACTGTTTGTTTTCCTGCTATTCCAGTTGTTCCAGGCTCTCTTTTCTAGTTTAAGTGCTTCTTCACATTTATTATTCCACCATCTGTGCTTTCGCTGTTTGTTCTCTGGGGCCATTTCAAATGCAATATGTTTAATTGTTTCTGTAAAGTTGCTGGTATCAATATTCACTTCTTTCAGCCTCTCCTGAAAATCACATTCCTTTTCCTTCAAACTTTCGTTATTAATTCTCTTAGTTGTACTGGTTTGTTTCATAATTTTATGTTTTGGTATAAATCTCATGTGGATCTCAGTTGGGTAGTGATCTGAGTCAACTTCCATTCCTCTCTTGACTAATGTTTTTAATTTCTTGAAAATTATATCTGGAGATGGCGACATGATCAATTTGAAACTCTCCCAAGATGGGGTGTGGAGATATCCATGTTTTTTGCTTTCTAGGTAGTTTTTTGAAGTGTGTTGACATGATTTTAAGATTAAATGTCTTGCATATATCTACAAATCTTGAACCATTTGTGTTGGTTCTGTTGTGAGTTGGATAGTTCCCAATAACTTTTCTCAATGATTTCTCTTTACCCAATTGGGCATTGAAGTCCCCCATTATGATTATTGTGTTCTTGTGAACTATTGACATCCTGTTTTCCAGATCTTCCCAGAAGTCTTCTACTTTGTCTCAGTGTCTTTTGTTATCTTGATTTGTTGGTGCATGGCAGTTGAATATTGAAAAATATTTATTCTTGCATTTAAGTGTTATAAGAGTCTTTCACTGAAGAATTCAAAATCAACAACATTTCTAATTATAATTCTGTGAACTGCGAAGGCTGTTCCTAAAATTCTGAGATTTGAGTTGGAAAGTCTGAAAACTGCCGGTTTTCCTTTAAAAATTCGATAGTTTTCACTATCCATTGTTAGGTCATCGGCATATCTAGTTTCTTAGATGGCTGCTAGCAGGATGTTGTTGCTGTTCAAAAAGTTTATCATTTGCTTTAGTTTCCCAACTTTGCAGAGGGAGTTAATATTTATAGTTGTAAATTTATATTTTTTCTTAAATTTCAATTTGAGATCACAAAGGTTTTCAGGATCCTCCAATTGTTCCTTGCGTGATGGTGCAAACTCTCCAGAATCCGAACGTCTGCTTGCACTCCTTTCAGGAGTGGTGGATTGACCACCTGGAGTAATATTGGTTTTTACATCACACATCATAGTTTTCCTATTTTTTCAATGTGGGTAGACGTTTGTCTACCAGAGTTAAAACTAAGATTGTTAGTCTCAGAGTGTTCTTTTCCAGCCGCCCCTAACATGGGGTACAGACGCTGACCAAACACGGCCCGATTCGGAAACAGACATGTTAAGATTTTTTTATTTAATGTTAACCCCAAGAGCAGGGCTGCCTCATCCGCCAGGTCCGCCGTTCTGATGATCTTCATCTCCGCCTTCGCTGCCGTTGAGGATTTCACCGTAACCCTGGCAAGGGGCCTTCACATGGTACTGTCACCCAGGCCAGGTGATCCATGGTTTTTTTACGAGGTTGTTACTCCTCCCCCTCTTCCTCCCACATATTATTATATTTCTACTTTTTTTTTAATCCCACAAAGAAAACAAAAATTTGACATTAAATAAATTTGACATTATGAAAGATAATTTTCTTGAAACCAATTCACATTGCTTTTACACAATTTTTCTTTACACTCATTTACCAATCCAATGTTATCCCCTTGCCCCTCACTATAAACTTCTACGAATTTTACACTACTCAAAATACACAATTTCTACGAGCAAATTTTGTATGTCTCGCATCATATATTAATATATAATTAATTAAACGCATATAATTTATATTAAAACTTAATATTGTTGCCTTATTTACAAATTTTATTTAACAATTTGAACAAACTGGTATAAAAATATAGTAATAAATAAATACATTAACTTATAAGGATGTAAGCAAAGTGTAGCTGTTTGTAGTGGGAAAGTCTTCGTCCAACAATCTGTACTCCAAAGCACATTGATTCCTTTCCTTCGTTAAATTCAACTCGTTATATAAATGTGCCTACAAAATAAACGTTTACAACTACAAAAAGTAAAAATAATTTCCAAAATATTGCTTTTTGTTTTATTTTATGCATAAAAGATAGGTATTATAGTATTAACAAATTGTAAAACAAAACATAATGGACATTGGTGATGCACGCTTTTGTACACCAGTCAAAAGTACTTCTATACTTCTAAGTATCAAAATCAGTCAAAAGTAATTTTGACAACAGGTTGGTCAAAAGCGGTTTTTACTAAAATATCAGGTAAGTGACTAAAAGTAGTTTTGCCCAATTAAACTCTTTAAAAGTTGTTTTGACCAACTGATTCCGTCAAAAGTAGTTTTGTTTCGTAACGTAAATATTTTTTTGAGATTGAGTTATATTTTTGATGTTAAAAATAATTTTGTAATTTGGTGGTAAGTTGGCTTAGTAATTCACTTCAAGGTTCTTAGTCAGTATTTATATTATATTATATATATATATATATATATATATATATATATATATATATATAATGTGACAATTATTTTTTTATAAAGTGGAGGAGAATATGTTTCTCTGTAAACCAAGTATATTTTTTTTATTACATTTCTTTTATAACTATTTACACTCTTACCTGTAAACAAAGAAACGACAATTAACGTTCACAATTCACTTCTCTATTTACAGTTTCAAGTCTATTTACTACTACTTTTAAGTTCTTCTTAACTGGACTTAACTTTACTTTTTCTAGTTTTATGTTTTTCACGTAATTATTTTTCGTCTCCATGGAAATCCTTCCAAAGCTATCTATTAAGGAAAGTATACTTTCCTTACATATATATATATATATATATATATATATATATATATATGTATATATATATTAACGTGTAAGAAACTTACTTCAAAATACCCAGACGATTACTCATCGTTCAAGGTTTTGGTACCAATAGAAGACCTGGATAACATAATGAAACCTGAGACATGGCCAAGAAATACCTGTGTAAATTGTTTTTTACTACAGTTAGAGAACACCCCAACAAAAGTATAAATGGTTTCAGAAGAAAAATATCAAATTGCTTAATATTGCACATGTTAATGTTCATTCTATAAAAACATATTTGAACTTGTGGATCTCTACATTCTACGTGAAAATATGAATGTGTTATGTATATCCGAGCACTGGTGTTCACAAATTGAAATAAGTTCTAAGCAACTTCGTTCTTGTTTTTAGCTTCTGCAGAAGCTTGCATAAACATGGAGGGTTGCGATTTATGTACGTCAAAATTTACAAGCGTCTGATCTTACTATTCAAAAGTTTTCTACTGAACTAGATTTCGAAACTTGTCGTATAAATCTAATGGTACAAAATACACGTATTTCGTTAGTGACTGGTTATAAATCAACTAAAGGTACTTTAAAGATTTTTCTTCATCAACTCAAAAACACTTTAAGCCATGTGCAAAAACTTAATAATTATGTTATTCTCTGTGGTGATTTTAACATTGACTACATGAAAGATACTATGGATAGACGAACTCTACTTGATCTTCTAAAGTGTTTTAATATAACAGTGATTAATATGGGGCCTACAAGAATATGCGGTAGAGCAGATGGCTCTTGTACACGTACTGCAATAGACTACATAGACACAAACCTAGACAGTAATACTTTCACAAACAGCTCAGTTGAACCTGTTTTTGCTGATCATCTAAGTCAAATTTTACATTGAAAGTTGAAAGCTTTTTAATTAAAGAATAGAGATACGTGTGTTTATAAACTTTCTAGGATCTATTCTGAAGAAAATTTCAATAAATTCCGACACTGGCTCTACCAGTTGGATTTTGGATTTGTGCATAAAAAAAATGTTGATGAAAGCTTTAAGGAATTCCTAAATACAATCTCATTTGGACTTAACCATATTATGCCAGAGGAACTAAAACGAATTGTTATTAAACCTGACAAAAAATGGATAACAATGGCAATCATAGAATAGGGTAAGAAGTTGCGAGATCTGTAATGGGCTTGTTGCAGAGCATCTTCGTAATCAATATAAAATAAAAAAGCGTCAACACGCAATAAATGTTAGTATTACAAAGAAGTCCTACTTCTTCAATACAATAAATTCTGCACATAATAAAATGAAAGAGGCTTGGAAAATAATAAAACAAAATTTGGGTAAATGCTCCAACAAAAACAAATTTCCCTAATAATAAATAAAAACAAAATAGTGAAACAAAATGAAGTCGCAGAAGAATTTGCTAACTACCTGTCCGAAATTCCTCGTCAATATATTAAACGGGTTTATCCATCACTATCCTGGCAATGCATTAAATCAAATACTGCAATGTTCTTCATGCCTTCTTCATGCCGCCTATAGACGTAGCTGATATACATAATTATTATTTACAAAATCTCTTCAAACAACCCAGCAGGCATTCACGGATTTTCAGTTAACACCATATTACGTATTTGCACAGCTATCGAACAACCGCTAGTGCATCTTTATAATAAATCCATAAAAGAAGGAGTCTATCCATCAGTTTTAAAAGTCGCATTGGTTGTGCCACTACATAAAAAAGCAAACCCTCAGAATGTAAACAACTATAGACCAATCTCGTTAATATCTTCATTCTCAAAATTTTTTGAGCGCCTCATATTTGATCGCATGGTGATATTTGTAAATAAATATGAACTGTTATCAGAATGTCAGCTTGGATTTCGACCAAATAAATCGGTTGAAACTGCTGTCAGCAGTTTCCTTAAATTTGTCATACAAAATCTGGATGAAGGAAACCATGTTGTTGGACCATTCTTTGATCTAGCCAAAGCATTCCATACTATCAATATTGATTTTATAATTGACAAGATGGAATGTTACGGCCTTCGAGGCACCTTGTCAAACCTTCTACGATCATTTTTGACAGAACATAAATTAATTGTGAGATTAAACAACTACATTTCTAACACAAAGGATATCGGAATCGGTGTGCCACAGGGATCTGTCTTGCTGTTACTGCAAACAGCATTAATGAATTGAAAATACAGGTGGAAATCATTATCAATCAATTCAGTAATTAGTGCAAAAAAAACGGCTAATTGTGAATCATGACAAAACCGTCTGTCTGCTTATATTTTAGTAAAAGAAAAACCATGGAGAGGAACATTGAAATTCAAATAAATAATCAACGCTATAAACTGTCAACTACTACCAAATTTCTTGGGGTACAAATTGATAGCAAACTTACATGGCCTAAACACATGGATATGGTTTGCAAGGAACTATTAAGAGCTTACGCAAAATTTGTACAAAAGAATTTCAATTTAAGTTAATAATTATTAAAAAAAAAAACGATTAACGTAATAGGGAATATGCATATTTTTTTAATTTGCTTAATTAAATTTTTACTTCGTATATCATCGTAATTCATATAAATACTATTCAGTGTTTAAATTAAATTTCAAAACCTATATAAAAAAAACGATAAAATTTGATATGTTTGAACGCTGCCATTTTTCGCGCGCTTTGGATGACGTCACTAGTCATTTTCAGATTTGTTTACTATATGCATAGACAGTTAAGGAATTTCGGTTTTAATCGCTATTTCGATAATGGAGAAAGTTAAAAAATATTGATAATATGATTATTGTCTGTCTAGTCTTATCTGTGTAGTCTTGTCTGTCTAGATTTGAAAAACAAACAAAATTGGAAAGAACATGTCAAGAAACTATTCAATGAGAATAGACCTGATAGTTATAATTTAGAACACTTCAACGAGAACGGCCCTGAAATTCTAAATAGCGAGGTGAAACATGCCATAGGGTTCACCAAAACAGGCAAAGCAGCGGGACCAGATGGAATCTATAGCAAGATGCTCAAGCTGGTTGATGATGATAAAATCAACATTCTAATCGAGCTAATGAACACAATCTTCAAAACGGGCATTTTACCGACCAGCCACTCGGTCGGTCAACTTTCGTTAGCATAACGAAGAAATCAATGCATTCGACTGTAATCAACATCGCAATGATGAGTCACGCACTGAAGGTGTTCCCTAGAATTATTCATTCAAGAATCTATCGTAAATGTAAGTCGGAAATAAGAGATATACAATTTGGTTTCCACAACGGCTTTGGTACTAGGGAAGCGCTACATGCATTTGGGATATTGGTTCAGCGGTGCCGTGATGTCAATAAAGACGTATATGCTTGTTTTATTTACTATAGCAAGACTTTCGACAATGTCCGACACGAGAAGCTAATAACCATCTTGGCGATAGACCGCCTCGATATTCAGATTGTGTCGAATTTATACTGGGGTCAGACAACTAAAGTCAGGATTGAAACCGAACTGACAGAGGACATACAGATTCCAAAGGGTGTAAGGCAAGGATGTGTTCTTTCCAATATGTTGTTCAACACATACTCCGAAGTTATATTCAGAGAGGCGCTTGCCGAGGAATCTGCGAGAATCATAGTAAACGGCAGAGCAATTAACAACACCAGATACGCGGACGATACGGTCGTGCTGGCGGACAACATTGAAGACCTCACACGCATGATGACCAACATATCAGCAAAAAGTAGAGATTACGGACTGGAACTGAACACTGCAAAGACAAAGACCATGCTGATTTCAAAAATCAAACAGCAGATCCAACTGCACGTCGAAGGGGAACACATAGAAGGTCTCCAAATACAAATACCTTGGAACCTTAGCACGCACCTTAGCACCGAACATGCAAGGGCTTCTTCTTCTTCTTGTGCCTATTCGTTACGAATATTGGCGACCATCCTGGCCATGATGACCTTGTTGACTGCTGCTTTAAACAGTTCTGTGGTTGTTTTTTAATACCATGTCCTTAGGTTCTTGAGTATTTTTAGGTATTTTTCCTTGGAGGATGGATTTTAAGAGTTTGTATTTGGTGTCATTTCTCATTATATGCCCGAGATATTCCAGTTTCCTTCTCTTAATCATGTTCATCAGCTCTTTTTCCTTCCCCATTCTTTCCAGTATTGTTTCGTTGGTCACTCTATCTACCCATGATATTCTAAGGATCCTTCTGTATAGCCACATCTTGAAGGCTTTGAGTTTCGTTTGTGTTGCTTCAGTCAATGTCCATAATTCCATGCCATAGTACAATATGGAGAACACATAGCAGCGCAGGATTTTTACTTTGATATATAATTTGAGGTTGTGGCTTTTGAAGAGCTTAGACATTTTGATGAAGGCATCTCTTGCTTTTCCTATTCTACATCTGATTTCTTGTGAGTGGTCCCACTGTTCATTTGCTAAGGTTCCCAGGTAGACAAATTTGGATACCCGTTCTATTGGTATATTTTTAATAAATAGTTGGCAGTTTTCTTTCTCCTCTTTACTTATTACCATAAATTTTGTTTTGTTGATGTTCATTTTTAGTCCATATGGTTCACTTACTTCATTCACTTTGTTCATTAGCTGTTGTAGACCTTCTATACTATCTGCAAATATGCCGGTACCATCTGCATATCGGATATTATTCAGTCGTCATTCACCTTTTACAAGAATTCCATTCTCATCGTTTTCCAGAGCCTCTCTAATTATCTCTTCTGAATACAGATTGAATATCAGAGGGGAGGTGATACACCCTGGTCGTACGCCCCGCAGAATGTTAACTGCCTCTGTTGTTTCATCTCCAGCGTTGATATTTATAGTGGCTGTCTGGTTCCAGTACAGGTTTTGTATAATTCTGAGGTCTTTATCATCCATTCCGGTGCCTTTCAGCACTTGTATCATCTTCTGGTGTTGGACTTTGTCAAACGCCTTTTGGTAGTCCACAAAGCAGGTATAAATGTCGCAATTCATCTCTTGTTCCCACTCATTTCATGAAGCCAAATTGTGTGTCTGCTACTCTCTCTTCGCATGTCTTGTATATTCTGCGATGGATAACCTTAAGGAAAAGTTTCAGTAAATGGCTCAATAAGCTTATGGTTCTGTATTCTCTGCATTTCTTTGCGGAGAACAAGAGCAGTATTCATTAAAATGAAAAAGATGCTGACCTCTCCGGGTCGGAGAATAGAACTGAGGCTAAGAATGACCCGCTGCTACGTCTTCCCGATTCTGCTATACGGGATGGAATGTTGGACCTTGATCCAGGAAGCAACAAAAAGGATAATTCGAATAATTCGAAATGTGAGTCTACCGTCGTATGCTGCGAATACAGTGGGTGGACAAATTAACGAACATACAGGTAGTTCGCAGAATGAACAAAGAAACTGAGATACTCTTCACCATAAAAAAGTTACAATACTTAGGCCACATCTCCAGAAACGAAAAATATGGATTGCCACAGCTCATAATACAAGGAAAGATCCAAGGCAAGCGAAGTGCTGGTCGACGCCGCATATCTTGGCTGCGCAACTTCAGAAATTTTGTTTGGAGTGTCATCGGCGGAACTGTTGCGTTCCGCGATGTCAAAATTAAAAAATGCCATAAGGATCAGCAACCTCCAACAGAGTAGCTGAACTAAGAAGAAGAAGATAGTCTAGTACCGGAATGCCAACATTAAGAAAAACAAGGATTATTTCTCAATTTCATAAATGGTTAAAGCTGAATTTAGCCATAATAAGCAACTTTAATGATGTCTATTAATCGATAGACTTTAATGATGCCCTTGGAAATGAAAACCACAATTAATTCTTTTAGTAATATTGGACAAGACTGGTCAAAGCTGTATAAATCTGTACAAGATTCAAAATGGTTACATTTAGATCTGTTCATCCAAGATTGGACAGTATTGGGCAAGACTACGCATGATTAGATACGGCTAAAGAACTAGATAAGGTTAAATAAGACTAAACAAAACCATTCATTTCATAGACAATTAAAGCTGAATTTAGCCATATTTACCAACATTACTAATGTCTATACATCGACAATCTTGACTGATGTGTATTGATCGACAGATTTTAGTGATGTCTTTGAAAATGAAAATAACTTAATTGTTTTACTATTATTGAACAAGACAGGACATGATTGAATTTATTTACACTATAATACTAGATATATAATTTAAATGAAAGAGCAAACAGGTAATGGAGAATCGTAGAATGTGAAATGTATACCAATTTATTTCATTGCATTTAGTCTTTAGTTAAAAAAAAGTAGATAAATAAATAAATAAAAAGTAGAAGGTTAAACAGATACATGCTTAGTTTTGTTTATCCAAGATTAAGGAATTGGCAAGATTAGGTAAGATTGGACAAAGCTAAAGAAGACTAGATAATGCTATTGAGGATTCAACAAGATGAGACAAGTCTAAAGAAAACTTAAATCAAAAAAGATCGGATAAGATTCGACCAGGCAGAATGAAGGAACGAGATCAGGCACGACATTATATAAGACAAAGCTTTGACAAAACCATTTTCATTCATTGTTGTTGATAATTTCTAATCAAGACTAGAACAAGATTAGTACCTATATACCAGTAGATTATTCACTATATACCAAAATCGTACTAGGCAATGGAAAAAATCAAATTTTCTAAACACGATTAGTACACTATAAACATGTACGCCGATAAATTTTATAAAATGCCCAGTGACGTCAAGCTTCGATACGACCAATGGTTTGCGTTTCGTAAATTTGAATTTCGCTTGCTTATTTTGCACTTTTTGATTAAGAAGTTTTATGGGATTAAATACAAACTAAATGAGAAAATAATAGTTTACGAGTACGGTAGTACTGGTAACGGTAGACCATAAAGTATCGTGGGTAAAAAAATTAAGTAAATCTAAATATCTTGCTTATTTCCTATTGTTTAAATACTTTGTTTTCATTTTTTTATAACGTGTATTTTCTGATTATTTTTTCTACTCACACACCAAAATGAACACATTATTTGGTATGTGAAGGATGCCATTATTATAATCGTGCGTAAAAGTATCCAAACCGTGCGTAAAAGTCCAATGTAAATCAAACGGTGTTTCATTATTAAATGATTTCTGTTTGTTACTATGACAAGTCGCGTCACTAAACAAGAAACATAGACGTAGTGACAATAAATTTGCTGACGTATATTAAAATTGAATTCATTTTGAATCAAGAAGTCTCGGCCTCTCAGTCTGGATTTATCTGGTTCTAATTTAACATAACCTAACCATAATCTAATCTAGATTAAATCTAGGTTAACCTAGATTACATCGAAGTAGGGAAAGATGCTTCCTCTAGGCTCTCCATCTCCATTGACTTTGACACTTCCGGTTCTGACTTCCGTTTGCGGTTTCCCACTTCCAGTTTTTCACAGATGAAAGTGTCAGGCCTATGTAGACACACGTGTGAGGTCTATGAAACCCCACGCTAGGTGCGAGGTCTGATTTCGACTTCCGTTTTCGGTTACGACTTCCGTTCCACCATTTCCGGTTTCTCATATCCGGCCGCCCTTTTTCCGGTTCCTGCACTAGCTGCGGTAAATTTAAAAATTCGATGTAGGCGGGAAAATTCAAACTCGAAACAGGAAGTCGAAACCGGAAGTGTCCAGTTCTAGGTCAGTGGAGGTGGAAGGCCTAGAAGAAAAATCTTTCCCTACTCATCGGTAACGACCAAATAGTGTTCCCGTTACTGTGTGTTTTTCCTAGCTAGCAATTTTTTCCACGGAGGCGCTGATCGTTTTAATCTTATTGTGTCAGTGATTTGAAGTATGTTGTCTGTCAAAATTACATTTTTTTCAATATTATCGGTAAGAAACAATTATTTTTTTGTAGATTCAACATATTTTAACATGCTTCATAGATAAAATAATGTATGACACACATGTGTGAAAGGATTTTGTGCACTCATTGCGATTATACCACTCGCCTCCGGCTCGTGCTTTAAACTTCGCAACTCATGCAAAAATGCCCTTCTTCACACCCTTGTATCTTAAACTACTATTTCTTGTATTGATTGTAATACTAAACTTTCGTTATAATAGATTTGGCATTCTATAAATACTTTTATTTACATTCTAACCAGTTAAAAGTGATTTTGACTGGTACTCTTATTTGTCTTATTTGTCTAATAATGTATGTTAGTCTTATTGACACCCTGAATGTCTTTATGTAATTTATTCATGTGCTCTTGTTAATTCCATGTCTTCTTGTCAGTTTTATCAGAATTGTAATTTATCAGCTTAATCTAGCTGTCATTGTGATATTTTTTTCTAGATAACATAGAATTTGGAAAGCCAACTTACATTTAGAAATAAAATATACAGGGTGTTAGGTAAACATGCGGCAAAAATTCAAGGGGTTATTCCTTGGCCCATTCTAAGAATGTTTTGTCCTATGATGATTCCTGAAGAACCCTTTCTTTCGAAGATACAGGGTGAACAAAATTTGCGACAGAAACATTTTATTATCAAAAAGTAGATAAATATTTTGCTCAAATTGATAGCTCAAATTAATTGATTCATATTGATAGTTGCTCAATCTACAATAAATGTTGGAACATTAGAATTCTTTTCAATCTTTTCGTCATTGAGTGCCGAACTCATTCAAACATACCAGCGTTGTTTCTAATTGAGTTACACCCAGCAATTATCCGATTTCGCAATTCGTCCAAATTCTCCACTGGACTAGCGTAAACTAATGACTAATGAATTCAGATAGCCCCCACTTATAGAATAGTAGATAAAGCAGCCATTATTCCAAGTTATAGTCAACAATTTTTTGTACTTGATAAACTCATTAGCGTATGCCATACTTTTATATACATTATGATTTCAACAAATAGCGAATATGGTTGACCCAAATTTTGTTCACTCTTTATCTTCGAAACAAAGGAGTTTTTCAGAAATCATCATAAGACAAAATATTCTTATAATAGGCCGAGGAATAACCCCTTGAATTTTTGCCGCTTGTTTACCTAACGCCCTGTATACAAAACATTAAAATAATCAGAACTGTTGCATTGTAATATATAAATAATTCTTACTTCTACTAATAATTCTTACCTTGAAGAATAAAACATCTTTCACTCTATAAAAAGCTTCAACCTTGGCAAAAATTTTTCTAACATTCTCCAACATAGTGACTCCCTCTAAAACAACTTTGTTTCTTTCCGCTTCGTTTTTATTTTCAGCATCAGCTACAATACATTTAACATAGAGTAACATAGCTCTGGCTCTATCATAACATCCTCCATGTGCCAAAATCTGCACCAAGCATCTGTCAAGAATACTCAAAGCCTGGGTTGCCATTCCCATCAATAGCTGCACATGAGCCACATGTAATTGAGCTATGGCAGCTAAATATTGTAAATGGTAGTCATTGGCGTAAGCTAAGGAAGAATTTAAAAGACCTAGAACTCCTGGCATCATGGAGTCAGGAAAACTTGTAGCAATTTGTATATCAGATAAGAGGATCATGGCTCTGACTTGTATATCCATTCTGAATTTCTTTGAACCGTTTTTACATTTTTCTAAGATTTGGTTGATGCAATTGTGGGCTTCATTATAATCTCGTTTGTGAATCAACAACTCAGCTACTCGTAAACAACTCTCCCACTTGTCAATTACAGCTATTTTTGCCGCTACTTCCTCCGCTTTCAACAATCTTTCTGTGAACAATAAATGTTGGAAGTTCATAATATTCTCACAAAGCATCCAAATGTGTGACAAAGGTTCGTTTGGAAAACGTTTTTTAACTAAAACTAAGATTGCATTGCATAAATTATATTCTCCTTCTTGGTGTAACTGAGCAGCTACTCCACAAAGGGCTTGGCAATAACCCTCTCCATAATAAGTTTTACTAACTGTTGGATTATCCGTATTTAAATAGAGTAATAATTGGTGCCAAAGAGAAGACATTTCAGATTTTCCATAAAATAACCAAATTGCTGATTTCTGTGCGTAACTGCTCGATATTAAATCTCTATGACTATGTTGACAATTTATAATATCACTTTTAGTTATAGTCTAAAAACAATTAAACTCTATATAATTATTTACTACTAACATTATTCTTACATCTAGGGCTTGTTTAGGATTCCCCATGGTTATGCCTGCATATTGTACAATAGATTGAATGCCCAATGACATGATGTATGATAGATTTAAGTCTAAACTTTTTAAGATGGAATGTTCCATAAGTTTGTGACGGTTTGACATTGTAAGACAATAAAGCCAAGATAGAGCATGTTGTAAACAGACATTATCATTGGCTTCCTGTGCTATTTTTATAGCTTCTTGTAATGCAGCTAATGATTCCTCCCTAGAATCAAATTTAATAAAGTTTATCTGTAGTTAAGTAATATTTATAAATAAAGTTTATCTGTAGTTAAGTTTGTTTATGTTTTATGCCAATATAGGTTATATTATATATACTGCTTTGTCCAATAGGTATCACTTTTTTTATATTATTGTTTACTGGAGTACAAAACAAGAAAAAGTGACCTCTATAAAAGTGTTTCCCGACATGGGGGTAAATAAAAATGCCAATGTAGAGACAATAAAAAACACTTCTTTTGGTTTTGTAGAGAGAAATATTTAACAATATATACCTTATTGCATTTAGTCAATCCAATTAATTTTCAATACTTTATTTTTACTTACTTGTGACCAAATTTGTAATGCAATATGGCTAAATTCAAAGCAGCAAATCTGTAACTCTTGGTTTTATCATCTGGAGTGCATCTTGAATCAACATCTGCACTTCGATCAAAACTATGATACAAACTGTCTATTGCCCCACAGAATTCTTTGACTCTCATGTAATTTAAATAATTTAAGAAATGCTACAAATAAAATATAATCAATTATTAATTTACAATATAGAATCTTTAAAGAATGAGATTTACAATTACATGTGTAACATAATGTAACATTTTGCTAATTATATTATATTTGCTGATCACTTACTGCTTCAGATAAGTCTGGATTTGACTTTAACAGCGTTTTTATATGGTTGTGCAATTCATTTGGTTTTAATGCTCTTTCTTCATTATTTATTATTAAACCACTTTGAGTGGCTATGAAAAGCTCTGCTTGTCTTCTGGACCACTCTCTGTTTGCTCTCCTAAAATAAACATTCATGCATATTTTACTAATAAAAGAAGCTTTTGTCTAAAAATAACTATAGTAATGCTTTTTTAATATAAAATAGTATAGTACATGACTCGAGTTGTAAGGCAATTACGTAGAGACAAATTAGAGACCAGCTTAGTTTAGCTAGGACTAACCTAGGCACTAGAGGCGCCCATGAGACTTGCCAATAAATTGCCAGCGCCAATTTTTTTAACTTGCCAATTGACCACTTAGGATCACGCTACAATTTCACTATTTTAGTTGAAATTTCCTCTGCCTTCAGTACTCCTTCATACGATCGCTGTGCTGCTACCGTTGTTCGGCCGTCCAATTTCTTCCAGTCTTTGTAGCTTCCAAATTGTGTATACGAACGTGTTTCGAAACGTATCCCTTTCCAACATTTGGGCCTCTGGGATGTTAGATCTTTCAAGGTCCTTCCTAATTTCTTTAATCCATGATGTATTGTTTTTTTTTTGTTCCAGAAGTAGTCAAATAACTGTTTGGTTAATCTGAATTTGTCTAATCTGTACATGTGCCAAAGAAATATTAGCCACCGTTTCCTCATGGTCGTAGAATTTTTTTCTACATTCTCGTGGACTTCGGCGTTGCTCCGAAGTTTCCATCCGGTTTGCGTCTGGATTGGGCCGATGATTTTCTGGAGGATTTTCTTTTCCAGGACTTCCTACTTCTCTAGCTCATAGCTTCTGTAGTTCATTGAAAAGCATTTACAGGTGTATAGACATTCTGTCTTGAGTACAGTGTTGTAGTGCTTTATTTTGGCGTTCCAGGAAATGCATTTCTTGTTATAGATATTTTTTAAAGAAGTCCATACGCTCTCTCCATTTTTGCGACCCTATCGCATACCGCAGCTTTCTCCAGACCATTGTACTGTATCGTTTCACCGAGATATTTAATTTTCTTTACTCTCTGAATCAGGGCGGATTCATCATTTGATTTTTTTTATATTCTTCTATGGACAGTTGCCGTTTTGCTTGTTGTAATGGTGTAACTGACGTTACCTGATTCAATTTCAACGTTTCTCGTTGTTCTTCAATTTTACAAAATTCTTCATATTTTACTTTATGCATGGATAGTCCGGCCTTTTCTTGAATAGTTTTTGACACACGTTTTGCATAATTATTATCCATTTCTAAAAAATACTGCCAAATCTCACTGGTTTTCGGCTTTAACGCGCGATTTGAATAAGAAAATCTACCACAGAGCTAAATAACAATTATGATCTAGCGAGCCCACAAGTTGATACAAGTATCACGTGACGTAACCTACTCACTTTCCGGCTACACAAGCACAATTCTGACCATTTCATGCACAAGCCTTCAATCGCGCGGCGACGCGTCTCAAAGCGTCGTTCTTTGCGCGTTGACGTAACGTAAACAAACCTCCGTTATAACTTCGCAAAAAAAAAACACGGAGGCGGAAGCGCAGGCACGATTTCTTGCGGAAGTTCCGCACTTGTGGAGGCGGAGTCGGAGTTCCGTTACAACACTATAAATATAAATGATCCAAAAACATCTTAAGTTAGCATATTTAAATTTAATATACTATTTAATGTTACTTTAATGTGTTTTTTATATATTGGATCAACCCCAAAAGACTTTATTCTCCGCAGACGAAAGATTTAATTTGTTTAATTTTGTGTTTAAACTGAGCAGTGACCAAGATCAAAGTCGATTAAGAACCAGCTGCAATCGTTTTCAGGAAAAACTTCCAGCAAATGAATCATTGGATATTAACGCCGATGATATGTATGAAGAAATAACAGTCAGTCTTTTTTCAAAAAAATTAATAATGATGTGATGAAAATTCTCGAATTTATATATTTAAGCAATTTGACAGCCATATGCCCTAACACCCTCACCTTAGTATTAAGAATTTTGCTAACTATGCCAGTCACAGTAGCAAGTGTACAAAGGTCGTTTTCTAAATTAAAACTGATAAAAAAATACTTGCACTCAACAATGATACAGGAAAGGTTATCAAATTTAGCAACAATATCTATAGCGGAGGTCATATTAGACCATATGAAACTACCAAGGATTACTCAAACAGAAAACCGAAAAGAGTGGAAGTAACATAATTATGTTTACATTTTTCGACATTTTCGACTCTTTTCTTTCCTCAAAATATACTCTGTGACGTAAAAACTCTGTGACATAAAACACCAAGAAGAGGTAGTAATTTTTGGAACATACTTACCAGAAATGTTTTAGTAGTCAATGTAGTAATTGACTAAAATTTCAAAGAAATAAAACAAAAGATAAAAGCATTTTTATTAATAATGTGTTGGACCACCACTGTTAGTTTTACACTTCCGCACACTTCTGGGCATGGATTTCACAAGGTTGTCAATTTCTCCCTGAGGTATTCCATCCCAGGCAATCTGTAGTTCATGCCGGAGAGCTTCTGGTGTCTGTGGAGGTCTTCTACACATCATGTCCTACACATGTTCGATGGGCGAAAAGTTGGGAGGTCTGGGCCACGGCAAGATATTGACGTTAGCCTCTTCGAAGCGCTCCATAGAATGCCAATGAATTATGGGGACGGGCATTATCCTGTTGGAAAATCGGGTCTTACAGCTCCTCGAGAAATGGAAGAATATGGGGTTCTACCACTTCACCAACATATCGATGGGCATTCGTATTGCCTCCCAATAGCACCCCATACCAGAACCCCCACTGTGGGGTGCACAAGCCGCTGAACAGAAAACGGACCATCGTGCATTCCCAAGCAGTATCGGAATCGGTCACTAAAGACCACTCCATGCCATTCCACGTCCCAATCGAGTCGCAAGGTACTCCACACCAAACGTTGCTGGCGATGACGAGGCGTCAGCGGAAGTCAAGATGTGGTCGATAGGACTGCAGCCAAAAGCTCTAATTCGTCGGTAAACTTTACGTAGGGTTACAGGACGTCCGTCATTTGCAAGCCATTTGTCGGCTATTGATCATATACTCGAGAATCGGTCTCTTAATGCCATTAATCGGAGATGGCGGTGCTGGACCATATTTGTCTGTCTTGAACGGCCATACCAAAACATAACCTTCCTCTTCTATGACGTTCTTGACCTTCTGTGGCCCAAGCTTTATAACACCGTACTACAGAGGATTGGTTAGACCAGGGGTCTCCAAACTTTCCAGCCTTAGGGCCATACCGATTACTCCAGTAAGTTCCGAGGGTCAAAACCATATTATCATTGTTGCCGGTGGTAAAAAGTGAAATAGTCCACTGATGAAAAAAAAAGTGCGAAGAAGTACGCAACGTTTAAAAAAGGCTGCAAATCGGACTAAAGTCCGCAAAACGGCAACACTACATATTATTAATTTTCCTGTCATTATCTGTAATTTCTAGATTAGTCGTAGAGTACGATTCATGACGAGGAACGTGACACGACATCTGGTGGACACAAGCTGAAATAGGTAGTACTTTCTATCGCAAACAGATGACGCTAATAGCACGTACAGAATAATCTCATTGGTTCGAGAAAGTTCTGGTGTCTTCCACTCACTTCTAGATGGCAGTAATTGGAATATATAAGAAGGCTAGTGGCGCAACCACAAGTCAGTTCCTATGGCACTGTTGTGAAATAAAATAGTGCGTACCTCCTTAAAACGTGTTTGTGCGTGTTTAAGTTTAAGACATCTTTGTAACAGTATTTTGATTTGAATTGTTGCTTTTGTGTGTGATTTAGTAGTATGGAAAAGAAGCGAAAAATTGATAGTGAATGCAAAAAATTCAAAGATCAGTGGAACATTCAGTATTTCGTAACTGAGTCCAGTAACAAGGCGCTATGTTTGATTTGCAATGAAAGCATAGCCGTTCTCAAGGAATATAACATTAAACGTCATTATGAAACAAAACATTTTCAAAATTACTCAAAATATACAGGAAGTTTGCGGACAGAAAAATTCGAAGCTATGAAGCGCGGATTGAAATCGCAGCAATCTTCATTTACAAAACTCAAAACTGAACAAGAGGCTGCAACTCGTGCCAGCTTTCGTGTGGCTCTTGAAATTGCAAAACGTGGAAAACCATTCACCGATGGAGAAATGATCAAAGAATGCATAATTGCAGTAGCTGAAGAAATGTGCCCTGAATAGGTAAATTTATTAAAAACTGTCAGTATGTCAGCAAACACTGTTGTTCGAAGGGTAGAAAACATCGCTGAAAATATATCCTCTCAACTGTTCGACAAAAATGGACATGTTGATTGGTTTTCTTTGGCCTTGGATGAGTCAACGGATGTGTCAGATACTGCTCAGGTGTTGATTTATATTCGAGGAGTAGATAAAAGCTATGAAGTGCATGAAGAACTTCTTGCTATGTATAGTATTCATGGCACAACTACTGGTACAGATATTTTTAAAGGAGTTGAAATGGCCATTAATCAAAAGAACCTTCGATGGAAAAACTTGAAATGTATTACAACTGATGGAGGCAAAAACATGAGTGGGAAAGATAAAGGAGTGGTCGCTCTTATGTCAAAGGTTGTAGAAAATGACGGTGGTTCAAAACCATTAGTCTTATATTGTATCATTCATCAACAGTCTTTGTGTGGAAAATGTTTGGATATGTCTGAAGTTCTGAAACCAGTCATATCAACTGTTAATTTTATCAGATCTTTTGGGCTGAATCACCGACAATTCCGACAATTTATTGAAGAGATTGGAGAAAATGACTTACCTTATCATACTGCCGTACGTTGGCTTAGTTGTGGGAAAGTCCTTCAGCGCTTTTTTGAACTTCGAGCAGTGATCGAAATTTTTTTGAATGAAAAGCATCGCCCTCTTACTGAATTACAAAACAACGCATGGCTGTGGAAGTTAGCATTCTATGTTGATTTGACAAAACATGTGAACGAACTGAATTTGAAATTGCAAGGAGAAAACCAGCATCTTCCTGATTTATACACTAATATCAAACCATTCCGGAAGAAATTGATACTGTTTCAATCACAACTACGAAGTAAATGTTTTTCACATTTTAGAACATGTGAAATATTCAGCCACACCACTGAGACTGAGTTTCCTATCGATTTTGCAATCGAAACTTTGAGTGCTTTGAAAATAAATTTTGATACTCGTTTCTCGGACTTTGATGCCTTTGCGAATCAAATTAAGATTTTTCAGAATCCTTTTGATACTGATATTGAAACCCTAGCCCCGGAACTTCAAATGGAAATGATTGATCTACAGTGCAGTGATATAATTAAGAACAAATATCAAAACTCATCTTTGTTGTAATTTTATAAGAGTCATCCACTGACACAATTGGATAATTTGCATAAATTTGCTCGTGAGCTGTTTTCTGTTTTTGGTACTACTTATTTGTGTGAGAAGACCTTCTCCAAAATGAAGTACACAAAAAATGTTTACAGATCTAAATTAACTGATGAGCATTAAATCTCTTTTAATAATTGGTACAAGTAAAATTAGTCCACAACTACAAACTATTGTCAGTGGAAAATCTCAATTACATAAATCTCATTAGTATTTCATATGTCATTATGCTTGTTATAAGTTATTTTTTTATTTAAAATGTATAAAATGTTAGTTGGATTCATTTCAATAATTTGTTAGTTATTATATACTGAAATTAAATTTTCTGCATATTATACATGTCTTTTTACTCATTACAATTCTGTGATTCTTTGTCCAACTTATCACAAAAACAATAACAATAAGCCTACAACAATGTTATGAGTAGTTAGCCCATGACCATATCACTGTAGATGTCATATTAATAATTATTCAACATAAAATTAAAATACTTCAGTAAACAAAATTTAATTTGCTATAAAAAATATGTTCTAAAAGGAGGTTTCTAAAAGAAGTTTGCAAGTATGCTAGCCCTCCTCAAGCCGGACAAAATCTGTCCGCGGGCCGGATGTGGCCCTCGAGCCACTTCACGTTGTCGTGCTCTAAGCAACCTCAAAACGCAAAGAAGTTTTCAAAAAGAAAAGAATTGCAGCCAAAAACAATATGCAAATCGACTTAACTTGGCAAGAAATGCACCCGATAATTTAAATTGTAACAACAAGCAAAAAGTTAAATTTGCCATGGCTACTAGAATGAAATTTTACTCAATTACTACCTTTGACTAGTTAAACATTTCTGCCAAGTTTGGTCCAAAAATTCCTACCACTTCTAATTGTTGCATTTTTTATGTCACAGAGTATATAACATACATAGGTAAGTCATTATTATATAAAATAGACGACCATGCAGAATCTCGATTTTACACAATCTAGCCGCAAAGCATGGAGCCTTTTGCGGAAACTTGGCGAGTCATTGAGATGCACGATTAGCATCAAGAAAACTTGTAAATCTTGAATGAAGGCAGATATGATAGCGAACCGAATTCAAGAAGTGGCTCCATCTGATAAACACCACTCAACATGCGTTAAAAAAGAGTTGAAGTAAAGCCTTGAAACAACAATGACCTGCACAATCCAGTTTCTTTGAAGCTTTCTCAGTCAGTGAAGTAGACGCTGCGATTAAAATGACCAAAAAAGGTAAAGCTGCAGGGTATGATGGCATCTATCCCGAATATATAACGCACTGCGGAGCTAACACAAAGCGTTGGTTGCTGCTCTCTTCTCAGAAATACTGCATAGTGGAAAATTGCCAAAGTTGTTTAAGATTACCAACACTATCGCTTTGGCTAAGCCGGGTAAGCCGCTTGATAAACCCGAGAGCTACCGCCCAATCGCCTTACTCAATGTCTGCTATAAACTGCTGGAACGTCTCACCTATAATCGAATCAGCGGCACTGTCGACGCAACGTGTTCCAATTGAATAAGCTGGCCTTCGTGCGGGCCTTAGCAGTGCGGACCAAGTACTATCTCTCACAACCCATATCGAGTTTGGTTTTGAGAGAAAGATGAAGACATCAGTTGCATTCATCGACTTGACTGCTGCCTATGATACAGTTCGTTTTTTTCGGAGAGAGGGACTTCTGTATAAACTTATTTAGGTGATCCCTTGTCACACGTCAATTCAGCAACTCAGCTCGTAAACAACATGCTTTCCAATCGACTATTTCAAGTACATCAGAACGATGACATCAGCACTAGGAGAAAATTAAGAAACGAAATTCCGCAAGGCACAGTTCTCGCACCGCTCCTGTTTAACTTTTATATACTTGATCTACCACCGACGGTGTCCGGAAAATTCGCATACGCAGACGATATTGCGATTGCAGTGCAACGTAAAGAAATTGCATCAACCGAACACGCAGTCTTTGAAATGGTGCCTACGTCCAAGTATGCAGATAACGGAAGTATGGTGTTTCTACTTGTGCTCCAGGTGCGAATGCTAATAGCGAATGCTAAACTCTCGGTGAGGTTCAGCGACACATTGCTGGTTCATAAACCAAACCCTAAGTATATGGGAGTTACTCTGAACAGATCACTAACATATCTCACTAACCTCTCGGTGAGGTTCAGCGACACATTGCTGGTTCATAAACCAAACCCTAGGTAAATGGGAGTTACTCTGAACAGATCACTAACATATAAAATGCATATGAATAAAACAGCTTGAAAATTCTCCGGCTCTTCCTGGGACGCGTGTGCTTCTCCACTCCAAACAGCCGCTTGGCTTGATCTACTCCAGCGTTTCTCAAAGTGGGCGATATCGCCCCCCAGTGGGCGATGACGTCGTTTTGGGGGTCGCTAGGTGGCGATATAGGGGGCGTATATATAGGGGGTGTATATATTCAATTTATGTGTGCATGCGATTATCGATACTCGACCAGCAGCAAATTGCAGACGAGCGTGGCCGGTTTTATAATACTGAACACTGAGCAATTTTGTTGAACGTATTTGTTTGTTTTAAATTAACAGAAATGCATTGTATAGCTCGTGATACCTACCGCCCCCTATATCGCCCTCTGGCTACCTACCGCCCCCTAGCTACCTACTACTTGCGGCTCACTAGCGCGTGTATTCTTGATATATAAATTTTACTTTCAACGTTGCTAGATTTTTAGTGAATATTTAAGTATTTTCGTTGTTTTATAATAAAAATTTCGATAGAACTGAAGAATTTTCAGTATCCTATACTGAATACTTGGTAATTTAAAGTACTTATACTCTAGAAAGAGAAAAAAAAACATATATAATACGATAGATTTGGGGGGCGCTATTAACTTTAGCATATTAAAGGTGGGCGATAGACAAATAAGTTTGAGAAACACTGATCTACTCGGTAGCCAAATACTGTGCACCTGTGTGGATCAATAGCGCTCAGATCAGTAGAGTTGATGGCCAATTAAGCAACACGATGCGCATAATCACCGGGATGATACGAGCGACGCCCGTCTAGTGGCTACCGGCTAAGAAACATAGCGCATTTTTATTTTTCAACGAAAAGTGTGGGAGGGGGCCTCCAAATATGAATTGCCCCGGGCCTCGCATTTTCTCTGAGAGGCTCTGCTTCCTGATCATCAAGACATTCAGACACTAGCTCAATCACAGAGATTAAAATCACGAAAACCAACAGTACGTGCAGCAGCACAATTGGATGGAAGATCATTTGATCCTTAGGCTGACTGGACTGCTGTGTGGAACAGCTCACCACCCTGTGGGACTGTCAACTGTTGACAACCCAACAACGTGCCCAATGGCTTCGACCTCCCGCGTAAACTGTGAGTAAAGCTGAACCGCGTCCGCTCAAACTGTGGAAGATGTGCAGACACAATGCATCGCTGAGGTCTTGCACAATCACCAGCTTGCGACAGTGGTGAAGCAGGGCATTCCGGCAATCCGGCATATCATGACTGAATACCCAGATCGTGCATACAATGGCCATCTGCACGACATAAACAATCTCCATCCAAACGCAGTTGACTGGCGGAACAAATTAGACGATGATATATAACATTCATCAATTAATCTGCTATACATTTACCTACAATGTTAGTTTTCTTGTAAATCCATATGATAAATAAATAATAATGTATTATAGTATTTATAGTATTAATGTATTATAGTATATTGTACACAAAAAAAGACAGCCATATCTTGAATAAAAAAATGTTAATAATTTAATTTGCGTTTTCTTGTTCTCAGTAATTGCCAAGCGGAAGCGAACCCTTTATATCTATTTAGAAAGATATCATTTTTTTGCGACGAAGCACGACGACAAAAAAGGCGCTTCCCGGCTTTCGCACACAGGCGTTGCCGAGGGTCGGCGCAACCCTAGCTATTCTTGCCTTTATTTCAAAATTGGGGTATGTGTGGTGTAATGCAGGCAAGGATAATGGCGATATTAGAAAAACAAAACTTGAATGCCTATACAGTTTTGTGTGTTATTAAATAGATATGTTTTAATAAATCTTACCAAACATCAGTATTTAAAATCTTGAAGTGACTCGATAATGTGCTGCCCATTTCACTACTAGCAGCTGATTTATTTTTCTCTAAACAACTTGAATAAGCCTTGTATGAATCATAGAATATAATAATCTCAGAAAATGTGAGTTTATCGAAATGAATTACCAATCTTCTCAAAAAGTATCCTAAAAAAAAACATCCAATTAAATTAAAAATAACATATGATATAAAAATGTTTTTGTTTAAAGTATCTTTATGTCCACAAAAATGGTTATTGAATAGCAAGTTATTCTATAAGTTCATACAAAGAATCTAAAGTCTGAGGTAATTCTTCTTCCACTCACTTATTAGTTTATAGACTAGAATTGCTATTTTTTCAAAATAAGAAACATGTGATAATCATTGATGATTTTATGATTATCATAAAAATATGATAATCATATTTTCTTATTTACTATAAAAATTTAACTTCTTATTTTTATTAAATATTTACCTACTACACTATTTTTATTTATAATTCCATCTTTAGCAACAGTGTTTTCAACTGCCATTAATCTTAATATGGAATCCACAATGTCTAATAGAAATCTCACACCAACATTATAAATATTGGATATTGTACTGTCAAATCGTATCCTTAAAGTATCCAAAATGTATTCCCCAGAAGACAATAAACTTCGTAATTCCTCTAATGTTAGATCTGGACTCTGGATAAGCTTCAATGTTAATATACAAAAGTCTCTTATACATCTCCTATCAATTTCACCTAAAATGATCAAATAAAATAAATTATTTTGACTCAGTAAACAATAATGATTTAGAAAGAACCTTCAAACTTGTAGTTTGAAGCCTGATAGCAAAAAGCTTTTGTTTGTGCATCAACTGAAAGGTTTTTTTTCTAATTTCTCTTAAAAAAATCTCAAGAACTAAGTTTTGTCATTTGGTTCAAAATGTCTTGAAACACAATTGTAAAATAAACAAATTATGAGTCCTATTTCTATCAAAACAAACACAAAAGGAAGTAATGACTTATTTGCCATAATTTTAAATCGCAGTTATTGATACACTATCGACATAAAACTGCAGTATAATCTTGATAATCCGACACATGGGACCAAACAACCGCCGGATTATAAAAAAATCCGGATTATTAGGATTAAAACAAAACAATAACAATTTTACATATTTTATGTACAAATGTGTTTTAGAAAGAATAAAATATATATCCTATATAGGTAAATGTATGCATACAAAAAAATATGTACAAACTTAGAACAGACAGTAAGACAATTGTAGAGTGGAGTTAGGTTGGTCAGAATCGTCAATCAAGTTTTCAGAGTTAAAAGCAGGGTGTGTTGGCCAGACCTTTTTCCAAGAACGCTTTTTGACTGCGGCGCGGGGCAGCGTAAAGAAAAGACACGTGCTTCCCCAGAGCGCCAGATTACTGAATGTGCCCCATTAACCAACCGCCGGATTATCAAGAGTATACTGTACTTACAAATAGAATTGTCTGTATGGGTGACTTCAATGTTGATACAATGAACGTCTTTTTCGAGAGGTGGTTTCGACAACAATTTAATTTTCCAGCGCCGCCAAATTACAGGACAATTGCAAGTTGGGCCGAAAAATATCATTGAACAGGTTCTCTTAAGGATACTAGACTTGTAGAGAGGAAAAAAACTGTTAGAACTGATGTAAATACTTTGCAAGTTACTGAATACTCCAGCTGAGCATATTCCACACCATACAGTTACCTTTTGAGAATGCAGCTCTTCTACGAATATAACTTGAGGGTTTTTGGCAGAGTAGTAACGTAAATTTTGTTTGTTCGTTTCCCCATACAATGAGGAATTTTTTTTGGGATGGGGATTTTTTTGATAATCCAGCGGTTGTTTGGTCCCATGTGTCGGATTATCAAGATTATTATAAAGACTGATTTCCCAGTGTGGGGATCAGTTATGGCCTCCTTGCTCTCCGGATTTGGATTATTTCTTATAGGGTCATGCTAAGTTTAAATGCTAAATTTAAAGTTAGGAACAGAATTGAAGAAAATTGCAATCAATCCGTGCGACATTTGTCGCAGCAGGTAGGAGTTTCACGTGAGCCGGTAAGATGAATTTTAAAGAAAGATTTACTCCAAATTTTTACCAAATTTTAATAGATTTACTTACAAATGGCAAAAAGCCCAAAAACTTCTTTCAATAGACTGAAACTCCCTTCTACAATTCCGTCGATGGATTTTGGGCATCCTTTGAATTTCCTACATTTGCACATGTATCTGCATATTGTCAAGAAAATAATTATGTGTGACAAAGCACAATTTCAATTGCATGGGGAAACGAAGAAACAAAATTTACGTTACTACTCTGCCAAAAACCCTCAAGTTAAATTAATAGAAGAGCTGCATTCTCAAAAGGTAACTGTATGGTGTGGAATATGCTCAGCTGGAGTATTTTAACCGTATTTTTTTTATGATGAAATGGGAAATGCAGCAGCTGTCAATAGTGAAAATTATCGCTCATAGCCTCATCTTTATGGATGGCCTCATATATCCAGCATGTCTATGGGAGTGTTACAAGAGTTCTTTCCTGGTTGACTGATTTGCCAGTGTGGGGATCAGTAATGGCCTCCATACTCTCCGGATTTGGATTATTTCTTATAGGGTCATGCTAAATTTAAAGATTATAAGAACCAACCTGAATACCTGGAGAGCTTAAAACAAAACATTCTACAAGCTATTGGTGAGATTTCACCAGAAATTTGCGCCAGCGTGCAATGTTGCATTGAAGCACAAATGGGTTACACCCCATTGCAGGCTGCATTGTAGGGTAGCACCTTTTACTTTGAGATGGTCGCATAAAGAGTTGTAGACTGGAGATTATTTCAAACAATTGGTCCTCACAGGGCAGTCATCTCTCACTTATGGCTCCAAGTGCCACACCCTGGAAACTGTATCGACCTGCAGGCTAAACCAAGTGAGGGTAGCCAGATATGGCGAGAAAACTAGTATTGGGCAGCCGCAACATTAAAAGTAATTGGTCAACGTATTTCTAGATATATAAAGAAAAACGACACCATATAACACAGTTAAAGGCGCGACAAGGACTGTCTCAACGGTTTTAAAACTGCAATGAGGAAGGCAAAGGAAAACCACCTCATTACCCTCCCCAAGAAAAATCATTAGCATTGGAAAACCAAAAGCACAGGCATTCATGCCCCAGCAGTTCTTAAGTGATCAAAGCATGCTAAGAATCTCCCAGTCTTGAAGAAGATTACTACCTGGAACGCACAAAGTATGTTTCAATCTGGTAAAACTCACAATGCCAACAAAGAGATGAAAGGATCGAACGTCGAAATTTTAGGGATAAACGAAATGAGATGGGCAAATTCTGGAGAATGTCAAATCGACGACCATCATATCTACTATGCTGTCAATGACGAGGTCAATCACTAGAATGGCGTGGCGCTCATAGTAAATACACAAGTACAAAAAACGGTAAAATCTTTTCTTCCGGTTTCTGATAGAGTATCATTTTTACAGCTCAATTCCAAGCCATTTAATGTCAACATAATCCAGATATATGGTCCAACTAGCGATCCCTCAGGCGAAGCTGTTGAAGCCTTTTTACGAACAACTACAAACCACCCTAAATCTCAGTATAAAGTCAGAAATCACCATTATTAGGGTGATTTTATTGCAAAGATTAGTAGTGGTGTGAGAGAGGACATAGTTGGTAGATATGGATTGGGTATTGCAAATGAACGTGGCGACCGATTATTCCAGTTTTGTCAAGAAATGGAGTTTGTTGTCTCGAACACTCTCTTTAAGCTTCGACCAAGACGCCTGTACACGCCCATACATCTAACGCCCACACGCCAGAGAGGATAGTCAGAAACCAAATAGACTTTCTATTGACAAAATAAACATTATAGAAATTGTATTAAATGGGCAAAAACTTACCCTGGCGCAGATATAAATCCCGACCACAATCTGCTTGTAGCAAATATCCAGTCAACTCTAAAAAGGTGTACAGTAATAGGAAACTGCCCTAAACCAGATCTGACAAAACTGAACGACCCAGAAACGCTAGCTGAGGTCAGAAACGAACTAAATTGTGGACTAATCAAAGAAAACATTGTGAAGAATTTCGAAGCAGAGACTGTTGGGACCAACATCAAGGCAGCTTTCACAAACACAAGCTTGAAATTATCTTCAAACGATACTAAGATCAAAAAGAAAGCTTGGATGACTGATGAAATTCTTTATTTAATGGAAGAGAGACCTTTGAAAAAAGGTTATCCGGAATATCACCACATGCATCGTAAAATAAAGAACAACATTAGAGTGGCCAAAGAAAATTGGGTTAACGACCAATGTCGCGAAATCGAAGATCACGAGGCTTAATTTTGACACTTTTAATATGCACTGTAGTAAAATTAAGGAAGCGGCTGGTGTATACAAACCTCGACAAACTGGCATTTTCTTGGACAGTGAAGATAAAATAAATTTTAACGTTAACAACATTGTAGAACAGTGGTGTAGCTATATCAAAAACCTTTTTCATGATGAAAGATCGGACACTCCTGAACAATATATAAGTGAAGGGCTTGATATAACTAAGGAAGAAGTCCAGCATACAGTCTTCAAGTCAGTAATCAAAAATAGCTGCAGGTCTAGATGGAATTTACTCGGAAGTTATTACAATCTTAAAGAATGAGGAGTCACTAAACGTGATAGTAAAGCTTTTTAATATGGTCTACCGATCGGGCGTCATTCCCTCCGACTGGCTTTAATCAACATTTATAACGCTTCCAAAGAAGAGCACGGCAAAAAGATGTAGCGATTATCGGCTTATCAGCTTGACGAGTCACTTTTATAAGATTTTTCCTAAAGATCACAAGAGAATATATGCAAAATGCGAGTCCATTATGGGCGAATCTCAGATCGGTTTTCGGATTCGGCACAAGAGAGGCCCTGTTTAGTATCCAAGTGTTGGTTCAGAGGTGCAGGTACGTCTCTGTTCCTGTTTATGCCTGTTTCATTGACTATGAAAAGGCTTTTGACAGGGTGCAGCATGAAAAGCTTAGAAAATCCTTAAAGGCGTAGGTCTGGACGATAGAGACCTAAAAATAATTAAAAATCTTTACTAGAACCAAACAGCACAAATTAATTAATTAATAGATCAACAGTTGTCAAGCGAAGTTCGAATCAAACAGGGTGTCTGACAGGATTGCATTCTTTCACCATTACTTTTTAACATTTACTCAAACAAAATAATCAAAGATGCCCTGGAAAACTGCCCTGATGGAATTTTCATTGATGGCATAAACAAAACAAAAATAAACTTAGGAATGCTGACAACACCATTATAATCGAGGACTCGACAGAGGGTCTTCAGATTTTACTTGACCAGGTGGCAACCAAAAGTGTAGAATTTGGATTAAATTTAAACACCAAAAAGACAAATGGATAGTCATTAATAAGAATCAGGTTGGAGTAGGTATTCTACAGGTACAGAACCAACAAATCAAATGCGTTCAGTCATACAAATATCTCGGATGCCAGGTCAACGAAAACTGGGATAATATGCAGAAGGTCCATGCCTGAATTGAACAAGCCAAAGCACCATTTGTAAAAATGAAGTCCGTGTTGTGTTGTCAGTAGTTTCCCGTGCAGTATTATCTTTGGTACTTACGTATTAACGCCACCACCGCTATATATTGGATCGAGAGTTCGCGCTACCGCGTGTATGTTGTCTTGATTTATTTGTCCGCCTCGCGGCGGGTACCTAACCGGGATCTAACCGGGATTAAAAAATAAAGTATTCTGAGTTTTAAAAATGTTTTAATTTTAAATAAAATGTTTTATTTTATGATTTATTATACAAATTTTAGGCGTAGATTGGCGGCATTTAAAAATGTAGTGGTGATGGCGTTAATATGCCATCTGTTTTATAGAATTCAGGCATGGACTCTAACAGACGTGAGATGTGTAAAAAGCTGGAAGCTTTCGAAATGAGGACTTTTCGATGGATGTGGAGAATATCGTAGATGGACAGAGTACACAATGTGGATGTGCTAACAAGAATGTCAAAAGATCTCAGTCATGTGCACTTAAAAGATGAAAGCTGGAATACTTTGGACACAATCTCAGAAATGAAAAATACAGACATCTCAAATTAATAATAGAAGGAAGGATCGAAGGCAGAAGAGGACCCGGGCGTTGAGGAATTTCGTGGCTAAAGAATTTGCGACTATGGTATGGTGAGACTAAGGCAACTCTCTTTAGAAAAGCGATCGACAAAGCACAGATAGCGCTAATAATTGCCAACATACGAAGAGGACAGGGCACTTAAAGAAGAAAATGGAAGCAAATAGAGGTCATTTAATCAATGTAATTTTTAAGAATTAATTGTTAATATGGGATTAAGCATTTAACTTGTTATTAAACATTACATTATCTCAACAATGTTCAACTAAAAATTTGTTGTCTGTACTTATTTCGTTTTTGGATAATTGCAGTTTAAAATCAGGATACTCTTAATTTGTTACCCTATACAATTTTAATTGATCTGCAATAATTGAACATATAAACAGGATTCTAAATATTTACAGTTGTCAATGTAAATGCAACTATTATACTCTTCATTATGCAGTAATGTGTTAAACATTTAATATCGCTCTATTATATTAAAACCACTAAATACATAATGAAATATTAAGTACATAAATGTCTTACACTCTTCTCTAATTTTACTGAATTCCCTAATTAATATAGCTACAGTCAATCTATGAGGAGTCAATACGTCTTCAACCGGCTTCTTGGACACAACTGCTTCTTTTTTTGTTGCCATTTCTATAACAAACTAACTGGAATCACAACAAATTCAAAATATTTTAGGTTAGTAAATAACACAAAAGCACTAAAGTGACACAAAATATTTTTAAAACTGTTGCCAACACAATTTTTTTTGTCAGAAAATTGTTGACATATTTTTAAAATAGTGATGGAGATGTGTATAATAGACTTGTATTGAAAATTATGGTTAAACCTTAGACATATATGTATATATGAAATTGTAACTACTAAAAACGCACAGTTAACAGCAGTACTTTATTATTACATGCCACAGTGTATCCCTGACTGGTCTCTGGTATCCAATTAAGAATTGCAATGGTATTGCTGGTGGTCCATTTCTGTTTCAAGGCTGAAAATGCATAAATTATATATTTATTTCAGACTAATAATTAGTAATGTTAATGTATTCAACCCATAATTATTAATGTTAATGTATTCAATGTATAAATTAAACAATTTTACAAAAATTATACAATTAATGTTAAAGTATAAAATGCATACACTAAACAATTATTAATGTTGCTTTTCTGTTCAGACATATTTGTCCACTGTTTAAAAATACGAATTTCCATTTTAAATCAAAGCGATCTATCAAAAACGACATATACCACATTTTTGCAACTAAATATAACGGTAGCAACCTTTATTTAAATTTTTTTACATTACCCCACTGCCACTCATTCCTTTGCGCATGCGCATCATGTAATACACTATAAAAAGGGCGGGTTTTACAGCCACAGATCTGAGGTTTTAAAAAAATTATAAATACGTATAATATTTTAGACTCGTATATTATTGAATGATTATTAAAACTAATATTTCTTTGAAGAATATTTGATCTTGCTTTAAGATTAAGCATGATATTGATGTAAAGTTGTCCATACAACGTTGGACTAAACAAAACATCGACTTAACAACACATCACAGCGACATAACAACGCATTACGAAAACAATACGCTATAAAAACATCGTATCCTAAAATGGTAAAATATCTGATGATAATTATGATTAGTATATGATATTTTCCTATTGTGTATTTTTGAGGTGTTATTACATTACGCTGTTGTAATATTTTCGACCCCGTGTGGGGTTGTAGGTCCCCCATCGGGCGCCTCCCCAGGTGGCGGATAGGGGGATGCCTCCTAGATATAGGTGGTACCGGGGAAATCAAATACCCGGGGCGGACCAAAACCTACAAATGTAGCGTCTGCACTCAGAATGAGCGGCTACAAATCCGCAGCGTCTGTTCCAGATTGGGCGGCTGCAACAGCGTCTGACCCAGAATGGGCGGCTGATTTAAATCCTGTAAACAGGAGGCTGGTTTGGAAGCTATAGCTGGCAGCCCCAGCACCAAACTACGGCCACAGTGGGCTAATAACCTGGTTGGCCTAAACTATGCTATTAATGAAACCTCTACAACACAAATCCGGACGGACAAAACGAAGACAACACTGGCTACACTAAGGAAAAGTTACGTTTTGGATGCTGGAACGTAAAAACTCTATACGAAGCATCAAAACTGCATCAAGCGGTGAGAGAATTAAATAACTACAACATCTCAATTTTAGGCTTATCAGAAGTTCGCTGGCTTGGCAAGGGGGAGCTCAACTTACAATCTGGGGAGCTTTTCCTGTACAGTGGTAAAGAAACTGGGTCTCATGAAAGAGGCGTTGGTTTCATAATTAGTAAAAAAGCCAGAAAGAGCCTAATTTCATGGAACCCCATTGATGACAGAATAATTACAGCAAGGTTCCACACTAAATACAGAAATATCACCTTTGTACAATGCTATGCACCGACAAACAGTGCGAGTGCTGAGGAAAAAGAATTTCTACGATATCCTTGAAAGTACGTTAAGGAAGATAAACAGAGGTGATATCACCATACTCATGGGTGATCTCAACGCTAAGGTCGGGACAAATAACAGTAACCTAGAAGACATCATGGGTAAAGAAGGATGTGGGGAAAGAAACGAAAACGGTGAACTATTCACGAAACTCTGTTCAACATCAGACCTAGTTATAGGTGGAACAGTGTTCCCACACAAGCAAATCCACAAAGTCACATGGATATCCCCCGACAAGAAAACCCAAAACCAAATTGACCATATTGCCATATCGAAAACATGGCGGAGATCCCTGACTTGATGTCAGAAACAAAAGGGGTGCAGACATTGCCAGCGACCACCACCTTCTGCTCGGCACGTTCAGAATCAAACTGACCGTACCAAAGAAACCTGAACAATCAAAGAGAGTAAAGTTCAACCTACACAAACTGCGCCAACCAAACTGCAAGAAAGTTTTCCCAACAAACCTGCATGAAAATGCAGAACAAAATCCCATAACATCTTGGGATGGCTTAGCCAAGACACTACTCGAATCGGCCAAAACAACCCTTGGCACAAAGGAAAGAAATCGAAAAGACTGGATCTCAGACCAAACATGGCAACTTATACAAGACAGAAAGGATGCGAAGAAACTGGTTCTCCAGTGCAAAACTTCGATGACAAAAAATGATGCAATCTGGAGATATACACAACTATGCAAACAAATTAAAGCATCTGCCAAAAAAGACAAGCGAATATGGATTGACCTGATATGTGAGCAAACAGAAGAAGCAGCCAAAAATAACAACTCGAGGACTCTTTACACACTGACAAACAAGCTCTCCAAAAAGCACACAAAGACCACAAATATAGTTAGAAGCAAAGACAACCGCCCACTGACCACCCCAGAAACTCAGCTCGATAGGTGGAAGGAATACTTTGCTGATATGCTCAGCTCACCCACGGAATACGAACTTGAGATAGCTCCAGAAGCCAATGCAAATGAACAGCTGAATATAAAAATAGACGCGCCTTTAAAAACAGAAATACTAAATACCATCAAGCAGCTGAAAAACAACAAAGCGGCAGGGGTAGACAACATACCTGCCGAACTAATCAAGGTAGACCCTAAATGGATTGCACCTCTACTTGCAAAAATAATAAAAGGGATCTGGACAAACCAAGAAATTCCAGCAGAAATGAAACATGGTCTCATTATCAAACTGCCAAAGAAAGGAGACCTAACGCAATGCAAAAATTGGAGAGGAATAACGCTGTTAAACACCATAAACAAAATTATTGCAAGTGTAATCCAACATAGGCTGGCAGAAGCATTCGAACCCATACTGCGTCCAAACCAAGCAGGCTTCCGCCCAAACCGCTCATGCATAGACCACATAAATTCAACAAGAATAATTATAGAACAATCCGTTGAATGGCGATCGCCACTATATCTTGTTTTCATCGACTTTGAACGTGCTTTTGACAGCCTATCCCACTCTGCTATATGGAAGATACTACGGACAAGAGGCGTGCCAACAAAAATCATCGACACGATTAGAGAACTGTACCATGACGTATCATGTAGTATCCTGCATAGCGGAGCACATAGCAACCTTTTTCCGGTGAGATCAGGAGTGAAGCAAGGATGTGTGCTCTCTCCCTTGCTTTTTAACATTGCTCTTGACTATATCCTGGAAAAGTCTTGCAGACCAAACGATGGTATTCGATGGTCTCTTTACTCTAATCTCAAAGATCTCGAATACGCAGACGACATTTGCCTCTTTTCGCATACCTATGAAAGTATGCAAAGGCAACTCACCCTACTATCAGACATGGCACAGAAGATAGGGTTGAAAATAAATGTCTCAAAAACAAAAGCGATGCGAATGCACACAAATAACGACGCACCGTTTCAAATAAACGACCAACCAATTGAGAATGTAGAAAAGTTTCAGTATCTAGGAAGCATTCTCAACGAGACGGGCGGAACAGACCTAGACATTCTAAACAGAATTCAAAAAGCACAGATGGCATTCAGGCAACTAAACACAATATGGAGGTCCAACATCATAAAAACAAAGAGCAAGCTGCGTTTATATAGAACAAACGTCAAAGCAATCCTCTTATATGGATGTGAGACCTGGAAAAACACTAATATTAGTTTTATTTAGCAAATTGATGAATAACGCGGTTTTCGGTAAGACGATGGAAAACATCCGAAAGCATTCCAACGTAAAATTAGTGTCAAAATGGGAGGGACAATACGGTGCCGAGGCCTTAATATCAAAACCAAATCATCTACAATATTCGAGGAAAATTTAGTAGCCATTGAGTTAAATAAAACTGAAGTATACTTTAATAAGCCAATTTACGTGTGTATATGTATATTAGATATATCTAAAATAAAACTATACGAGTTCCACTACTCGTATATGAGAAATAGGTTTGGTGATAAGGCACGAGTCTGTTACACCGACAACGATTTACTCATATACGAAGTAGAAACCCCCGATATATATATGAAGTGATTCGAAGTGATGCTCAAAATTATTATGATACTAGTGACTATCCTGATAACAATAAATATAACGTCCCGCGTTTAAATAAGAAAGTCTTGGGAATGATGAAAGATGAAAACTCCGGTAAGGTGATGACGGAAATGGTGGGAGTGCGCTCAAAGATGTATGCTGAACGTGTAGAGGGAATTGATGCGGTTAAGAAAGCGAAAGGTGTGAAGCGACACATTGTGAAAAACAGCATCACTTTTGATGATCATTTAGAGTGTTTATAAACACGACATTGCAAGGGCAGCACTAGACTGGAATCCCCAAGGAACGAGACGACGAGGAAGGCCGGCTCAAACATGGAGGAGAACAGTGTTATATGAACTAAAAGCCCAGAAAACCTCTTGGAGTGAAGCCAAAGCAATGGCCCAGAATAGGGTCCGCTGGAAGGTGCTTATGGAGGCTCTATGCTCCACCTAGGAGTCCAGAACCCATATATATATATATATATATATATATATATATATATATATATATATATATATATATATATATATAATATTTTCGACGTGTATTTTGCCGTCTATTATTTTTTATAGTATTTTAAGGTGTGATGTTTTCGTAACGTGTTGTTTTCGCAGATAGCTGTTATGTGACATATTTGCGCGCGTTGTTTAGTTGCGCGTTGTTATGTCAAACAACCATAAAGTTGGCCAATTGTAGTATATCTTAACCTAACTTTTGAGCGGTATATAACGTTTTTATAAAATGGTAATATTTGTTCTTTATAAATTGATTAATTCGATTAATATTTTATGTAATTTTTAGTTGTTCTACTCATTTTTCAAATCACTGGTGGGAAAAGATGTGGTAGTCGAATTGAAAAATGATTTGAGGTTTGTATAATATTTTATGTAGTCTCATTTCAATTTTCAAATGAAAATAATTCAATTGCTTAGAAAATTATGGATATTAGTTTTTGAACTGTATCGCTATCTCAACTTCTAAATTTTCTTCATATCTATTAACTAGAAATTTTTAATTCATTATCAAATAATACAACAGAGTCTTCGAGGAGAACATGTAAACCATTACAAAAATAATCTAACATAAAACATGCATTGTTTCATACTGATTTAACTTAGCCTAAAATTAAATCCAGATCAAATATTGCATGGCAGTGCAACTCCTTTGGTTTTTTTTATGGAGATAGCTGGCAGCTGAGAGCTGACAGACAAGTGGCCTTACGAACATCTCCAATTACGCCGGAACCACAGGTAGCATATCTTCAGCGTGGTTTTTGCAGTTAAGATGGTTGTTGATTCATCTTATTTGGGCTTACTGGTGGATCTTTCTATTGTGTCTCAGTTTTTCATCATTTTCATTAGAGGAAATAATAAATTTAACGAATCTGGCTATTCTATCCCAGTTTTTTAAAATGGAATATGAACATTCAGCAGTGGCGTGCCTAATATTTTTAAACGGAATCATGCAATGCTTCAAGTATGATAAAGAGTGCAATGACGATGATTCTTGTCAATGTGATGGGTGTTCCACAAGAATGCACTACATATGCGCTGAGCTCACTTCTTCTGAAGTCAGATGTATGCAGCTAAAAAATAAAAGAGTACTCAAATATTTTTGCAGTGACTGCCAAGAAGGGCTTAGATTGTTGCCAATTATGAAAAAACAAATTGAAACTCTTGAACAAAAAATGAGTGAGCTTGCTGATGAACTCACCACAATTAAACAAGCTAAAACTTCTCCAGAACAGCAAACTGATTTTGATTCAGTAGTCCATGAACTGGAAGAACGCAGAAAAAGATCCAACAATATAATGATGTACAACGTTCCTGAGTGCAAAATTGATGATGACAATTCCAAAGTCAATGATATATTGCATGCCTTAGATCCACAACTACACATCAAAAAAGTCTTTCGTGTTGGCAAAAACAATAATACCTCCCGACCTGTAAAAGTTGTTCTCGACAGTAGTGATGATGCTTTATTCGTCCTGAGAAATAAAAACAAAATAAACCTTCCAGAAATTAGAGTCAGCTCTGATTTAACTCTTAATCAGAGGAACCATCTCCGAAATCTTCGCCAACAACTTAACGATAGGACTGAGAAAGAAGAAAACAATCTAACCATTCGATACATACAGGGAATGCCGAAAATTGTCTCTAACACTTCTCAAAGAAAAAACTAAATTCTACGGGCAGCCCCCAGATTGAACAGAACATATTGCGCGTATACTATCAAAATGTTAGAGGTATCAGAACTAAAATTACGACATTAGAACTTAATGCAGCTATCAGTGACTATGATGTTATTGTTTTCACTGAGACTTGGCTCTACGAAAATATTCATGATGAGGAACTTGGTTTGTCGCAATATGATTTATACAGGAAAGATCAGTCAATACTAACAAGTCAAAAATCCAGAGGCGGAGGCGTTCTTGTAGCGGTGAAGAAGCATTATTCCAGTAATGTCATAACTATCAACGTGAATAACTGGAACAAATATTTGTCAAGGTATCTACTTATGGTGAAGATCTAATTATTGGTGGGATCTATCTTCCACCCAGCTCTCGTCAGGAGTTATATGAAGATCATTGTGCAAGTGTAGAGGTACAATATTATGAACATATTGAATTTGGGTATATATAGTATAGATAGTGTGATAGAGAGATTTCCCGAAACAAAACTGCTTCACTTTGATGATCATTTAGAGTGTTTATAAACACGACATTGCAAGGGCAGCACTAGACTGGAATCCCCAAGGAACGAGACGACGAGGAAGGCCGGCTCAAACATGGAGGAGAACAGTGTTATATGAACTAAAAGCCCAGAAAACCTCTTGGAGTGAAGCCAAAGCAATGGCCCAGAATAGGGTCCGCTGGAAGGTGCTTATGGAGGCTCTATGCTCCACCTAGGAGTCCAGAACCCATATATATATATATATATATATATATATATATATATATATATATATATATATATATATATATATATAATATTTTCGACGTGTATTTTGCCGTCTATTATTTTTTATAGTATTTTAAGGTGTGATGTTTTCGTAACGTGTTGTTTTCGCAGATAGCTGTTATGTGACATATTTGCGCGCGTTGTTTAGTTGCGCGTTGTTATGTCAAACAACCATAAAGTTGGCCAATTGTAGTATATCTTAACCTAACTTTTGAGCGGTATATAACGTTTTTATAAAATGGTAATATTTGTTCTTTATAAATTGATTAATTCGATTAATATTTTATGTAATTTTTAGTTGTTCTACTCATTTTTCAAATCACTGGTGGGAAAAGATGTGGTAGTCGAATTGAAAAATGATTTGAGGTTTGTATAATATTTTATGTAGTCTCATTTCAATTTTCAAATGAAAATAATTCAATTGCTTAGAAAATTATGGATATTAGTTTTTGAACTGTATCGCTATCTCAACTTCTAAATTTTCTTCATATCTATTAACTAGAAATTTTTAATTCATTATCAAATAATACAACAGAGTCTTCGAGGAGAACATGTAAACCATTACAAAAATAATCTAACATAAAACATGCATTGTTTCATACTGATTTAACTTAGCCTAAAATTAAATCCAGATCAAATATTGCATGGCAGTGCAACTCCTTTGGTTTTTTTTATGGAGATAGCTGGCAGCTGAGAGCTGACAGACAAGTGGCCTTACGAACATCTCCAATTACGCCGGAACCACAGGTAGCATATCTTCAGCGTGGTTTTTGCAGTTAAGATGGTTGTTGATTCATCTTATTTGGGCTTACTGGTGGATCTTTCTATTGTGTCTCAGTTTTTCATCATTTTCATTAGAGGAAATAATAAATTTAACGAATCTGGCTATTCTATCCCAGTTTTCTATATTTTGTAGCATGTAACCCATTACTGTCCTTGCGTTAAATGGTATCTTCATGTTGGCTGTTCTCTCTTCCTGGCGCTACAGTCCCATTTGGACCTGCGCTTCCTGCCACTGCCTACACTTGTGCTCGGTGTTTTGATCCTACACAAGTGTAGGGAACCCTTACTGTTTTTAACGTGGTTGGCGAGCCACTATTAGGGGAGGTTTTGAGGCAGATTTTTACTGTGATGACTTTGCAAGAGCTATCTACAGGAGAATGGTGGCTTATTTTTACCATGTCCTGGATTTGAACCCTAGACTTGCCGCTCCAAAGTTTGACACCTTGACTACTAAGCCACCACCGCCTCATGTTGGCTGTTAGTTCGTCCCTTTTTGCTTCCCATCTCCAGCAGTCAAATATTGTGTGTCTTACAGAGTCCACATTACCACAGTATTCACACAAGTCATCTGCGGCGGCGCGTATTTGTTTCAAGTGGTCGTGGTAACACTCGTGTCGTGTGAGGAACTGAGTCAGGTAAACTCGCGTTTGTCTCGCCATGCTTCCTGTTGACCCATGTGGTGATATCTGGTATGATCAACTTCGTGCATTGGCCTTTTTCGGACGCCCACCATTTTTATTGCCATTCTGCTAGGAGATTTTTTCTAGCTTTCTAATTTTGTCTCATATACCAGGAGCTCTATGGGGGTTATACCAGCTATTACCAAAACTGCTTCCCCCGATACAGTCTTGTATGCGCTACGGATCCTGATTGCAGTTTTTCTTTGAATTTCTGCAAGTTTGTAAATATTGATTTCTACTGCCATACTTTGAGCCCTTATTGGGGAGCATATAGTATGGTGAATTGTACTGTCGTATCAAGCAGTTTATGTTTGGAGCTTTTAGGCCCACCTACATTGGGCATAATTCTGTCCAATGCCGCCATTACCTTCATGCCTTTAGCTGCTGCCATCGTGAGGTGTGTACCGAAGGACAGTCTCTTGTCTATAACTACCCCAAGGTATGTGATTTCATTCTTTGGGCTTACATATATATATGTTGCACTTTAAACTGTATTGCATTGAGTCTCCTTAGGCCGGTCAGTATCACTGATTCAGACTTTGGGAGTAAGGCTCAGGTTGTTTGATGTCATCCAATCAGTTACGTGGCGAATTGTGCGATTTGCCGTTTGCATTAGCATGGATTCCATTTTTGTTGAGACCACGAGCTCCAGGTCGGTCGCAAAGCCAATGAGTGTGGTACCCTCCAGAAGTCTCAATGTTAGGATGCCATCATACAAGGTGATCCACAAAGTAGGGCCTAAAACTGAACCTTGTGGGACCCTGCTACTCAGTTCTCTCTCTACCAAAACTCCATGTGCCTCCATAGGAGCAGTGTTCTATTATCAAAGCAGCTTCTTAACATGCGCAGGAGGTAAGGTGCTATTCTTCTTTCTGTTAGTTCCTTCATTATTATTTACCAACTAGCACTGTTAAAAGTGTTTCTAACATCAAATGTAATTAGTGCACATATCTTCCTTTTGATGCGACTTCTAGCTTCTTCTGTAAGTTTTAGGACCGCTTCTATTGCGCTGATAGTGGATCTTCCCTCTCTCAATCCAAATTATCTTCTGGACAATCTTGATGCCTGCCTCAAGTCCTCTTTTAAGTCGGTCCACCAGGAGCTGCTCTAGCAGCTTCCTTGGCGTATCCAGAATACACAGGTGTCTATACTATGATGTTTCGTTTAACGGTTCGTCACCTTTGCGGAGCAGGACAAGCCTTGCGTACTTCCATTTCTTGGGAAAGTTCCCGGGGCTTAGTTCTGCATTCATTATATCTAGAACAAATTTTGATTGATCAAGGGTTGCAATTTTAATACTTTGCTTTCCTTCGTTCCTGCGGAAGCTCTGAGGGAAGCTCTCGAGGAAGCTTTTAAAGACAATGGCAATACTACCGAAAATAAAATTGCTTCTTCAGAATTAGGAAACAACTTCATGATGGTGTAAAGTAAAAAATAATTTTGACGTTACGCAATATAAATAATAATAATAATTTAACGGTTTCCCATTTAGCAACATAAAATATTAAAACAATAACAATAATTACAAGATACAGACAATTTAAAATAGCAGACGCAAACAAACATCACTATCAGCGTCATCAATATCATCATCAATATCAACCCCGACCCCGAAACATCGCCCAAATTGGACAAGTCAGTCCATGATGGCATGATAATGGTCATTATCATGCCATCATGGACTGACTTAAACAAATCTGTGAAACAATACAAAGCACAATTAAAAAAAACCCTCTAGTACTTGCAGAATTTCAAGCTAATCTAAATATCATTGGTCACACACAAATAAAACCACGCATGGGCCAAAAATTATCTGACATTATTAAGCATTATAATTATGATTTCTCCATTTACTCAAAGTAATACTTTGCATTACTAAAGAATTAGGATAATTACGTGATATTATTATCCATTATTAGCTAGTAATTCCTCAATTTGATTATCAGCTCTTCAAAATTAACGAGATAATTTATACTGTATATTAAAGTATAAATTTATTTATAATAAATTCCAGCTATCAGAAGATTAGTGATTAGCAAAAATTAATGCAATAGTGAAATAATCTAAACAAATATCAGGTATCAGAATCCAGTGAGTTCAACACAAACAATTTTTTATCACTCTGCAAAAAATAACGACCTGTAAAAAGGAATACGAACATTCAGCAGTGGCGTGCCTAATATTTTTAAACGGAATCATGCAATGCTTCAAGTATGATAAAGAGTGCAATGACGATGATTCTTGTCAATGTGATGGGTGTTCCACAAGAATGCACTACATATGCGCTGAGCTCACTTCTTCTGAAGTCAGATGTATGCAGCTAAAAAATAAAAGAGTACTCAAATATTTTTGCAGTGACTGCCAAGAAGGGCTTAGATTGTTGCCAATTATGAAAAAACAAATTGAAACTCTTGAACAAAAAATGAGTGAGCTTGCTGATGAACTCACCACAATTAAACAAGCTAAAACTTCTCCAGAACAGCAAACTGATTTTGATTCAGTAGTCCATGAACTGGAAGAACGCAGAAAAAGATCCAACAATATAATGATGTACAACGTTCCTGAGTGCAAAATTGATGATGACAATTCCAAAGTCAATGATATATTGCATGCCTTAGATCCACAACTACACATCAAAAAAGTCTTTCGTGTTGGCAAAAACAATAATACCTCCCGACCTGTAAAAGTTGTTCTCGACAGTAGTGATGATGCTTTATTCGTCCTGAGAAATAAAAACAAAATAAACCTTCCAGAAATTAGAGTCAGCTCTGATTTAACTCTTAATCAGAGGAACCATCTCCGAAATCTTCGCCAACAACTTAACGATAGGACTGAGAAAGAAGAAAACAATCTAACCATTCGATACATACAGGGAATGCCGAAAATTGTCTCTAACACTTCTCAAAGAAAAAACTAAATTCTACGGGCAGCCCCCAGATTGAACAGAACATATTGCGCGTATACTATCAAAATGTTAGAGGTATCAGAACTAAAATTACGACATTAGAACTTAATGCAGCTATCAGTGACTATGATGTTATTGTTTTCACTGAGACTTGGCTCTACGAAAATATTCATGATGAGGAACTTGGTTTGTCGCAATATGATTTATACAGGAAAGATCAGTCAATACTAACAAGTCAAAAATCCAGAGGCGGAGGCGTTCTTGTAGCGGTGAAGAAGCATTATTCCAGTAATGTCATAACTATCAACGTGAATAACTGGAACAAATATTTGTCAAGGTATCTACTTATGGTGAAGATCTAATTATTGGTGGGATCTATCTTCCACCCAGCTCTCGTCAGGAGTTATATGAAGATCATTGTGCAAGTGTAGAGGTACAATATTATGAACATATTGAATTTGGGTATATATAGTATAGATAGTGTGATAGAGAGATTTCCCGAAACAAAACTGCTTCTGTATGGTGACTATAACTTACCAAATGTTGAATGGTATAATGACGAATTGGGCGTATCTGCTATATATAATAATAATAATGCAGCTCAAGTGCTTGTTGAATCTCTAGCATTTCATAATCTCTTTCAATCAAATTCCATTAAAAATTGTTTTGGTGTTATGCTAGACTTGATATTCACGAAAAATAAAAACATTATCACTGTAGAAATTGTTGATGACTGTTTGCTGCCTTGTGATCCATATCATCCAGCCACAGTCTCATCAATTACCTTGAACAAAGATTTAAATGATCTGAAATTTGACAACTCTTATTTCAACTTCAAAAGAGGAGATTACATTGGACTAAACTTCTACTTGTCCACTGTAGACTGGGACAATCAGCTAGGCCGTATAACAGACATCAATAATGCTACAGAAATTTTCTATAATATTTTATATACAGGAATAAACAATTTCATTCCCTATATTCGCCTTAGCAAGCCTAAATTTCCTTGTTGGTTTAACAACGATATGAAATATTTGATATTTGAAAAGAAAAAAGCTCATAAAAGTTATAAAATTAGTAACAGCTGGGATGATTATTTAATTATTTAATTTTTTCTGAACTTCGAAAACAGTGTAAAATAATGAGTAAAGAATGTTATGATAACTATATAAAATGTACGGAAAATAACGTAGGTAGGAATATAAAACATTTCTGGAATTTTGTAAACTATAAAAAGAAAAATCATGGCTTACCAGATACTATGTACTTAGGAGAACAATCATGTACAAGAGGAAATGAAATAGCTAACGGCTTTGCACGCCAGTTTCAATCAGTCTACAAACAGGACACTGCCAATGCAAATTTGTTAGGATTCAAATGTGATAAAACTATAGATATGAGTTCCTGTAATTTCAGCTTGGAAACCATATTGAATAAATTATACCAATTAGACTTCAATAAAGGTCCAGGACCAGATGGAATAGCTCCATTGTTATTGAAGAAATGTAGATTTACCTTGGCAAAACCTTTGTTCCATCTATTTACTTCATCATCGAACTTAGGGGAATTTCCATTTTTGTGGAAATCTAGTTTTATCACCCCAATCTTCAAGTCGGGAGATAAAGCAAACATACAAAATTATAGACCGATCACAATTCTGAGTGCAATCCCAAAATTATTAGAGAGTCTGATCTGTGATCAAATAAAAACCCCACTAAACCAAGTTATTATACAAGAGCAGCACGGTTTTTGCATGGGTAAATCAACAACTACAAATTTGTTAACAATAACACAATTTGTGTTGTGCCCTGGAACAGAAGCATCAAGTAGATGTAATTTACACAGATTTTTCCAAAGCATTCGACACAGTTAATCATACTGTCTTGCTTCAGAAATTAGAAGCGATAGGTTTTCATGGAAACTTACAGAACTGGTTCGCAAGCTATCTTCGAGACAGAAATCAATATGTAAAAGTCAAGAGTTTCACATCGGAGGAGATTCACGTCAATTCAGTAGTACCACAGGGAAGCCATCTGGGCCCCTTCTTGTTCAATATATTCATCAATGATATTGAAGGAATAATTAAACATTCAAAATTTTTGCTGTTCGCAGACGATCTTAAAATCTTTAGCCATGTCAACAATGAACAAGATTGTGAAAATGTTCAAAAGGACCTTACTTCAATTGTCAAATGGTGCACTGAAAATTACATGGAGTTGAATGTAAACAAATGCAATGTTATGTCTTTTTATCGATCACTTGAACATATTGAATTTGGGTATAATATTGAAGGTGAACCTCTCACAAGAGCAAACTTTGTTCGGGATCTTGGTGTTCTTTTTGACACCAAGATTAATTTTCATCTCCACTTTGAGCAGGTTGTCAATAAGGCGACAAAAATGCTGGGCTTTGTGTGCAGGACCACAAGAGAATTCACTAATGTCGATTCCATAAAAACTATTATTCTTTGGTTAGATCAATATTGGAGTATTGTTCATGTTGTAACATATGAAATCCATATAAATAATATAGAAAAAACTCAGAACAAATTTTTGAGATATTTAGCCTATAAATTGAATATACCTTTAATTCAAAACTCACTGAGAGAAGTTCGCAATACAACAAAAATAGAGAAACTCAGCACTCGTAGAGTTTATGCAGACATTAGATTTCTGCATAAGATTTTGAACTATAATGCTGATTGTCCACATCTCCTGTCCTTAATTGGCCTACATGTTCCATCTAGAGTAACTTGAAACACTCAGACTTTTGCAATTGATTTCCACAGATGCAATTATGGAAAACATTCACCATTAGCCAGAATTATATCGAACGCTAACGAAATTCAAGTGGATTTTTTTAATTTCTCCGAAAGTAGCTTGAAACGAAGATTGCCGTCGCTTCTTAATTTGTAAAAAAAAAAAAAATCACATTAAGTTCATTCGTATAGTTTTTAGGTTTACCCTTAGTTATAAGTATTCATGTATCATATACCTTTATAAAAACATATTTTTGAATTGGGTGCTACCCGTAAATAAATAAATAAATAAATTTCTTCGAGTAGCTCGAATTACCAAAAAATCAGAATAATTGCGAATACATCTGCAACATTTCAGGGAGTGGATGACCCCTTGATCCAAACTAAAAAAAAAAAATGATTCCAAATAATTTATGTCACATGATTTGCACACCTCTCTTATACGTTGGATGATACTCTTCATTTTTACTTCATTTCATTAATGAAATCCATTTACATTATACAGAATGGCATGTAGAATCATCAGAATACAAAGATCAAAATTTCAAGAAATCCTTGGGCTTTAAGTAAGGTTTAATTAAGTAATTCTTCACTGTTGGTCATTGCCATACATGTACATTTGGTTGTCTCAGGCAACAGTAGTCAAAAGATTTCCAGAACATATCTTCCTACAAGTTTCTACTTGTAATAGCTCTACTTGCAATAATATCGCCAACACATTTCTGAAAATATTACCATCTTCATCAGAAATTTTGTTGACTGAATTTATTACTGCTTGTTTAGAGGCCCCTTAGGAGTCTGTTGGAAAAAAATCATAAGGAGTCATTCGAACCACCCTAAATGGAACTTTTCATAAGTTTTCATTATCTGGTGAGAAAATGTTTCGCAGTATATTCACATGTGACTTGATGGTGGCGAAATTGGAATCATTAAAGATATATTAAGTCCACTTACCAAATATGCTGCAATGTACATTGACAACGTACATTAGACTGTTAGTTAATGTCTTCTGAAATAAATAATACTTTTTTCAATGACCAAAACTACATTTTGTCATTAAATGTATTGATCTTTCCAAAAACTTTTTATGAATATATAAAGAGAAGAATATCAAGTGCTTTTTTTGATGTTTTTGCTGTGAATGGCTCCTACACCTCTTTTACCTATATAACAATATGTTTTGTACAAATGCCTTCCATATAATTTTCTTAATCTTTAGACTTGTCTTTACATATAAAGGATGTCTCAGCAAGAACTTGAATTTCAAATTGCTCGCCAATTCCTTGTGTCACCCATATCACCCATATTTAGTATTTGTTGAATTAAAACATTGACATTTACTACAAAACATTACACTACAAAAAAGAACTTTTGTTAATAGTGAAAACCCATTACAAGAGTGGATAAAATTTTACTGTGACAATTCGCTCGTTACGTGATCATTTCGGCGTGCATAATCGACAGACGAGGTCTGCTATTGAAAATTTGATTAAGAAATTTGATCGGACTTTTTCATTGAATGATGAAAGAAACATCATCCGTAATCGGCCACAAAGATCGCCAGGAAACATCGCAGCTGTGAGTGTCAGTGTAGCAGAACGACCAAAACACCTCCATCCGACAACGTTGCCAGGAATTAATTTTTTTTTTTTCATTACTCGCAGCACTCGAATTTTGAGAAAAGATTTACACCTTCATGCTTACAAGATCCAACTCAAGAAATGCAGCTTAGCGACCATAGACAGCGCGGAAACTTTATCAACTGGATCCTGGAACAACTGCAAACTTACTTTGAATTCCACAACAAAATAATCTTTACTGACGAGGCTCGTTTCCATCTTAACGGCTTCGTAAACAAGCAGAATTGTCGGATGTGGGGAAATGAAAATCCACATTTCTTTCAAGAACTTCCATTATATTCTCAAAAAGTGACAGTTTGGTGTGCGATGTGGGCAGAAGGAATATCGCACCCTACTTTTTTGAAAATGATGAATGTGACCGTGATTGTCGTCGGCAATCGTTGCCGGGCCATGTTGACAGACTTTTTCATGCAAGAATTGGATGAAATGGACTTAAATGAGATGTGATCAAAACTGACTCTCAGTAACTAGTTTGGATTATTTTATCTGGGTTTTTTTAAAAAGTAGGGCCTATGCGAACTATGCAGAGACAACTGAGGAACTCAAAGAAGAAATTCGATAAATCCAGCCCATACTGCAAAATGTAACTTCGAAATTTAGTCAAGAGTAATATTTTGTTTCATGTGTAAATGTCACTACTACCTATGTACATATCAAGAAGAAACTAAATAAAACATTAAATATGTATATTTTAATAAGCTTTTAAAATTCAAATTCTTGCTAAACTCTATTTTCATGTAACACAATTTATTTGGAGTAATCACATATTTCTCCAAAAAATAAAATATATTTTGTACATTTGTACAATAAGTTAATATTATGTAATTGTTGCAGTATATGTGGAACCTTACATTCCGTTGACCAATATTTGAATATAAAACTAACCGATATTAGCGTAACTGACACAGAAAAATATCCTCATATGGTAAGCAAATACTTAATACCAACATTTTTGAATTGTACATTTTTATTGTCAAAATGCTTATTAATATTTATTCCTTTTAGTAAAACATATAATATAAAATTATTTATATAAGGTTCTTGAGGTATGGGGAAAAAGTTATTAAAAAAATGTTTTTAATGCAACGTTTCGACGATTTTATTTTCGTCTTCCTCAGGCTACAAACAAAATATAGGCATTAAATACACACAATTTTTATGACATCATTTCTTAATAATAATAATATCCTTTATTGCCATAAAATCTACAAGCGGACATAGCAACGTCAAATAGGTTTAGGTTACAGAGAAGGGTTGTTTATCAGACATGATATACAAATTAAAGTATAAATAAAATGTACAAGAAGGAGTTAATCACAATTAAAAATTACATAAATATAGATATAAAATAAGCACCTAACACATATTTTCACAAACATAATACAGACACGTATATACATATAGATATATTGAGATTCATCTCTTAGCTGCTATTGAAATTGTAATAGACTTTTTTTTTCAAGTAGTCTGTGACTGAAATTTTGAACTTTTTGTGTGTACAATATTTCTAATTTCAATAGGAAGAGAGTGATAGGCTTTGATTGCTCTATACTGTCCCTTTTTCAAAAAATGAGTTGTGATGTGGTATCCTGAGTTCATTTCTATATCTTGTATTGATTGTCATTTGGTTTGAATATGAATCACAGTTTCTTGTAAAAATATTATAGTGTTTTTTGGCAAATGTGACTAGTTGTAGAAAGTATAAAGATGGAACTGTTAAGATTTCTAAATTGACAAAGTGGGATTTACACGATGTTCCATATGGTAATTTCAACATAGATCGAATAATTCTTTTTTGTGTTTTGAATATTTTTTCTGAGTGGGTGGAACTTCCCCAGAAGATGATGCCATACTGTATGATGGATTGTACATGGGCATAGTAATATATTTTGAGGCTATTTATTGATACCTGATCCTGTAGAGCTCCAATAACTCCACATAGAGAGCAGAGTCTAGAATTTAAAATATTTATGTGTGTTTCCCAACTGAGACTGCTTTCCATTGTCACCCCTAAGAATTTGATTTCATTTATTAGTGGAATGGATTTGGAGTTTAGCCTAACATAGATAGACTCTTGACTAAGTTGATATCTAGAGAATGATATAAGCCCTGTTTTCCCTGAATTAAGCTTAAGTCCATTTTTTGTACACCATGTTGACATGTTCTCTGCTATATCTGATAATCCCCCTGAAAGCTCTGCAAGCCCAGGAGTGGACATTATTACCGATGTATCATCTGCAAACTGATAGACCAACCCTGGTCCCAAAGCCTCCGGGAGATCACCAACATATAGCAGGAAAAGAATTGGGCCTAGGATAGAGCCTTGTGGCGCCCCTTGCGATATTTCATTTTTCTCTGAAAAAAATAATTTATTTTTTTGTGAAACACTTACTATTTGGGATCGTCTCGATAGATATGACTTTAAGAGATCATTACACTTTCCTCTGATTCCATATTCTTCTAGTTTACTCAATAAAATACTGTGGTTTACCATATCGAAAGCCTTTGAAAGGTCAAAATACAAGCCACCTGTAACCTTATTTCCATCGATTTTGTCAAAGATTTCAGTTATTGCTGAATATTCAGTTATTGCTTCAAATTTGGGCTGCAACTCATTTAAAATATTGTTGATTTCAGATTCTGTGACTGGATCTAGGAAAATGGTTTTATTATTGTGAGCTACCTTCGTACCCAGCAAATCATTGTTGCAAGTTTTTCGTGTGAAATGATTGTTGAATTGTTTAGCAATTTCTTTGGGATCTGTTATAGCTCCAATATCTGTTTTTATTTCAATAGAGTTTTTGTTCACCAATTTTCCATTATTGAGATTTTTAAAGATATTCCAGACTGTTTTTGATTTATTTTGTGAGTGAGATATTTGACTATCGTTGACGGATTTTTTATAGTCTGACAGATACCTTCTGTAAGCACCCTTTTCTCACTTATATTTAATATATACATTTTCGCATTTTGTTTCAATGCAGAGTTCATAGAGATCTCGGATATAGAGAGAATAACGTTTTATTTCAGAATTTATCCAGTGGCATTTGTTATTTTTCGGTTTGGATATGGTTAATGGAAAACATATGTCGAAGCAGTAGTATAATATGTTGTAGAAATTATTATATTTACTATTTATATCACTTGCTTTATAAACATCATCCCAAGTTTCAGTTTCTAGTGCTGACATGAATCTCAATATATTTCTTTCTATGAAGAATCTTTTTCTACAGCTGCTTTGTTTGTTTGCTACTCCTGTAGTATACTCGATCTCAAAGATCTGACTAAAATGATCTGATATAACTGTTTTTAGTATGGTACAAGTTGATATTTCTTCGGGTACATTTGTGAATACATTGTCAATCAGAGTTGAAGAGTGCTGAGAATACTGAAGAATCTAGTCAGTGAGTTTACTCTCGGAGTTATCCCAAACTGACTGAATAATCCAATATGACTGAATAATTGTAATAACATTAATGACTCATTTTCAGGTTTTGCAAAATTAACATTGAAATCTCCACAAACTATGGTGAGTTCTGACCGACTAGTAATGAACTCTAAAATTTGAGACATATTGTTTAAAAAACAATTAAAATCTCCTGATGGAGATCTATATACACAAACTAAGTGACATATACATTTATTTAGTGCAAATTTACAGCTGGAGTATTCAAATGATTTTTCAACTTGCGCAACTGGTTTTTCTGCAGTACTAATTGTAATTTCTTTTGAGGCATATATTGCAGTACCTCCTCCACGATATTCACTTCGATAGGAGTAGCACACTAATTTATGATTACCAAGACTTATTTTTTCTATCTCATCACCCCTACACCAATGTTCAGTGACACAGAATACTTTTGGAGATATTTCGTCTAGAAGAACTTGTACTGTTAGTATTTTGTTTTTGAGGCTTTGCAAATTAAGATGTAAAACTTTAGTGGTTTTCAAACTGTTTTCATTTTTGGGTACGTTATTTGTGTCCACTGCTTGTTGTGTTAGAAAAAATTTTCAATTTCAAAAATTCACCGTGGATTCTGAAGTCGAATCTTTTTATCCCTACTTTGTTTGGCCAGAAATTGGGATCATACATTTCATCTTTGCGATTTAGTGAAGCTGTAACTACAAACCTCTTTAATCTTCCTGGATCTGAAGGTAATTCTTATACACCAATTTCCTCGTTTTTAAAAGTGTCTTTTTTTACAATATAGTCTTTTATCAATTTCTCATACACATGTGTCTTTACCCTATAAATATATAACCAGACCTTTCGATCTACTCCCACAAATCCATTGGCATCTTCCTCACTAACTTTACCTGTTCCTAGTCGACGCTTTGCAGATCTTTTCTGTTTTTGGTATTGAAACCCTTCATTTTCTCCTGCTTGTCTGTTGTTTTCCAGATTAAAATCGTTTGATCGTTCATTTTTTTCGAACCAATCACTTTCCCTTTGATTGTTTTCATTTTTTCCTTCACTGGTACAGCTTTGTTTATTTTTGGGGTTTGTTGTTTCACAATTTTTCCATCCTGCCATCTGTGAATGCTCTTCAACTTCTGAATGGAGTGATGTGAGGGGTGCCCCGTGGTTGTGAGTAGATGAACTCATTGAGGCTAGATTTCCAATGTGGAGTACTTTCGATCTTTGGTTTGCATCTTGAGAACTTGAACCTACTTTTTTTGCCCAGCTAAAAAATGATGTTTTTTCAGGGGCCTTTTTTGCTTCAGCCCATATTTTCTCTTCAAGGTATTTCGTTTTTTCTAATAGTAAGTTGTTGTTTACCATAAGGATGTTATTTTTCTCCTGAACTTCATGCAATAGTTGTTTGAGGTAATTATTTTCCAAAACAACTTGTTGCTTTTCCAACTCTTTCACTTGTTCCGAGTTGTCCCTGCTAACATGGGTGATTTTCTTTTCACAACACTCTGGAGTTCACTGATTATTTTCAAGTTTGATAATCTTTTTGCGCAACTTTTATGAAATACACTGTTACAGTTTACACATACATAAACTGCAATATCTTTGGCACAACATTTCATTTTATTTTCGTTATCAGGAGGAGGGTCCGACAGAACATCGTCATTCCCCGCCATCTTAACTCTTCCTTCTTACCTAAACAACTATTATTTTTCAATTTAAACAAAAAATGTGCTAACATTTGTACATTAAATTCTATTTAAAATTAAATATAAATTTTATTTTTCACGTAGGGGATTTGTCAACAAAATGAAGCCAACCTAATTTTGTTGACAAATTCTCTATTTACAAACATACATCAAGACATGATTACTAAATATATTAAAAAAAATGGAGATTCCTTAAATGCTATACAGATATTGTTAAAAAATCACTACTAAAAGTACTAGAATTTCTATTTGAAAACAGTTATTTTAGTTTCAACAACCAATTATATAAACAAACGAGTGGTTCCGCAATGGGCAACCCCTCCAGCCCCATATTTGCTAATTTGATAATGAATGACTTAATACATACAGTCTTAAATAAACTAAAAGATAAAGTAAATTTCATCAAAATGTACGTAGATGACACATTTTTAATTATTGACAGAATTTATAAAGATTACATTCTTGACTGTTTTAACAATTATGACACTAGGATTAGTTTTACGAGAGAGGAAGAATACAAAGCCTCCATCCCGATTCTAGATATTAAAATACTTAGAAATGTCAACAAAGGGGAGATTAAAACATCATGGCATATGAAGGAGACATCTTCCTGCAGAATTTTGAATTTTCACTCCAATCATAGATAGCATGGACCAGAAAACAAACGTTGTGAGGAATCTAGCATGTAGAGCGATAAACCTAACAGAATGCACCTAACAGATAATGAGTTCAAGGATGATATTATCAGTAAAGTAAAGATCATTCTACAAAGAAATAATTACCCTACTAAATTAGTGAATAAGATTTTTAGTTAAGCACGACGAAATGTAATAGGAAAAGAGAAAAAGAAACATGACGTACTAGACATGAGTATTAGATTAGACGAAAGACCAGAAACAAATTAAATACTTTAGATTACCTTATGTTGACCAATTGTCCTTCAAACCCACATGTATATTAAAGACAGAGACAAGCAAATTCGCAATGTATAATTTGAGGACAAATAAACAAGTTTTTAACAACCTAAAAGACAAACCAGACAAAGGTATCTTAGTAGTGTAATATACAAAATTCCATGTTTTCCTTCAAAATTTAAGTAGTCATTATGAGAAACATAAATGAGAAATTTAAATTTAAAAATAGCCCATATCAACAACAAAATTAAGTTGGCTACATTTTGTTGACAAATCCCCAACGTGACAGTGAAAATTAAAATTTATATTTAATTTTAAATCGAATTTATTGTACAAATGTTAGTACATTTTTTGTTTAAGTTGAAAAATAATAGTTGTTTAGGTAAGAAATGTCATAAAAAATAAAATAAAAAATGTCATAAATATGTTGTGTATTTAATGCCCATATTTTGTTTGTAGCCTGTGGAAGACGAAATCGTCGAAACGTTGCATTAGCAACATTATTTTAATAACTTTTTCCCATACCTCAAGAACCTTATATAAATTATTATAATATTGGGATATTAATAATATGAAATGTTGGATTATTTCTTTTCCATTTTATTTAGCTGAAATAATAAATGCAGATTTATATTGTTATGAATTTGTAGAAATGCACAGAAAATGTGTCCAAATGGACCAAGCTATAGGTATGGTCCCATTGTCTTTTATGATGTTAGGTCAGAAGCAAAGAACCCAGCAGGAACTCATCACTTAGGCTGTGAGGCCCTGCAGTATCCCCTATACACCTGATCTGTCACCAGATTTTTACTTAATTCATAGTTTTGAAACACCACTTTCAAATCAAAAATGTTAATGTGCAGGGGGTTAAATGGCAGGCAGGCTGTTAATGCAGGGTTAATTACCTCAAGTTGCTAGCCATTTGTACTTTTTAGTGTAATAAAGTTTGTTATTATAATTTTTTTTATTCAGGCCATCTACCACATGAGACCACATTCCAATTTCAATTTATAATTCTTGATTCTTTTCTTTTCTTCCAGTACGCTTTCATCTATTCACTATATTTTTTCTTTCTGTGGTCAGACCATTTTGAACCAGTCTTCTTAGATGCCCTGCCTTGGAACCCCCCTATTTTCAATATTTTTTCCTGAAAGGCTTCTCTGTTGTATATAGCTTCTGTTTGTATATTGTTTCTTTCTAAATCCTTTTCTACTTCGTTGGCCCAGTTTGTTGTGGACTTTTTACTCCATAGATATTTAAAAATTTTACTTTTAAATCTGCTGTCTTGCATTCGAAATAAATGTCTGAAACACATGAGTCTTCTTTTTCTTATTACATTTGATATATTTTCGTATACTTCAGCATTGCTACGTAATTTCCAACCTTCTGCTATGTGGTCCTAATATTTTTCTTATAATTCGCCTCTCTAGTACTAACTTATTTAAATTGTAGTTTAGTGCCAGACATTCACTTGTATATAGGCATTTTGGCTTCACTACTCTATTCACTACTTTTTGCATTTTTGGATAGGCATTTGCTATTGTAGAGGTTTTTGGTGATATCACATGCTCTACTTATTTTATGAAACCTTACTTTTATTGCAGATTTTTCCAAAGCATTTTCTTGGATTAGCTCTCGTAGATATTTGAAATTTTTTATCTTCTTTATTTGGCCAATATCTGTTTCCAGGAATTTTGGAGCATCTTTCATGTTCTTTAAAAATTTTGTTTCTTCTGCAAAAATTCTTAAGCTAGTTCTGAAGGCTATTTCTTCCAAAATATTTATTTGTTCTCCTAAATAGCAGTTTTCAGATTTTCGGAAAGTATAGCGAAGTCATCTGCAAATGCAAAACAGTTTAATTCGATATTTTTGCTTCCTTGAAACATCGGGTTTGGTGGTATCCACGTTTTGGCTTTTGTAGGGAGTTTCCTGAAGAAGGTTGACATTAGTTTCATGTGAGAGCTTTGACACAAACTGATTAGCCTCATACCATTTGCGTTTGTTCTTCTGTGAGCTGGGTACTGTCCTACTATATTTCTAAATATCTTTTCTCTACCTATTTGTGTATTGAAGTCGCCTAGTAGTAATATGATGTTCATGTTTGGAATTTTCGATATTTCAGTTTCTGAAAGATCCCAAAATTCCTCGGTTTTTGTGTTTTTTTTTCTGTTATCCTGGTCTAATGGTGCATGGTAGTTAACAAGTGTGTATATCTTGTTGCATTTAATAATTTTTGATAGGAAAGATATTCTCTCTGAGGTGCATTTAAATTCGGTAACATTTCCTATAATACTTTTATGAACATAAAAAGCTGTACCCAGTAATGGCATCCCATTCATAATTTTGATTGCTGATTTGCCTTTGAAGATTCTGTTGTTACAAGTATCTACTATGTTTTCATCTTGGAACCTTGAACTGCTAAAATTTGAATTTTGTTTTTTTCTAAAAGTATTTCTAGTTCTTTTTGTTTGCCAGTCTTGAGTAGAGAATTTACATTTAAAGTGCCTAAAAAGAATGTCTTCTTGAATTTCATGTCTTCTTTAGAAGGATTTCAAATTGCTCCGATTCAACCTTTTGAATGCAGTTGTTGGGACCTTTAGTCCCGATGCATTGTGTGATGCAGTGGTGGATTTCTCCCTCGAGTTACCACCTGGGGTAGTGCATTCATTTTGCGGACTTTCCATACTGCAATTGAAATTGTATTACAAACAATGTGAGGAATGAGATTCCAAAATGAGATCAGATTGTTAATCCGAAATTTGATTTTTTGTTTGTGGTTCACTCCACTAGGCTATCTTCTATTCTCTCCATCATTGGGAATTAAACCAGACTTCCCCTTCCACCTATGAGACCGTTGGCTGGGTTTCACCTGTAACCCTAGGCAGGGCCCCTCACAGGATGATACCATCCAGAGCCAGATGGACCCAGGTTTTTTAATGAGGTTGTTACTCCTCCCCTCCTCCTTCCCCATCACTTGCTAGACAGGGCTCCGGGGCACATATTATTATATTACTACTTTTTTTAAATCCCCCAAAGTAAAATTGACATTCGTTATTATAATTATTATATTTAACAATCAATATTTTCGCTAATAGATTACTTTGTTGTTGTAGTTGTCTGTAAAGAATTGTTTCATCAGAGGATCTGTTGTCAGATATGTACAGTTACCAGCCGATGAAGTGGATACCCAGCTGCTGCAAGATGCCGCAAGGAAAGAAACTGCTGTGCCAACAAGATGATTTGCGAAATTGACAAACATTTATAATCTTAAGAATATTTTTAATTTATGTTTATAAAAAAATACAGTAGTAAGTGAAATTTGATTTGTTTGTTTTATTGGAATTCATTTGCTAAGTTGTTAAAGACAATCCAAAATATAGTATATTTTGGATTGTCTTTTTTTGGTGAGGTGAGAGTTTGCTCACGAGCGCCAGCGAGTTAGCAATCACACCGAATCAAAAAAAAAACGCTTTCATCTCGAGTAGTAAATGCAATTTTTTCTACTGATTTCAGTTGCAGAATCCATAATTCGACTTTAATAAATACAATTCGAAGTGAACTGTCAGAACTGTCAATACAATAGTATATTTCACAGCAAGAGATGAAAGTGGCGTTTTTTTGGTGAGGTGGGGGTTTGCTCATGAGCGCCAGCGAGTTAGCAATCACACAGAACCAAAAAAAAAAAATACTCGAGATGAAAGTAGTAAATGCAATTTTAACCGAAATTTTTTCTACTGATTTCGGTTGTAGAATCCATAATTCGACTTTAATAAATCCAATTCCAAGCAAACTGTCAATACAAATTTAATTGATGGTTTGGTCGTTTCCATGGTAACATATTGCATTCTCGTAGAAGGTGATACTTTTCAAGTCAAATGTCCTAATTTTATTTCGGTTTTTTAAATAGTTTCAGGCTCGTTTTACGTTTTGGCAAATTTGGTTAGTTCAGTGTTTTAATCGAGAAAATCATAAATTTAAAATGCTCATTTTCGTCTCTAGATGAAAATATTTTCATCTCTAGAATGAAAAATGTCGCTTTCATGTAGGGCAGCGTTTCTCAAAGTGGGCGACATTGCCCCCCAGTGGGCGATGACGTCGTTTTGGGGGTCGCTAGGTAGCCAGGAGGCGATATAGGTGGCGATAGGTAGCCAGGGGGGCGATATAGGGGGCTGTAGGTATCACGAGCTATACAATGTATTTCTGTTAATTTAAAACAAACAAATACGTTCGACAACATTCTACCGTGTTCAGTATTATACAAGCGGCCACGCTCGTCTGCTATTCGCTGTTGGTCGAGTATCGATAATCGCACGCACACACACACAGCCAGCGTTAATAACTCTACCAACTTTTCGGTAGATCCACCTATACCAGCTTTTGGTGTCTGGCCCAAATCTACTACCTTGGAAAAAATCTACCAACTTTTCAGGTTTCTGAAAAAAATTATAATTTTATTTCTGTAAAAAATATAATGCCTTCACTTTCTTTTCACGAATTTTTCTTTGTACAGGGACACTTATTGTTGCTAATTATTTAAGAATTTATTTATTATTAATTTAAACTTACAATTCATTTTGCATTATATATTTTTTAATTGATTCTACGCTAAATTTGTAAGTGATGATGTTACAAGAAATTGCGGCTTGTCCTTACTAGCGCGTGTATTCTTGATATATAAATTTTACTTTCAACTTTGCTAGATTGCTAGTGAATATTTAAGTATTTTTGTAATTTTATAATAAAAATTTCATGATTTGGGGGGCGTTATTAACTTTAGCATATCACAGGTGGGCGATGAGACAAATAAGTTTGAGAAACACTGATGTAGGGTAAGCCGTGGAAAAATGCAATTTTCACATATATCAGTAGAAAAAATATTTTATTCACTTATAAATGCAACAATTAACAGCTACTGTGGATATATGTGGGAAGGAATATTTGAGATATGTCTTAGATCTGAAAATGATGATGAACCATAGATTGCTAACAGCAACAAATCTGTAAATAAAATAAACTTAACAGCATTTACATAGTGTATCTACTTGCTTTCTACTATTCATTACTACTTAAATAATCTGGAAACAAAGTAAGTTTCAATAATATGTATTATATTTTTGCTATTAATTTATGTTAAACAGATTACTGAGTTGGATGGACTAGTAGTAGAGCTTCCATTTCTTATGGGTGCAGTTGCATAGATGAAGCAGAACCAAGTTGGTCTCTTGAAGAAGCAGCTTGAGAAGATTTAAAGGCTGGTATGTGTAGATTTTGGTATTGACTTGTACTGCGACTTTTATAGATCTATTGTATTCCACCCTCTTCCTCTAATTTTTAGTATGCTTACCCATTTAGAGCCTGATTCCTTAAGGATTTTCAGGATCTGTGTGGGATTCAATTATTGCAAATTCTTCTTGTTTAAGCAGTGGGCCCCAAGGTACATCTGTCTCCTATGGAGTGATCCGCAGTCTTTGAGCAGAGATGCAAGGCGGTTTCCTCTGCTCAGCTGCAGAATCTGCAATTGTCATCTTCCTCTAGGCCTAGGGTCTTAAGGTGTTTCCTAAGTCTGGAGTTCCCCATCAAAATTACTGTCAGAATTCTAAGCTTTCTTTTTTCTAAGTTCCTGTTTAGTTTCAGGTAAGCTTTTGTTCTTTTCTGGTTAAAAGATCCCAATATTACTTTGGATTGCCTTAGCGCTGGAAGTTCTTTCCAGGTTTTCATCCATTGTTTCCTTATTTCTTTATCTAAAATTTTGTGGATGGTATTCATACTCGTAATACAAAGGTGTAAATATCATTCGGTTTCTTCATTTCCCTCTATACGACCGTGTTCTGACATCTACAATAGCATTACTTTGTTTTCTCTGACAAGCTCGTTTAGTCTTGACACGCAGTCCCATGCCAGTTTGGATCTAATGGTGTATGAGCTACTAGCCTTAATGGCCGCTTGACCGGATAGCAAATCGTTTTTTGCGATAGATCCTGTCAGGTTAAATTGTGCATATCTTTCAATTGCATGTACCTCTGCTTGGTTAGATACCCATGGTTTCGAAGAACTTGGCACAGGGTCTAAATACTTCTGCACCAGTACTTTCTTTCATCTTCTAACCATCTGTATACCACTTGATGGTATTTTCTCAATGTGGTATGCTGAAGATTCATCGTTCCATTCGGCTTTACTGCTACACATTGCTGTATAGTTTTTCTCGAAATGGCATACGATCTCGTCTTTTGGTACTTCCAGCCAGGTCAGAATCTGCCAGATCTTGGCAGCAAGGTTGTTCCAGTCTGCTCCCAATAATTTTATCTCTGCCTATTCCTTCCTTGCTGAACTTTACAATCGCTGATCTGGCTGTCCCCTCCACGGTAAGGTACACTGGAATCAGACCCAGCAGCAGTTCCATTGCTGCTATTGGGCATGACCCCATCGCCTCCGTGATGCAGACACATGTCAGTATTTGAATCCCCTCAAGCTGCTTCTTCATAGAGACCAGCTTGGTTCAACTTTCCCACGTTACTGCCCATAAGTAATAGCAGGTCTCACTACAATGGTGGACTTCCATCGTAGGATTGTGAGATTACAACCCCAAGTTTTTCATGCAAGATTTCTCCACACCATTAGAGCACGTTTGGCTTTAACTACCACTTCCTCAGCGTGCCAGTTCCATAGTAACACATCTAGTGTTATACCCAGATATTTTATTTCCTGTTTTTATTCTACTACTCTCTCATCTAACAATATGGGCTGTAGGCAGTTTAGTCTCCTCTTCCTAGTAAAGAGGATCACCATGGTTTGCTCAGGTTGAATCTTAATGCAACTGCTTGATGCCATCTATTAGTTACTTTGAGACCCTCCACATCAGTTATGTTCCTGATGGTATCTTTTCCAACTTGTGCCTTCCCTGCCCTGGTTCTCAGCATTTCTCCTAACCATTTTTAGGTAGTCGATATTACTTCTTTCAAGAGCTGATTTGACAGCCTCGAGTGAGGTGTTATCAACAGGTCCTTCAATGTCTAAGAAGGCATGTATCGGTACTTTCTTTGTCGCAAGTGCTGCTGCTATTTTATTTTTCAGCTTAATAGCAGCCTCTGTGGATTTTCCTGCTCTGTTGTAGTACGTAGTACCTAACAGCACTGTTGTTCTGAAGGTAATTGTCAAGTACTTTCTCCATAGTCTTTAACAAGAGAGATGTTAGACTAATAGGTCTAAATGACCTATTTGGAAAATTTGGTTGAGTGGAGTCTTTTTTCCCCACCTTCGATATTTGTATACCACATTAGCCCTTCTACTTAGCTCCCTGGGCCGTCCCTAGCAAGTGCGGGGCCAGGACAAAAAATTATTTTGGGACCCCTTAAACAATTTTTTTTATAATTTAAAATATGCAAAATAATATTGGATTTTGAAATTTAATTATAATGACAAAACAAGAATAATAAATAGGTACTGTTTATTTGTTTTGCACAAGAAAAAAAAGTAAAATAAACTTTACTTAGAAATTTTACAAAGTAAAATAAATCTTTACTTAGTAGTAAAGCAAAAAATAATGAAAAACAATATAAAATGTAAACAAATACAAGATTCAAAATTTAACAAAAACATAAACAAAATATATCCAGAACATATGATCAATATGATCAATAAAATCATAAAAAATGAAATAAAATATAAATATTTAAATATCTGACAATATATTTATTAGCTATATCTAAAATTATTGTTCTAAACTAACTAAACGAAATTATTTTTTCGTTAATTTATTTCTGAAAATGCATTAATGATTTCATCAAACTTTCACACAACTCGTGCTCAATCGACAATAATATTAAATTGTTTAGTCTTTCCTGGCTTTCCCAGCTCAAATAATTTTTTACTAATTTTAACTCTGGAAAAAAAATCCTTTCCGATGCCGCCGATGTTACGGGAATTGTCAAAATTATTCGTAAAACTGTAAACAAATTAGGAAAGGATACTCTAATTTGTCATATTTTTTTAAACACTCTAAGGGTGACATTTTTATGGTGTCTTTGCAGAAAATTTCGCAAAATGTCTTAAGTTCTTCAAATAATTCGCTACCATTTATATCACGGTTTTCGCCGTCATCTAGGATTAGATCTAGGTCCGCACATTTCTTTTTTATATCATCGTCGCTTATTGTTTTTATTTCGGGGAATTATATAAAAATCCAAAATTTATTTCATGACTTTTTAATTGTGTAAATCTTTCCTCTACCGCTCCAACTGCTTGATCGACCACACAGAGGAAATATTCCTGATAAAACTGTAATTCAGGGTCTCTGGTTCTCGAATCTTCTCCTTTGTATTCATGTAGTCTTTTTGTCTGGCGTCTTCGGGTTTCTTTAAACTTTATTTCAATGTCATTTGCACTACAAATTTCACTTGCAACATGTTTCGCAGTGGAACCACACAAGGCCATCGTCTAGTTATTCTGAAAACAGAATATGTCCATCACTTTTTGTGTCAACACAGCATTTTTTCGAGACACATTAGAAGTGATCATTTTGTCTTTTTGGAATCCAAATAAACTGTTCTGAATCTCTTTACTCTTATGAGGAAGAAATTCTGATAGAATTTTACAATTATTCTTCTTCAAGGTCCCAATAAGCTATTTATTTTTTATTTATTTTTTCTAGTAAATAGTCAGCGAGGGAGGGACAGTTGTATAATAATTGTCTGTCGTCAAATTTCTATTATAAAAACTGGAAAATATCAATATTTACACTACGTTTATACGTCAATTACACTAGTAGTCGCGCGCCATAAACTTTATTCCCAACACATTCATTCACTTGTGACTCAGTGCAGACCAAATGTGGTGCTACAATGGCAAATACGGCTGCCCGCCCGCTCGAAGGTTAATGTCGAATCTGGTATGTGCTTACAAAATATGACCCATCTTTCAGCAGAGGCTGAGAATAAGGTAGAAAACCGTTGAATTGTAGCAAAAAATGTCATCGTTACACTGCCAGCCATGTCGCCTAATGTCAAATTTAAGGAATGTGCCGTGCAAGGTACAAAAAACGCCCTAGGATTTTGTTGTAAAATTCTAGACTGTACACCTTTGTTTTTGCCAATCATATTGGTGCCGTTGTCATACGATTGCCCTCGACAATCATTTAAATTAATATTCATAATTAGTAATTGTGTTTGAAGTCGAATAAATTGAGACCAGCACTTTTTAGAACTGGTGTAAAAAATACAAAACATTCACTGGTTTTCACTTCGACACTAACTTCTACAATTCTAAATATAAATGTTAATTGTTCGATATGACTCCTATCGGTAGTACAGTCTATTTGAACGGAAAAATATTTGCTCTCTTTTATTTTGGAATTTATTTCCTCTCATTAAACTTTGTTACTGAGCAATTCAATAATTTGATTTTGAATTCTTGGTCCTAAATAGTGTTCATTGGTTTCATTATTTTTAATGCTCTGCCATGCGAATGTCGAATTTTGAAATCATTTCAAGTAGTCCTAGGAATTTTCCGTTATTTTTTTTGTGAATATGGTACAATTGCAGCCACGTAAAGCGTCGTTGTGCTTTTCTAAATATTGAATTGATAATATAATTATTTTTAAAACACCACTCCAATGCTCTATTTCGCCATTTATTTGTCGTTGAACAACGTCGATTGTTTGGTCTTTATTTTGTCTTTTCTTCAATTTTCTGTTCAATTCTATATATTTGCTTTGGGCTTAGTTATGTTTTGTGAGGTCTCAAAGCACAACACTATAGGCAAGTTAGAACTTTTAATGAGGAAAACATATGTGAACAGAAAACTAATGGAAAATATACTATGGGATGATGTATTCATAATTGATGATTGCAATGTCGATAATCAATGGACCGCATTCATGGATATATTTTTAAGACCTTTTAACGAGGTTTTTCCCAAAATACTGATCAAAACCAACCATGAACCCCATAGGATTTTTACAAACCCTGATCTACAGAAGATGGAAACGAATCTAGTGCTACTCCAAACATTAACTCGCTCTAATCCTGCCCTGAAGTGCCTCTACAATAACCAGCAAAGAAAGTTTTTAAAAGTGCTACGTAGTGAGAAGAAACAAAGATTTAAAAAACAGCTGATCAATTCCCCTAACTTACAAAAGTCAACTTGGAATATTATCCGTCAAATATCCAATACAAAAAGTAGAACTGAAGCATTTTGTAACCCCAGAGTGGATCCACATAAAAGCGCTACGTATATTAACAACTTCTTTGTTAATAGTCCTCGTAACCTTGCCTTATCCCAACCTAATGTTCAATATAAAGACAGTATACTGAATAATAATAATTTGATGTTTCTTTTCCCAGTCAGCAGTGAAGAACTATATAACATAGTTATCAGCTTAAAAAGCAAAAAAAGTGCAGGGTATGATGAAATTATTATTATTGTTATAAAAAATTCGCTTCAATACATACTGGGTCCGTTAGAGCACATCATAAACAACTCAATGAAAAGTGGTAAATTATCGGAGGAGCTAAAATTAGCGATGATCACTCCAATATTTAAATCAGGCGATAAAAGTGACATTAACAACTACAGACCGATAAGTATTCTATCAGCCTTCTCTAAAATTTTTGAAAAAGTTCTTTGTTCTAGAATCCTCTCATTTTTAGACAAACACAACATAATAAGCCAACAACAACATGGGTTTATAAAAGGGAAGGGCGTAGATACAGCATGGTATAATTTTGTGAATGGCTTAACAGAGCATTTTGAATCTCGGAAGGTCCCTTGTGGAATGCTTATCGACCTATCCAAAGCCTATGATCTAGTAAATCAGAATAAATTACTAAGGAAATTAGCCAAATACGGTTTAAGAGGTAAAGTACTGGAATGGCTAAAATCATTCCTTCAAAATAGAAAACAAATTACTCGACTTGAAACCCCGAATGGCTATGTCAATTCTACCGTAAGGTTAGTTAAGATAGGCATTCCACAAGGTAGTACTATAGGTCCACTTCTATTCACAATGTTCATAAATGACTTACCGCAATCATCCATCAAACCACAACATTCAATTCTAAATTATGCAGATGACACAACCATTTTACTAAATAATAATACTGTAAACGACATAGAACCGAACGCAAATTTAGCTATGTCATCAATCCTTTCTTGGCTTTTAAGGAATAGTTTATTAATTAATAAGGACAAGACGAATGTTATTATTTTTAAAACAAAGAGAAGTACCTTGTTTTATCCACAAGAAATTGAAATAGAACAGGAAGTAATTCAACTTCAACATTCAGTGAAATTACTAGGCTTACATATAGACGATACGCTGGACTGGACATCACACATCAGCCATTTGACCAAGAAGCTTAACAAAGCCACTTTTGCAATAAGGTCCTTATGTCCATATGTAGATGTCTTACGGTTAGTATATTTCGCAAACTTCCACACTTTTGGGGCAATGGTTCCCACACAAGAAATGTGTTTAGAATACAAAAACAGTTCCTGCGTATCATAAACAATTTGAAGTACAGAGAGTAATGCAGGGGGTATTTCAAAAAGGCCAATATACTAACGACTACGGGAACTTATATCTTCGAGAGTGTCATTTTCATGTTTAAACATAGACACCTTTTTGCTCGATTCCTTAAACCAATTCTAAGAGAAACAAGATATAACAGAGAACTATACGAAGTACCACAGCATAAGTTGACAATGACTGAAAGAAGCCCCCCATCCAGCAATATTATATATAACCTACTTCCAAAGGATATCAAACTTTTAGTAAATTTAAAACAGTTAAAGAAAAAATTATTCAATCTAATCAACGAGATAGAACCCTACAACCTAGAAGAATTTCTTTCTTACAAGTTTGAATAGCCATTGATGGGTTATTATGTATTGTATATGTGTTTATTTATATCTGTATATATACTATTTTTTTTGTATGCATGCTATGTAATATTTGGCAGTTCTTTGACACATTTCATTTAGTGTAATTTTTTATACTTAAATAATGGAATAAAATGTTTGATTTGATGTTATGCAGCATAGATGTTTCGTGTTCGTTCAGTCTGTATCCTATTTGCTTCCAACCACAAATTCCTTTGTAGGCCAAACCTGATCTTGCACCAATGTTTAAAAACCAGAAACAATAATAGCAATATACTCATAAATAATGGAATTCTTTAAACCTTCCACCATAGTAGTCAACTGGAAAGTTAAAATCATGAACTTGCGTTGGATTATTGTTTACGAGAAACATCCTCATAGTATCAGTAACATTTAGTGGCCAATTTCCTGGATCATTTTCAAGACAGAAAACTCTTCTAGTGGTTTCACTTTCATCATTAATTTCATCAGGTTTTTCTTCACACATTACACTCTCTGCGCTTCTAGATGTAGTAGCCACACATTCCAGATTTGACGACTGTTTTCCTTTGCAGTTTCACATTTCTTATTATCAAATTTCTCAGGAAGGTCACGGTTTTCTTCATACATTTCACTTTCTGTGGTTCCAGATGTAGTAGCCGCACATTGTAGATTTCTCATCTGACTCATTTTCATTTTCAGTGACAGCACCGGTCTTGGTATTTGAGCATTCGTTTTGAGCCCCGTTCAAGATTTTGTATTTCTGTCCGTTTCTGTGCTTTTTTTCTTTTCTGCGAGCCACTCTCATATTTTGTACTACGATCGCGGTGTCTACTCGTTTCTGAATTCATTTTACTACCCTAAAAGTAATTTTGATTTCAAGCAAAAATTTTGCCTATTAAATGACAAACTGCATAAACTTATTAAACGTTTTAAAATGGAAATTACAAAGTTGGAAAATGAATTTTGCAAGCTTTTCTGAGTCGCCGATAAAACTACACTCAGAAAAGCTTGCAAAATTCATTTTCCAACTTTGTAATTTTCATTTTAAAACGTTTAATAAGTTTATGCAGATAACATTTCTGTAGCGATAAATTATCGCGGTACTTGTCTTGCGTTATATTGTCTTGATTTATCTGTCCGCTTCGCGGCGGGCAACCTAATCTAACCGGGGTTAAAAATTAAAGTATTTTGAGTTTTAAAAATGTTTAAATTTTAAATGAAATGTTTTATTTTATGATTTATCATACAAATTTTAGGTGTAGATTGGCGGCATTTAAAAATGTAGCGGTGGTGGCGTTAATACGTTAGTACCATTGTCGCTACAGAAATTTTATCTATTTACAGTACTGCAAAAAATAAATACATGTGAGAAATTGATAGTTTATTTGTTTAGGAGTCTGAATTAACAAAATCGATTTTTTCATATACAGTGGAGACTTCTACTAACAGTAACTTTGCGTATGCAGCCAGTGTTTTTTTAATACTGCGCAACTCTAGTGAAACCTTTGTTTTGCAACGTATCCTTTGACACGAGCCAAAAAAAGCATAAACACGGAGCGCAGCCAAAATGTTTGTTGCAGGCTCACGTTCTTGCCTGCCGGTTCGAATAAGGCTGTGGGGCTCTCAGGGCCCAGGGCCTGGACCCCGCTCGCCCCGGTCTAAGGACGGCTCTGTTAAGCCTAGTTCGCATTAGGCTAGTAATTTAGTAGAGTAGCGAGTAATTTAGTGGCTAAACTACTGGCTACTGTACAGTAACCGTTCGCATTACGGTCTAGTACAGTACACAAGTGTTTTGTAAGATGGACGGGCTGCAACGCAATAGAATGAATAAACTGATATATTTATTACATTTTATAAACCCAGGCATGCCGATTGTTTCATTTGTTTGTTTTTATAATGCGGGGACTTTATATTCAAAAAGCATTTATGTTCGACGTACTTGGAAACTAATTTTAAGTTAAAATTTTCGGTCCAGCGAAACGACATTTTTGCGGCCACTAATGAACTAGACTAATCTACAGGTTCGGACTTGTTTAGCCGGTGAACCAGAGCAAACATTAGTTAAAACCCGTACCTACCAATCGCAATAAAGAGGCGGAGTCTGGTAATGGCGCCAAATTCAAAAATATAATTGAAATAATGAACCGTTTGGAACTTGCACGCTATATATCAAGTCTGCCATATATCAATTTGTTGATATTAAGGTATATTTTTTAGTGTTGGGGGTAATTGTTGATTTGGGTCGAATTGCATGCTAGGTCGAATAGTTGTTTTCAGAAGAATCAACTATTCTGAAAATAAAAAGGAAATTATATGATTTTTATATTATATGAAATTTATTATAAATTTTTTTCCTTTTATTGATGAATATAATTTTTTTTTTAATTTGCACGAAATTATAATTCTACAAAATAGTTTACGTTCAGCGTTAGCATTACCCGGGGTAAACCACGTGGAGGTGCTGAAACGATTTTTTACCCCTGGATAAATCGTTTTGCACAATATTTATATATATATATATATATATATATATATATATATATATATACGAATTTAACGTAAATGAGAATGCTACTGTCAAGCATAAAAAAGAAAGTTATGTAATATTGTAATTACGATTGATCCATCCTTAAACAGGAAATACAATAGATAAATACATAATACTTAAATACATTACAATACATAGCTAAATACATAATACTTAAATAAATTACAATACATTGCTAAACACATAATACTTAAATAAATTACAATACATAGCTAAATACATAATACTTAAATAAATTACAATACATTGCTAAACACATAATACTTAAATAAATTACAATACATAGCTAAATACATAATACTTAAATAAATTACAATACATTGCTAAACACATAATACTTAAATAAATTACAATACATAGCTAAATACATAATACTTAAATAAATTACAATACATTGCTAAACACATAATACTTAAATAAATTACAATACATAATATATCTATTATTCTCTAGTTCCAAATGTCGATTTGAAGGTTGTATAGTAGAATTTTTTAATCCTCCGCCAACCTCCGTCACAACCCCAAATGACTGATCTTTTTTACGGCTATTACATCGAATGGTTAAATGAATAATTTACAAAATTAGATAAGAAAGCCGCTTACCAGCATTTCATTTTTTATTAGGAAAGTATGTCTGCTTCTCTATCTTTCTCTTCTTGGATACTACATTGTTCTTGTCTCGCTGCAAATTCTTAAAAACATTCCACATGTTTATAAAGTCATCTAATGATTCCCCTTGTAAGGTCTTCACTTCATTGACAATATTTTCATGTTCAATCTGTAAAAATATTTAAATTTAATATTAAAATAATTCCACATCTTGTGTATAATTTCTTCAACACACCTGTTTCCTCCTTTCGCTATCAATATATGTGCTTGGTTCATTATTTTTCTCTTCTAAAAACTGGCATAGTTCTTCTTGATATCTAACTTTACTTGTTGTGGGTTCATGAATGTATAACATTCCTTCGGAGTCTTCTTCTCCCAAACCATGAACACATGCAGCAGACTCACTATTCCTCCTTTCATGCAGCACAACTGCATGTATATGTTTGCACAAGGTAGTCTTCACAGAAAACTCCGGACACTCACAAATATACTGATGCAAACAAACTTTGCATTTATGACAATATCCCATTCGGCAATCCACATCACACAATTCATTGTAAGTTATACTATAAAATGTGTCTCCTGTTGTTGATTCCACAAAATCTGTAATTTTTTCTGCCTTCTTATGAGCTTCAACGATTATTCTATGGCAGTAATTGTTGGCATTTGGTCGCTCTTGATTTACAATATTTTTCCACATCTTCTCCTCAACAAGCTCTTCCAACATGTCTAATAATTTTTCAACTCTAAAAATTTATAAATAACAATTATAATATATTTAACAATTACAATATAAGATAAAATATTATTGATTTCACCTTATATTTTGATTTCCTCTCATTTTGTTATGTTTTAAAACTTTGTGTAAACTTTCTATTGCCATGTTGGTGTTTATTCCGGCATTGATTCTATGGCAATGAGCCCACATTTTAATTCTATCTTCCTGAAAATAGTACCTACAAATGTATAAAAATTAAGTCATTCCAAAATTTATGAAGTGTATTATGCTAAAGTCCTACTTTTCTAAGTAACTTAAAAACTGTAATTCCCCTTCATCTTTTAAATATTGTAAATATTTGTCCTTCTGTGCAACAAAATTTTCAATTTTCGTTTCCTTCAAAATTTTTCTCATTTCAGTCTTCATTTGCAACTTATTTTCTGGCTTCGTCAGTTTCGATCTGCCTTGAATATTCCAGTTTTTTACCACATGCCATGTACAAAGCAATCTCCTTGGCTTTTCCGCAGTCTCCATGGCCTCTGTCCATGCATTGTAATATTTTGGATCATCGTCGCTCATTATATATTTGGCATTAATGCTGCATCCCAATCTTTTCTGTAATGCCTTCAAAAAAACTTTTTGAATCACCTGATCCAATCTATTGGAAAGCAAAAATGCCACTGGGAATCCCATATTACCCTCATCTTTAATTAATACAGTTGTCAATTCAAATTTACAGCGATTTGTTCCATGCGTCCCATCCATACAAATCACATGTTGGTTATCTCTAAGTTTCTTTTCCATGAATTCATTCATGTACCCCAATGCGAAATCTTCAACACTTAAGTCAGGGTGACTTTCTCCTACAACATTATTATTATTTCCGCCACCACACCTGCACCATATGAAACCCCTCAAGTTTTTGAAAACCCCAAAAAAGCTATACCAATACCTTCTAATTTATGTAAGAGGAACAAAAATATATAAAATAGATAGTAGATAGAACTTAGTGTATCAGTAGATAAGAACTAAATGGGTTTGTACACCAATGATGTAGGATGTTAGAGGAAGAGGTTCAATAGATCTATGAAGGTCACAGTACAACAAAGCACCACCAAAATCTACAATAGATAAGAAAATTATAATCTACTTAATTGGAATATTTTCTATTAAGAGTTAATTGTTTACTCACCCTCTTTTTTAACTAAAAAAGCGTGATTTTTCCCTTCTTTATTCCATTCTTCAATTTTTAAAGCTGTAGCCATTGTGTCATCTGCATGTCTCTTCTTATCAATGTTAAATTTCTTCATTAAATAGTCTAGATCCCCTCGTCTAATTAAATTTATTCTCTTCACTTCAATGCCATTTGTTTTCCTGGCATCATTTAGTATTCTCTCTGTAGAAACTCCTGCCTGTAATTGATCCACTATCATTGTCTGTTCCTGTTTCGTCAATCTCTTTGTCTTAAATTCATCTCCATGTCCAACATGTGTCTCTATAAATTTCGCACTTAGTGAACCTAAAAATTTTCATAGTAGAATAGTTTTGAAAACAATTTATTAGAAATTACCATTTCTAAAGATCTTCACGATTATCCTTGATGGACACATTCCTGAAATTTTAATACTGCCCCCCAACTTCTCAGTCCTTACAGTACATTGGCTTTTATATCCTAAATTAACATATTTCAATTATTTCTGAACTTCTAATTATAAAATTATAACCAACGAACCAAATGAGTTACTTCGATTACAATTGTAACAAACAACTTCAATACAATTTACAAGTTTGTTTCTTCTAACACATGCATAATCAACTTGTCTATTTTCCTTTGACATCCACGATTCAAATTCTGCAATGTTCCTAAAACTTAAATCAGATTGTTTAATAGTTACACCATGTATCTCTGTTAAATGATTAAGCAGAAGCTCATGGTATTGAAATGCCTCCTTTTTTTCTTCTGGGCATAAGGAGCAACGAATGTGTTGTAACATATTTTTCCCCACTTGCATATTATGCATATTTCTCAAATGTCGATTCTTTGAAGAAACAGTCACAAATGTCTTCTGACATACATGGCAGGTCAGTTTATTGACACTAAAACATGAAATGTCCAAATATGTATACGTTAAAAGATTATATATATATTACCTTTCCATGCTGGATGTAACACTAACCTAACTAATGTAAAACTGAAAAAGAAATAGTAATTATTTTTATTAAAACAATAAAAAAGATATTTCAGCGAAATGATAAAATATATATTATAGCAATAAAAACTGCTGATTTAATCGGGATAACCACACTCAAGATTCTCTAAAAAATTGGGCGGCAATATGTCAGCTATTCGACACAAAAGAACAAGGAACACACTTCGCGCACACATTGTCCATAACTTAAACTACATTTTTGAATTTGGCGCCATTACCAGACTCCGCCGCTTTATTGCGATTGGTAGGTACGGGTTTTAATTAATGTTTGCTGTGAACCAGTGAGCACGAACGCGTGGTGGGAGGCGCTACTCGCCCGATAAAATAGAGTAAAATGGATCGACTCGACTTAATCATTCACTAAACCACTTGACTAATTTTTCGTGGTTCGCACACATTTAGCCACTAAATTACTCGCTACTCTACTAAATTACTAGCCTAATGCGAACTAGGCTTTAGCTCCAGTATATATCCGTGCGCTATACTGCTTCTAAAGAATTTTTGAAGGTACTTCCTTCGTCTACTGAATTGTGTCACTGGAGAACCTCTCTCCTTTTTCTTAAAAGGAATAATTTTTTGAAATAACAGACACAAAGAATATATTTGGCAAATATAAAGCAAATAGCAGCCAGGATTAATCGTGTTTCACCTAATTTAAATAAAAATTTATATTACATTATTCGATGCTGAAATGATGATGAAAGGTCGATGCTTGGATAAATAATTCATCTCATATATAATTCTGTCGAATAAACAAATTAATCATTGATGGATTATTTATTTAAAATATACATAATAAAATCTAAGAAAATTCTTAAACGCTAGAATATATTTGGCATAATAAGATATCATCACATGAATAATTCGACTGGGAAATATGATCTATATATCCGATAAAATTATTATTTACATAGACAATTATATCTCTATAAATATATATACAGTAATAAATAACACATTCAGGTAAGTTTTTATTCTCTCTTTTCTTTCTCTTGCAAAATTATTGCTTAGATAGTTTAAACCTTTGCAAACAGGAAAAATAAAGCTGAGGAATTATTGACACATAGTTTTTTTTTGCAAAGGTTTAAAATAAATTTACAATATTTACATCAATTAACAATAATAAATTCTATGACTCTTTCTGACTAGATTATACACAAACTGTACACGAATTTAAAAATATTTACAGCACGATTTTAAATAAAACAGAAAAATGACTAGAATACGTTCCATTTTTTGAATCAGCAATATAAATAAAATTTTCTAATAAAATAAATACATCGTGGCGAACATTTTCTGTTTGTTTCTATAAAATAACTTATTGCTCTGTACTAAAGTAGGAATTCTGCATGAGGTAGAGTTTGTCTATAGGGTTCGCTATACCGCCAGTTGAAATAGTTTCGTGTGGATGTTGATGACTGGATTGCATTTCCAAGTTTTGAAGTGACATCGTGTCTGATGTAGCTTCGTCTAAATGGTCGAAATTTGTACTATCGTCCAATGAAATGTCAGAACTGCAGAAACTTTCGCCGGAATGTGCAGGATATGCATCTGTAAAGAAAATGTGATTAGTAAACTTGCAAATGATAGATAACTGCATTGTAAGGCGACCTTATACACGAATATTTTCGTAATTAAAAACTAATCGTTATTCTATATTAATACGTAATGGTAGTTATGTGCTATTTTATATTTTCAGGCGGGTTAAGCATTATAGTTTCTCGTAAAATAATTAATGTAATTAATACATAATTAATACCTCGTTAATCTGAGTAAGAAACGCAACTGGTCATCTCTGCTGGAAATCCAAGACCCAGATGAATTTTTCGTTGTTTTTACAGATAAAATAAAATCATTAATAAATGACTACGTTTAAAGTGAAAAAAAAACAGTTGTAATATGAAACCTCGTAGTAAGTGGATTATAAAGGGGCTAATGATTTCTAGAAAAACCAAAGAACTATTCTACAATATTTGGAAATTAGATAAAAATAATATTGAACTTTAGAACCAATACAACACATATTGTGTGTGTGTTTTATAGGTTGATTAAATTAGCTAAACGTAATTACGAAAGTAATAGGGTTAAAAATTTTGGTAATGACAGAAAAAAACTATAAGTGGATGAAATTCAAAAGCCTCAATCTAGCGCCAGAAAAAACTGAGGCGGTACTTCTCATAGTACTAAAATGATCGAACCAATAAAATTAAAAATTGAAAAACCGACGACAATGGGTATAGTAATAGCCAAGGCGATATCTTTCACACCGCACATAGCAGAAGCTGCAGCAAAGGGGAGGAGGACAATGGCAACAATACAGCAACTAATGCCCAACATTGGAGGTCCCAGGAGCAGTAAACGCCGACTGCTCAGTTACGCAGTACAGGCCACTATGATGTACGGAGCACCAATATGGGCCAGAGCACTGGGAAAACAGAGCAATACCCAAAAGCTCCTTGCAGTGCAAAGAAAAATGACACTACGAATCTGTAGCGCTTACCGCACCATATCAAGTGAGGCAGTCTTGGCCATCGCGGGTATCCCTCCAATTGGTTTGTTGGTGGAAGAAGAAAGAAAACTTCAGGTCGCAACAAACTAAAAAAATCGCCCAGGAAAGAACTAATTGAAGAATGGCAGCAAAAGCACAGTTCTTCGACTGTTCTCGAGGGGAAATGAAATGGCATAAAATTGCAACCACTTTAGAAGTACCTATCAACCCGAGAATGATAACTGGACATATGCTTAAAGCAAAAGAAATTTGGATTAAGATACATCAATATATTCATTATATTATGGAATCCAAAATAACCGATGAAGCGAAGGAACCAAAAATAAAGAGAAATTAAATTTAAATAAGTCACCCGTAACTCCGAGGCCATGCGACTAGCAGTACCAGAGTTCACGGTTGTGTTTAAAAAATAGTTTTGTCGATCTATTCAAATTCATATTCTTTATTGACCTTTTGAGAAATGACTGTCTATAGGTTAAGTGAAAATAAATACATTCCAATTAATGGTTTTTAAATTTACAATTAAAAAATTCCTTGTGCATAAAAGGGAGGTTTACATTTCTTCTGAACTTGTTATATGATCTTTCATCTCAGTGGAACTTTGGTAGTTTATTAAATAGTTTTACTCCTTGGTTGTCCAGTCCTTCACTGCATAGGTCTAAATTTGTTTTTGAGGCGTATAAAAGATCTTTTCGTCTCGTGTTACAATTGTGATTGTCCGCGTTTTTCTGGAGTGTTCCTTTAGCCTTAGGAATGTCGTTTCTAGAATATACAAGCTAAATACTGTTAATATTCCTAGGTTTTGAAAGTGTTGCTTGTTGCTAATCAGTAAATTTAAAACCTAATATGTTTCTTATAATTTTTTTTTGCGCAATAAGCATTATTTTTATCTGCGACGAAGCATCCCACAAGATTATTCCATATGTTAGAATTCTCTGTACCTCAGCAAAATACCAGCTGTGAAGATCTTCCTTATTCAGAATTTTCAATATATACAATGGAACATTGGATATCGAGTAACTTGGATTGCGAGTATTTTGAAAGACGAGCAAATTTTTAACTTGACAAGCTAGCTAAGTCTTGTAATACGAGTAAAATGTATACGCATGTCTACAAACCGTCAAGTCGGTTTCAGTCGGTCGGTGTTCTTTACATATTTACTCAACATACGTACGAAGCACGGGCGTAGCCAGGATTTAGTTCCGGGGAGGATTTAGAAAATTTTACGGGGGGGGGGGAGGTTTTGCAGAAATGAACCAATTTACTCTCTAAAACTGATACAAAAGGGTTCTTAAACTTCACATCTACCATGCTCTCTTGAAGATAGTCATCTCTACTCGTCCCTCCTGATTTCAATATAATATTTATGTTATATTTTGCATATTTTTGGGGGGGGGGGGAGGGGTGTTGAACCAACAAAACCGCCCCTTGGCTACGCCCATGGTACGAAGTATTGTTTGTTTTCTTTCTAAACGTGGTTAATGAGTATTTTTTGATAACAGTACTGTAACCATAGCACCCAAAAAGAAAACTGTTAAAAAAGAAAGTGATAAAAAGAAGAAAATGATTACGGTGGAAGTTAAGAAGGAAATCATTGCGAAGCACGGACGAGGTCTGCAAGTGGTCGACATCGCAAGATTTTATAATAAGTCTACATCGACTATGTGCACAATATTAAAGAAGAAAAAAAGAATTGAGTGGACTAGATGTGGCAAAAGCTGTCGCGAGATTATCAAAGCAACGGCCAGGTGTTATGGAAGATGTAGGAAAGTTGCTTCTCGTGTGAATAAACGAGAAACAACTAGCAGGTGATACTGTGACGGAAAACTATCTGCCAGAAGGCAAACATTTTGTACGCCGACCTTATAAGTAAACTGCCAGATACGTCGGTAAGATACGAAGGTTCAAAGCGAGCAAGGACAGGTTTGACAACTTTTAGAAGTAAAGTATCTATAGTATTGTGCGACACGGCGAAGCTGCGAGTTCGGATGTTAAGGCAGCTGAGGCGTTCGCCACTGAATTTCCGAAACTTATGATATCCGAGGGTTACCTAACACAGCAAGTTTTTAACTGTGACGAGACAGAGCTTTTTTGGAAGCTTTTTTGAAAAGATGCCAAAGAGGACTTACATTATTATAGAAGAGAATGCCTGGTCACAAGCCCATGAAAGACCCTCTTGTTTTGTGCTAATGCAAGCGTCGATTTTAAAATTAAGCCCTTGCTGGTGTATCATTCCGAGAATCCACGAGCCTTCAAGAAATGCAAGGTACAGAAGAGTCAGTTAAACTTTATGTGGAGGTCCAACAGCAAAGCTTGGGTCACTCGTATCTTGTTCGTTGAGTGGATCAATGAGGTCTTCGGCCCCACAGTGAAAAATTACCTCCTAGAAAATAATCTGCCACTCAAAGTTTTGCTAATTATGGACAATGCCCCTGCTCATCCTCCATGTCTCGAGGATGGCTTACTGGAGGAATTCGAGTTAATTGGTTCCTAAGTTCCTGAGTTAATTTGGAAATTGGTTCCTTCCTCCCAATACCACTCCACTACTTCAGCCAACGGATCAGAAAGTAATTTTGAACTTTAAAAAACTTTACAAAAAAACATTATTTCAGCTATGTTTTGAGGTAAATGAAGGAACAAATCTTACCCTCCGAGAATTCTGGAAAATTCATTTCCACATCGTGAACTGTCTTAAGATCATCGATAAAGCTTGTAATGGGGTTACCAAGAGAGCGCTCAATTCTGCTTAGAGAAAACTGTGGCCGACTGCATTCTAGGAGATAACTGTGCGGGGTTAGCTTATGAAGAGGAACTGCCAGCTCTCGATTAAATTGTCTCCTTGGGGAAGAAGATGGAACTGGAAGTAAATGAGGATGACATTCAATAGCAGGTGTAGCAGGTGGAGGAACATGGCCAGAAGCTGACCACCGACGAGCTAATGGATCTGCATCGCGAGCAACAGCAAAATTTTGTGGAGGAGATCTCGTGTGAGGCGGATGAGAAAAAGGAGGAGGAATCACTCACTTCAAATGAGATTAAGGACATGTATAAAATATGGGAAAAAGTCCAATATGTTGTAGAAAAACACCACCCAAATAAGGCTGTGGCAGTGCGAGCAGTCAAACTTTTTAAGGACAATGTAATGTCACATTTTCGGGTAATTTTAAAGAGAAGGCAGAAAAGCAAATGTCCCTTGATAATGTCATCGTTAGAGTTACACAAAAGGAAAAAAATTCCAGTGTTCCCATCACAAATTAATTGTGTGTATTATTTTTATGTACCTATATGCATTATTTTTATTTTGTATTAAACATTTTAGTTGAATAAATTTTATATTTATTATTATTATTATATTTATTATTAGTTATTCTCTTTGATATACGAGTGCTTCGGATTACAAGTACGTTTCCGGAACGAATTAGGCTCGGTAAACGAGGTACCAATGTACTTTGGTTAGGTACTTGGTTACTTCTTCTGTAACCCATCTGTTTCTATCTTCTTTGACTTTATTACAGGAAAACTTTATAAATAAGTGATATTGAAGTTCCTTGGTGAAGGCAACTACCTTGCTGTTGCTGCTTGTATTGCTAAAAACGTCCTCAAATGTTTCATTGCGGATCTGGTTGGCAAAACGAATTTTGTTAGGAGTTGAGATGCTTCTTATCAATTTGTATTGGTTTCGGTTTCTATTTCGGTTAAACAGCTCATTTTTAACATGATGATGATCGGAAATCGGAGTATTTTCCACAGCAGTCTTTAATTTTAGTCCAGAAGCAGCAAATATAGTCTATTTGAAAAATCATTGAAACGATCCTTGGCTCAAAGTGGGGTTTTTAATTCAATATGTAGAAATAAATAAAACATTCGACATTTTTATTTTATTTATTTCTACATATAGTCTATTTGAGTATTACGTATTCATTCATCCCATATGCTTGAAATGTTGAAATCTCCAACTAGAATTATTTTCTTTTTTCGTTATTAGTTTCTTATATTTATTATTTTCGTTATTAGTATTCTTATATTGGGTCGTCAAGTATGATATTTGTAGAAAAAAAAGATAGCTTACAAATAGCAGGAATTATTTTATTCATCGAAGAATGCACCCATAGTATCTACACACTTCTGTCATTTAAGCGGCAGGTTGTTCAGGCCGGTGGTATAAAACCCTGGCGGACGAGAGTCAACGAATTCTTTTAAAGCCAGTTTTAAAGCCAGAGCTAAATCGTTTACCAATTAAAAAATTGTCCAGGTTGCGGAAGAATAGTAGTCAGTGGGGTCAAATAGGTCTGGTGAGTATGGAGGATGATGAAGAAGCTCCAATTGCATAGCAAATGCATGATAACGCTAATTGCATAACAAATGCATGATAACATGGCAAAATTACAGCAATTTTTCCCTCGTTTTGCAGAAACAGTCTGATTTCTTCCAAGCAGTCAACAAATCTATGAAGTTTTATTAGGTATACATCAGTGAGCCATTATACACCGAGTTGACTTCATCCAACAAAGCACCAAACTTTCACATAGGTTGATGAGGTCACTGGTTGACTATTTTTTTGAATATTTATGTGATTCTTTTTTTATTGCGTTTCAAGATAGCGGATTGAGTTTATATATATATATATATATATATATATATATAACGAAAATTATCGAAATAATCAAAAAGTGAGTACGCGCATGCTAACTAGGCTTCTTTCAAAAACTTTCCCTCTTGAAAAGGTTTTCTATGCTGTTCAATAACATTTGCAGCCAAGTGACTTGCCGCGCTCGTATGACAATTTTATATGACAAACAAGCCTCCTCCGCCCCCGCACTGCGCCCGATCACTCCTTAGCGGAGGATCACTCGCTTTCGTTTGTAATATAACACTTTAACGTAATATTAACACAACTTTGTTATTTTGAACTAAAATCCAAACCGTTTTGATCAGTAGCGTGCCCAAAATATTCAATCGCGTGCCATCAATTGCACGCGTGCCATTGGTTCGCCATCCCTGAACTAGACGAACGGACACAACAAGCTAAAGTATAACAGGCGTAGTTCAGGGGGGGGGGCACTTGCCAAGTTAACAGGAATGTGCTTGCTATGTAAAACCATTGCTAAAAGCGTTAAAAAGCCCTTCGGGAAAAATATGGTTATAAACTAACAAAATACCACGATCTATTTAGTGTCGTAGCGGATTTTTAAAATACAATCGGTTTATAAAATGAATAATATCACTCGAACTATTTAGTTTCGATTTTTTCAATCTTATTATAAAATATGATACTGAATATGTAACGTTAATTTCTTTAAATACATCAATACGTAGGTGAGGAATTTTTAATTTTTGCGCTAAATTATTTATAATAAATTTAATATGCATTTTTCGAATGTGAAAAGTTTTGGCACACCGCGCCTGACCTCTGCGGAATCCGAGGCGCGCCTGACGGAGGATTCATAAATACAATTTGAATATTGAAGAAGAATTACGAAATAAGATATCCACGTCACTAGAATTAGATGTGTTTAATAAAAACAATATTTTTGCTTGCGAACTAAATTTACGAGGAAACCTTGTACAATATTTTATAAGATATTTTACAAGATAACAATATTTTATGTAGATTATTTTCTGAAACTTTTAGTTTGTAAGTTTCGTTCAACGAAATCAAGCTCCTAAATATAAAAGAAAAATGGACCCTACTCAGCTAATCAAAAATGAATATTACCAAAAAGCAACTGAAAAAATAAAAATCACAGATAAAGCTAAAACAAATTGAGAAATTAGCCCCAATAAAACCCCGTAAAAAGCAACAGTGTTGGAATATTGAATGTGACAAGAGAGTAGAGAAAATAATCAAGCATGAAGAATCAGATCCAAACCAATCTCAAAAATCCGATATTTTTCCAAAATATAGTAAAACAAAGAAAGAAACCAGCCAGACTTTGGGAACAAAAAGAGAACAAAAACAAGGAGAACAAAAAGACAACATCGTAAGGAAACATAGAAATCAATTGAAGAAGAATTCAACAAAACATAATCGAGAGATTACTATAAAACATTCAGAAAACAACTTCAGAAATATGAATCTCCTTATATGAATATGTCTTATTATATGAATAATAATCTGGCCTATACCAATACAGACAATGCAAGAATCCTGGCTAAATACTTTAATAAACTACTAAATTGCAAAGAACCAACAGAACTTAACTTAGACACCGACACTCCAATAAGAACAGCACCAGAAAACATCAACTCCCCAACAATAAAAGAAGTCTACCAAGCAGCACTGGCTGAGATGAAAAATTACAAAGCATCGGGAGAAGATCAGACAACTACAGGGGACTCTCACTCTTAGACATAACATACAAAATCCTTTCAAGAATCATCAATAATCATTAATAGAACCAGATTACAACTTGAGAAGGAACTAAGAGAATACCAAGGAGGTTTCAGACCATGGAGGAGCTGTCCTGATAAGGTTTATTATTTAAAAAAAAAGTTTTTTCGTGTTAATATTAGCTCTGTATACAATTAATAACATAATAATAATATACAATTTTATTTTGTTTTTATTTCCGAGATTTTAACTGTCCGTTATAACGGACACTATGCAAAACGACTATAATTTTATTCTAGGAATAATTATGAACAAAAAGAAGGTTTAATAATAATAACAAAGTTTGCAACAATTCTATTATTTAGAATGATACAGTTTGAAACATTCTTTTGGGTGGAGTCCAACAGAACACTTAGAACATATAAATTTAGCCTTCTTCTTACAATACGCACATCGTCTATCTGTTTCTGTATAGTAAATCATGTGGTTTATATTGTCATAACGAACATGTGCAATTGGTGTAGCAGAAATTCTGACTCTTTTAGCTGATACGCAAATTCAAAAAATGGAGCCGTCCGTTTAAACGGACATTATGCACTAATGGGTTAACAATGGATTACAATAGGAACAGATATGGCGATTACATTTATATACTTCCAGAAATCATATCATTGCATCCACAGGGAATTCCTACTAAAAATTTTAAGGCACCTTGGACTACACCCCAAATTAATGAACATGATAAAACTGACCCTCACAAACTCCAAGTCAAAAGTGAAGTTCAGGGACGAATTATCGGAACCATTCGAGATCAAAACAGGATTTCGCCAAGGTGATGGACTCTCACCACTATTGTTCAACTGCGCTCTAGAAATGGTAATGAGGGAATGGTTAAAAAAAACCCCAAACATAAAATTAAGCAGAAAAAACAAAACAAACTGACTTGGTTTTACTGACGACTTGGCACTAGTAGCAAATGAAGCAAAAACTCAGATATCTGAACTTCAAAATGTTGCAAGTAAAATTGGCCTCAAAATATCATTTGAAAAAAACAGCAATTATGCCGCAAAAACCAACAGCATTGAAAGAAATAAACATAAATGCCAATAGTCAAAATTGTAGCCCAATTCAAATAACTTGACCTGGTACGTCTACAGAAAAGTGTGCCTATCCATAAATGCAAAAATAAAACACTATAACACAGTTATAGAACCAGAAACCACAAATGAAGCAGAAACACTGTTTCACTTAAATGAACAATCAAAGACCGACAATCTTCAGAAGATCGAAAGAAGAATTGGAAGAGCGTGCATCATAAAAAAAACCGGCCAAGTGCGAGTTGTGACTCGCGCACCGAGGGTTCCGAACAAACTTGTAAGTAAGGTATCTTTTTTGTGTGGAGGACGTAGCAAGCACATTCAGTTAACTTGACAAGTGGTCCTCCTGAAATCACGACCATCTTAGTACCGCTGCAAGCATAACCTCAAGATGCCACTGTCGTACGATGGAATTCTACCCTATATTTTATTACCACACATCCCCCATTCACTATGAGTGTTTAGGGGTTCTGGAACTTCACTATTTGTTTTTACTGCTCAATTTTGCCTGTATACCTATATACCCCGTATAAAGGTATACAGGGTATTTTTTTTTAAATAACGCGAATATTTTTAAACCTAAAAAAAGAAAACTTTATTTTAGTATTACACTTATTCACTAACTTATATTAAGATCTAACTATTTCTAGATCTAATATAAACTATACTCTTAACATTCAGTTGTTCAATTGACTGCTTTTGGGCAATTGACTACCAAAAATATAGGGCGTACGTGATTTAAGTATATACTTAAATGATATTATCTACAACATATTATGTAGATTATGTAGATTATAGTATAGTATTATTATGTAGATTATCAACATATTATGTAGATTATAAAGAAAAATTAGACGAAACATAATATATACAGGATGTTACGGGGCTTGAGTATGTCGCATGTCGCTTATAAACAAGCAAAATTTAGACATAATATATACCCTGTATATATTATGTATATAGAGCGTACGTGATGAAATGCATAACGAATATAAACAAAGAAAATTCAGAATAAACAGTTTGGTTCCAACACATACTTTTTAACCTTTGGACCTAACCTTCGGAGGACCTAACTGTATGCAACCCATATGCTTCTTGAGCCTGACAATACCACTCCGACAACATTAGTGTATTTTCATAAGTTTCTAATAGTAAATTCGCATTTTTCTTGTAATTAAACTACATATTTACGGTTTTCAGATTTTTCCCTTTAGATGTGCTGTAAGACTCCGCTTCTTGCCAAATTTCATAGTTCTAGGTCAACGGGAAGTACCCTATAGGTTTTGATTCCCTTGTGAAATCGCAAAATATGCGACATAAACGGTCATATCTTTTGATCGCGTTGACTTACAAGTTTGATTTTTTCACAGCTGAAAGAGACCGCAGACATCCGTTTTGATACAAATTTCAACTTGTTACCTCTACGAGTTCCTGACAAAAATGGTCTTGACAAACAGACAGACGGACAGACAGATAGATAGACAGACAGACAGACAGACAGACAGACGGACAACAAAGTGATCCTATAAGGGTTCCGTTTTCGGTACGGAACCCTAAAAAATACCATGGCACATAATGACAATGCCAGATTCGAGACTTCTGAAACAACTGGTACAATAGAATCTTAACTCCAAAAATATCACAACAGGGTGCAGATGGATCACAAAAATAAGAGAGGATCTGAAAGAGATTGGGCTGACAACAGAAGACACCAGAGACAAGATAAAATTAAACCAAAAAATCAAGGACACAAATCTCCGCTTTTCACTCACAAAGAAAAAATTCACAACACGGGTATTTTCAATTGAAAAACGGGCACGAAGATAAGAACCTATGAAAAAGTACTGGTGGGAGGAGAGAACGAGAGGCTAGAACAATCCCCTCAAAGAGACTTAATGGACTGACTAAAGTGATCCTATGTGGTCATAAAAGAAGAAGAAGAAATATAAAATGCATAAATTAAATTGAATTGTTAACCACAGCTGTGGAATCAACAATAGGTAAATCTTCTTTGCTATTTTCCTAAATTAAAAATTTCCCAGAACAAAATTGAAGAAGAACTTGATTTTGAAATTTACTACAAATGTCTTGAATTACAAAATCTTGAATCTTGAATGCAATTGTTTGATATTTAAGCAATTTGATTATTGCAAACATTTATTCGGAAAAATATTCAAAGTAGTTTAATACAATTGTTGTACTATTAACACTTTATCTGCTCACGATCAGAATATTTTTTTTTCATTCATTGCAAGTTATCCGACACGTCAAGATTTCAAAATATGACAATATTAAAAAATTTGCATGCGGCCATAAAAAGGTTTTTAACACTTTTAATTTTCTATTTAAATTTTTTAAATAAACAAAAAATACGTATTTCAATATTAATGCAAAATGTTATTTCTCTATTAAAGATTCATTTATTAGCAAATACTCTATTTTGGTAAATTTTTCAAATTTCTGTATAAAAACTGGTGAAGATAATTACATGAATTGAGCTTACATAATTTTATTTACTCACACAACAAAATGAACACATTAATAAATACATTATTGTATGTAAAGGATGCCATTATTATAATCGTCTGTAAAAGAATACAAATCGTGCGTAAAAGTCCAATGTAAATCAAATTGAGTTTCATTATTAAACGATTTCTGTTTGTTGTTACTATGGCAACAACTTGCGTCACCAAACAAAAAACTTAGGTTAGGTTAGGTTGGTAATGAAAAATATTAAAATTGACATTTTATATATAATAGATACATTTTTGTTATTTTGACTCAAAAAGTCTCGGCCTCTCAGTCTGGATTTATCTGGCTCTAATATAACTTAACCAAACCATAACCTAATCTAGACTAAATCCAGGTTAACCTAGTTTACATCGATAATACCCAAATTGTGTTCCCGTCAGAGTTCCCGTCACTGTGCATTTTTATTAGTTAGCATTTTTTTCCACGGAGGCGCTGAACTTTCTAACCTTATTGTGTCAGTGTGCATGTATCTGTCAAAATTACAATTTTTAGAATAATATCGGTAAGAAATAATATTTTTTTTTAGTAGATTCAACAGTATTTTAACATGCTTCGCTTCTTAACATGATAAAATAATGTATTACACACATGTGTGAAAGGCTTTTGAGCACTCATTGCTGTTGAGCACAAACTTTGCAACTCATGCACAAAAACCCTTATCCACACACTTGTATCATAAACTATTATTTTGATAAATTTTTATGCGTGAATTTTGAGATGATTAAATTTCCCGTGAATTAATCAAAAGTACTAATACTCTAACATTTACACCATTCCATGATGTAATTTAAACGAAGTCACATGCTTGATATTATGAACCTGATTTATATTATTAATGAGTTTGTAAGATATTAATCATTTTCTTTAACAGAATAATATATTATAAACTGTTGCTTTAGTTTTCAATTCAGAATTTATTAATATATAAATATTTATATTTATATAATAGTTTTATTACTTCCAATTATCAAAAAGATTAAAATGTAATCTTTTGACAACAAATTTTTTAAATTCAATTTATTTAGAGGAAAAACAAATTAAATTCTTGTATTAATTTCTTAAAATTAATATATAGAAGAGTAAAAAACATTGCAATAAAATATTTTTTTACATAAAAATTAATTTATAATAAAAAATAACTTTTCTTAAATATATTTCTATATATATTTCTTAAATATATTTCATAAAATGAACAAACTTCAATTTAAATGATATTTCGTTTAATTTTTTTTATACCATATTTTTTATAGAATTTAATAATATTAATTTGAAAGTAATAATTAACAAATATTTTTTGAATAGAAAAATAGAAACTTACCATCAGGTGAGTAGGGCATATTAGGATTTAAAGGTTGCGTAGACGTAGGGAAATGCGAATCTCCCAAACTACTCAAACTCATATAATGTCCGTGCTCACTATTCGGCGACTCCTGTTTAATAATCTTATCATCCTTATCACCCTTATCTTTATCACCTCCCTTCCCATCATCCTGTTTGGCCTTCCGCTGAATCTTCTTCATTTTCGCGCGTTGGTTTTGAAACCACACTTGCACAACCCGCACACTGAGTCCAGTTTCTTTCGCCAGAGCTTCCCGGACTTTCCGACAAGGTTTCGGACTAACTTCGAACGACGCTTTGAATTGTCTTCTTTGTGCGGAGGTTAATATTGTTCTGGGCCGTTTCGGTCCTCTCCGTCCATCTCTCGGCCTCGTATTTTCGTCTAATAGATCGTCATCTCCTGAGCCGGCTTGTTGCATTAAATACATTTCCTTTTCAAAGTCTTGCCTGCAGAATAGTTGGCCTGCTCGGAGGACGAATTGTTCGCCCTTTTGTAACGGTTGACGACAAACTACGCATTCGAAACAAGGTAGGTGGAAAACGTGTTGTTGGGCTCGCATTACCATCTCGTGTGGAAGAAGTCTATCTCCGCATCTTGAACACTTCACTCCAAATATTCTGTGAAGTGAAAATAAATTATTTTACGTATACGCTTTTTTGTTAATTAATTCTTTAGTGGAAAAAAATCGGAGGGAAATATTTTCTTATATATTGCCGACTCGACGCTTCTCGGAACATCAAAAGACGGATTACAATTGGAGTCCCCATGTAAACCGACAAAGCAATATGACTGAGGCAGGAGGTTTTTATTGGATTCGCTTCGTCGCCTCCGGAGATTTATATCGTATCATAAAAGAGCTCTATGGAGACTTATTTTTATTCAGCAAAAAAAAAAAACGAAAAGGTGTTAATACGTGTGCTCTAATAAACGTATTCTAATGTGGGTAAGCTTTACGAGAACTATACGGGCTTTCTTTTTAAGTAATTTACTGTGGAAATGGCTTTAAATTTCCTGGAGGTCAGCAGACAAAGTTAAGTTTGTAAAGTGATTGGGTTAACGGGTTTATATAAAAAAACGCGCTACAGTTCGTTGATAAATTAGTACTAACCTGTCGTAGTCGGCTTTGCAGTACAATTTTGTGTTTCGCGTGTAGCAGGAATGGTTCAAAAGGACGCCACAGATGCAGCAGGAAAGGCAATGTTCATGCCAGCTAGCGTCTGCCACCCGCATCAGGTACCGATCGTGGATTTTCTGCCCGCAACCCTCGCACATCTCGTACGTTTTTTCACATTTTATTAGTGTACCATCTGTAACAAATAGCAAAAGTCCTCTTTTATACAAATTCAGATATTGAAGTTCGCTACAAAAAATTCTCCTAAAAAAAAGAAAATACAATTTCTATTAAAATTTCTTTCTCTATCTATATATTATTATTTAAATTTAATATTCTTTGCTATACTATTCATATTATTATAAATATGTTTCCTATCTTTATCGAGGTATATCCTTTATAAAAACAATCGTTACTTTTTTAATTACAATTTATTTGTGTAATTTATAATAATTAACTGTACAACTATATTAAATATTACAAAACTATAGTAACATTGAATTGAAAAATTCACTTTGTTTTTTACCACACTTATATTATGTAAAAATATTATATAACTTATTATTCAGTTATATAAATTTCTACACATATCACGACTCGAGTTTCGACGTTTGACGGTCATTTTCAAGTGACTTAACTTTTTCAAGTGACAAGTTAAGTCACTTGAAAATGACCGTCAAACGTCGAAACTCGAGTCGTGATATGTGTAGAAATTTATATAACTGTGAATAATAAGTTATATAATATTTTTACATAATATAAGTGTGGTCAAAAACAAAGTGAATTTTTCAATTCAATGTAAGTATGGATTACCACGTAGTAACTGTCGCAACCATCCTATTCATAAAACTATAGTAAATTACAATTGCAAATGAATATTGCAATAACTATTGCAACACTATAGTAAATAAAAAATATTGAAAAACAACTAATTAAATTCAACTAAAACTTAGAGAAATTGTTTTTAAACTTTTTATAATAATTCAATGATTGTAATTTACTTAAGAAACTTGTAATATTTGCTCATTTATGAGAAACATCAAATATTTGTTTTATCTAGCAAAGCACAGTGTGCATAGAAAAAATTGTTTATTCCCAACTAAAATGTTTTGTTTACTTTATTCTTCTCTTGTCTGTGCAGTATTGTTGACATTATCTTGTTAATATAGTCTTCACGTCTAATGTTATTTAACATAAATTTATGTCTAGGGAGGATTCTGACTATAGCTGTCGTCTATATTGATTTAATTCAGGGCTGTCCAACCAGTCGATCGCGATCTACCGGTCGATCGCGGCGTGATTTTGAGTCGATCTTTAGTTTTCTCACACTTCTATGTAATTACATAAAAATACATTTCGATAAATATGAAGTAACAATTAAAACACGCTTCTCGCACACTTAATACACACAGTGTTATGGAAACTGTCTTTAAAATAATCAATTCTATACGTGGCAGTGCCCTTCAAAGACGTTTGTTTAGATTAGAAAATGAGGATAATGATAACGAACTTTTGCTGCACACTGGCTCAGTAGAAGTCGATTTCTCATGCGGTTTCTAGAGTTATTAGAAGACTTAGAGTTATGAGAAGTAAAAAGTTTTCTCTCTGAAAGAGGTGACAGTTACTAACAGTTAAGAAACAAATAGTGGTTATTTAGTAGTCATTAGACTTTAGTCAAAACTAAACGATTTGAATCTTGAACTACAGGGCAAAGGCAGAAATGTATTAGACATGATAAGCTCGATAAGAGCTTTTCAGCAACTTATACTGATGAATGCGAATTTAAAAGATAAAAAATTGAAGCATTTTCCAAGCATTGGAAAATATTGTCACACACATCCTGACCCTGCCCAGTTCAACCCTAATAAAATGATTCATGAAATTGAAGTTGTTGAAAAACAATTTCAGACAAGATTTGAAGATTTTCATAAGATTTAAAATATTGCACTATTTTTTTGTAAATGTGTCAAAAAGATATCAGATAGAAGAAATTGCATGTTAAATATCTAAAATATTTGAAGCAAATCAGGATAAACTAGAATTGGAAATAATGAAACTTCAAAATGATTTGTATTTGAAATCCAAAGATTGTATTTGGAAATACACTAAAGAAACCCAATCTTGACAAATGCGGCACAAAAATTGCTTTGATGTCTATCTTTGGCTCGACGAATTTGGCGTAATCCGCATTTTCTGATATGAATGTGTTAAAATCAAAAATTAGAAATTCTTTAACTAATGAACATCTTGATCAACGATTATTTCTTTCATCGTATGATCCCGCCTTTAAGATATTGCCAAATCCATGCAATGCCAACGATCTCATTAGTATTAATCTTATGTTAGTATTTACTATATTCCCAATTTTCTTATTTTATATCAGATATTATATAAATATGAATACTTTTTGTTCCTGTTGAAATGTTTAGTAAACATTATATAATAGATTTTTTTTCATAAATTTAGGGCCACCTAACAGTCACTAACAGACTAACAGTCAAACAATTAAATTAAAAACCATAAAACGCGCGAGAACTAACCGCCCGCGCAATCGCATATGTTTACTAGAGTGAGTTTACTAGAGGGACTTCAATGGATTTATAAAAGTACACCGATAAATATATAGCATCTTAAATTCATTGGCAATTAATTTATTAATTGACTAAAATTGGCTGAAAGTGCAGCCCTGAGAATAAGAATCTACATAAAAAATCGATTTTCGCATGAGGATATTTTTGCATGAAAAACAGCTTTTAAATGGCATTATGCATTTTCTCAAAATTTGTTGGAGAGGGGGGAGGGGGTGTGGGGTTGTGCTGTGCACCCCCGATAGCCCGCTACGCGTTTTGGTCGATCTTGGCAACAATATATACCAAAAAGTAGATCACCACTACAAAAAGGTTGGACAGCCCTGATTTAATTTATAGTATGTGCTGTTTTTTGTATTTCTTTTATATTACATCTTAAATTAGTAAAAACCTCTATTTTATTGATTTGAGTGTATATATTTTCTTCAAACTTTGTACACTTTTAGTAGTCTATTAGGACGACATAATGTGCAAATAGTAAGGCGTTTTTGTATTTCGGCATTTTCGAGAAAATTGCAATTATCTATCTTCGTTTTCGGTGTCGAATATATACCTTTGCAACGTGTATAAGATGGCGGTGGCCGAGTGGTTAAGTTCAAGCTTCGTAATTGCTGGATCAGTGGATTGAGTCCCACTCATAGTTTTTTGTTTTTGTTTTGTGTTAAGTTTAATGTAATGAATAAATACGTGTATTTGCATGCATTTTGATTGAATTTCCAATGTTATTTGGCTGTTTACCTACACCAACGGGTTCGAAGGAATAAGGGGAGGGCATCAAGTTTGGAAGGCCCAAGTCAATCAACGTAAATAAAAGTTTGACAATTAATAACTCAATTTAATAATACAAAGTAATAAAGTAAATTAATCTTTGGTTGTGCTTACGACATTACAAGTTGCAGGGTTATATTCGTCATACAAACACGGAAAACATAAATTACAACATCTACTAAATCGAATGAATGCATTTTTCCTGCATGCAGAAGGAATTGTCAGAGTTTATATGGAAAAACAAACCTCGTTGACATTTTCAAAAATGTCTCTTTCTTCCGACAACTTCATTGGATGCAAACCACGCATAATGCAACATTCTCATAAATATCGGTGCTGACAATTGGTGATGTACTATAGAATGTATTTTGTTAGCATCTTCACTAGAAGCAATAGTAGATGGGCTAGGACAGTCCTGGACCAAAATCCCATCTGAATTTACATAGGGGTATGAATTCACATTTCTTCCGGTCACGTGTCTGGTTCTAGCGCATGCGCAAACCGCCAATACCTGTTCATGCAGTGTTTTTTATAACAGGTTTAAACAGGTAGTAATCAGCTAATAAACAGGTTTAAACAGGTAGTAATCAGCTAATAAACAGGTTTAAACAGGTAGTAATTAGGTATAATCAGCTAATAAACAGGTACTGGCGGTTTGTGCATGCGCTAGAACCAGAGACGTGACCGGAAGAAATGTGAATTCAGCACTGTCCTACCCTATCTACTAGCAATTTCTCGCTCATTTTCGATTAAATATGAACAATTTTGAAGGCGCTTGATAAAGTTATTAACTTGATAGAAAGCCTATAGAAATAAACGTCACATGGCTGGCAAATTGCAGTAAATTTCGGGGGTACGACTTTAACTAGTAAACAGCCAAATAACATTGGAAATTCAATCAAAATGCATGTAAATAGACGTATTTATTCATTATATTACCTTTGAATTGTTATTTATAAACAAAAATAGGACAAGCGAAAAACAGAAAAACGATGAGTGGGACTCGATCCACCGATCCAGCAATTACGAAGCTTGAACTTAACCACTCGACCACCGCCATCTTATGCGAGCCCACGCAGCGCAAATGTATATATTCGATGCGGAAAGCTTCTAAGAGAGAAAATTGCAATTTTCTCGAAAATGCCGAAGTAGTACCTTACTACTTGCACATTATGTCGTACTAATGGACTACTAAAAGTCGGCTCAAATCCCAAAAAGCTGGTCAAAATTTAAAAAAATAAAGATTATATTTTCTTAATTTTTAATTTCTTAATGGATAAAGTAGGGTCCTGTGCTTTCGATATGAGGGTTAAAAAGGCTTATTTGGGTGTACCTGGGTCTGGATATAAATTCAAAGTGGGGCAATTTTCGCGCGTCATTCGAGTTCGGGTTAGGGTGTTGTACTGAGTACTGTTGTACTGAGTGAAATAATTTATATTATACCTTCCAATTGATTGTGTTCAACCCAGAAAAATGGATTCTTCTTATGTAGGTATGTAGAATTTAACTGTGTTTTTAAATTTCTTTTATTTTGGCAGAGGAGCCGGTTGAACTGAATAATAGTATTTTATTCGTTTATTTTTCTCTTTTCGACACTCTTTCTTCATTTTTATCTGCAGGAATTTTAAATACAATTGCTTGCCTGAATTGAAAATAAAAATTACAAATTAATATTTATTTATTATTTCTTTACATTGTTTAGACCCACAGGGATCACATAAAGCAAATTATGACCTGTTGCTTTTATTTTTCTTGTTCTTCCAGAATTGTTTCATCATCTCGCTATGTTTAACTCGACGTTCATCTGTCCATTTTCCTCTTGTTATTTTGGGTTTTTCCACTGATATAATTTCCCAGCTGTTAGCGTTTTTTAGATCAATTTGGACCTGTTTTACCCAGACTGTTGTCGTTTTCATTTTCTGTATGTATTTCAAAAGTCTCCCTGTTAGTCGGTTGTCATCTAGTCTCATAACGTGCCCGTAGAATTTCAGTCGTCGTTTGCGGAAATAGGTTTCGACGTTGGAGTAGTGTGACAGTAATGTGACGGTGTGTGATTGTTAGTATTGGGCCAAGGGTTTTTCGGATAATTTTTCTTTCAGCCTTCTTGATGTTCTCTATGTCTCCTTTGTAATTAAGGTTTAATGTCTCGCTGGCGTAGAGTATTTCGGGTTTGATACCAGTCGTGTAGTGTCGTATTTTTGTGTCAATATTTATGCTTTTTTTATTATGGATGCTTGCAACTTTTCCATATGCTTTCCGCATTTTGAGTTCCCGTGCTTTTCGTGCTAATCTTTCTGTTCCTGTAGGTTCAATAATTTCGACTAAGTATTTGAAGTGACTAACCTTGTTTATTTTGCCGTATTTTGTAATTAAATTTTCTGTTTTGATGTGTTTTGTGGCCATGAATTCGGTTTTCGAAAAGGAATTTTGTAGTCCAGCTTTCTCAGAACATTCTTTTAGGACTTCGATCTGATGGATTGCTGTTTGTTCATTTTCGGAAAGGATCGCGAGATCATCAGCGAAGGCTAGGCATGTGACGTTGATGTTATCCTGTTGTTTTCCTAGTCTTATGGGTCTCCAAATTTTTCGATTTTCTAGTTTTTGTTCTCATGCTTTTATAACTTTATCTAAAACGATGTTAAAGAGTGACGGAGAGAGGCTATCGCCCTGCCGGACACCAGTTTTGATGCGGACAGGTTTTGAGATTTCTCCGTTGAATTTGATTTTGGAAGTTGTGTTTGTCAGCGTTTGTTGGATAAGCCGTTGTGTTTTCGGATCCAGATTGTTTTCTTGAAGTATATTAAACAGGGATTGTCGGTCGGTGGACTCATAAGCTTTCCTGAAGTCAATAAAAGTGCAAATGGTTGGAAGATTTCGTGTAGCTCGAATTTTCAGTATAGATTTCAGGTTGAAACTTTGCTCGTCGCATGATCTGTGTGGTCTGAAACCTGCTTGATATTCCCCAATTCGGGGTTCGAGTTGTTCTGGTGTGCGTTGTAAGAGGCAAGCGGATAAGATTTTGTAGGGAACGGAAAGGAGGGAGATTCCTCTGTAGTTATTCACATCAGATTTGTCTCCTTTTTTTGTGGAGTGGGTGGATAAGTACGCATTTCCAATCATTTGGGAGTTCTTCACTTCGCCAAATTTCCTGAATTATGTTTGTAATTTCCTGTAATGATCGCGGTCCAAGATTTTTCAGTGGTTCTACTGTTATTCCATCTTCTCCTGATGTCTTTCCATTCTTCAATTTTGTGATACGGTGTCGGATTTCTTCAAGTGTCAGTGGATCAGCGTAGGGTTTCGTGTTTATTGAAGATGTGTGTGGGAATCGTTCGGATGGTTCGGAGCAACTAAGGAGCTCGGAAAAGTAGTTCGACAGTTCTTCGCAGTTTTCTTGGTTGGTGAGTGCAAGTTTTCCATCTTTTTTCTTCAAGGTCAAATTTTATTTGCAAAAGCTTTATATAAATTTCTGCTGTTGTGGTTTCTAAAGTTATCCTCAATTGATGTGACCTGTTCTGTTATGTATTGGCGTTTGGTTTTCCGGATGGTTCTGTTTGTCTCTGTGCGGATGTCGAGAAAGTTTTGTAGGCTTACCGGCGATTTGTTGCTGTTGTATTTTTGAAAGGCGAGTCGGCGATTGATGATGGCTTGATCGCAGTTGGAATCCCACCATGGGTGTTTTGCCTTTTTCCTAAGTGTGATTAATTCCTTGGCTTTTATGATTATTTTGTTGCAGAAGTTGGTCCAGTTATTTGTCGGTTCTTTTTCCCATATTTTTGTTTCTTGAATTTTTGATGTGTCAAACGTTTGGATATACGGTTTATTTTGGTGCATTCTTTTCGGGGAGAATTTTATCTTAACTCGGTTGAGGTAGTGGTCTGAATCGATGTTTGCACCTCTTCGGACTTGAATGTCGTGAATGATTCTGTAGTGGGCGTAGGAGATGGCAACGTGATCGATCTGGTATTCATCAAGATGTTGGTTACGGGGATCGCCATGTTTTCTTTTTTTTGTGTGGGTTTTCTGAAGTGGGTAGACATAACATTGAAATTGAATTGTTGGCATATGTCAATCAGACGTATGCCGTTTGAGTTAGTGTTTTGGTGTGCAGAATTTTTGCCGATGATTTTACGATAAGTTTTTTCTTTCCCAAGTTGGGCATTGAAGTCTCCCATTAGGATTTTCATGTCGTCTTGCTGAATTTTGCTCATGGTTTTTTCAAGTTTGTTCCAAAAATTTTCGACGGTTGGTGTTGGTGGGGGCATGTGCATTTATGAGCGTATATATTTTATTTGCGCTCTGATTGCGCATGGTCATGAGTCGATTGTTGATGGCTGTGATTTCTTTGACAGCGTTGATGACGGCTTTGTGTACGAGAAAGGCCATGCTGAAGATTGGTGCCCCCTTCGCAACCTTCTGTTCTGTTTTGCTCTTGAAGATGCGGTATTTTCCATAGTCCATGGTGTCATTGTCAGTCAGTCGCGTTTCTTGAAGAGCAAGCATGAGAATTTTTTGTCGTCCGATTTCTTGAGAGAGATCATGCAATTTTCCTGTCTGGATTAGAGTATTGATGTTTAATGTTCCGATGAATGTTTTCTTCTTGTAGGGAAGTTTACCAGATATTCTCTGCTGTGCTTGTCTGGACTCCACAGAATCCGATAGTCCAGCTGCCTTCTGCTGACGGGTGGATTGTGTACCACCTGTGGCAATATTGAATTTGCTTGCAAAGTTCATGTTTGCTTGTATTTCACTGGTTTGGCCTGGTTGATACCAGGACCGGATAGGACCAGAGGTTGTTGAGGCCTTTGGAACACAAATTAATATTATATTGAAACAATATTTTTTTTTTCGGAAAATAACTATCGAGTGGCCTGCCAAAGTTTCTGCCAAAATCACTGGATGTAGATATAATAATACTGATGTAGATATAATAATACGTTTCCACGTAATATTACAAGTTATTTCCAGTGGTTTTGAAATTGATGTAAATCAATTTAAAAATTACGCTGTTGAAGACAAGCTGTACAAGAAAACAAGAAAAACAAGTACAAGAAAACGCTGTACAAGAAAAGTTGTTGAATTTTACGGGTAGTACTAGATGCCCACAACCGTCCATAAAATTTTAATTCACGGGAATAGGGTTATTGAGTTATCATTGCTTCCAATCGGACAATTATCCGAAGAAGCACAAGAATCGTGCAATAAATATACAATATATAAATATATAAAAAATTTCAAGAAAATTTTGCACGAAAATGTAGTTGCATAGAAAATGTAGTAAAAAAAAACATGGAAGACGTTTTTAATAACGTTTTCTTGATTTCAACAGATCCTAAAATTACAAGTTTCCGAAAACTTCCGCAAAAAAAATTATCGAATATCGAATTATTTGCAGATATTACTTCAGCTCCACTTTTGGAATCAGATGAATCAGATATATATGATGGTGATTAATAATACTAACTTTTTTACATTCAATTTTAATAAATCATTTTATTTTCTATTTATTCCCTTTTTTATTGAAACATTAATTCAAAGAACCAAATTCCTTGAAACAGTAAGTTTTTATAGATAAAATCAACGTTCAGTTAATCAGTTGATCATTTTTCAATTCAGTTTCGTAATCAGCGACTTTTAAAACCCCTAAATTCCAAGTATCAATAAAATTGAACGCTTTTTTCAAAAAATTATCCGTCATATTGTATCCGCCATTTTTAATTTCAAAATTTTGAATCCAGTTTTTTAATCAGCGACCTCAAAAAGAAAAAGATCAAAATCATAAAAATCACGATGTTTGAACGAGTCCTTCATATTTTGGCCAGCTTTTTGAGATTTCAGACCACTGTAAGACGTCGGAAGTTCCCCTTGTGAGTGTATATTCAGATTTTACTCCGATTTTCAAGGCTACATATACTTTTAATTTTAGAAGTAAGTTTAAATCAAAAATGCAAAGCACAAGTACCTTATATATGATACATAATAGTACATGCTCGTTCATGATCGAGAATTAATATTATAATGAAAACTAAGAATAAAATTAAAAAATCTATGATTAAATTTTCCACGAAACTAAATTGAGATGAGAATTCTGGATTCTTATCTCAAGAAGGGGGCTAGATATCTAAAATTTTTGCTAGAAGCCTATTTCTGACAATTTCAAATTTAGGTCAAGATTGTTTGATATTGCGACTTTGCTAATATTGCAAATATTCAGTTTTATAAACCAAATAGTTTAATATCGCTTGATAGATCAAGATTTAGATTGGAAACCTTAAGATTTAGAACAGATGTCTTCAGATTTAGAACAAATATCTCAAATTGCACTAGTTATTAGATCACTAGATATTAGAGACAATCTAGATCAGTGTTTCCCAACCATTTTTTGTGCCATGCCCCACCTAAGCCTTTCTAAAATTTTTATGCCTGCCTATGCAACATCTACTAATTTTAATAGTATATTACGTAATGAGAGTTGTAAGAAGCATATTACGTAATTGATGATTGCGTAATTCCGCGAGTACGTAATTGCCTTACAACTCGAATTATATACTATACTTTATCTACGAGCACCCTAATTTGTTAATGTTTACTAAATGTTTTAAATTCTGTTTTAATTCTTTTGATAATAAAATTTGTTTGATGTAACAACTTCGACCTAATTTAACTTGATAGAAATGAAAAGAAATACATTGTTATTTAGTACTTAGTTTTCGTTAGATTTAAAGTTTTCGTTTTCGATCGTTTTCGTTAGTGAAAAACGAAATGAATGACAGCTTCTATGTGAATGATGTGACGTTTAATGATTGGAAATCACGGAGTACTCTATTTAAAAGTAGTATCAACATGCAGCTCTCAACCAATCAACGAATCGTAAACCAAACAAGCAAGGATGATTTTGAATTATTACATAACATTAATCGCGGATTGTTACATATGTGTGTGGTAAGATGTATTTACAGGGCAGTTACAATTGTGGTAGTAGATAAATATAAAAAAAATTAATTGTTCACATAAGAAACTTAAATGATGGGTTTTAGGAAGAAATCAGAAATCTAGGAAATTGTTAATGAATAAAACACAATGTACTTACTACATTTTCAAAACATAATGGAAAACTACCTCTCGAAGGTGAAAATAAGACTCCATCCTAGAAACACTAGATTACACAGAATCTGAAAAATGGTAAGATTTGCCGTAAAGCGACTTAAGAACAGTGAAGAAGTAAGTCAGAGATTGAACAATACAGATCTATACAGCTGGGACCAACTGAAGGAGACTCTTATCAAGGCCGCCAATGAACTCGCACCTCTCGCTAGAAGAAGGAAGCATCCGTGGTGGACTGAAGACTGTGGCAATGCAATAGCCCAAAAACAGACAGCCTGGTTGAAGTGGAATTCTAAAAAGACCAAGGAAAATTGGCATACATTTTTGGAACAAAGAAAGGTTACAGCCAAGATAATTCGGGGAACCAAACGGACCATAAAAAAACAACTTACCCAAATCGATGAGAGCTTTGCTAAGATTAACTCCAGAGATTTCTTTGGAACCTTCAAGACACTCAGAAAATACGCTCGGCCAAGCCTCCACTTCTGAGACTCACAAGGCAAACTGGCATTTAACGACAAGGACAACTGCCACCTTTTAGCTCAGTACTTTAAAAATCTACTCAACTATGATCCACCCAGCCAAGACTTCCACTATAAACAAACCACACCAAACAAGGACTCGCTGCCCCCTTCATTGGAAGAAGTTGGCCAGCTCATTCAACTTTTTAAGAATAATAAGGTAGCTGGAGAGGACTCTATCGTTGCTGAACTGCGGAAAGGTGCTGGAAGCCCGGTAACATACAAGATTCTCTCCATGGCGTTACATACAAGGGCAGAAAATCTGCTGGATAGTCAACTGAGAGAATACCAGGGAGGCTTGAGAAAGACCCGATTCTGTGTTGAACAGATCCTCAATCTTAAAATTGTACTTGCATCCTCCAAGATGAGAAACCGCAAGGTGGTCGTCACCTTTGGGGCCTACGATTCCATTGTTAGAGTAACGCTTAACAAAGGGTTAACTAGGGTTAGACAACAAAACCCGCAGACTGAAAAGGTTATGAGAGAATAGCGCAAGGAGCTGATCAACTTGGGTGTTCAGAGTGGTATCTACCTGGGACGTAAGAACGATGGACTGCTTGTAGATTGCCTGGACTTTGCAGATGACATGGCACTGATAGCTGATTCTCTTGAGATGGCAACAATGCAGGTAAATAGTCTCAGAAAACAGGCTGCCAAGGTGGGTCTTCAAGTGTCGCTGGAGAAAACAGAATTTTTCACCAATAACAACGAAGCAAACAGAGAGATGTTACTAGACAAGGGACTAACATCAAGAGGACTGAAATAATTAAGTATCTCGGCGAATGGGTTGAACCCAACTTATCAGAAAGAGCATCATTATCCAAGAGAGTCAACATGTTAGAACTAGCCAATCGACTGACTAAGAACACCTACAACAAGAAATGCCTGTCACGCAACCTGAAACTTAAGCACTATACATCAATCTTACGACCAGAAGCCCGGTATGCCATGGAGTGTCTTTCCTTGAACCGAAGAGGTCTGGTAGAGAAATTGGAAGTCAGAGAGAGGAGAATCCACAGGAAGATCCTAGGTCCGGTAAAAGAAGATGGGGAATTCCTAAGACGACATAACTCTGAGCTCTACGAATATATTGATAGGCTCTCTGACTCTTCAAGGAAAAGAAATGTAAGTTGTAGCATCAAGATCAAAGCCCAATAGTTGAACAAGCGTGGTCCAAAGAATGCCTATTCGAAACAATAAGAAGAAGAAGATCATGAAAAACTGAAATTCAAATTCGAAATAATTTGAATAAGGACTTTTCTATATTAATTTATTATTTTAATTTAGTGAGATCCTTGCTGCACATAGATTTTATGTTACGTTTCAATTTGGTTATCTTCATTCTCAAGGCTCCCCGTTGTGTTATATCCAGACGATTTCCTTTTTAACCAGTAAATCATTTACAGCACTAAATCAACATTCAGCTAAATATGAAAATGGAAACGGTAACAAAATTTGATTGCATATTTGGTTGAATTTGGGTATTTGATTTCTGTTTTCTCACAAAGCCATGCCATCGCTCTTTTTATATTCAATAAAGTTTTAACTGACTCATCTTTTTGCATTTCTGCGAGTTCTTCTTGATACTTCATATTTGATTATCAGACAAATGCACTAACATTGGCTGCATCATCCATGTTGGAAAATGTTGTTTTAAATCAGAAAATCTTTCTTTTAAATCAGCCGATAGTATTTTCAGATGAGCGACAATAACAAGTATAGAGATATAATTTACTTCACATTTTTTGGAACCAATGAAACTGTTCAAAGTTTTTGTTGTTAATATATTTCTGACATAGCTCAATAAGGGTAATGAAACCAAATATCATCGCTTTTGCATCGACAAGAGTTTCATTTCAAACAGTTCCATAATTCTTTTCAAGCAGTTCCCTTTCCTCCCATCTTACTTCAGTGTGAAGTAAAAGTCTCACATGGTCTGCATTTTGTTCTTCACAAAATAGCTTGAAGAGACGCTCACATTTGACATTAGCTTTAATAGCATTGATACACTTTATTACTGGATGTATTACTTCATTTAGAACAGGTCAGATGTTTTTAGCTACCAAGTTTTCACTATGAATAACACAATGCACAAGAATCAGTTCAGGATTCTCATCTTTCTTCAATTTTATGCAGCCATTTTTCTTGTCCATTATATTAGGAGAACCATCTGCAGCACAAGATGTTATACTTTTCATTGGTATATTATTGATATCTAAGTAGTTTTTTTAGCTAATTCTATATAACTTGGGATGTAGTGGTGCTTTCTAATCTTTTACAGACAACATTTGTCCAGCAAAATGCACTTTATCAATATATTTTAAGTAAGTTATCAATACTGCCTTTTACTGTCTCTCAAAGTTGATTCATCCATTTGCACAGATAATTTTTTTGTTTTCAGCTTTTCAACAAGTTGTTTTTCTATATCTTCACTCATTTCGTCTATTTTCCTGCTAACAGTATTGCAACTGAGTGGCATAGCTTTTACATCTTTGTCATCTTTTTCAAGAACCGTTTTAAGAAATGCTGATATTGACGGTTTTATTAAACTCTCTCCTATAGTATGATTTTTTCCAGATTTAGCGATGAATAAAGAAATTTGATAACTCAAAAAGCCTCAAAAATACAATTATGAGTGGAAGTATAAGCAGTAAGAGACTTTATTGTTGTTCTCTTTTAAAAAAATGTCTTTAAAGGTTGAAAGTAATTCAAATCTGAATTAATATGAGCACATGTTTCACCTTCAAATGCGCCTCAAGACGATCTTGTTTCATTGATTCGTTGGTCAAGCATTGCTGGCACAAAATAGAAAAAGGAAACCGCTCATCGTAGACAGCGGATATGAACCCAAATTTAATTTTGGTATGAACCCAAAACTGCGTTGTTTAGCGAGATTTTAAAGCGCAAAAAACCCAGTTGATATTTTGGTCTAGTCAAAGGAATGTATCATATTTATTGGCCGAAATTATTTAGGAATTAGTTTTTTTCTTTCAATTTTGGCACCGAAATCTAGCATTGCATTTAAATGGCCCAGAGCAAAAGGGTTAAACTCGTGTCCATTTTCGAATTGGCCCCCTTAACAATCAAATTGCCCCCCTGTGGGGCGTGGGCCCCACGTTGGGAAACACCGCTCTAAGCCGAAGAAATGGCACTTTTAGAGACGGAGTCTGCAACTTTGATGATTCATTCCCACTTCTATAAATTTAAAAAGCCAAGGGAGAATGTCATTTTCAAAAATCAATTTTATCACTTCTGGAAAAGTTTAAAAAGCGGATAGGTGATTTTCTAAAATCAAATTTAAATTTGAATTGTTTTTGAAAAACGAGGGACATGAGTTTTACAAAAATCTCCAGGATTCTGCATTGATTCCCTAATCCTGCCCTAGGCTATTCGAGATTCAGGTTTGATATCCCAAAATATGGAATAGACATCTAAAATTCATGTTAGATATACAGGGTGTTAGGTTAACATGCGACAAAAAGTCAAACCGTTATTTCTTAGACTATTCTCCTTAGATATTATAAGAATATTTTGTCTTATTATGATTTTTGAAAAAAAAATTTGTTTAGAAGCATGCGCGTAGCCAGGGGGGAGGGGTTGGAGGTTCAACCCCCCCTCCCCCCAAAATTTGCAAAATATAACATAAATATTATATTGAAATAAGGAGGGACGAGTAGAGACCACTCTATTTAAGAGACCCTTATCACCACCCCCCATCCCCCCCTTACTAAACCCTGGCTACGCCCGTGTTTCGAAAATATCTTACGAAATGCCTTGCTCCATTTGCCAAAGCCTGGATACAAGCATTCAATCTTCTCATCATTGAGTGCCGACCTTTTTAAAATACACCAGGGTTGTTTCTAATAGACCTTTTCATGGTTGAAATTTTTTTGTGCACATGTGTCAATTTCCGCCATGTTTTGCCCGAACTTTTTGACGTATAACCTTATTATTTGCCTGAAAGTTTCATATTCCCGCCTTTCAAATTTGGCGGATGCGCATGCGTTTAACTATCTGTAAAAAGATCTATTGAGTTAGATCCAACAATTATCCAATTTCGCAATTCGTTCAAATTCTCCACCGGAGTAGCGTAAAGTAATGACTACAGATAGCTCCATAAGAAATAATCCAGAGGGTCATCGTGCATAAACCACATTGCAATTCTTGTCGCCAATGGTATATCCTGCAGAAACTCGGACAGTGTTTCTTCCAAAAAGTTGCGATACATCTCGTCAGAATGTCTTGCTGGTAGAAATACCGGTTCAATTAGATAGTTACCCACAATTCCAACCCTAACATTTAAGGAGAACTGATGTTGAAATCGATCTTCACCTACTTCATGCGGATTTTCATCTACCCACACATGGTTGTTATGAAAATTCCTTATTGCATTTCTTGCTGCCTTCTTGCTTCATCGGTGTACAAAATCTGTGTTAGGAATTGAGGGATTAGAACTAAAGCCATTGACATAACACAATATGTAGACGATAATCAGCAGGTAGTAGTGCCTGTACATGCTGAATGTGGTATGGATACAACAAATTGCCCTTAAGAATTTTCTAAACTGTCCAATGACTTGCATTCAAAATATCGGCAATTTGTCGCATAGAAGTACTTGGATCTTCCTCTATCATGTCCAGCACATTCTGTTCCAGTTCTACTCTTACTCTCATTAATCTTCCTGCCTCTCCATTTTGTTGCAATGTGCCTGTTTCAAAAAGACGTCGATTAATGTCTTCGAAGATTTTTTGGTCGGGGATATTACGGCTAGGAAACCGTTCAATGTACAATCTTCTAGCTTTTAATGAATTGCCATCAGCTAGTCCATACATGAAATGCATGTTAGTCGCGAAGTATTCAAATGAAATCCACTTGTACGTCAGTAGATAAAACAGCCGTTCCAAGTTATCGTCAACAATTTTTTGTGCTTGATAAACTCATTAATTTTTTGTACTTGATAAACTCATTGGCGTACGCCATATTTTTATTTAAATTAATGGTTTCAACAAATATCGAATATGGCTGCCACAAATTTTGTTCACCCTGTAACTTTGAAACAAAGGGGTTTTTTAGAAATCATCATAGGACAAAATATTCTTAGAACAGGTCAAGGATAACCTCTTGAATTTTTGCAGCAAGTTGACCGATCACCCTGTATAACTTGGCATCCAGATGGTTCATCGTGCGGACTTCATATTCCAATATTCGGTTTAGATATCCCAATTTTTTACTTCGATAATTTAAACTCGAGACAAGGAAAGTAAGTCTAGATCGATCGACATTCAAAGTTCATACTTGAATAGAATATCTCAAAGTTTAGAGTTTAGATCGTTCGAGATTTAAGCTAGGATGAGTATTTAGCTACGTTATTAAGTTTACAAAATCTTGCCTGAAATTAAGCAGGAACAAGCTTAGAATTCTGACTGGAGTCCTGACGGGACACTGCAGGCCTAGAGGATGATGACGGATGCAGATTCTGTGGTTCAGCAGAGGAAACCCCCATACATCTGCTCAAAAACTGCGGAGCAATTCAGGCATCAGGCAAGAGACAGCTCTACCTCGGGGCTCACTGCTTGAACACAGAGGAGCTGCAGGCATTGAATCCCACCCAGATCCTGAAATTCCTAGAGGAATCAGGATTAGAGGAGGCGCTCTAAATCAGTATATCAGGGTCAGTACACCAACGCTTGGAGGAGGAGGGTAGGGTACAACAGATCTATAATAGATCTATAAGGTCGCAGTACAAGTCGTCACCACCATATCTACAATCTACAAAACAATCTAGCAGTTACTTTTTGTAACTTTTGGACTATAAAGTTTAAATTATACCTTTTTACTGTTAGTTTGTTAAGGTGGGAATATAAAAGTTTTGGCCACATTTTGTTTTCACTGATTACACGTCAAAAACGGCCTGAAAAACATGGCGGAAATTGATTTTTCATTGCTCTGATCTTAGGGATCGTCCATTAATCACGTGAGTCTCGAATGGAGGGAAGGGGTTCCTGAAGAATCACGACATATCACATTTAGTGGCGGATTGTGTAGAGAGATATCAAGTGTAGTTATTTTTTTGTTGAGCGCGCGATTTTTAAACCGAAAACCGAAATTTTGTGGAGGTTGATTTAACCTAAAACCCGACCACGTATCACCCGTCTAAGGAGGGGGCGGTCTTAATAAGTTGCTAAAAAAATATCACGTGATTAATGGACGACCCCTTACGCATTTTATTTACTTAATCTCTTCGTCAAATCAATCTGTTTTATTGTTGTTACCTTACGTCGGTTTCTAGATTGGTTAGTTAATTATTGTATTATTGAAAAAGCTTCACAGACGAGGCTAACGTAACTTTGTCTAAATAATTGTCTAATCTACTTCTTATCAATCAATATTTGTACAAATATGTAATCACGTTTGTCCATTTTTTTACCTTTTGTACTAATCTATTCTAATTTTACCACTCTAGTATTTTGCCTCTTTTCAATAACGTATTACTGATATATTGGGTGCAGTGGCATAACTACGAATTTTAATCTTTTAAGCAGAATATATTAGAAAGTCTTGAATTATAATTATTCATCATCCATATTTTACTCTCACTCTTTTAATCTCACTCTGAGCCACTAATAGTCACCTTTAAACGTTGTTTAGCCGCACTTAATACTAGATACGCTACTAGCTAACAATTTTGTCTGATCTATGAAATGTAGTTATTTATCTCCTATACAGTATTTTTATGTATTCTAGAAAAAGAATTTTAGAATCTAGATGTTACCATATTTATTAGTTTGAAATATACATTATATTTTGTATATATAGTCTATTAAGATAATTGACAAATTGATATTCAAAAGGGAAATGAAATGATAATGTCGTCGACAGTATTCCGTCGGTTGGGCCGGGAAAACTGTTGTCTGGTAGGAGAGCGCCTTGAACAAGGAAAACGTTTTCTGGTTTTCGCATAATGAATCGTCACAAGGTGATTAGCGGTGCACTTAGTATTACATTAGAACCATTAGGGTAGCCGAACGGTGTACACACCCGATTGAGTGCCCATCCGAGCGTGAGGCTTGCCAGCGCTCTGGAGATGTTTCAATCTCACACCCCTCTGATCACCAAAGTGCCTCACCGCCCCCCTCGCTCTGTATGTTTACCAGATCATGCGAACCATCTTGAGATCAACTAATACAGAACCAACCAACTTTAATACGATACTTAGCTAGTTTATATCGGGGAAACTATATTCATAATTTATTTATCGTCTTTGTTATACTCACACGAAAATATTACAAAAAGTTTTCAATGTGTTTATATTTGCAATCTACTTTACAGTCAAGATTACCTTAATTTTTCTTAGTTTTATACTTAATAAAATTTTAAAAATATTGAAAATTTAAAATAAGTTAAACAACAATTTAATGTATTACGATAGATAGTAATTGTTCGATTCTAATTTTAATATTTTAGTTTTATGCTGAGGATAGATTCGTATATTCTCTGATATAGTCTTTTCTATGTTAAGTAAAGCCAAAGAGAACCGGGAAATACTAAACAGAACACATCCCATAAATGAGAATAAATATGAATTAAAATTTTAATGGGCTATAACTAGTTTATATTGGCAAACTATATTTGAATAAATTAAAATATTTCAGATTATTATAAAAGTTCAGATTATCAGGTTTTATGTGGTTGATGTTTATGACTGTACTGTTTTATATCTCTCGATGTTCATCCTGGCTACACAATAAAGTCTAGACGGTCAAATAGATTAAAGAAGTTGAAATGTTTAATTGTAATCTGATTATAAAATTTTTCATTAAATTTTAGTTGTTTGAAAGTTTATACTTTAGTTTAAGTTTGCTTGAAATCAAAATTTTCCTTTAAACATTTACTATATTATGCATGTATGTATGTTGTTGTTTTGTTGTAAATTTTTATAATTTATTTCTCAAAATTATAATGAGCATTATATTTTGTGGGCAGAGTCTGATGATTAAGAGTATTTGGATTCGTCTGGCAGTTCTAAGCAGTTGGCTCATGTACATTGCATTAACATATTTGTGTAAATTGGAAATTTATTTATGTTCTCATTTCTATTTGAATTAAACATTTGGCACATTTACAACTTACAGAGTTTTTCTATTGCTTTTCACTATTCGTCAAATGGATATCCCTATTTGGCAGATGAATTTCATATTTTTCAAATATATTTCACTACTAGCTGACCCGGCGAACTTCGTATCGCCTCAGAAGCTATGATCATGATCAGCTATGATCATTAAAAAATCTTACTATCCCATTAGCTAAATTAAAGTCAGTCAAATGTTTCGCTTATCGATATCTGGTAATATTATCGTACACGATTATATTATAGATGGGAATATAATCGTGTCTGTCCTCTCCCTCACATAAGGTACGACGTATAAAAAAAAGGCCAAAATCCAAATGTTCAAAATCCAAAAGCCGAAAACCCAAAAGTTCAAAAGCCCAAAATATAAAATCCAAAACTTCAAAAGCCCAAAATCCAAAAGTTCAAACTGTAAAAGTGCACAGATCAAAATTGCAAAAGCTCAAAATTCAAAATATAAAAGCACAAAATACTAAAACTCCAAAATTCAAAAGTCGAAAAGGACAAAATCCAAAAGTTTAAAATATAAAAGCCCAAAATCGATAAGTAGGTACAAATGCCCAAAATCCAAAAGTTCAAAGTATAAATGCACAAAATCAAAAAATCGTTCAAAAAGTTCAAAATCCAAAAGCCCATAATCCAAATTGTCAATATGACCAAAATAAAAAAAATCGAGTTAATTCATCGTAGCACCTTGTGATATACGACATTTTTCGTTTTCTTGTCGGGCGCGAGAATGAACAAAGCGGATGGTTTGCCGACACGTGAACATGATATGTACAATTGACCGTAAGAGAGACATTAATTTTCGAGATTCAGGCCACAAACACCCAATGATTGGCCTTGTGATTTGTTGATCGTCATGGCAAATGCAAGCGAATTGGAAATTGAAGTCGTTTAAACTCGAATGGCATATCGGTTGGGATCATCGGAATTCTCGGAATCAGAACTTACTCACCTTTGAATTAACCTTTAAGTATCGTCGAGCGAATCACATTGCCCATGAGTTTTGTCACCACCATACGCATTCCTATACATAGCTTTGGTTGGTTCAGATTTCGAAGCACGATGACTACCGAGCCAACCTTCAGTTGTAAATTGTACGATTGCAAGACAGGCAGATCCAATGAGTTTGTTGCCTCGTCTTCATTTGTAACAGTGTCGATAGATTTTAAAGAATGCGGTGGACCAACGATTTGATATTGAATTATGATGTTTAAGTTATTTACATCTTTGTTTTTTGCCGCTAGAATTGCTCGTTCACTCAACCAATAGTATTTTTTGTGATTAACAATGATGTTCAGGAACACTTTGTTGATGGGCTCGTCTTTAGTTGAAATGAAATTGCTAACATTATGCGGAAACGAAATGAAATCGTTCATTTCGTCGACGGGAAGACGACCATTATCGATTGATAGCAATTGGAACAACTCGCATGTTTGTCGTCAGCTGAAGTTTCTTAATATAGCGCCACAGAGAAGATGATTTGAGGCAAGCGTTTATTTCATCGGAAGTGAAATTACTGGTGGTGTTTGCCGGAAATCGTCATACAGTAGAATCATTCAGCGCCCCCAAAACATCTTGAAACATTGCGCAGATCTTTTATGGTTCGAATTAGAGCTTCCAATGAACGTTTGTGCGCCATTGTGCATTCATTCCATATGATAATTTGACTTGCTTTAACGCTTTATTAACATTTTGGCCATTGCCGTTTTTTTCGCAATGTTGCGAATGCGGGTGTTTTAGTCGTTTGAAGGTTTAACGGTACTTTAAACGCTGAATGAGCCATTCTGCATCCTTCTAGCAACATGGCCGCTATACCAGAAGAAGCAACTGCTACGGCAATTTCGGATCTCGCAAGAACAGTGGCTAAAATCAATGACATGAGGAATGTCTTCGAAATTCCACCGGACGCATCGAGGAAAAATTAGCCACCATTTCCATCATCAGTTGCCTTCATTAACTTATCGTACACATCCTTCTGTTTTGAGTTCAACAGTGGTACATTCATTCAAACTGGTTCAATGCATCTCGGTCGTATTCACGTTTCAATTCTCGATTGAAAACGTCGTTCATAGCACGATTTGGCGTTGGCATTCCTAACTTTATTAACAAACTGCCGCACATGAAGTAACACATGTCTTCTATCAAAAGCAAATTCTGGTTATGTATTTCCTCATTCACCTCGAGATCGTGATTCCCAGAAGCGACACGAATTCGTTGTAAAATGACATGTCATCCTTGTACTTGTTCCACTGTTCAATTGGATTCAATCGGATACATGTCGAAATAATGATAGCAAATAATGTGGTTACCTGATTTGGAGATGCAGAAAGATCTGATTTAACTATTGTAATGTCCTAATAAGTTTCGTTTTCAAGCAAATTGAGCTGTTGACATGCAGCACGAAATGTTGGGCACACTGCACCAAGAGTAAAGAAACGTTCGTGCAAACAGATCGCATTGGCAAATAAAAAAAAACTTGCCAATGTTGTCGCTGGTGGTGTTGCGCACGTTGAGCAACATTTGATGCGGTGAAATAAACTAGTTGACCATTTTCTAGACGCACCGCCAAATGTTAAACACGTGGATGACGTTAATGAATCGGGAATGAATTGCGCCATCTATTGGTATAGCTTAAGTTAAAGCTTACGTAGTTTCGACTATGAGAATATATGTAGCGCTCCATAAAAAAATAAGAAAATTCAATTAATTTCATTATTATTACCTCTTTTCGTGAATTTTTCCAATATTTTAATAGTAACTATAATAGCAGGGGTCGAGACAAAAGCAACAAATCAAAAATCATAATAATCGGTCCAGCCGTTCTTGAGTTTTTAAAAGGCAAAATTCAAACTCGACTGTGTTTTATATATTAAAAGATTTATCAAGCAGTTTCGCTTTACATCAAAACAATTTCCTTATATGTCAAATATATTTCCCTGTCAGTTATACTGAAAGAAAATAATTTACGACGCAAGAATGAAGTAAGTAAGATTCCTGATAATAAGTAAATGAATACTGGCTTAAGCAGTGTACAAGTCAGCGTGCACTTCGGTGTAAAAGATAATACGGTAAGAAAAATTTACTCTACCTACAAAAATTCTGGAGAAACAGAAAAAAAAGATACCGGTCGTAGGAAACAAGTATTGTCTGAAGCTCAGAAACAACTGCTGTGCGATTGGGTAGACGCAGATTTCACTTTGACTCTTGCAAATTTGAAAGCCAAAGCTTTGGAGAACTATCCGGATTTACATGTTTCGATCAGCACTATTAATAGAGCTCTCAAAGAGTTTAATTTTTCTTTTAAACGCATAACTAACGTTCCCGAACGAAGGAACAGTCCGAAAGTTATCCATAGTAGGTTTCAATATGCCGTCCAGTATAATCGAATCATAGAAGATAGAGAAAAGATTTTTTCCTTAGACGAATTTGGAATTCAAGTTTACTTTCGTGTTTCTTGTGGTAGGTCTACTAAAGACACTCCGGCATATATCCGCAAAGCTCAAGCTCAATCCGCTATTCAATTGTTGCAGCGCAGCTATGACTATTAATTTGCTGTACATTTACATAACCTACAATTCACATCATTTCAACGAATTTATTGTTAATTTAATTTACAGCGATGCTCTTGATGGAATTGAGGGAGGTCACTATGTGTTGGACATTGTTGCTTTTCAACGAAATGCGGAATTGGTAAACTTAATTTCAAACCACGGCCACAACTTGGAATTTTTACCCGCTTACAGCCCATTTCTAAATCCTATCGAAGAAATGTTTTCTATTTGGAACAACTCAATTAGACGAGCTGGGTCTCAAAATGAAAATCAATTGCACGCCGCAGTTCACGAAGCTTCTAATAACATCACAACGAAACATTGTAATAATTTTACATATACACTATATGGAATAGAATATTACGTGACGAGAGTTCTAAGAAGAATATTACGTACGAGCGGAACAGTTACGCGAGTAATTCCGCGAGTACGTAATTGCCTTACAACTCGAGTTATGTACTATACTTTATCTAAGACCACACTAATTTGTTTCTGTTTAATAAGAAAAATATGTTTCATGTAACAAATTTATTTCTTATTATTATATATTATTATTATATTATATATTATTTAACATTATAATAAACAAACAGTATTTTTATATATAACTGTTACTCGACATTATTTAACTTGAAACAAATGAAAAGAAATACATTCTTAATGGTTACATACCTTATTATTTAGTACTTATTTGGGTTAAACTGCAAAAAGAGGGTTCATAGATATAGGCAACCCAATATATGCAATGTCAATTTCCGTTAGTTTGCATTGTGACTCTCAACAGCAGCTCTCAACCAATCAAAGAATCGTAAACCAAACTCACGTGTGTGTTATCAATCATAACTTATCATTAATCGCTGACTATTACATACGTGTGTATTATGATGTATTTACATAGTCCAAGAACTGTACAACAATGGGCATTTACAATAGTGGTCGTAGATATACATATTTGAGTGATTGTTTGGAAAAAAATGAAATTTTATCTGAAAAGTATAAACTTGTTTGTTGATATGTATTACATGTATTACCTTATTTTGATGTATAATAATTAATAATAAACTGATTTGTTGCCGTCTCTCAGCGTTATTATGAAATATACAATATATATACAACAGAGGGAAAAGCATTTGACATTTCGTGAAAGTCATTTGATAAATAGGGAAAGCTTCTGACATAAAATTGACAAGCGTGAAATTTATTTGACAAATAGGGAAATTCATTTGATAAATAGTGAAAAGCAATAGAGCTCTGTATATTATATTATTTAAAAATGGAATTTACTGATGTCGTCGCGAACTTGCTATTTGTACGTTTTTGTCGTAACACTGCAATACGATAACATAAAACGACAAATATAGCACGACAAGAATTTAGAAATTAAAAGCTTATGGAATCTATATGTATACTGTGACCTTTATACTGGTATGTCTATTGTAATCCACTCTGTTCCTTTAATTTGAATTTCGAAATCGAATTTAGAAGGGAATAAGAATGCAGGGACACGAGTTTCCCTGTAAGTTTAAAAAACTTTATGCCAGCGTATTGAAATTAGATTTAAAATTGGTTGGTTGGGATTAGCATCGTTGTAGCCCTCCGCGTTATTGACCAGAGCAACTAGTCCGGTGTTAGTATTAGTGAAGATTCCTCTTAACCAACGGTCATCAGCAGCCCTCATACAGCAAGCGAAGCGTCGACTTAAGAATAATTATACTTGCATTCGTTTGATCGTTGATTTTAGACGTTTTCTTTACGCTTTCCAGAACTGGTTCAACATTAAGCTCTGCTCTAGCTCAATCATTTCGTATTTTATCTCTTCGAGTAATGCCTTTAACGCTTCTTATAAATTTATTTTCAAGCGCCTGTATTTTGCTTTTCATTTAACTGTTTAACACCTAGCTTTCACCGCCGTGTGTCAGAATTGGTTTGTATATTTTACGTATTAACGCTATCGCAGTTTCAGATTTGAACAAAATGGATAGCTAGATTAGGTTATAATGGAGCAAATTAATCCAGACCACATATCGCGCGGTAGATCATATCTTGATCCAAAATTTTAGGGTATATTACAGCAGATTAATTCAGACCACATATTGCGCGGTAGCGCGACCTCTTGTTGCAGTATCGTTAATACGTAAGTACCAAATTTTCTTATCTCTATTTTTTTTGTGTAGCTCTCTGAAACACGATATGTGAATTTTGGGTCCCGCGAGAAACTCAACCGAATCACGCTGGTCGCCGAACGTGTTCAAAAGTTTTAATAATTATTCCATTGTTGTAAATGCTGTACCATCTCCCTTGTCATCCTATTGTGTCCAGCTGCCTTCCCCGTTTTATTTGTTTTTTTAAGTTTTATTTAATATTTAATTTATTTTCTTTAATTTCTATTTCGAAAAATTCTTCCATTAATTTCACCTTGAGCACGTCTGGTTTCTATAACTCGTCCTGTGATTTGATGGCGCATCCAAACTTTTCGAAACTATCGGGCAAACTGTATAAAAGTAGAATGCTTAATAGCTCGGGATTCACCACGAGGTTTCCATTTCTTCCAGTTCGTTGACAGCGTCGAAGAATATGGTCAGATTTCTAGAATATTTGTACCATCTCTCATTTTAGCCAGGATAAGTTTCTTCAGTAAGGTCGCTTTTCTGGCTGGCCCCTTCGATTGATATATTGATTTCAGTTTTAACCAGATTTCCACAAGACTTTATTTGTTTTAATTCTGACGCACTTATCGCTAAAATTAAATCCGATTTAGTTTTTTCATCTTCGGCGTCCCACTTTTCCGCTGCATCGGCACTTTCGGGTCGTGCCTTCTTACCATTGACATATGCCTATGCGTCGTTTTTCTTTAGTACGGCTTGTAAATGTAATTTCCAAGTGTCGTAATTTGAACTGTTCAGATACTCCAATTTTACTTGGTGACTTCCACTCATTTTTGTAACCTACATTTTCTGTTAGACAAAACTGTTCGCTATCTTTATGATCTTCCTGGAATTCTGCTCGATCTTCCTGGAATTCTTAACTGATCCCCTTGATCTTAATGAATCTTCTTGATCTTCTTGGAATTTTTCTCTTCGTGGAAATCTTAACTCAACCCCTTGATCTTCCCGAGTCTTCTTGATCGTCCAGAGATTTTTATTGAATTCCTTGATTCCCTGATTTTTCTTGGAGTCCTGGATCTTCTTTGATTCCCGAATCTTCTTGATCCCTGGATTATCTTGTAGTCCTGGTTCCTCTTGAATCTTTTTGATTCCTGGATCTTCTTGATCTCCTAGATTTTCTTGGAATCCTTGATCTTCTTGAATCTTCTATGATTCCTGGATCTTCTTGATCCCCAGGATTTCTCCAGGGGAGTCCTGGTTCCTCTTGAATATACTTTGATTCGTGGATCTTCTTTATCCCCTGCATTTTATTGGAGTCCTGGTTCCTCTTAAATCTTCTTTGATTCCTGGATTATCTTGATCCCCTGCATTTTCTTGGAGTCCTGCATCTTCTTTGATTCCTGGATCTTCTTGAAACCCTGCATTTTCTTGGAGTCCTGCATCTTCTTTGATTCCTGGATCTTCTTGAATCTTCTTTGATTCCAGGATCTTCTTGATTTTCAAACTTGAAATTCAAAGATTTCTTCTTGTGCAATGCAAACATGCTAGGCACATAACCTGTTGTATTTCTATATATTACACATAACATAAACATAACATATAGAATGAAGTTAGCAAAATCTAGCTAAAAATTGAAGATTTGCATTTTGAATAAGTGTCCACGCCGGGGAGCGGGGCGGATGTTGTTGTAGGAAATGGAATTTCCTTTTCAGCTAACGAGGTGGATACATTTTTTTATGGGTGGGAAACAGTGGATAACCAGCAGTCGGGCGGCAAGTCAGTCAACTCTACCAAGGCGGCGCGAGGAAACGTTAGAAGGAGAGCGAGCAGTGTTGGTCAGCATGGGAGTGACAACGACATAGGGTTGTGAGTTGGTGGGATCATGGTTGTGGCGGTGTGTGTGAAATCTACCAAAAATTGAAGAGTATGGGATCCTTTGTTTTGTGGCGGTTGTGGGCCGTAAGCCCGTCCTTCCGCCGTCTTTTGTTTGGGTCCGGTTTTTTTTTTTTTTTTTTTTTTCAAAATTGAAGACAAAAGTAGACTCATTATAAACTAATATTAATGTCTACACTCGAGGGAAGAAGCGCTACAACCATCTAGCGGCGAGCTTGCAGACTATGTTCTAATTGTGATTTATTATTTCTGTAAAATTATTTAGAAGCTTATTTTCCATTATCGAAATATTTATTCTTTTATCAATGTTAAAAATAGATTTAATTTTCTTTAAAAAAAATTCTGGCCAGGCGCATTCACCATTTATATTGCTTAACAAAGTGTAATATCATGGCGATGATAAAAGAAATTAAGTTCATCATAGAAAATTTACGAAGATAAATAAAATTGAAAAAGAAGAATAGCGCAACATGTGAACAAGTAATTAATATTCTATTTCGATTTGTATTCGCTGTAATATATTCGCTGGAAATGTATGTGAACTATTTAATCGTTCATTTACTTTTTTTGTCGTTGCAATACATACAGACATCGTTATTAATATTACATTTTCGAAATATATTTTAGTAAAAAATATTTCGAAAACTATTTTTTTATTTAATCTTGATTTGTATAAACTTTTAATAACTTGCAGATTATATTTACACACTTTGTTTATTGCAACTGGCTTTGTCTATTTAATTTATAAAGTTAGTATGTTCAAATGATTTTTATAACTAACATAGATAGATAGATAGCTCTTATATAACGCACATAGAAACGCCGCGTTACACAAAAAGCGTTGCAGGAGACTTATATAAAGAGAAATGCTACGTAAAAATAGATATATTTATATATTTTTATTAGACAAATAAAACAAAGAAGTGAAATAAATGGAATTAGAATTAACTCTAGTAAATATAGAGTGGTCTTTCTCTGGCTTTACTATTACATATACAGTATAATATTGACAATCCAACACATATGGGACCAGACAACCACCGGATTATCAAAAAATCCGGATTATCAAGATTAAAAGAAACAAATTTTACATATTTTAGCTACTCACATACCAAAATGTACACATTAATATATTAGTGTATGTGAAGGAAGCAATTATTATAATCGTGTACAAATCGTAGCCAAATCGTGCAAAAAAGTCCAATGTAAATCAAATGGAGTTTCATTATTTAACGATTTCTGTTTGTTGTTACTATGGCAACCTAACCATAATTAAATAATTAATCTAGATTAAATCTAGGTTAACCTAGTTTACATCGAAGTAGGGAAAGATGGTTCCTTCTAGGCCCTCCACCTCTATTGACTTTTACACTTCCGGTTCCGACTTCTGGTTTCCAGTTCCGTTTCCGGTTTCGACTTCTGTTTTCGGTTTCGACTTCCGTTTGCAGTTTAACACTTCCGGTTTTTCACACATGAGAGTGTGAGGTCTATGTAGAACCACGTGCGAGGTCTATGTAACTCCGCGCTGGGTGTGTGGTCTATGTAGTCCCACTTGTGAATTACATGTAACCCCATGCTGGGTGTTAGGTCTGGTTTCGACTTCCGTTTCCGGTTTCGACTTCGGTTTCCGGTTTTGAGTTCCGTTTCCGGTTTCTCACTTTTGGGTTCCCTATTCCGGTTTCTCACTTCCGGTTTCCCGCTTCCGGTTTCCCATTTCCGATTTTTTTCTTGCGGCCTCCCCATTTCCGGTTACTGCACTGTGCGCGGGAAAATTCAAAATTCGGCGCAGGCGGGAAAATTCAAAATCGAAATCGGAAGTGCAAGGTCAAGGTTAGCGGAGGTAGAGGGTTTAGAAGGAAACATGTTTTCCTACTCATAGATAACGACCAATAGTGTTACCGTGCGTTTTTACTAGTTAGCAAATTATTCCACGGAGAACCCTGAACGTTCTAACCTTATTGTGTCAGTGATTTGAAGTATATTGAAGTATGTCTGTCAAAATTAAATTTTTTCAATATTATCGGTAAGAAACAATTATTTTTTTGTAGATTCAACAGTAATTTACCATGCTTCGTAGATAAAATAATGTATGACACCGTCTGGGTGTTGGGTCTGGTATCGACTTCCGTTTCCGGTATCGACTTTGGTTTCCGGTTTCGACTTCCGTTTTACGGTTTCCCTCTTCTGGCTTCCCTATTCCGGTTTCCCTCATACGGTTTCCCGCTTCCGGTTTCCCATTTCCGATTTCTCTCTTGCGGCCTCCCCATTTCCGGTTACTGCACTGTGCGCGGGAAAATTCAAAATGCGGCGCAGGTGGGAAAATTCAAAATCGAAACCGGAAGTCGAAACCGGAAGTGTCAAGGTTAGCGGAGGTAGAGGGTCTAGAAGGAAAAATGTTTCCCTACTCATAGATAACGACCAAATAGTGTTAACGTGCGTTTTAACTAGTTAGCAAATTATTCCACGGAGAACCCTGAACGTTCTAACCTTATTGTGTCAGTGATTTGAAGTATATTGAAGTATGTCTGTCAAAATTACATTTTGACAATATTATCGGTAACAAAAAAATATTTTTTTGTAGATTGAACAGTATTTTAACATGCTTCGTAGATAAAATAATGTATCACACACGTGTGTGAAAGGCTTTTGTGCACTCATTGCGATTAAACCACTCGCCTTCGGCTCGTGTTTTAAACTTTGCAACTCATGCACAAAAGCCCTTCTTCACACACTTGTATCATAAACTACTATTATGTGCAATTGGTTTTCAAAAAGAATAAAATATGAATCTATATAGGTAAACGTTACATACAAAAAAATTGTACAAATTTAGAACCAATAGTAAGACAATTATGGAGTGGACTTAGCTTAGTCAAGAGCTTCAATCAAGTTTTCAGAGTTCAAAGCAGGGTGTGTTGGCCAGACCTTTTTCCAATAACACATAGATGGTGTTGTTTTTTATCTTCTGTGCGCGAGGTTTATATCCGGCGCGGGACAGTGTAAAGAAAAGACACGTGTTTTTCCAGAGCGCAGGATTACTGAACGTGCCGGATTAAACAAGCGCCGGATTATTAAGATTATACTGTAATAGGAATACTCAAAGTACGTTCGTGTTTTAATTAGAGGCTTAAGTCAACATTAAAAAGTACGTAGCTACCGCCGTATCAGTCGTACAGGGGTCCGGACGTGCGTAAGCAATAATTTGGGCCTCGCCGCAGTTGGTTAAAAACGCCCTTCAAACAAATGTTGATACAGGGCTCATTTAAGACTAGCTACGTCACTGACATTAAAGTTGATATCTAGAAAACTAGATTAGATATAACAACTAAATTTAGTACATTCATGGAAGACTTATAATTATTTTATTTTCGTCCAAAAACTAGATAAGCTAGGAATTATCTGTTCAATAATTGTGCTTTGTTAGCAATTACTCGATTGTGTTTCGACAAAAAATATTTGAGTTTAGATGATAATTATTCATCGCCTAGAAATCTAGAATAGATAGAATCGTGTAATATGGTATACTTACACAAGAAGAAGTAGTCTATCAATATTCACAAACTACAATCCTCTATCTCTTAAACCTACTATTTTAGCAATATATTAGTGTTCTTGTATTAACGAGAGACTTCAGTCAATTTTGGGGTCAATATCTAGAAGACTTCAGTGTGTACAAGTAAATTTCATAGACTTATAGAAGACTAATTATCCTATCTCTGTCCAAAAATCTGAGAGACTAGACGAAACTAGAAGAACTATATTCGATAATGTTGAAGGGAGGTTTATTTTACATCGAGTTACCGATTTTCGAAAAAACGAATGCTCCAGTTCACTGAAAAACAATTTCGAGTTATGGTGTTTTTCTTCTGAAAATGACATGCTATTCGCTATATAACGTATTCACTGTAGATTTAAATCATGACAACTTCGATACAACGCATAGACTCTATAATGCGAAGTTATCGCAATCTAACTTAACTCAGCGAATTCGTTGTATACGGTTTATAGAGTCTTAGCGTTCTCCGGATGGCATTTAAATTAGGAATTATTAATTATCATTATCTTTGAATTTTCGTTATCATATAAAACAATGTTGAAGGATTATGAAATGTTTTTGCGAAACAAATAAAACAAAGTTAAATTGCAAACTTTAAACAATCGCGACACAGCCTGAATATATAAATATATTCAACCTTTCCGGAGCTCTATAACAATTACTGAGTCTTTTAAGGATTATCAAAACCAATCTCTTTCATGGCACTCAACAAAAACGATAAAAATAACATTGTTTTTAAGATCACGTCTTACCGATAACTTAAATAAGTGAGCCAACTGCAGACGCGTTTCGAGATTTATCTCTCATCAGTGCAGCTTTGCTATTAAGACTTCATGTCTCTCTCACTAAATGTCAAATTAAAAATATCTAACCCCTAATCACCATGTGGGTGAGGAAGCCAGGCTGTGTTCAGATTGTTTTAAGTTTGTATGATTATCTATAACGTAGGATGGTTTTACCAATTCTATCTTAAAGTTAAATTGAGTAATATTCACAAACTAAAATCCTCATCATCTGAACTTTCAATTTTAGGAATATATTAATGTTCTTGTATTAATAAGAGAAATTCAGCTAACATTGGAGTCAATATCTAGAAGTTTTCAGTGTGTGAATAATTATTTTATATACAAAAACTTGAGAGACTATACAAAACTAGAAATAATCCATGCTTCTACTAGTCTTTATTGGCAATAACGAATCGTTTGTGTTTCAACAATAAAAGTTAAGGTAGCTACTGATAACTAATACAAGATTTGCAAAGAACAGGATAACTAATCCATAACAGCTTTACTAGATTATTTAACGCTACATTCAATCAACCCTCAACATCAACGCGGAATCCCCGAAAAAACAAATCAATACATATTTCCATCCATCAAGGTATGATTCAGCATTCGACCACTCTGCAGTAATAGCGACAATAAGCACAAGAGCTTTTCACCGGAAAACAACCCCCCCCCCTCCCCGGCTACAAAATGCAAAGACCAATTAGGACAGTTAACGCAGTGCCCTAAATGAAAGTATAGACTTAAAAATAAACCTGAAAGAACCCGATAGACTTGACGATATGGTTGCGAAACTACATGGAGTTTTGCAAGCTATAACAAAATACTCCGGAATTAGAGCATTGGCACCCCGAAATTAACATCCGACTCGAAATCAAGATTCTTGTGGCACAAAATAGATAAGCTCGAGCTAAGTGGCAGAAAAGGAGATAAAACCAACTCAAGCCAAGTCAGTAATAAACTAAAAACTAAACTCAGAGATTACAGAACCGAATCATTCAAAAACTACGTAACCAAACGGAATAGATTTGATAACTCTATTTGGAAACCCATCAAATTCACCAAAAAAGCTACATCACTGTCATCACCTCTACGCATGCTTCCACCAACGCAAGGAAAATGGGCTAAAAGCGATCACGAAAAAGCTGACCTACTTGCACAATATTTAACAGGGGTATTTCCTGTCAACAGACAACCATATAGACGACGAAATTTCAGAATACTTTGCATCCGACACACAATCTCAACTGACACTAACTCCAGTCACACCCAATGAAATCAAAGACGCGATCCAACATTTAAGCGCAAAGAAATCACCGGGAACGAACCTAATAACACCCAAAATGCTAAAGGAGTTGCTAAGAAACGGCATTATGCTACTCAGATACATCTTCAATGCAATTCTCAGACTCCAGTACTAGCCTAAACACTTCAAGCTGGCTCAGATAATACTAATACCAAAGGTAGGAAAGGATCCAAGCTCCGTGACATCCTACTGGTCAATTAGCTTGCTGCCAGTTGTTTCTAAACTATTGGAGAGATTGATACTGATAAGAATAGACCCAGACTTTAACTCAGCAGACTGGATGCCAAACCAGCAGTTTGGTTTTCGTCCACACCATTCAATTGTTCAAAAATTGACCCAGAATAAATAAATACTGCATTTAAAAAAAAATTATACTTATATATTAGTCTTATATTACTATTCATAGATATAATACAGGCATTTGACAGGGTCTGGCACGAGGGACTATTATATAAAATAAAATAGGTAATTCCCTCTTTCTGGAACCTACTAGGATCATACCTACACAACCGACAGTTCAGAACCAGAGTCAACAATGAATTATCTGCAAATATTCCGATCAATGCTTGGGTCCCACAAGGCAGTGTATTGGGCCCTCTACTGTATGTGCTGTACACCTCAGATATCCCCGAAACACCAAGCATAACGATATGGATATATGCAGACGACACAGCTGTACTAACTAACCACTCATATACCAACATCGCCACAAAATATCCCGGTCTTAGGTATTTTACTGTCGAATATTGAGGGATTTCTGTATTATTTAAATAAACTAGAGGAAAGAAACTTAGGTTTCATTGATTTGAATTTCCACTTTTTTAACCAATTTTCCAGTAGATGTATGTAGTCTTATACATCTAATGGAAAAGTGGTTAAAAAAGTGGAAATTCAAATCAATGAAACCTAAGTTTCTCTCTAGTTTATGTAAATAATACAGAAATCCCTCAATATTCGACAGTAAAATACCTAGGACTACATCTAGACCGCAAACTCAATTGGAAGAACCAAATTATCAAAAATAGAAGGCAGATTGATCTCAGAGAAAGAGAAATATGCTGGATCATAGGCAAAAACTCGAGATTAACGCTAAGCAACAAAATACTTTTATATAAAACTATCATAAAACTTATCTGGACTTAGGGCATTGAACTCTGGGGAAGTGCCAGCAAATCGAATATTGCGATCATGGGAAGATGCCAAGCTAAAATATTAAGATCAATTGCCAACGCTCCATGGTACGTACATGATCCAAGAAGACCTGTAAATTACGCCAGTGTAGAAAGAAATCCAAGAAAGACGAAAAAAACATCAAGCAAAAATAGAATCACACAGATCTACTAATAAATATGCTTCCCCAACACCAAGTCCTCAGAAGACTCAAGAGACGCTGGCCAACTGAGCTTTAGCGGTACCCGGAGGTCCCATCGTTGGATGGATACCTCATCACGCCAATTCATATATCATAACTTCAGCTTATAGAATAAAAAAAAAAATGTATTCTGATTATTGAAAAAAAATTCCAATAAAATAAAATTCAAGGGGTGAGGAAGTCATTTCGAAAATTTATTGTAGATTGAGCAACTTTACATGTACTGTACAGTATGCCTAAAGAGTTTTTCAGAAATCAGCATAGGACAAAATGTTCTTAGAATAGGCCTTTGAACAACCCCTTGAATCCTTGCCGCATATATAACAACCTATATCTTCGAAAAAAAGGGTTTTTCAGAAATTGTCACAAGACAAAATATTCTTAGAATACGCCAATTAACAACCTATGAACAAAAACTAGATAGGACAACTTTTTAATACAGGTAAAATTCGATAACGTTGAAGGGACGTTTATTTTACTTGGAGATAACGAATTTTTGGGTTGAAATATATGTTTTCGCTACAAAATATGTTCATAGGCTTTATAGTTAACATTGAATATCGTTTAAGAGCGCGTTAATTAGACTTCGAGTTATCTATTTTCAAGTTACTGAATTTTTGAGTTGGCTAAATAGGTGAAATTTATCGTCCAAATAGTCATAATTCAATAGCCCTGAAGAGCCGTGCATTTCAACTCGAGTTAATTATTCCTGAGAAAACGAATTTTCTTTAGCAAATTTCGAGTTATCCAGTTTTTTTTTATTTGTAGCGACAACGTTTTCGTTAAAATTTTCGATTTTCGAAATAACGAATGCTCGAGTTCACTGAAAGTCAACTTCGATTTATTGAGTTTTTCATCTTAAAACAACATTGTTCGCGCTATATAACGTATTCATGTTATAAAAATGTATAATTACTTTAGCTGATAATGATACTGTAGTAACGTTGTTTTAAATCATATATTTTGTCTACGACCACTATTGTAAATGCAAATTATTGTACAGTTCTCGGACTATGTAAATACATCATACCACACACATATGTAACAATCTGCGATTAATGTTATGTAATAATTCAAAATCACCCATGAACGTTTGGTTTACGATTCGTTGATTGGTTGAGAGTTGCACGCACGTTGATACTATTTTTAAATATAGTACTCCGTGATTTCCAAACAATCATTAAACGTCACATCATTCACATAGAAGCTGTCATTCATTTCGTTTTTTCACGTTTAAATCTATCGAAAACTACAAATAAGTACTAAATAAAAAGGTATGTAACCGTTATGAATGTATTTCTTTTCATTTCTATCAAGTTAAATAAGGTCGAAGGTGTTACATAAAACATATTTTTTTTATTAAACAGAAACAAATTAGTGTGGTCGTAGATAAAGTATAGTACATAATTCGAGTTGTAAGGCAATTACGTACTCGCGGAATTACGTAAATATGCTTCTTACAACTCTCATTACGTAATATACTAATAAATTATAAGTATAATATATGTTAAATTATATAACGTATTCACTACAAATGTATTTCGCGAAAATTTTGCATAGACACTAAAATGCGAAATTTTCGAGACAACTATCAAATTAGGAATATACTGTTTATAGAGTCTTAGCATTCTCCGGGTGGATTTTCATTAGAAATTATTATTTATCATTGAATTGTCATTATCATATCCAAAAATTTTAAATAATTATACATTGTTCTTGGGAGACATATAAAAAAGTTCAATTCTGTTTATGAATGGGATCACAGGGAAACGGCATTGACTACGACATATCGAGATTTTTGACTTAAGGAATTCCGAATTTAAGACTTTGACTCTTGAATTACAGGGTGTCTACAAAAGAATCATTAAATTTTTTTTAAGAACAATTAAAAAAGGGTTTTAAAAATATATATTTCATAAAGTTTGACATATATAATATTAAATGACACATGAAATTAAAGGTATAACGTTCAAGTTTAAAACGCGCGCTAACAACAATCTTCGCTTTAAACGTCCAAATGGCAACACGAACTAAGTATGCAAAATGCCGAGTATGTGGCAGAACGCGTTTTGTGCGCTCGAGTATGCAAGGTGTTTATCGGTTGTTATGGTGCAAAGTGCATTTCGAGGACGTTACGGATCAGAACCGCCAGGTCACCAGAGCATTCTGCGATGGTATCGACAATTCCAGGACACTGGTTCCATTAGTAAGCGTAAAAGTACCGCGCGTTTCTGCAGAAGCAGTGGAGAACTTTCACGCTTAGGCCACAACAGTCAACTCGTGAACTTGGTATTCCATATCAAAGTATATGGAAGATTTTGCGACGGCGATTGCGGTTCAAACCGTATCGTCTACAGATGGTGCAAAGTTTACGGCCCGAAGACCACGGCCCAAAGCGAACCAATTTTTGTATTGCAATGCAGGAAGCGATGGAGGATGACGAATTTGATAACCGTCTAGTGTTCAGCGGCGAGGCGGCATTTAAATGGAAAGGTGAACCGTCACAACATTCGGATATGGAGCACGGAAAATGCTCATATCATTCTGGAACATAAAAGGATTTCCCAAAAATGTAATGTCTTTATGTCTCCAAAACATAAGCGTACCCTTTTTCTTCAATGAAAACACTGTGACGGGCACAAAATACCTCGATATGTTGCAGTTTTAGTTATTGCCGCAACTGACAGAGGATTCCTACAACTTCATATTCCAACTAGATGGGCTCCAACTCATTAGCATAATGAAGTGCGTCGCTAACCTCACCGCTGAACTCCTTCACCGCTGGATTGGACGATGTGCCGTACAGTGCTTCTATTCTTCAGCTGGCCTCCCAGATCATCCGATCTTACGGTTTGCAATTGTTTTCTTTGGGGGTACATTAAAGATAGGGCTTACGTGCTACCAATGCCATCAACATTGGGTGAACTCCGAAAACGCATTACTGCTGCTGTGAACAGCATCGATTCGGCCCACACACGCTGCACATTGCAGCGTGTGTGGGCGGAACTGGACTACTGTTAAGACTTGGGTCGTGTGACCTGAGGAGCCCACATCGAACACGTGTGATGGTATAATTTAAAACTTGGACATTTTACCTTCATTTTCATGTGTCATTTAATATAATATACGTTAAACTTTGTGAAATATATCTTTTTAAAACCCGATGATTCTTTTGCAGACACCCTGAATATTAGATAGATTTTTATATAATCCAAAAAAAACTCAATAAGTAGCCGTCTTATTTTCAATATGGTCGACTTTTCAATCTCTAGGGTTTTTCTAGATTTCTAGTAAAAATTATGTTATTTAATACGAATAAAATAGCTATATAATTGAAACAGACAATATCTGATAAATATCTAAATTAAAATTGAAATTTACATAGAATATAGGGATATTAAACTAAGCAATATACGTAATAGTTTATTTGCAATGAAATACATTAAATTAAATTACTTTGAATTTAAAAATTCACTCTGTTTTTACCACTAATTTGGTGAACATATTATATAACTTATGAAGATATATAAATCTACAGACTTTACACAATTCGGGTTTCGATTGTTGAAGGTCATTTAAAAAAATAGTAGTAAAAACAGAGTGATTTTTTGAATTCAAAGTATGAATTACCACGTATAACGTCGGTAACTTCTAATAATATTTGTATTAAAACTGTTACATAAATATCATAATTTGATAAAATAATCTTATGATTGATGGCTGAAATAGTCACAGTCGCGGGCCTAATAAATAAATATATCCCTTCTTTATTATGATCGATTAATTGGTGAAATACAAATCCGATAAAATATCTAAAACAAATTTGAAATAAAGATATAGACGGTTATAACGAGCAACAAGATACTTACTAGAGATTCATAATTTCTTCCACATTACAACAGTTTTTCTTATTATATCAGAAATTAAGGATGATAACTAGAGATGCCACGAATAGTAATTCTGCCGAATACCGAATACCGAATATTGGACCACACTCTCGGCCGAAGCGCCGAATATTCGGCCTCCGAATATTGCGCATCTTTTGCATTTTTTCGAAAATGAGTGCGCGGCAGTGCAGCGCCAGGCATTGTGAAAAATCACGAAACATTGGTGTATTTAGTTTATCATTGAATGCGCGATTTTTAAACCGAAAAGCGGCGCGCGACTAGCTGCCAGTCTCAGTAGAAGTCTGTGATTTTGACGCCGAATACATGCGTAAATCGTTGCCGCGTATGTTTTGTCTCAAAACAATCTCTAAAATGGGAGAAAGTGCTTGATTTATCAGCAGGCTCAGTAGGCTGGAGCCTATGGCGGCAGATTTTAGAGGCGGCAAATTTGGGGCCAACATTTTTTTTGTCGTACATAAATTAAAAAGATTCATTTTTATATACGTTAATGTTATTAGGTCCACAGAAACAATTCAACATGTAATCTGTTTCACCACATATTGTTAAATTAATTTTTTCTGTAATTTAGCGTAGTAGTGGTTGGTCCGATGCAGGATCGACGGGGCCGAGCATTTAGTCTGAGAGAGACATATATAGAGTGGCGATACAAACGAAAAAGCCGCCGAAAAGAAAAGCCGCCTCTGTTAATTGAGTCATGCAATTTCTTACATGTATTAATCTTATATGTTGATATCTAAGACTTTCATAAAAAAATTAATAAAATTTTTATTTTTAAAAATTTTAAATTTTTATAAATTAAACACAACGCAGACAAAAGTTAATGACTGAAATTGGGAAAGAGAAAATGCTAAAGAGAGTAAATTTGACACGTTGGTCAGCTAGAGAGGACGCATTTAGAAGTTTGAGTGTTTCTTGGCACGAAGTTCTTAAAACTTTGGAATCAATCAAGGATGATTGTACCGAAAAACCTGTAACGCGAAACGAATTTATAAGAACTGGAAACGGCGGTAATGGTTGTTGTGTGGGGTGTTTTTTTTTTTAAAGAATAAGGAAAGTGAATATTGAAATGCAGGCTTTTCAGTTGCTAAAAAACATAATGTGATTAATGGACGACCCCTTATCACTAGTTGAAATAGCCGGCTTTCAAAGGCTTATGGAAAAAGCAGTACCTAGCAATACAAAATACCTGATTACTCATGTAGGGTTTCAAAGGTTTTTGAGTTTCACTGCGCATTGAATATCTTCTAATTTTATTCTTGAACATTTTATTGGCGTTTTAACATTGAACCCGTTCGTTGGTTCACATACTGGTGCCAATATTGCAAAAAAACTGAATGGTATTGCGGAAAGATGATACATTTACTGACATTGGAGCCAATATGATAAAAAGTGTACGAGACGCAAAATATGATTCTGCCAGGTGTTTTATCCATTTACTACAACGAGCTATTGAGGAATTGTTAAAATCTCAAACGGAAATAGCACCGGTGGTAGCTGCTGCAAGATGAATTGATACACATTTGAACACTCAGGTATAGCAGAAGAGAAACTCAAATCCATTCGCCAAGAACTTGACTTGGCAAACCACCAATTAGTGCAAGATATAAGCACACGCTAGAATTCTTTTTTATTATTATTTATTGCATCTCCGAAGTGATTCCACACGTTGTCACATTGTTGAAATACCTGGGTAAGGAAGAGATAGCAGATAGAAAACCAAATTTGCTGAAAATGAGATCTTCACTACAAGCTAGGAATACGGTTCAACTTTGATGAAAATGACAAATACCTGGTTGCCAAATTTCCTGACCCTCGTTTCAAAACCAGTTTCCTGGGATAAGTTCAAACACAATGAGCAAAACAAAAAAATCTTTTTAGATGCTCTGAAAATGAGTTCATAACTCGACTGATCATAACTCATTTTCAGAGCTTCTAAAAATTTGGTTTGTTTTTTTAATTTCTTGTAGTACCGATAATGATTCTTTTACACTTCGTAAGAAAATATATATCAATGACAAAACCATTGAAATACATGACAGTTTCTGGAATTGTTTTGAGGAAGTCGCTACAGAAAAATATGGAGAAAGATGAGGATGTGGAAAAGAAAAGTGCTATTGCAAATGATATTGATTTTTATCTGAAAACTGCTCGCCTAGACAACTAGGGCAACAAACCCTTACACGTGGTGGTCAGAAAACGTACAGTAGTATCCAAAACTGACAGAAGTCGCACAAATGTATCTATCATCACCCGGTAGCAATATATATATAATCATTTTTTAATAATATGTGTGATTTTTTTTTCATGATTTGGTATTCGGCCGAATTGTTAGCAATATTCGGCCGAATACCGAATATTAAAAAGTGGCCGAATACCGAATAGATACCGAATATTCGTGGCATCTCTAATAATAACAGTTACAAGTTGACAGTATAACTTTCAACATATATTTCTTCATTTTGTGACTTACATTATCACATTATAACACTTATCCTCGTTGAAACAAAGAAAGAAATCAAATTAAAATTACACTGTAGTATGTAATATGCATTGTACAATACTGTTCAATACGTTCTACAATTACGTTCTACAATATGGTTCAAACATATAAGATACTGTAAGACGGTTTCTCATAATAGCAATACATTTTTATTTATTATATCATTTATTATATCACAAAGTTTAGTTTTTGTCAATTATTTGTTTAGGGTCAACTAATTTGTCTAATTTCCATGTTTGTTTCATTGGTTTTTAGTTAAAAAAGATTATAAAAAGTTTACAAACAATAGTATGTTAGTATGTTATATCTATACCTCGATATAACCGTATGAGAATACACACAAATCGAAATATGTGTATGTATTTGCTCGTTGAAGGTTTCATTTCGTTATTTCGGTGTTTCTTATGACCAAGTGAACAAGTGTAAAAATTGAATGAATATTTATTGATGAAAATGATTTAACGAAAGTGGAAGACATGAAAAAAATAAAGCAATAAAGGAGTGTAATTAAACAAACATTAAACTAAACGTATTGAGTTACTAAATGTGAAACTTATTTATGAAATTTGTTAATTTATATTAAAGAAAAATAGGTTAAAATGTGACATAAATAACAATACTAAATTTGTTTAGTTAGGAAATATTTTTCTTTTCATCTTTATATATATATATTTTGTAATAGCTTATATTTTGGGTCATTTCACACTTTGCAAGCGATCAATTTATTGTTTTTTCTCTAGTAGCATCGGACCTCATCTTTATATATATATATATGATCCAATAATCTTATCTACAATTATATTTCTCTAGTTTAGATAATCTAATGATCTAAACTATACTGATGATTTATGTATTATAATATTGAAATCTGAAAATTATCATAATTACATTAGCCAGTTCTTACAGGAGAGACGTTAAATGTTTTGATTCAATTTAGTGGGGGTTGATTTATGAAAGATAACAATGTTTTAATGTATTGAATAAATTTCTATCAAGAATCTAATAAGAATATTTATAGACATGATTCAAATTAAGGTTGAAACATAAAAATCCAACAGGAATATATGTTATAAAATAAAGAATATTATCTAAAATAGATGTATTTACCAGTTCTTCCGTTGCAGTTTCCAGTTTGCATGCCGCCGTGATCGGGAATCATCACGTGATTTAAATTGAGATTAGGATAAAACTCCAACATTTTCGAGACAAACAGAAATGGAAAAGTGAAAATGTATGTAAACAAAACCGAACAATATTTATCCCCGAACCACAACAACACAAGATTTATTCGTGGGCGAAAAAAAAAATTCAACAAAAAGAAAACTTTTAAATATCCCTCATCGTTGTGACATGTGCTCACACAGAATTCGCAACTAATAGCAACGATGCAAGATGCACTACTGTCTCTTAGCTATAGATTGCCGGTGACACCAGATATTGGGGGGTGGAAGACGCCCCACCCCTCTACGGGGTCGGGTTGTTTTGAACGGGCGTCGGGACGGACGACTCCGCTCGAAAAGTAGTACCCCGAGGCTCCGCCCGAAATTGCGCGCGTCGCGACGACGAAGGCGGCGTCAGCGACCCCAACAATTTCTAATGTCTACAATTCGGATCTTATTTTTGTTGCGGATTCTGCGCGTTTAAGCCCTATACGAACTCTACTACTCACCGAGGATTACTGTTCAGGAATATTGCGAGGATTATACCGCACATATCCCTTTTCTTCGTTTATATATAGAGAGAGGATGTTCTGAATGGTATTGTTGGAAAAGATTTTTTTTTAAATATTATGTTCTTGTTTGTTTAATTAAAAACCTTACGGACTGGTTTACACTTTCATATTTCTTAGATACACAAATTTAGTAAGATATAAATCCTTGCTTATTTTTCTCGACCAATTATTTCTTATATTACAAACGAGATCCATTTTTTGTATTATTTAAGTAAACATATATGTTTTATATACGCGGAAGATTAATCCACCAATTTATCATTTATTATTATCTCAAAATTCTCAATATTTAGCATAGACTTCATAAGCCATATGATTAAATAACGAACTAGTTGATTTAGTAAAAATGTAAATGTCGTAGTTTGTAGTTTAAAACCGCGTCATTGCATGATCTGCCGGCAGTTCGCGTATTATATTTCAACTACTCGATATGACTATGTAGATCATGAAACCACCTCACATATGTTTATTTATCTCTGTATTAATAGGTCTGATAAATAAGACAAGCAGCTTTATATTATTAGATGACTGCTGTTATGTATTTCTTGAATCGTCGAATTGGTAGGTAGGTAAGTAAGATTGTGTAAATTCTAGTTAAACAAGTGCCTCACAAAATCGGCAATTTCATAACCTACACGAACTACACGAACGGCCAACAGACCATGAAATGGCTCAGTTTTACACCATTCATGAAACTTCAAGGTTTTTCATCCATATGTCGAATGTTTACTCAACAGAATTTGCTTATGTTACAATTAAATGACAGAAATGTAAACTCGAATTTTGTACAGCTTGAAGTTTTTATGCAAAAATTAATAATAAAATCAAATATTATAGTATCGTCTGAAACGTGGTACGTACACTGTAAAAGTTTCTTTAATTTTAGTCATTATAATATCTATTATAATAATAAATGTAATCCGTCTTGTATGAGGATATTCGCTGTAGTAAATTCAAGTCGATTACACTTAGAATCGAAAACAATATTGTTAAAATAACTGCAGTATATAAGTGTCATGATTATCCCAAGAATTTATCTTATCTTTGAAAGTTTTTCTTGAACGTACCAAAAAATTTAAAAAAAACGTATGCGGTCAGGGGACCCCCGTCAGGAACGAGGTTCCTCACGCATTTAAGAATCGAACAACATCTCTTTTTGAATTACTATTAAAATAATGAAAGTGCACGCAAATGCGTTGATTGAATGTTCTGGAAAATTTGAGCAAACTGGGGCAAGATAAGTTGAAATGCGTGACGAAACAAAAGCGTCAATTTGATAATTGAATGAAAAAAATTGTCGGTTTTGTCCCGCGGGGCGCAAGACAAGTTCCAATGCGGCCCAAAACAAAACCGACAATTTTTTTCATTCATTTATTTTATACATCAAATTGTGAGTATAAGTTTGCAAATTTTGCAACACAAGCAGTTAGTCTGTAAATATAGACCAAAATCCACCAATTATTTAATGTATAGACGAGATTATTATATTACATCAAAACTTGCGGTCGCAAAAAATGTGTGCGAAAATAATCTAGTCTGTCATAAATGACAGATAACATGTGTAGTTGAGTATTTGATTTAGATCAGGAGTGTCCAACTTGCGGCCCAAGACCAGTTGCTATGAAAAACAAAACATCAAAATAGACTTTTCCCTAGTTGAATTTTTTTTGTGCGCATGTGTCAATTTCGCCATGTTTTTCGGGCACTTTTTGACGTATAACCAGTGAAAATAATAAAATGTGCCTGAAACTTTCATATTCACGTCTTTTAAACATGGCGGATGCGCATGCCCTTAACTAACCGTAAACATGTCTATTATCTAGTCTGTCATAAATGACAGATGACATATGAAGTTGAGTTACTAAGTTACTAAGGTAGTTACAGCTAGGAAACTAACTGCCAGTTTTAGCTAAAACTATCTAGTTTATACTTTTGTTAATGACTTTTAAGTCTTGAAACTTAAATGACATTTCCAGAAACTTTTGTAAGTCTGTCGTTGTCAATTTACCAAAACTTATTATTAATTGGCGATATTCAACTGTCGATTGCTAAGTTACTAAGATAGTTACAGCTCGCAAACTAACTGCAAAAGTCTATTTTATTATTTTTAGTCATATAGTGAAATCTGTCAGATTGAGTTGATCTGCCGACTGGTCATGTATTCTATTTGAAATACCTGATACGACTAGCTAGTTCGTGAAACCAACTCAAATATGTTTCTTTATTTATCTCTTTATTAATAAGTTTGATAATTAAAACTAGTAGGTTTATACTATCAGATGACAACACTTAGGCATTTCTTGAAACGTCGAATCGGTAAGTAAGATAGTGTAAATCTTAGTTAAACAAGTTCCCCATAAAATTGGACATTTCATGAGCTACACGAATTAGATAAACTACTCGAACTGCCGACAGATCATATAATGGCTCAGTTTTAAACAATTTGAATGATTTCACTATATGATTACGACATATATAAATATAGTAAATATCAATCACTTGAATTACATGTACGATAAACAGGTGTAAACAGTTAGCAATTGCTTCAAATTATACAGTTTTATTTTTTTTATTAACTTACTTTTTTCAGTATTTTGTATACGTTCTTTCGATTGAGAAGAGTTTCGATTTCTCAAAACCTAATTCAAATAATGAGTATAATATAAACAATATAACTCTCGTATGATTTAAAACGACAAAACACAAAAAATACGTTTGAATAATTTTTTTCTCGTTTAGTTTTTAGGTTATAAACTGACCACGCTCGTCTGTCACTCTGCGAAAGAAACAGAGAGAGCATGTATTATAGAAATATACACTGAGAGAAAGAGAAAGAAAGGCTCTCTCTTTCTTTCTCTTTCTCTCAGTGTATAGAAATATACATTGAGAGAAAGAGATAGGCGTATAACGTAACGTAACGTTTTCTGCCGCATCACTCCCAACGAGACCTCCCTAAAGGAACTTCGTTCCAAAATCATATTATTGATTTTAATATTAATGTATTACAATCTACTTGAATTAGTAAGGATTGTTTTATTTCTTTCTTGTATATGAATTATCTGCTACTTTAATGATATTATTAGACTCAGCAGATTTGAAATTGAGGGGTTGTATTTGTATTGATAACATGTTTGTAAAAATTGTATTTACGGTTCCTCTTTGTTTAGTTAAAAACCTTACGGACTTTTACACTTTCATATTTCACAAATTTATTAAGATATAAATCATTGCTTGCTTATTTTATTCGAACAAATATTTCTCAAATTACAAACGTGATCTATTTTTTGTATTATTGAAATAAACATGTATGTTTTATATACGTGGAAGATTTTAATGTATCATTTATTTTTTTCTCAAAATTCTCAATATTCAGGATAGACTTAGATACTTTATAAGCCATATATTAATATGACGAACTAGTTTATTTAGTAAAAATGTGTAAGTCGTAGTCACATTGTGAAATCCGTCAGATTCTTTATAACCGCGCCATTGCATGATTTGACGGCTGTTCGTTCTATTTAAACTGCACGATTTGACTAGGTCAAATCGTGCAGTAATCGTCAGTAAGTAATTAAACCACCTCATATTTGTTTATTTATCTCTTTATTAATAACTCTGATAATTGAGACAAGTAACTTTATACTGTCAGATTACTGCACTTATGTATTTCTTGAAGCATAGAATCGGTAAGTAGGTAAGTAAGATTGTGTAAATTTCATTCACAAGTGCACATAAAATCGGCGATTTCATGAGCTGCATGAACTAGGCCAGGGGTGGGGAACCTTTTTATCATGGAAGGCCACTTTAAATTTCGGGTATAATACAGAGGCTGCATAAAATTATGAAAATTCTTGAGCGTGTGGGGTTTCAAAGCTAAAAAAAAAGGCCAGCACTTTATTAACATTTTGTTAGAAAAAACATAGATACAGAACTAACAGAAAGACTACGATCACTTTTACCACTGAATAGTCTGCAAGTATGAACCTCTGTCCTCGTTTATTTTAATGCTATGCTGTTGTGTATCAGGGTCTGCAATCCATCAAAGAATTTGGGCACAATTTGGGAACAATGTCTCGCAACGGAGTGTCTACGAATAGATGAAAAATTCGAAAATGGTACGACCATGACGGGACCATTTTTTAATTTTTCAATACTTTCGTTGACACTCTGTAGCGGCAAAATACGAAAGTCTTTCATGAAATGCGGCCTCTGGTACACCTTCCGACCACTAAAACCCACTGAAAAAATCACTGCTCGTTCCTCTTTGGTACAAAATTCTAATGGAGCGGCCACGATCTATCTGCTATAAAAGGAAGACAAATTGAGGAATTGGGATCAAAATAAACGAGGTCAGGCGTCAGTATGAACAATGTAAGAGTTATGCCAAACATTGCAAATAACTTTTGACTCACCCTCGTAATTTAATGGGATTTTTGAGTTTGTTTTTTATTGGGAAGAAATTGAATATTAGGTTCCAACTTTGTAACTCGTAACTTCAATTGGTCTTCTAAATGTGCATCAGTTATCTGGGTCCTTCATTCGTTCTTAATTTGTGTTAAATATGAAAAAAAAAAGAAAAAAAATATTGATTCACAGCAGTATGTAGTTCCAAAGCAAGAAAGCAATCGACGAGCATGTTGACGTAACTTTTGACATTCAACTGCATTTTTCCATATTTCCACTACGTCTTTTTTTGAATCAAAAAGATTTTTTATAATAGAATCTTCACATAACTCAAACTATTCCATTTGTAGTTCACTAGGTGCCTTCGAAATGTCAACTAAATGTGGTTCGTACGCTAATTTCATTGTAATAGTATGTTTTTCAAAATCAGAAAACCTTTCAGTATATTCTTCAATTAATAAGTCCAAAACAGTTATGTAATCTTGGAATGTTTCACATACATATTCTTGTTCATTTATCATTTTAGCTAACTGTGGGAAATGTTCTTCAGACATTTGTGATTGAGAGAAGAGACTTTTGAAAAATAATAACTTTTTTCTAAACGCCTGGATTTTTTGCCACATATTATATATATATATATATATATATATATATATATATATATATATATATATATATATGTATATATATATATATGTTTTGTTCTGCCTTGCAAAGAAATATTTAAATCATTTTGTTTTATCATGATATCACACAAAAATGCAGCATTTCTACAAAATTCGTCATCCAACAATTCGCATTGCTGTTGTTGTTCCTCATAAAACTCAAAATGTCTTTTCGAAAACTTAAAACTTTGGCTAAAACTTGTCCTCTTGAGAGCCAGCGTACTTTTGAATGATATGGCAAATCTACACTATATGTTTCATCATCAGACATAAGCATATTTCGAAATTGACGATGTCGAGTCGCATTTGCACGTATAAAGTTAACAATTTTAATAACTTTATCCATAGTATTGCTTAAAGTAGCGGATTTAGCACAAAGATTTTGTTGGTGCAATATGCAGTGAAATGAAAATAAATTTTCTAATTTTGAATTGTCTTTTTTCAGCAATGAAACAAAGCCTTCTCGTGATCCTTTCATGGAAGGTGTACCATCAGTGCACACACTCACTAAATTATCCATATTTAGTCCTTCTTTAGTATTTTTACTTACTAGTTTAGTACTTCTTGGCATTTTTCTTTAAAACTGTTGTAGATATCAGCTCCACAAGTTCTTCCGGTAAGAGTACCCAATGCCAGTAGTTCCTCGAAACAAGTAAAATCTTCAGTGACAGCACGATTGAAAAACAAAACCTGAGCTGAGTTCGTTGCATCAGTAGATTCATCTAATGCTAGCGAAAAATATGTATCTTCATTTTGTATAATTGAGTGAAGCTGTTCTGTTATATTTTGCGCTAACTCGTGCTGTCTATCAGTTATGGTCCTTCTGGAAAGGGGTAATTGTTTGTATTTCTCAACTTTCTCTGGATCTAAACATCCTACTGCTTCAACAATGCAATCCTTTATCATTTCCACATCACTAAATGGTTTTCCCCATTTTCCAAGAATATATGCTATTTTATAGGTAACATCAGTTGCAGTAGTACTTTGCTTAATAAAATTACTGAAAGCTTGTTTTTGATGCTGTTTTTCTTTTTTTAGCTTATGAAGAGCAGCTTTTCGCGCTTCTCCTTCTAGTTTAGCATATTTATGGTCTTTATGAGAAACATAATGCTGGTTTGCATTGTATTTTTTTAATGTGATTATTGTAGAATTGCATATCAAACAAACCATTTTATCTTTCACATAAATGAGGAAATATTGTAGCTCCCAATCTTTGTTAAAAGTTCTGTTTTCTTCATTCAATTTTCTCTTTTTTGACATAATGGGTAAAACACAAATTAACAAATAACTAATAACTAACTTTAAACGATTTTGATAAAAATAAAACACACTAACACTAACAGACGCCACTAACAACAAACAAAAAATGTAAATTTTGCATCCGGCACGATAGGTCAGTCGAAACAACAACTAATTGTTTTAAATAAGTATTAATATTGAAATATAAATCACAACGCAGCACCTAGAAAGGAGGGAAATTTGCTGCACGTTCATCTGCTGCCCGTTCTATCAGATCACGTGATTTAATTTCCCCCCGAGTTTTGTGTTAAACAAAGACGGTATATGATAGTTCGGTCTCACTAGTACTTCTCTCTGGCTAGCTCGAAATTATAGGTTAAAATTAAGGCCGCAGGTTCCCCACCCCTGAACTAGGCGAACTAAACGAGCTAATGACAGATCCATGCAATGGCTCAGTTTTACACAAATTTATTGATTTCGCAAAATAATTACTATATATAAGTGATAATAATCAGAATGCACAGTTAAACATTTTTCAAGAATTTAATAAATTATTCTTTCAATATCTAATGTATTTTGACATAAATTCTTTTACAATTGATTTTAAATAATTGTATACAGTATAATCTTGATAATCCGGGGGGTTGGTTAATTCGACACCTTCAGTAATCCGGCGCACTGGGGAAACATGTGTCTTTTTTTTACGCTGCCCCACGCCGGATATAAACCTGGCGCACAGAAGAAATAAAGTCAAAAACAACACCATCCAGTGTTCTTGGAAAGGTCTGGCCAACACACCCCGCTTTTAACTCTTGAAACATGATTGACGATTCCGACCAAGCTAACTCCACTCTACAATTGTCTTACTGTCTGTTCTGAGTTTATACATATTTTTTTGTATGTACAAGTTTACCTACATAAATACATATTTTATTCTTTCTGATATAGAATTTACATAAAATATTTACATATAATAATATGTTGTTTTCGTTGAATCCTGCGTTCCTCCGTTGAATAATCTGGAATTTTTTGATAATCCGGCGGTTGTCTGGTCCCATATATGTCGGATTATCATGATCATACTGTTTTTATTAATAAAATTTCGCTGATGAACTAATATTATAACGAACTAAGTCATTTAATTTGTAGATTATTTTGGAATATGTTGCAATACATAGCTGACAGATAACTTTACATTACACATACATATATTTCTTCCATGCACAAATTTATTATTAAGATTTTTAAATGTACAACACCTTTTGTCGGTAATGTGTCTAGAGACTGTAATGACGAAAAATTATATGATTGTGGGATATATGGCTGTCGTAAGTAGGCGACGAACTTTACAAACTGGAAGAAAAACTGTAAGATTTTTAATCGATAAATTGAATGTTTACTCAAGAGGATTTACTTTTATTACAATTAAATGTCAGAACTTTTAACTAGAACTTGGAACATCATGATGTTTTAATACAAAGGTTATTAAAAAATAGGTATTATAGTATGTTTTTTAACTTACATACGTAAAAGTACGTACATGGTAAAGACTTCTTTCAGTTAAGACATTATATTTATTTTAACAATAGTCTTATCAACACAGGTAAATATTTATGTTAAAAATGATATTTTTTTAATCTGTGTTGTATGAGGACATTCGTTGTAGTAAATTCGTGTCGATTACACTTTACACTATATACGTGTCATAATTATACTAAAAATTCATCTTATCTTTAAAAGGTTTTCCTACGCACAACAAAAAATTAAGAAAAAATATTATCAGGGCCGTCTTTAACCTATGGGAGGCCCTGGGTACATTATGAAAATGGGCCCCTATGACATTGACAGAGGTCTGACAGATTTGATCTGATTTTGTTACAATAGGCAAAGAAAGTAGATAAACACAGTTAGATTATTTTAGACAGCTAGATTTTTTTTATTTCTTTATGGTCACATTAAATGAATAGATATAATATAATATAATCCACAAAAGTAACTATTTTAGAATTTACAGGTTAGTGCTTAAATCTATGTTGATTGAAGAGGTACCCTTCTAGATTTGAGATGGGCAAAATCGTTAATCACTTCTTAAAAATATATGTTTTTGAGCATATTATTCCTTGGTTCCTTAAGGCTCCATAATTAAGACATGATTTTGAGACGCGAATTTTTAATATTTTGTCTTGATGCCTCAAGGTACCACAACTAAGATACGATTTTAATACGCGAATTTTAAAAATTTTGGTTTGGTTCCTCAAGTCACCACAACTAAGAAACGATTTTATTACGAGAATTTTCAAAATTTTGTTTTGGGTCCTCAAGGATCCACAACTAAGACACGATTTTGAAACGCGAATTTTCAAAATTTTGTCTTGGTTCTTCAAGGCACCACAATTATGACACGATTTTGAAACGCGAATATTCAAAATTTTGTCTTGGCTCTTCAAGGCACCAAACTAAGACACAATTTTCAAACGCGAATTTTAAAATTTTTGTCTTGATTCCTCAAGGCACCACAACTAAGATACGATTTTGAAACGCGAAATTTCAAAATTTTGTCTTGGTTCTTCATGGCACCACAGCTAAGACACGATTTTGAAACGCGAATTTTCAAAATTTTGTCTTGGTTCTTCAATGCACCACAACTAAGACACGAGTCTGAAACGCGAAATTTCAAGATTTTGTCTTGGTTTTTCAAGGCACCACAACTAAGACACGATTTTGAAACGCGAATTTTCAAAATTTTGTCTTGGTTCTTCAAGACACCATAATTAGGACACGAAAGTTTTTTCACAGCAACTTTAAAAATATTTTGGAAGTACAGTAGAGTCTCACTAATCCGGCACTGCAATAGTCCGGTATTTCAAAAAATCCGGTACTTTCCACCCGCGCTTCCATCATATTATTCCCCAGGGTGGTGACATAAAGCAGTGTCCCAAAAAATTGAAGCTCTGACTCCACCTGACTTAATCCAATCATCGTGGAAAAAGCTATGGCCTACAATGAATGATTCATAACAAGAAACAGAAGAATGGGATACTGAAGATACCTATTGCCAATTGGTTGCAAAGTTTATCATAAAGAGGATTTGAGACAAGAGAAGAAGAATTAAATGCTTGGTTTAAAGCAGTGTTTCTCAAACTAATTTGTCTCATCGCCCACCTTTGATATGCTAAAGTTAATAGCGCCCCCCATATATATATATATATATATATATATATATATATATATACATATATATATATATATATATATATATATATATATATATATATATACATATATATATATATATATATATATATATATATATATATATATATATATATATATATATATATATATATATATACATATATATATATATATATACATATATATATATATATATATATATATATATATATATATATACCAAAAAGATCAGGTTTTTATATCAGGTAGATTTCTAGTGAATATTTAAGTATTTTGGTTGTTGTATAATCCAAATTTCGATAGAACTGCAAAATTTTCAGTATCCTATAAAATACTTGGTAAGTCAAAATACTTTACTCTAGAAAGATACAAAAAAGCTTCTTTCAATTGAATTTCAAAATTATTGCACCAAAGATGCCACACATGTATATATATATATATATATATATATATATATATATATACATATATATATATATTATATATATATACATATACATATATATATATATATATATATATATATACATATATATATATATATATATATATATATACCAAAAAGATCAGGTACCAAGTGGACGGAAGAAAGGAAGAAAAAGCATCCATGAAAGCATCCTGGATCCTTTGCAAGCGAAATCATAATTGAAACTTCGTGTGTTCCTAAAGATCCAGGATGCTTTCATCTGTTCACTAAAGATCCTCTGTCCACTTGGTCCCTTTCTTCTGTCCACTTGGTACCTGATCTTTTTGGTATATATATATATATATATATATATATATATATATATATATATATGTATGTATATATATATATATATATATATATATATATATATATATGTATATATATATATATATATATATATATATATATATATATATATATATATATATATATATATATATATATATATATATATATATATATATATATATATATATATATATACATGTGTGGCATCTTTGGTGCAATAATTTGAAATTCAATTGAAAGAAGCTTTTTTGTATCTTTCTAGAGTAAAGTATTTTGACTTACCAAGTATTTTATAGGATATAAATCTAGCAACTTTGAAAGTAAAACTTATATATCAAGAATTCACGCGCTAGTGAGGACCAGCCGCCATTTCTTGTAACATCATCGTTCAAAATAAATTATATGTTTAAGTCTGAGAACCTATTTCGATTAATAATAAATGCATTTTTAAATAATTATCAACAATAATTGTGATAGTTTTTGAAATATTTAAAATAAAATTTAACATGCGGGGAT